>CAWUFW010002773.1:0-1200000 GCA_963921515.1 Calotriton arnoldi
TATAGGTAGCCTATATCACAGTAGAAGTGCATGCACCACCTTACCCAGGCTGCAGTAGCAGACCTGTGGTGTCAGTTTGGATGGCCTTCCAGGGGTGGCACAATACATGCTGCAGCCCCTGGTAGGCCTCTGAGGTACCTATGCCCTGGGTACATAGTATACCATATACTAGGGACTTATAAGGGCACTCCAGATTCCAATCAGAGATGTGCCTAAGGCACATGGAAACCATTTTAAAGAGGAAGCAGCTAGGCTGGGGTTCTGATTAGCAGGGCCCCAGCCAGACTAAGGTCGAAAAACAGTGAAGCATCAGCAAAAAGTGGGGGTACCCATGTGAAGCAGATCCTACTCTCCTACACAACACCCCCAAACGTAGGGACATTAAACTAACCTTGCCCAGTTAAGTCTTCATGTTCTAAGTGGAAGTACCTAGAGAGTCCATCTGCATTGGCATGGTTACTCCCAGGTCTATGTTCCACTGTGAAGTCCATCCCCTGTAGGGAAATGGACCACCTAAGCAGTTTGGGGTTTTCACCCTTCATTTGTTTTAGCCATAAGAGGGGCTTATGGTCTGTTTGAACAAGGAAGTGAGTACCAAACAAGTATGGCCTCAACTTCTTCAGAGCCCAGACCACAGCAAAGGCCTCCCTCTCAATGGCTGACCAACGTTTCTCTCTAGGGGTCAGCCTTCTGCTAATAAAAGCTACTGGCTGATCCTGACCTTCATCATTCAATTGTGACAGTACAGCCCCTACCCCCAATTCAGATGCATCTGTTTGGACAATGAACTTCTTGGAGTAATCAGGACTCTGTAGAATGGGAGCAGTGCACATGGCCTGCTTCAGGTCATCAAATGCCTTTTGACAGCTAACTGTCCACTGAACCTTTTTGGGCATTTTCTTGGAAGTTAAGTCATTCAGGGGTGTCACTATTGATCCATACCCCTTGACAAATCTCCTATAGTACCCAGTCAGGCCTAAGAAGGCTCTCACCTGAGTCTGGGTAGTTGGAGCAGTCCAGTCCATGATGGTCTGGATCTTGCTCTGCAGTGGTTGAACCTGGCCTCCACCCACAAGGTGGCCCAGGTACACAACCTGACTCTGCCCTATCTGGCACTTAGTGGCCTTGATAGTCAGGCCTGCTTTCTGCAGGGCCTGTAAAACATTTCTGAGGTGGACCAGGTGATCCTCCCAGGTGGAGCTAAAGACAGCAATATCATCTAGATATGCTGCACTATAGGCTTCCAGACCTGTAAGGACTGTATTCACCAACCTCTGAAAAGTGGCAGGTGCATTCTTCAGACCAAAGGGCATCACCACAAATTGATAATGCCCACTAGGGGTTGAGAATGCTGTCTTTGGCTTTGCATCATCAGCTAGTCTGATCTGCCAGTAGCCAGCTGTCAGGTCAAATGTGCTTAGATACTTGGCTGAGGCCAAAGTGTCTATTAGCTCATCTGCCCTTGGTATTGGATGGGCATCAGTCCTAGTGACTGCATTGAGACCCCTGTAGTCCACACTAAACCTCATCTCTCTTTTCCCACCATTGGTGTGAGGTTTTGGCACAAGGACCACTGGACTAGCCCAAGGGCTATCTGAGGGTTCAATAACTCCCAAATCCAACATCTTCTGGACTTCTGTCCTGATACAGTCCCTGACATGGTCAGGTTGCCTATAAATCTTATTTTTAATAGGCAGACTGTCCCCAGTGTCCACTTCATGAGTGCACCAGGTAGTCTGACTGGGTGTCAGTGAGAATATGTGTCTGAACTGATTGAGCACTTGTCTGCAATCAGTCTGCTGCTGGGTAGTAAGGCTGCCTGCCAAGGCTACACCATCCACTGACCCATCACCAGGGTTCTGTGAGAGCAGGTCAGGGAGTGGGTCACTCTCTTCCTCCTGTCCCTCATCAGTAGCCATGAGCAAGCCCATGTCTGCCCTGTCCACATATGGTTTTAACCTGTTGACATGGAGAACCCTGTGGGGACTCCTGGGTGTTCCTAGGTCTACTAAGTAGGTAACCTTACCCTTCTGTTCAACAATGGTATGGGGTCCACTCCATTTGTCTTGGAGAGCTGCTGGGGCCACTGGCTCCAACACCCACACCTTCTGTCCTGGCTGGTAAACAGTCAGTACAGCCTTTGGTCATGCCAGGCTTTTTGAAGTTCCTGGCTAGCCTCAAGGTTTTTAGTTGCCTTTTTCATATACTCAGCCATCCGGGAGCGGAGACCAAGTACATAGTCCACTATGTCTTGCTTTGGGGGCTTGAGAGGTAACTCCCATCCTTCCTTCACCAAGCACAATGGACCCCTGACAGGGTGACCAAACAAAAGTTCAAAAGGGCTGTAGCCAACCCCCTTTTGAGGCACCTCCCTGTACGCAAATAAAAGGCAGGGCAAGAGTATGTCCCATCTTCGCCTAAGCTTTTCTGGGAGCCCTTTAATCATGCCCTTCAAGGTTTTGTTGAATCTCTCAACTAAACCATTGCATTGTGGGTGATAGGGTGTGGTGAACTTGTAAGTCACTCCACACTCCTTCCACATTGCTTTTAAGTATCCAGACATAAAGTTTGCACCCCTGTCTGATACAACCTCCTTAGGGAAGCCCACTCTTGAGAAAATTCCCAGGAGGGCCCTTGCCACCACAGTGTAGGAGAGTAGGATCTGCTTCACATGGGTACCCCCACTTTTTGCTGATGCTTCACTGTTTTTCGACCTTAGTCTGACTGGGGCCCTGCTAATCAGAACCCCAGCCTAGCTGCTTCCTCTCTAAAATGGTTTCCATGTGCCTTAGGCACATCTCTGATTGGAATCTGGAGTGCCCTTATAAGTCCCTAGTATATGGTATACTATGTACCCAGGGCATAGGTACCTCAGAGGCCTACCAGGGGCTGCAGCATGTATTGTGCCACCCCTGGAAGGCCATCCAAACTGACACCACAGGTCTGCTACTGCAGCCTGGGTAAGGTGGTGCATGCACCCCTTACTGTGATATAGGCTACCTATACCACTATATACATACACACATATAAACCTATAAGTCACTCCTATGGCAGGCCTTATCAATCCTGAAGGCAGAGTGCGTGATTCCTATGTGAGAGGGTGCCCCTGCATGAGCAGGTCCCCTCTGCAGCGTTTGGAGACCCTTCTCTGATGCTGTTTGTAGTGCAGCCTGACCATATACTCTTAAGCGCATTATAACCTCGCGTTAAATGCTAACTTTGGGATGGCTGCACGGAAACATGTCGTGTTTGGTGTCAAACATCTTGGAATACTACCCCCCCGCCAGTTCTGGCGGCGGGGGTAGCATTCCACCCTTCTAGAGGGAAAGACATGTACACACCGGTATGCCCGGTACTGACTTTGCAAGCCCTGGCATCACAAAATGGATGCCGCTGCCACAGACACGAGTCTGGCCTCCTGCTGCTGACCGAAACTCCGGCAAGGGAGGCCTGGACAATAGGTTTCCTGTCCCAGGGAGGTGTGACCACCTCCCCAGACAGGATAGTGTGTATTGGGGCTGGGTGGGAGCACTATCTGGTGCTTTGAAGTCCTGCACTGGGGGCACACTTGGTGTCCCTGTGCATACCCCAGTTCAAACCGGCTCAGGGGCTTCCAGCCCCTGCTCTGGCGCGAAACTTGACAAAGGGAAAGGGGTGTAACCACCCCTCTGCCCTGACCCTCCCATAGGAGGGGTCGCAGAGTATGTCCAACCCCCTACCTTAGTATAAGTAAGGGAACCCAGTCCTTAGGACTTTAGATTTACCTGTACGAAACTCTGATACAGAATCCTGGACCTTCGACGCTCTACTTCAAGATTAGAGGACTGAAGAATCTCCCTTTGGGTCAAGGAGTGACTCCCCTGCTTGGCAGGCACCAAAGAAGCAATTGTCCGGTCTGCATCGCTGAAGCTCCCGTCGGACGCCAAAGTCTTTGCATCACCAGACGTGGATTTCCAGACTTCCCTGAGGCTGCCCTGAGTCCCCAGCAAAGCTGAGGCCCATAGCTGTCGTGGGTAACGTGGAACCGTGACCCCTGGACACCAAACGCATTTGCAAGTGCATCCATTTCTTCTGGGTCTCCCACAAAGTCGTGCTTTGGGCTCCGAGTAGCCCCAGCCTCCAGCACCAACTGCACCGAAGATCACTGGCCTCCACTCCACGAGTGTCCTGTGAGCCAGCTCCACGTGCACCGTCTCGAGGCTCCTTCGCGGTCACTAGTCCGTTGGCTAGTAGGCCCTCCCGAAGGCCAATCTTTTTCTGCTTGGGCTCCCTGGTTGCTCCAGGTGTGCCCTGACTTATTCTCACTGAGTGAGTCCCCCAGACCTTGCTGGTCTGCAACATCGTCCTTCTTCACTTTCCACGAGACTTGCCGGTGCCAAGGCTTGTTGGGTCCAATACGGTTGCGGACACCCCTGCAATCGACAGACGTCGTGGGACTGCTCGAATCCAGCTCCTGGTTGTCGTCGACGCCTCCTGGACCTCGTGGTTGAAGACTCAAGACGACCGTCAACCTACCTGAAGCACTCGACATCGGTGGGCATCTGCTCATCGCCTTCCTGGTCACTGGCTAGTGACCCAGACTCTGTCCCCTCTGCTTTCAGGTTCTTCAGATCTTCGATCCACCTTTGGATCCACCCGAACACTTTTGACTTGGTCGCCAGCAGCACTTTGCAGCAGATCGCCATAGAAAGCGACGACGAAACCCGACACCGAAAGACACCTATGCACCCGGCTTCCCTGGGTGAGGTAACTCGAGTACTCCGGTGCTCCCGTGGGTATAGACACTAGAACAGCCTAGTTCTCAAAGGGTTTGCTCCAAGTCCTCCTCTAAGTGTCCCTTTTCTCTTAAATTCTAATCGCAACTTTCCCCATAGAAGTTAACGGTGGTTCGCGGCTGTGTTCATACACTGCACGCGTCCCCCGTGGGTCCCCTGTGTCACTGCCTTGGGTGGTTCCTTGTGGTCCAAGCACTTCTACAGGCTCTAGGCCTTGTGTCTAGCTCAGTCGTGGTTCTTATACCACTTTATTGGTATATGGTTTGGTACGCCCCTGGGGCTCAAACGTGTATTTGTGCTATTACTGTAGATAACTAACTCGTAACGTATGTACTTCGAACTCTAGCCTCATAAAGAGACTAGAGGGGTGTGTTTAGTAATAAATACATATATTTTGAATATATACCTGGTGTGGTCCTCTTTCATTTGGTCACTCAAGAGATTATAGACTGGTAAAACAAGCTGCTTTACATTCCTTCAAGACTTAGCCTGAAGGCTGCTCTCCATAGCTACCACTAGGATAACTTTCAATAAAGGTTGTCTTTAACCTATCTCCAATAAGGGGTTGTTTGGACTGGTGCAAGGTGCCCACTATAATTAGTGGACAGCATATGCCAGGCCAACT
The DNA here is from genome assembly GCA_963921515.1 of Calotriton arnoldi. NCBI lineage: Eukaryota > Metazoa > Chordata > Amphibia > Caudata > Salamandridae > Calotriton > Calotriton arnoldi. Next base: position 5,401 of record CAWUFW010002773.1, read on the forward strand.
TCTCACACACAGGTGCTGTAGTGGTCCTAAGGGGAATAGCCTCTGGGTACCTGGTGGAATGATCCACTACCACCAGGATAAACCTGTGCCCAGATGCTGTTTGGGGATCCATGGGACCAACAATGTCAATCCCCACCCTTTCAAAGGGAACCCCCACCACAGGTAGTGGTATCAGGGGGGCCTTTGTAGTGCCACCTGCCTTGCCACTGGCCTGGCAGGTTACACAGGAGCGACAAAAATCCTTGGTGTCTTCAGACATGTGGGGCCAGTGAAAGTGAGGGACAATTCTGTCCCAAGTCTTGTTCTGGCCCAAGTGACCTGCTAAGGGAATATCATGGGCTAGGGTCAATAGGAAGCCCCTGAACTTCAAAGGTATAACCAACCTCCTGGTAGCACCAGGCTTGGGGTCTCTACACTCTGAGTACAAGAGTCCATCATCCCAATACACAGTATGGGGACCACTAGCTTTCCCAGCAGCCTCAGCAGCAGCTTGCTGTCTGAGGGGTTCAAGAGAGGGGCAGTTCTGCTGCTCCTGGCTCAGATCTGCCCTGGAAGGTCCCCCTGTCCCCAAGAACTCAACCTGGTCAGGTTCAAGCTCCTCTGGGACAGTTCCTTCCTCAGGACTGAGATCATCCCCCTCAAGGGACTGATCTTCCTTCTGAGCCAAGGGGGAAGGCACTGCCTTTACCATACTACTCCTCTTCTTGGAGGGCACTTGGTCCATTGTTCCAGAATCCAAGGCCAGACATTTTGGCTTGTGACCTGGTCACAGCAAACACATCTGCAGGGATCCCCAGCATTTCTGCATGGGTCCTGAGCTCCACTTCTGCCCAAGCTGTAGTTTCTAAGTCATTGCCAAGCAAGCATTCAACGGGTAGGTCTGCACTTACCACAACCTTCTTAAGGCCAGTTACCCCTCCCCAGGAGAAGTTAACAACTGCCAGAGTATGGTCTGTTCTGACGTTGCTAGCATTGGTCACTTGGTACATTTCACCAAGTATTATCTGCCCAGGATTCACAAGGTCTTGTGTCACCATGGTGACACTTGCCCCTGTGTCCCTAAATGCCAAAGCATCTCTTCCATTGATTAAAGGCTGTTGTCTGTACTTGCCCAGATTACTGGGACTCACAGAGGAGGTCATATCCATGCCTCCATCACAGACTAGGACAGCCTGAGTGAGTTCTCTGACTAGGTCAGAGCTCATCTCTTTACCCAGGGTCAACCCTACTAAACCCTTGGCTTGTGTAGTCCCACCACCAACTGTAACTGCACTAGGGGGAGCAGGTGCCTTAGGGGCATTGGTGGGGGCTGGAGTAGAGTCTTTGGACTTGGTGCAATCACTGGTCCAGTGGGTCTTTTGCTTACAGCCCTTGCACCATGGTTTCCTTTGGCCTTTCCCTTTGGTAGACTGTGAATCCCCACCTGAAGAAGATTTTTGGGGGCCTTGTGAAGACTTTTGATCTTTACCCTTCTCCCCCCTTATCAGAGGTTTTCGAATCTTGCTTCTTAGGGTCACCACCTTGGTTCTGTACCTTCTGCTTCACCCTGGTTCTGACCCATTTGTCTGCCTTCTTTCCCAATTCTTGGGGAGAGGTCAGATCAGAGTCTACCAGGTGCTGATGCAACAGCTGATTTTGACAGTTATTAAGAATCTGCTCCCTCATTATCAGATTGTACAATCCTGTGAAGTCACATACCTTACTGCCCAATAACCAACCTTCCAGAGCCTTGGCAGAACAATCAACAAAGTCCACCCAGTCTTGAGTCTGTGCTTTTTGGGTATCCCTGAACTTTAACCTGTATTGTTCAGTGGTTAGGCCAAACCCATCAATTAGAGCACTCTTCAAGACTTTGTAATTATCAGCATCCTCCTCTCTAACAGTGAGGAGCTTGTCTCTACCTTTGTCTGCAAAGGAGAGCCACAAGATTGCTGCCCACTGCTCCTGAGGGACCCTCTGTACTTTACAGGCCCTCTCTAGAGCAGTTATCCACTTGTGGATGTCATCCCCACTCTGGTAGGGAGGGACAATCTTGCTCAGGTTTCTATGGTCATAAGATCTTTCCCTATCTTTGGGGAAACTGCTGCCACCATGGGACTCTAGTCCCAACTTTTGTCTCTCTCTATAGAGATCTAGGGACTCCCTGTCTATATATAAACAATGTGGACTTACCCACTGGAAAAAACAAGGAGTTAGGACTCACTGTGGTAATAAACAGTGCCACAAAACCATTAGGTTTTATTAAAAGACCCCTCACACACCAACCTGGTTGGTGTCATGCTTCATCATTGGGGTCCCAACCGGGTGGCCGAATGCCGCCCGGTTGTGCTACAACGCCTGACTACAGCGGAGCTGGTGTGGTGTATTAGTGTGATGTGAGATGTGCAATTTAAAAATATCTCTGGGAATCCTTGCCAAATGTATTTATTGATGGCGGCCCAGGATATGTTAAAATCCGAGAGCGCAACTAATGGAGTTATTTTAAACCTATAGTTGTCTGTGATGGGTCTACATGTTTCAGCCCCTGTAAGAAAATAGAGGGCTTTCATCAGGACCGGGTGAAAAAGGTGAGTGAGTGGCAAAATAAGGCCACGTGAGTATTAAAAATCACAACACACACGCTAAGGTGTGTTGGAGAAAATGAGGGAGTCGGTACTTACGACCCCACTTGGAGAAACCTGTAAAGGAAAAGACAAGACAACAACATATAAAGGAAAAAAGGAAGCAACATAAAATGCAATCTTTTGCTTGATAAGGTGCCTGTCTATGACTATATGATGGGCATAGCAGTGAGTCCTTGTCGTCTGGTAGCCTGCTAAAACAGTATTATATTGTAAAAGTAGCATGTAATTGTGAAAACGGCTAGTCCAGGTGAAGGAATAGCATGCTGGTCAGCAGTGACGTGATGATATCAATAGCGAGTACTGTGGAGTACGTGCAGCATGCTAAGAGTGACAACTTATAGGGCAAGTAACGCCCTGGGATGTCTACTGAATGCAGCGAAATTAAGCAGTATAGGTAGTACACATTCTACTAGCCAAAGTGGCCGGTGTGTCGACTGTAGCACAAGTGACCGGCACAGTTTGCAACGTGCAACGAGTTGCTGAAAAACACGTGTTTTTAAAGAAAGTGAAGTACAAAATGCGGTTAAAAAGAGAACATAATTACACTAGGATAAAGTGTCTAGCAGCATTTCAGGGCCCGGGAGGGAATCGTCTGTAGTCACACACTGTGGCAAAAGGGGAAATGAGGAAGAAATGATGAGAGGCATCTAGGCAATTGACACAACTGTATACGGAAGACGTATACGTGGCTGATCATGTCTGCAATAAAGAAAAGAATGCGCTAAACTTAGCGCACTCACGAGTTGAATAATCTTACTTCGTCAAGACGCCTCCTTAATGACACCAAAAATTACCAACGACTTACGGAGGATCCCAGTGCTCACCTCAAAACGAAAATCCATGATTTGGTGACTGAAGCAGAAAATACAGGGCAAATCACCAGACAGGAAGCCCAATTTCTCACCACCACAGAAGGGAAAATGCCGTATTTTTATACGGTTCCCAAGATACACAAGAACAAGATACCACCCCCTTGACGCCCCATAGTCTCGGGTATAGGGTCATTGCTGGAACCCCTTTCTCGCTACTGCGACTTCTTTTTACAACCTATAGTACAGTCTACTAACACCTACTTGAAGGACACTAAAGACCTCCTACGACAGATTGACAATTTGACATACAACCCAGAAACTTCCTTCCTTGTCAGTCTGGACATGGAAAGCTTATACACCAGCTTGCCACAAGACGACACTCTTACTGTACTCAAATTGGCTCTGGACAACACGGTTTGGAATTACCACACTTCCAAACAATTCATTTTAGAGTGTGCATCACTAGCACTCAAAGATAATTACTTTGAATTCGAAGGCGAAATATACCTCCAAAAATATGGAACTTCCATGGGAAGCGTCTTCGCTCCCAGTGTGGCTGGACTGTATGTCCACAACTTTGAAATGACTTATCTTTTCTTTAACAACAGACCGCAAATTCATCAGATTACATTCTATAAACGATATATCGATGACATCATTCTCATCTGGGAGGGCGGCGAAGATTCCCTCACGACCTTCTGTCAGTGGATTAACACCTGTGACCCAAATCTAAAGTTCACCCATAATGTCCATCGGCACAACATGGTCTTCTTGGATCTGGAGATAACAGCTGACAATGGAATACTTAGCAGCAAAACTCATTTCAAACCTACAGCCTGTAATTCACTGTTACACTACTCTAGTTTTCACCCGAGAATATTACGTGAAAACCTCCCCTACGGCCAGTTTCTACGTTTACGCAGGAATTGTAGTGACGTACGTGATTTCAAAATACAGGCAAACGCCCTCAGTGTCAAGCTACTGCACCGTGGTTATCCCAAAGATAACAGCTAAAGCACAAAAACGTGCCCGCAATCAGAATCGAGAGGGCTTACTTGAGACCATTGAACTCCCTGACGTCTCCATCCCACTAACATGTGTGGTGACACACAACTCTGTTTCAAACAAAGTGTCTCAAATCGTTAAAAAAACTGGAACATACTGCACACTGGGAAATTAAAGTGGGAAAAACCCTTGTTGTCCTATAGAAGGTCCAGATCTCTAAAGGACACCCTTGTATCCACACGCCCTAAACAACCTCCCCAATTGAACAATACTGTTCTTAACGCATGGGGCCTTCCCAATATAATGGGCCATTACCCATGCGGAAATTGTAGTGTGTGTCACATTACTGAAACCACTAAAAGTTTATCACTAGAACCAGGCAAAACCTGGGTTATCAGGAAGCACACCAACTGTAACACTGCACATGCCATCTACCGCATTACCTGTCCCTGTGGCCTTATATACATAGGCATGACCAACAGAAAGGTAAAGACACGTATCTGTGAGCATCGCAGCACCATTCGCTGCAAGAAAAACACCACCAGGATGACAAACCATTTCATAGAGGCTGGACATACCACTAATGATATGCGGTGGGTCGTAATTGAAACATTGGAATCGACCACCCCCAACATCCAAAGTCGCCTACTGGAGAAGGAACAGCGATGGATTTATCGCTTATCCAGCCATCTGACTGGTTTAAACGATAATATTCCTTGGAACTCCCTCAGCAAGTAACTGTGGCATTACCCTATATTTAGATCATAGCCACTTCGATAAATGAGTGAACTCAGACATGGTATCCACCATTCTGCTCATTTCTATCTGCTGGCAATTCTCAATATCACATGGTGCCCACTCAATCCGGGAGCGCCCCTTTTTTGTGCTACCAGATTAGACCGTAGATGCCCCATTATCACCCCACGGGTTTTTTCACGATGGCCTCATTTTAGGTATTTTGATAATCGTGTATACTTTCCACATCCCGTCCGGATGTCCAATTTATTTAATTGACCTTCCCCCCGTTTAGGTATTCTGTCCTCTGTTGGTCCCCGGCCCCCACCTTTTGGCTGACTGAATTAATGTTTACACCACTCCAATATGGCGCCCGTCACATCCGTGGCATATAGAGTGCGCTAGCCTTCTTTCACCTCTTGCCATTTTAACATTTCACCATCCTGCACACATGAGGTTGACTTCACCATGTCGCACTGCCATTCTTTGACGAGCCCCCCTACTTAGATTACTCTGGCATCCACCCATCGGCTGGTATGGACATTTTCCATCACTCCATCATGGCGCCCGCACATGCGTGGTTCACCCTAAGTGATCTCTCTAGCCTTTTCGCCGTGGGACGTATTCTCACGCCGACGTTCCCGTTACTAAAACCCCCGGCACCGACACAAACGCCAGCAGCCGGGTCCACGGGAGATCGAAGTAGGTTGTAGCGGGATACCCGTCTTGACGAAGTAAGATTATTCAACTCGTGAGTGCGCTAAGTTTAGCGCATTCTTTTCTTTATTGCAGACATGATCAGCCACGTATATGTCTTCCGTATACAGTTGTGTCAATTGCCTAGATGCCTCTCATCATTTCTTCCTCATTTCCCCTTTTGCCACAGTGTGTGACTACAGACGATTCCCCTCCCGGGCCCTGAAATGCTGCTAGACACTTTATCCTAGTGTAATTATGTTCTCTTTTTAACCACATTTTGTACTTCACTTTCTTTAAAAACACGTGTTTTTCAGCAACTTGTTGCACGTTGCAAACAGTGCCGGTCACTTGTGCCACAGTCGACACACCGGCCACTTTGGCTAGTAGAATGTGTACTACCTATACTGCTTAATTTCGCTGCATTCAGTAGACATCCCAGGGCGTTACTTGCCCTATAAGTTGTCACTCTTAGCATGCTGCACGTACTCCACAGTACTCGCTATTGATATCATCACGTCACTGCTGACCAGCATGCTATTCCTTCACCTGGACTAGCCGTTTTCACAATTACATGCTACTTTTACAATATAATACTGTTTTAGCAGGCTACCAGACTACAAGGACTCACTGCTATGCCCATCATATAGTCATAGACAGGCACCTTATCAAGCAAAAGATTGCATTTTATGTTGCTTCCTTTTTTCCTTTATATGTTGTTGTCTTGTCTTTTCCTTTACAGGTTTCTCCAAGTGGGGTCGTAAGTACCGACTCCCCTCATTTTCTCCAACACACCTTAGCGTGTGTGTTGTGATTTTTAATACTCACGTGGCCTTATTTTGCCACTCACTCACCTTTTCACCCGGTCCTGATGAAAGCCCCTCTATTTTCTTACAGGGGCTGAAACATGTAGACCCATCACAGACAACTATAGGTTTAAAATAACTCCATTAGTTGCGCTCTCGGATTTTAACATATCCTGGGCCGCCATCAATAAATACATTTGGCAAGGATTCCCAGAGATATTTTTAAATTGCACATCTCACATCACACTAATACACCACACCAGCTCCGCTGTAGTCAGGCGTTGTAGCACAACCGGGCGGCATTCGGCCACCCGGTTGGGACCTCAATGATGAAGCATGACACCAACCAGGTTGGTGTGTGAGGGGTCTTTTAATAAAACCTAATGGTTTTGTGGCACTGTTTATTACCACAGTGAGTCCTAACTCCTTGTTTTTTCCAGTGGGTACGTCCACATTGTTTATATATTGAACTTGGGGACAGGGACGTCCCTTTATCTTTCCTCGCTCTCCCCCCATTCTTGTTTTGATACTCCCTGTCTATAGCCAATTGCTGTTTCCTGAGTTCAAGCTGAGTTTGCTCATATTGAATCAGTCTCTTTCTCCTCTCATGAGAGGATTCCCTCCTATGAGAGGAGACAGAGGTCCCTATTGAGGTGTCAGAGTGGTTAGACTCCTGAGAAGGAGACCTAGACCTTCTGGGCACACTCAGAACTCTTCCTGGGGGGACAAAGGGGAGGTCAGTCTAATCCTCCTCCTCCTCCTCCACAGGAGGAATTGGGTTTTCCAGGACAAGGTCATTTTCACTTTCCTGGCCAGTTTCAGAGGGGGGGGCCTGGGTTTCTTCACCCCTGGCCCCTTCCTCATCTTCTGCCCCACCCTCTTTGCCTACCCCTTCAGACCCTAGGGGCCTGCTGAGATCATCAGCTAGTAACACCTCCCTGAGGTGTTGGGTGCTAGCACTTTTGCCTGTCTTCAACTTCCTAGTAGTGCATAATGCTCTCAATTCCAAGAATGGGAGTTTATCATACTTGGAGGGAAGAAGCCCACTGGCTTCTGGCAAGGACTCACTGGGTCCTGGCTTTGAAGACATTGCTAGTGTGGTGTATGCACTACCTACTCTAGTGTGGCCTACTAAACTCTCTTGAGTTGTAGAAAGGGTGTGCTGTCCCTTAACACACAACTCTAAGTTCAGTAGAACTTACTGTATTACTAAGCTTGATTTATATGTACCTTAGGTACCCTTAGTGGTTTTCAGTTGATCAATTCAATTGAGATTATCTGGTAAAACAATAGCAAGCTGGAATCCCACACGCTGCACACCAATGTGAGAAGTTGGCCTGGCATATGCTGTCCACTAATTATAGTGGGCACCTTGCACCAGTCCAAACAACCCCTTATTGGAGATAGGTTAAAGACAACCTTTATTGAAAGCTATCCTAGTGGTAGCTATGGAGAGCAGCCTTCAGGCTAAGTCTTGAAGGAATGTAAAGCAGCTTGTTTTACCAGTCTATAATCTCTTCAGTGACCAAATGAAAGAGGACCACACCAGGTATATATTCAAAATATATGTATTTATTACTAAACACACCCCTCTAGTCTCTTTATGAGGCTAGAGTTCGAAGTACATAAAGTATAAGTTAGTTATCTACAGTAATAGCACAAATACACGTTTGAGCCCCAGGGGCGTACCAAACCATATACCAATAAAGTGGTATAAGAACCACAACTGAGCTAGGCACAAGGCCTAGAGCCTGTAGAAGTGCTTGGACCACAAGGAACCACCCAAGGCAGTGACACAGGGGACAAACGGGGGACGCGTGCAGTGTATGAACACAACCGCGACCCACCGTTAACTTCTATGGGGAAAGTCGCTATTAGAATTTAAAAGAAATGGGACACTTAGAGGAGGACTTGGAGCAAACCCTTTGAGAACTAGGCTGTTCTAGTGTCAATACCCACGGGAGCACCGGAGTACTCGAGTTACCTCACCCAGGGAGCCGGGTGCATAGGTGTCTTTGGGGTCGGGTTTCGTCGTCGCTTTCTATGGCGATCTGCTGCAAAGTGCTGCTGGCGACCAAGTCGAAAGTGTTCGGGTGGATCCAAAGGTGGATCGAAGATCTGAAGAACCTGAAGGCAGAGGGGACAGAGTCTGGGTCACTAGCCAGTGACCAGGAAGGCGATGAGCAGATGCCCACCGATGTCGAGTGCTTCAGGTAGGTTGACGGTCGTCTTGACTCTTCAGCCACGAGGCCCAGGTGGCGTCGACGACAACCAGGAGCTGGATTCGAGCTGTCCCACGACGTCTGTCGATTGCAGGGGTGTCGGCGACCGGATTGGACCCAACAAGCCTTGGCAATGGCAAGTCTCATGGAAATAGAAGAAGGACGATGTTGCAGACCAGCAAGGTCTGGGGGACTCACCCAGCAAGGATAATTCAGGGCGCACCTGGAGCAACCATGGAGCCCAAGCAGAAAAAGATTGGCCTTCGGGAGGGCCTACTAGCCAACGGACTAGCGACCGCGAAGGAGCCTCGAGACGATGCACGTGGAGCTGGCTCACAGGACGCTCGTGGAGTGGAGGCCAGTGATCTTCGGTGCAGTTGGTGCTGGAGGCTGGCGCTACTTGGAGCCCAAAGCACGACTTCGTGGGAGACCCAGAAGAGGATGCACTTGCAAATGCGATCGGTGTCCAGGGGTCACGGTTCCACGTTACCCACGACAGCTACGGGCCTCAGCTTTGCTGGGGACTCAGGGCAGCCTCGGCGAAGTCTGGAAATCCACCTCTGGTGATGCAAAGACTTCGGTGTCCGATGGGAGCTTCAGCGATGCAGACCGGACAATTGCTTCTTTGGTGCCTGCCAAGCAGGGGAGTCACTCCTTGACCCCAAGGGAGAGTCTTCAGTCCTCTAATCTTGAAGTAGAGCGTCGAAGGTCCAGGATTCTGTGTCAGAGTTTCGTCCAGGTAAATATAAAGTCCTAAGGACTGGGTTCCCCTACTTATACTAAGGTAGGGGGTTGGACATACTCTGTGGCCCCACCTATGGGAGGGCCAGGGCAGAGGGGTGGTTACACCCCTTTCCCTTTGTCCAGTTTCACGCCAGAGCAGGGGCTGGAAGCCCCTGAGCTGGTTTGAACTGGGGTATGCACATGGACACCAAGTGTGCCCCCAGTGCAGGATTTCAAAGCACCCGAGAGTGCTCCCGCCCAGCCCCAATACACACTATCCTGTCTGGGGAGGTGGTCACACCTCCCTGGGACAGGAAACCTATTGTCCAGGCCTCCCCTGCTGGAGTTTCGGTCAGCAGCAGGAGGCCAGACTCGTGTTTGTGGCAGCAGCATCCATTTTGTGATGCCAGGGCTCTGGAAAGTCAGTACCGGGTATTCCGGTGTGTACATGTCTTTCCCTCTAGAAGGGTGGAATGCTACCCCCGCCGCCAGAATTGGCGGGGGGGTAGTATTCCAAGATGTTTGACGCCAAACACAACATGTTTCAGTGCAGCCATCCCAAAGTTAGCATTTAACGCGAGGTTATAATGCGCTTAAGAGTATATGGTCAGGCTGCACTACAAACAGCATCAGAGAAGGGTCTCCGAACGCTGCAGAGGGGCCCTGCTCTTGCAGGGGCACCCTCTCACATAGGAACCACACAGTCTGCCTTCAGGATTGATAAGGCCTGCCATAGGAGTGACTTATAGGTTTATATGTGTGTATGTATTTAGTGATATAGGTAGCCTATATCACAGTAAGAGGTGCATGCACCACCTTACCCAGGCTGCAGTAGCAGACCTGTGGTGTCAGTTTGGATGGCCTTACAGGGGTGGCACAATACATGCTGCAGCCCCTGGTAGGCCTCTGAGGTACCTATGCCCAGGGTACATAGTATACCATATACTAGGGACTTATAAGGGCACTCCAGATTCCAATCAGAGATGTGCCTTAGGCACATGGAAACCATTTTAAAGAGGAAGCAGCTAGGCTGGGGTTCTGATTAGCAGGGCCCCAGCCAGACTAAGGTCGAAAAACAGTGAAGGATCAGCAAAAAGTGGGGGTACCCATGTGAAGCAGATCCTACTCTCCTACAGTCACTCTCCTCCTCCTGGTCCTCATCAGTTGCCATGAGCAAGCCCATGTCAGCCCTGTCAACATATGGCTTTAATCTGTTGACATGGAGCACCCTCAGGGGGCTCCTGGGAGTTCCAAGATTCACCAGATAGGTGACTTCTCCCTTCTGTTCAACTATTGTATGGGGGCCACTCCACTTGTCCTGGAGGGCTGCTGGGGCCACAGGCTCCAACACCCACACTTTCTGTCCTGGCTGGTATACAGTCAGTACAGCCTTTTGGTCATGCCAAGCTTTTTGTAATTCTTGGCTGGCCTCTAGATTTTGGTTGCCTTTTTCATGTACTCTGCCATCCGGGAGCGGAGACCAAGTACATAGTCCATCACATCTTGTTTGGGGGCTTGAGAGGTAACTCCCAGCCCTCTTTTACCAAACACAGTGGACCTCTCACAGGATGCCCAAACAGAAGCTCAAATGGGCTGTAGCCAACCCCCTTCTGTGGAAACTCTCTGTAGGCAAACAACAGGCAAGGAAGAAGAAGGTCCCATTTCCGCCTAAGCTTCTCTGGGAGTCCTTTAATCATTCCTTTCAAGGTTTTGTTGAAGCGTTCAACTAAACCATTGCATTGTGGGTGATAGGGGGTGGTGAACTTGTAAGTTACACCACACTCCTTCCACATTGCTTTTAGATATCCTGACATGAAGTTGGTACCTCTGTCAGAAATGACCTCCTTTGGGAAACCCACTCTGGAGAAGACTCCAATGAGGGCTCTTGCCACCACAGGGGCTGTGGTGGTCCTCAGGGGAATTGCTTCTGGGTACCTGTGTAGGAGTGTAGGATCTGCTTCACATGGGTACCCCCACTTTTTGCTGATGCTTCACTGTTTTTCGACCTTAGTCTGGCTGGGGCCCTGCTAATCAGAACCCCAGCCTAGCTGCTTCCTCTTTAAAATGGTTTCCATGTGCCTTAGGCACATCTCTGATTGGAATCTGGAGTGCCCTTATAAGTCCCTAGTATATGGTATACTATGTACCCAGGGCATAGGTACCTCAGAGGCCTACCAGGGGCTGCAGCATGTATTGTGCCACCCCTGGAAGGCCATCCAAACTGACACCACAGGTCTGCTACTGCAGCCTGGGTAAGGTGGTGCATGCACCCCTTACTGTGATATAGGCTACCTATATCACTACATGCATACACACATATAAAACTATAAGCCACTCCTATGGCAGGCCTTATCAATCCTGAAGGCAGAGTGTGTAGTTCCTATGTGAGAGGGTGCCCCTGCATGAGCTGGGCCCCTCTGCAGCGTTCGGAGACCCTTCTATGATGCTGTTTGTAGTGCAGCCTGACCATATACTCTTAAGCGCATTATAACCTCGCGTTAAATGCTAACTTTGGGATGGCTGCACGGAAACATGTCGTGTTTGGTGTCAAACATCTTGGAATACTACCCCCCCACCAGTTCTGGCGGCGGGGTAGCATTCCACCCTTCTAGAGGGAAAGACATGTACACACCGGTATACCCGGTACTGATTTTCCAGAGCCCTGGCATCACAAAATGGATGCCGCTGCCACAGACACGAGTCTGGCCTCCTGCTGCTGACCGAAACTCCGGCAGGGGAGGCCTGGACAATAGGTTTCCTGTCCCAGGGAGGTGTGACCGCCTCCCCAGACAGGATAGTGTGTATTGGGGCTGGGCGGGAGCACTCTCGGGTGCTTTGAAATCCTGCACTGGGGGCACACTTGGTGTCCCTGTGCATACCCCAGTTCAAACCGGCTCAGGGGCTTCCAGCCCCTGCTCTGGCGCGAAACTGGACAAAGGGAAAGGGGTGTAACCACCCCTCTGCCCTGACCCTCCCATAGGTGGGGCCACAGAGTATGTCCAACCCCCTACCTTAGTATAAGTATGGGACCCCAGTCCTTAGGACTTTAGATTAACCTGGACGAAACTCTGACACAGAATCCTGGACCTTCGACGCTCTACTTCAAGATTAGAGGACTGAAGAATCTCCCTTGGGGTCAAGGAGTGACTCCCCTGCTTGGCAGGCACCAAAGAAGCAATTGTCCGGTCTGCATCGCTGAAGCTCCCGTCGGACGCCGAAGTCTTTGCATTACCAGAGGTAGATTTCCATACTTCCCCAAGGCTGTCCTGAGTCCCCAGCAAAGCTGAGGCCCGTAGCTGTCGTGGGTAACATGGAACCGTGACCCCTGGACACCGAACGCATTTGCAAGTGCATCCTCTTTTGGGTCTCCCACGAAGTCGTGCTTTGGGCTCGTAGTAGCCCCAGCCTCCAGCACCAACTGCTCCGAAGATCACTGGCCTCCACTCCACGAGTGTCCTGTGAGGCAGCTCCACGTGCATCATCTTGAGGCTCCTTTGCGGTCGCTAGTCCGTTGGCTAGTAGGCCCTCCCGAAGGCCAATCTTTTTCTTCTTGGGCTCCCTGGTTGCTCCAGGTGTGCCCTGACTTACTCTCGCTGGGTGAGTCCCACAGACCTTGCTGGTCTGCAACATCGTCCTTCTTCCATTTCCACAAGTCTTGAAGTTGCCAAGGCTTGTTGGGTCTAATCCGGTCGCCGACACCCCTGCGATCGACAGACATCGTGGGACAGCTGGAATCCAGCCCCTGGTCATCATCCACGCCTCCTGGACCTCGTGGCTGAAGAGTAAAGACAACCGTCAACCTACCTGAAGCACTCGACATCGGTGGGCATCTGCTCATCGCCTTCCTGGTCACTGGCTAGTGACCCAGACTCTGTCCCCTCTGCTTTCAGGTTCTTCAGATCTTCGATCCACCTTTGGATCCACCCGAACACTTTCGACTTGGCCGCCAGCAGCACTTTGCAGCAGATCGCCATTGAAAGCGACGACGAAACCCGACCCCGAAAGACACCTATGCACCCGGCTCCCCTGGGTGAGGTAACTCGAGTACTCCGGTGCTCCCGTGGGGATTGACACTAGTACAGCCTAGTTCTCAAAGGGTTTGCTCCAAGTCCTCCTCTAAGTGTCCCTTTTCTTTTAAATTCTAATCGCGACTTTCCCCATAGAAGTTAACGGTGATTCGCGGCTGTGTTCATACACTGCACGCGTCCCCCGTGGGTCTCCTGTGTCACTGCCTTGGGTGGTTCCTTGTGGTCCAAGCACTTCTACAGGCTCTAGGCCTTGTGTCTAGCTCAGTCGTGGTTCTTATACCACTTTATTGGTATATGGTTTGGTACACCCCTGGGGCTCAAATGTGTATTTGTGCTATTACTGTAGATAACTAACTTATAATTTATGTACTTCGAACTCTAGCCTCATAAAGAGACTAGAGGGGTGTGTTTAGTGATAAATACATATATTTTGAATATATACCTGGTGTGGTCCTCTTTCATTTGGTCACTCAAGAGATTATAGACTGGTAAAACAAGCTGCTTTACATTCCTTCAAGACTTAGCCTGAAGGCTGCTCTCCATAGCTACCACTAGGATAGCTTTCAATAAAGGTTGTCTTTAACCTATCTCCAATAAGGGGTTGTTTGGACTGGTGCAAGGTGCCCACTATAATTAGTGGACAGCATATGCCAGGCCAACTTCTCACAACCTGGTGGCATGATCCACTACCACCAGGATAAACCTGTGCCCAGATGCAGTTTGAGGGTCAAGGGGACCAACAATGTCAATCCCTACCCTTTCAAAGGGTACCCCCACCACAGGTAGTGGTATCAGGGGGGCCTTTGTTGTGCCACCTGCCTTACCACTGGCTTGGCATGTGACACAGGAGCGACAAAACTCCTTTGTGTCCTCTGACATATGTGGCCAATGAAAATGTGGAACAAGCCTGTCCCAGGTCTTGTTTTGGCCCAAGTGTCCTGCTAAAGGGTTGTCGTGTGCTAGGGTCAAGAGGAACCCCCTAAACGTCTGAGGTATTACCAACCTCCTGGTGGCTCCAGGGGCTGGGTCTCTACCTTCAGAATATAGGAGTCCCTCATCCCAATAAACTTTATGGGACCCACTAGCACTCCCAGCAGCCTCAGCAGCAGCCTGCTGTCTGAGGGGTTCAAGAGAGGGGCAGCACTGTTGCTCCTTCCTCAGATCTTCCCTGGAAGGGCCCCCTGCCCCCAAGAACTCAACCTGATCAGGCTCAAGTCCCTCTGGGGCAGTTCCTTCTTCAGGATCTGCTTCACCTCCCTCTGGGGGTGAATCTGTGATCTGAGACAGAGGGGAAGGCACTGCCTTTACCCTACTGCTCCTCCTCTTGGGAAGCATCTGGTCCATTGTTCCAGGATCCAGAGCTGGTTCAGTGTCATGCATTCTTGCTTGTGACCTGGTCACAGCAAATACCTCTGCAGGGATGCCCAACATCTCAGCATGAGTCCATAACTCTTCTTCAGACCAGGCTGAAGTCTCTAGATCATTGCCCAATAGACATTCGACAGGGAGGTCTGCACTGACTACAACCTTCTTGAGGCCAGTTACCCCTCCCCAGGAGAAATACACAACTGCCAGACTATGGTTGGTCTTGGCGTTGCTTGCATTGGTCACCTGGTACATTTCGCCCAGGATGATCTGTCCAGGGTCCACAAGATTTTCTGCCACCATGGTGACACTAGCACCTGTGTCCCTAAATGCCAAAGCCTGTTTGCCATTTATTACAGGCTGCTGTTTGTATTTGCCCAGATTACTGGGACTCACTAGGAAGGACATATTAAGGTCTCCCTCACAAATCAGCATTGCCTGAGTGGGCACTCTGACTAGGTCAGAGTCCACTTCAGAACCCAGGGTCAACCCTACTACACCCTTATTCTGTGTACCACCTCCACCAGTAGCTGAACTAGGGGGAACAGTTGCCTTAGGGGCAGGAGTGGTGGTGGTTTGGTCTTTTGACTTATCCCCACCTTTCTCAGAGCCCTTAGGATCTTGCTTCTTGGTGTCACCCCCTTGGTTCTGGGGTTTCTGCCTCACCCTGGTTCTGACCCACTTGTCTGCCTTCTTTCCCAATTCTTGGGGAGAGGTCAGATCCGAGTCCACCAGGTACTGATGCAACAACTGCTTCTGGCAATTATTAAGGATCTGTTCTCTCATCATTAGATTATACAATCCCTTGAAATCAGTAACCCTACTGCCAACCAGCCAACCCTCCAGAGCCTTGGTTGCACAATCAACAAAGTCAGTCCAGTCCTGAGTCTGTGCCTTCTGGGTGTCTCTGAACTTTAACCTGTACTGTTCAGTGGTTAAGCCAAACCCATCTATCAGTGCACTCTTCAGGACTTCATAATCATCAGCATCCTCTTCTCTAACAGTGAGGAGCTTGTCTCTACCTTTATCTGAAAAGGAGAGCCACAAGATTGCTGCCCACTGTTTTTGGGGGACCTGCTGTACTCTACAGGCCCTCTCCATAGCAGTTATCCACTTGTGGATATCATCCCCACTCTGGTAGGGAGGAACAACCTTGCTCAGGTTCCTATGGTCTGGAATAGATTCTCTGCCTCTAGGGACACTGTTGCTGCCACCAAGGGGTTCTAACCCCTCTCGTCGAGAAGCTCTCTGGATCTCCAGGGCTTCTCTATCCAGTGCCAACTGCTTGGTTCTGAGGGCAACTCTTGCTTCCTCATACTGCAGCAGTTTGCACATTCTTTCAGAGGAGGTCTCTCTTATGGGAAAGTATGAGTTCCTCTGGTGGACAAATTCTCTGCCAGAGTGATAAGAGTGCTCAGATTCCCTAGAAGGGGACCTATGCCTCTCATCCACTCTGTCAGTTCTCTTAGAGAGAATTCCTCTGTCCTTTTCAGGCCCCTTGAGGCCTGGCCCTTCAATCACAGAGTCCTGGTCATTCGGATTTTCATCGTCTGACCCAGATACTGTAATTGACCCACCCACTGATTCAGACCCATTAGCTCCTAGAGCCAATCTAAGATCATCTGATGTCAGCAGATCTATCAGGTGCAGGGTTGAGGGACTCTGTCCTAGTCTCAGGTGTCTTTCAACACACATGGCTCTCAAGTCAGAGAAAGCCATGTCCTTATACTGAGGCTGAGTGGATCCACTGGTTCCACCCTTTAAGGACATTCTAGTGTTGTGCAGTGTTGTACTACCTACACTAGTTTGTGGTTTACTGATACTAACTTGAGCTGTAGAAAGGGTGTGCTATCCATTGGCACACAGCTCTAAGTTCAGTAGAACTTATCGATACTAAGCTTGACTTTATATGTACCTTAAGTACCTATAGTGGTTTTCAGTTAGTAATTCAAATAGAGATTTTCTGGTAAAACAATAGCAAGCTGGAATCCCACACGCTGCCCACCAATGTGAGAAGTTGGCCTGGTATATGCTGTTCACTAATTAAAGTGGACACCTTGCACCAGAACAATTCGACTCTTATGGTAGATAGGTTTAAGACAACCTTTATAGAAAGCTATCCTAGTGGTAGCTGTGGAGAGCAGCCTTCAGGCTAAGTCTTGAAGGAATGTAAAGCAGCTTGTTTTACCACACAATCTCTTGAATCACCAAATGAAAAGACACCACACAGGTATATATATCAAATATATATGTATTTATTAATAAACACTCTCTACTAATCTCTTTATGAGATTAGAGGTCAGGAACATATGTACAAGTCAAATATTATCAGGATAAGTTTAGCACAATTGAATGTTACAATCTTAGTTTGCTAGACCTAGGTCTAGGGCATCTAGAATCGAGGGACCCCCAAGAACCACCCCAAGTAGTTGTAGGAGACCCACAGGGGACGGGCGCGGTGACCTGGCACCGATGCGAATCCTGTACGAGTCTGTGCACTCAGACGCGATTGAAATATCAATGTTAAAGGTCCCTTGCGTGTTCGAGGCGAACACACCGATCGGTCCTTGTACGAGTCGAAGGACGCGGTTACAGATGGTATTGCAAGGGAGTTGGACGCGGTGTGTCTAACACAGACGCGAACCAGGTACGAGTCAGTGCGATAGTCGCACTTGGAAAGTTAGAGTTTTAGGACACTTCGAGGGAAGCTACAAGCAAGTCACTTACAGGGTAAGTAGTTCTAGGGCCACACCCACAGGAGCACCGTAGTGCTGAAGTTACCTCACCCAGGGGAGCCGGGTGCATAGGTGTTCTTTGGAGTCGGGTCGCAGCGTCGTTTTCAATGGGAGCCAGTGAAGACTTGCTGCTTGCGGCGACAGGAGAAGTGTCCGGAGGAATCCAAGCCTGGATTCGGAAGATGGAAGACCTGAAAGCAGAGAGGACAGTGTTCAAAGTCACTTGGCAGTGACTCGGGGCAAGGAAGATGGATGCCCACCGTCGTCGTAAGATTCAGGTCGTTCGCAGTTGCCTTGACTCTTCAGCCACGAGGTCCAGGAGGCGTCGACGACAACCAGGAGCTGGATTTGGCGTGTCCCACGATGTCTGCAGCTTACTGCGGTGTCGGCAACTCGATCGGAGCCAACAAGCCTTGGTAACAGCAAGTCTCGGGGAAAGTGTGAAGAGACAATGGCGCAGACCAGCAAGGTCTGTGGGACTCACCCAGCGAGGGTAAGTCAGGGCAGGCCTGGAGCAACCAGAGGAGCCCTTTGGTTTCTTTAGAAAGTCTTCTGGGGACCCGCAAGTTGGCTGGCCAGGGATCGCGAAGACGCCTTGGGAGGATTCTCTCACAGGGGCCCACGGTCACTCGGGACGTAGTAGGCCTCTGATCTTAGGAGGGATTCTTGCTGGAGGCTGGAACCACACGTGGTCCAAAGCACAAGTTCATGGAACATTGTGAAGGGGTTGCACTTGACAATAGTGCACGGTACCCAGGGGTCGCGGTTCCTCGTTACTCTTGGGGTCCACTGGCCTCAGCTTCACTGGGGACTCTTTATGGCCTTGGAGAAGTCAGGAAATCTACTTCTTGGGCTGCAGGGACTTCGGACTCCGGTGGGAGCGGCGTAGTTTGCGACCATCGTTTATAGTTTTTGGTGCCTGCCAAGCAGGGGAGTCACTCCTTGACTCCAAGGGAGATTCTTCCGTCTTCCAAAGGTAGTGGAACGTCGAAGGTCCGGGATTCTTCTTGTAGAGCGTCGTCCAGGGAAATCTAGGGTGCAATGCACAGGTTCCCCCTCTTATACTAAAAGCTCTATGACCCCACCTATGGGAGGGTCAGGGGAGTGGGTGGCTACACCCACTTCCCTTTGTCCAGTTTTGCGCCAGAGCAGGGGCAGGTAGCCCCTGAGCCGGTTTGAACGGGCATATGCACAGAGGAGCCTTCTGCTCCCCCAGTGCAGGACTTCAAAGCACTCTAGGAGTGCCCCCACCCAGCCCCAATACACTAAACCCTGTCTGGGAGGTGGTCACACCCCCTTGGGACAGGATATCTATTGTTGGGCTTCCTCCACTGCGAGTGTTGGTCATCAGCAGGAGGGCAGCCCAGTGTCTGTGACTGGTGGCATCCATTTTGTGATGCCAGGGCTCTGCAGGATTCTACCGCGTTTCCACAGTAGGTACATGTCTATCCCTCTAGAAGGGTGGAATGCTACCCCCGCCACCAGGACTGGCGGGGGGGTAGTATTCCAAGATGTTTGACACCAAACACGACATGTTTGATGCAGCCATTCCAAAGTTAGCATTTTACCGCGAGGATATAATGCACTTAAAAGTATATGGTTTAACCGCATCCACAAACAGCACCAGAGAATGGACTCTGAGAGCTGCAGAGGGGCCCTGCTCAGGCAGAGGCACCCCCTCACATAGAAGCCAAGCACCCTGCCCTCAGGATTGATAGGGCCTGCCTTAGGGGTGACTGATAGGTTTATATGTGTGTGTAGGAGAGATATAGGGAACCTATATCTCAGTGAGGAGTGCTAGCACCACCTCACCCAGGCTGCAGTAGCAGGCCTGTGGTGTCAGATTTAGGCTGCTTCCCAGGGGTGGCATAATACATGCTGCAGCCCCTGGTAGGCCTGTGAAGTACCTATGCCCCTGGTACCTAAGGTACCATATACTAGGGACTCATAAGGTACCACAGTATCCAATCACTAGTGCACCTAGAGTGCACTCCAAATCGTTTAGAGAGAACAGAGAGGCTGGGGCCCTGATTAGCAGGGTCCCAGCCAGACTATAGCCAGAAACCAGTGTAAACATCAGAAAAAAAGTGGGGGCAACATAAGAGGCATATCCTACTCTCCTACAGTAGGTTTAAGACAACATTTACAGAAAGCTATTCTAGTGGTAGCTGTGGAGAGCAGCCTTCAGGCTAAGTCTTGGAGGAATGTAAAGCAGCTTGTTTTACCACACAATCTCTTGAATCACCAAATGAAAAGACACCACACAGGTATATATATCAAATATATATATGTATTTATTACTAAACAACTCTCTACTAATCTCTTGTGAGATTAGAAGTCAGGAACATATGCACAAATCAACGTTTCACAACAAATTGAGCACAAATATGGATGGGGCCCTAGGGGCGTACCAGACCATATACTAAAAAAGAGACTTAAGAACAACGACTTGCAAAGGGACAAGGTCCAGGGCCTTCAGAAGTGCTGGGGACTCACGAAACCACCCAAGGCAGGTAAGTAAAGGACCCACGGGGGACACGTGCAGTGAGGGAACACAGGCGCGGATCGCCGTAGACTTCAATGGGGCAAGTCGCGGTTGGAAATTAAGAGTTTAAGGGCACTTCGGGAGAAGCTACAAGCAAGTCACTTACAGGGTAAGTAGTTCTAGGGCCAACACCCACAGGAGCACCGTAGTGCTGGAGTTACCTCACCCAGGGAAGCCGAGTGCACAGGTGTCCTTTGGTGTCGGTTCGCGGCGTCGTTTTCAATGGGAGCCAATGAAGACTTGCTGCTTGTGAAGCCAGAAGAAGTGTCCGGTGGAATCCAAGCCTGGATTCAGAAGGAGGAAGACCTGAAAGCAGAGGGGACAGTGTTCAAAGTCACTTGGCAGTGACCCGGGGCAAGGAAGATGAATGCCCACCGTCGTCGACAGATTCGGGTTGTTCACGGATGTCTTGACTCTTCGGCCACGAGGTCCAGGAGGCATCAAGGACAACCAAGAGCTGGATTCAGTGTGTCCCACAAATACGGCAGCTGACTGCGGTATTGGCGACCCGATTGGAGCCAACAAGCCTTTGTAGCAGCAAGTCTTGTGGAAAGAACAAAAAGTCAATGGTGCAGACCAGCAAGATCTGGGGGACTCACCCAGCAACGGTAAGTCAGGGCAGGCCTGGAGCAATCAGGGGAGCCCTTTGGATTTGTAGAAAAGTCTTCAGGGGACCCACAAGCCGGCTGGCAAGGGATCGCAAAGACACCTCGGGAGGATTCATTCAACAGGGGCCCACGGTCACTCGGGATGGGGTAGGCCTCTGATCTTGGGAGGAATCTTTGCTAGAGGCTGGGACCACATGTGGTCCAAAGCACAGGTTCGTAGAACGTCGTGAAGGGGTTGCACTTGAAAATAGTGCATGGTACCCAGGGACTGCAGTTCCTCATCACTCGTGGGGTCCAATTGCCTCAGCTTCGCTGGGGACTCACGATGGCCTTGGAGAAGTCAGGAAATGCTCTTCCTGGGCTGCAGGGACTTCGGGCTCCGGCGGGAGCGGCGTAGTTTGCGACCGTCGTTGCAGTTTTTGGTGCCTGCCAAGCAGGGGAGTCACTCCTTGACTCCAAGGGAGATTCTTCAGTCTTCCAGAGGTAGTGGAACGTCGAAGGTCCAGGATTCTTCTTTAGAGCATCGTCCAGGGATATCTAGTTTGCAAGGTCAAGGGTTCCCTATCTTATACTAAAAGGAAGGGAGGGACTAGCTCCATGACCCCACCTATGAGAGGGTCAGGGGAGTAGGTGGCTACACCTCCTTCCCTTTGTCCAGTTTCACGCCAGAGCAGGGGCAGGTAGCCCCTGAGCCGGTTTGAACTGGTGTATGCACAGAGGAGCCTTCTGCTCCCCCAGTGCAGGACTTCAAAGCACTCTAGGAGTGCACCCACCCAGCCCCAATACACTAAACCCTGTCTGGGAGGTGGTCACACCTCCCTGTGACAGGATACCTATTGTTGGGCCTCCTCCACTGTGAGTTTCGGTCATCAGCAGGAGGGCAGCCCAGTGTCTGTGACTGGTGGCATCCATTTTGTGATGCCAGGGCTCTTCAGGATTCTACCGTGTTTCCACAGTAGGTACATGTCTATCCCGCTAGAAGGGTAGGATCATACTCCCACACCAGGTACTGGTGTGGGGGTATGATTCCAAGGTGTTTGACACCAACACAACATGTTTTGATGCAGCCATTCCAAAGTTAGCATTAACTGCGAGGTTATAATGCACTTAAGAGTATATGGTTTGACCGCATTCACAAACAGCCCCAGAGAATGGACTCTGAGAGCTGCAGAGGGGCCCTGCTCAGGCAGAGGCACCCTCTCACATAGAAACTAAGCACCCTGCCCTCAGGATTTATAGGGCCTGCCTTAGGGGTGACTGATAGGTTTAAATGTGTGTGCAGGGGAGATATAGGGAACCTATATCTCAGTGAGGGGTGCTAGCACCTCCTCACCCAGGCTGCAGTAGCAGGCCTGTGGTGTCAGATTTAGTCTGCTTCCCAGGGGTGGCATAATACATGCTTCAGCCCCTGGTAGGCCTGTGAAGTACCTATGCCCTTGGTACCTAAGGTACCATATACTAGGGACTCATAAGGTACCACAGTATCCAATCACTAGTGCACCTAGAGTGCACTCCAAGTCGTTTAGAGAGAACAGAGAGGCTGGGGCCCTGATTGGCAGGGTCCCAGCCAGACTATAGCCAGAAACCAGTGTAAACATCAGAAAAAAAGTGGGGGTAACATAAGAGGCAGATCCTACTCTCCTACACAACCCCCCAAACGCAGGGACACTAAACTAACCTTGACCAGTTGAGTCTTCGTGCTCTAAGTGGAAATACCTTGAGAGTCCATCTGCATTGGCATGTTGGGTCCCAGGCCTATGTTCCACTGTATAGTCCATCCCCTGTAGGGAAATGGACCACCTTAAAAGTTTTGGGTTTTCACCTTTCATCTGTTTCAGCCATAGGAGGGGCTTGTGGTCAGTCTGAACTATGAAGTGAGTGCCAAACAAGTATGGCCTCAGCTTCTTCAGGGCCCACACCACAGCAAAGGCCTCCTCTCTATAGCTGACCAACGTTTCTCTCTAGGGGTCAGCCTCCTGCTAATAAAAGCTACTGGCTGGTCTTGACCTTCATCATTCAGTTGAGACAGTACAGCTCCCACACCCAGCTCAGAAGCATCTGTTTGGACAATGAACTTTTTGGTGTAGTCTGGACTCTGTAAGATGGGGGCAGTGCACATGGCCTGCTTTAGGTCTTCAAATGCCTTCTGACAGCTAGCTGTCCACTGAACCTTTTTTGGCATTTTCTTTGAGGTAAGATCATTCAAGGGGGTCACTATAGATCCATATCCCTTCACAAACCTCCTATAGTACCCAGTCAGGCCTAAGAAGGCTCTCACCTGTGTCTGGGTGGTTGGAGCAACCCATTCCATTATGGTTTGGATTTTGCTCTGTAAAGGCTGAACCTGGCCTCCACCCACAAGGTGGCCCAGGTACACAACCTGATTCTGCCCTATCTGGCACTTAGTGGCCTTGATAGTGAGGCCTGCTTTCTGCAGAGCCTCCAAAACATTTTTGAGGTGGACCAGGTGATCCTGCCAGGAGGAACTAAAGACAGCAATATCATCTAGATAAGCTGAGCAATAAGTTTCCATCCCTGCCAGAACTTTGTTCACCAACCTCTGAAAAGTGGCAGGTGCATTTTTCAATCCAAAGGGCATCACCACAAAGTGGTAGTGCCCACCAGGGGTCGAAAATGCTGTTTGGCTTTTGCACCATCAGCTAACCTGATCTGCCAGTAGCCAGCTGTTAGGTCAAATGTACTCAGATATTTGGCTGAGGCCAAAGTATCAATCAGCTCATCTGCCCTTGGTATGGGATAGGCATCAGTCCTGGTGACTGCATTGAGGCCTCTGTAGTCTACACAAAACCTCATTTCTTTCTTATCACCCTGGGTATGAGGCTTGGGTACTAGGACTACTGGGCTAGCCCAAGGGCTATCTGAAGGCTCAATCACACCTAACTCCAACATTTTCTGGACTTCAATCCTGATACAGTCCCTGACATGGTCAGGTTGCCTGTAGATTTTACTCTTGACAGGCAGACTGTCCCCAGTGTCCACCTCATGGGTGCACCAGGTAGTCTGACTAGGGGTCAGGCTAAACATATGTCTGTACTGGTGCAGAACTTGTCTGCACTCAGTTTGCTGATGGTCAGTGAGGCTGCTTGCCAAAGCAACACCATCGACTGACCCATCATCAGGGTTCTGTGAGAGCAGGTCAGGGAGAGGGTCACTCTCCTCCTCCTGTTCCTCATCAGATGCCATGAGCAAGCCCATGTCAGCCCTGTCAACATATGGTTTCAATGTGTTGACATGGAGCACCCTCAGGGGGCTCCTGGGAGTTCCAAGATCCACCAGATAGGTGACTTCTCCCTTTTGCTCAACTATTGTATGGGGGCCACTCCATTTGTCTTGGAGGGCTGCTGGGGCCACAGGCTCCAACACCCACACTTTCTGTCCTGGCTGGTACACAGTCAGCACAGCCTTTTGGTCATGCCAAGCTTTTTGTAATTCTTGGCTGGTCTCCAGGTTTTTGGTTGCCTTCTTCATGTATTCGGCCATCCTGGAGCGGAGACCAAGTACATAGTCCATCACATCCTGTTTGGGGGTTTGAGAGGTAACTCCCAGCCCTCTTTTACCAAACATAATGGACCTCTTACAGGATGCCCAAACAGAAGCTCAAATGGGCTGTAACCAACCCCCTTCTGTGGAACCTCTCTGTATGCAAACAACAGGCAGGGAAGAAGAAGGCCCCATTTCCGCCTAAGCTTCTCTGGGAGTCCTTTAATCATTCCCTTAAGGGTTTTGTTGAAACGTTCAACCAACCCATTGCATTGTGGGTGATAGGGGGTGGTGAACTTATAAGTTACACCAGACTCCTTCCACATTGCTTTCAAATATCCTTACATGAAGTTTGTACCTCTGTCAGAGATGACCTCCTTTGGGAAACCCACTCTGGAGAAAACTCCAATGAGGGCTCTTGCCACCACTGGGGCTGTGGTGGTCCTCAGGGGAATTGCCTCTGGGTACCTGGTGGCATGATCCACTACCACCAGGATAAATCTGTGCCCAGATGCAGTTTGAGGGTCAAGGGGACCAACAATGTCAATCCCTATCCTTTCAAAGGGTACCCCCACCACAGGTAGTGGTATCAGGGGGGCCTTTGTGGTGCCACCTGCCTTGCCACTGGCTTGGCATGTGACACAGGAGCGGCAAAACTCCTGTGTGTCCTCTGACATATGTGGCCAATGAAAATGTGGAACAAGCCTGTCCCAGGTCTTGTTTTGGCCCAAGTGACCTGCTAAAGGGATATCATGTGCTAGGGTCAAGAGGAACCCCCTAAACTTCTGAGGTATTACCAACCTCCTTGTGGCTCCAGGGGCTGGATCTCTACCCTCAGAATATAGGAGTCCCTCATCCCAATAAACTTTATCGGACCCACTAGCACTCCCAGCAGCCTCAGCAGCAGCCTGCTGTCTGAGGGGTTCAAGAGAGGGGCAGCACTGTTGCTCCTTACTCAGATCTTCCCTAGAAGGGCCCCCTGCCCCCAAGAACTCAACCTGATCAGGCTCAAGTCCCTCTGGGGCAGTTCCTTCTTCAGGATCTGCTCCTCCTCCCTCAAGAGGGGAATCAGTGATCTGAGACAGAGGGGAAGGCACTGCCTTACTCCTACTGCTCCTCTTCTTGGGAAGCATCTGGTCATTGGTTTCAGGATCCAGAGCTGGTTCAGTGTCATTTATTTTGGCCTGTGACCTGGTCACAGCAAATACCTCTGCAGGGATGCCCAACATCTCAGCATGAGTCCATAACTCTACTTCAGACCAGGCTGAAGTTTCTAGATCATTGCCCAATAGACATTCTACAGGGAGGTCTGCACTGACTACAACCTTCTTGAGGCCAGTTACCCCTCCCCAGGAGATATTCACAACTGCCAGACTATGGTTGGTCCTGACATTGCTTGCATTGGTCACCTGGTACATTTCGCCCAGGATGATCTGTCCAGGGTCCACAAGATCCTCTGCCACCATGGTGACACTAGCACCTGTGTCCCTAAATGCCAAAGCCTGTTTGCCATTTATTACAGGCTGCTGTTTGTATTTGCCCAGATTACTGGGGCTCACCAGGAAGGACATGTCAATGTCTCCATCACAAATCAGCATTGCCTGAGTGGGTACTCTGACTAGGCCAGAGTCCACTTCAGAACCCAGGGTCAACCCTACTACACCCTTATTCTGAGTACCACCTCCACCAGTAGCTGAACTAGGGGGAACAGTTGCCTTAGGGGCAGGAGTGGTGGTGGTTTGGTCTTTGGACTTGTTACAATCAGAAGTCCAGTGCCCTTTCTGTTTACAGAATTTGCACCAGGGCTTCTTTTGGCCTTTTCCCTTGTTGGATTGTGACTCCCCACCAGATGCAGATTTTGGGGCCCTTGTGAAGACTTCTGGTCTTTTGACTTATCCCCACTTTTCTCAGAGCCCTTAGAATCCTGCTTCTTTGTGTCACCCCCTTGGTTCTGGGTTTTCTGCCTCACCCTGGTTCTGACCCACTTGTCTGCCTTCTTTCCCAATTCTTGGGGAGAGGTCAGATCTGAGTCCACCAGGTATTGATGCAACAACTGGTTCTGGCAATTATTAAGGATCTGTTCTCTCATCATTAGATTATACAATCCCTTGAAATCAGTAACCCTACTGCCAACCAGCCAACCCTCCAGAGCCTTGGTTGCACAATCTACAAAGTCAGTCCAGTCCTGAGTCTGTGCCTTCTGGGTGTCTCTGAACTTCAACCTGTACTGCTCAGTGGTTAAGCCAAACCCATCTATCAGTGCACTCTTCAGGACTTCATAGTCATCAGCATCCTCTTCTCTAACAGTGAGGAGCATGTCTCTACCTTTATCTGAAAAGGAGAGCCACAAGATTGCTGCCCACTGCTTTTTGGGGACCTGTTGTACTCTACAGGCCCTTTCCAAAGCAGTTATCCACTTATGGATATCATCCCCACTCTGGTAGGGAGGAACAACCTTGCTCAGGTTCCTATGGTCTGGAATATATTCTCTGCCTCTAGGGACACTGTTGCTGCCACCAGGGGGTTCTAACCCCTCTTTTCTATAAGCTCTCTGGAGCTCCAGGGCTTCTCTATCTAATGCCAACTGCTTGGTTTTGAGGGCAAATCTTGCTTCCTCATACTGCAGCAGTTTGTACATTCTGTCAGAGGAGGTCTCTCTTCTTGGGAAGTAGGAGTTCCTCTGGTAGACAGATTCTCTGCCAGAGTGATAGGAGTGGTCAGATTCCCTAGAAAGGGACCTAGGCCTCTCCTCCACTATGTCAGTTCTCTTAGGGAGAATTCCTCTGTCCTGTTCAGACCCCTTGGGATCTGGCCCTACAACCACAGAGTCTTGGTCATCCTGATGTCCATCATCTGACCCAGACACTGTAATTGACCCACTCACTGATTCAGACCCATTAGCTCCTAGAGCTAATCTAAGATCATCTGCTGTCAGCAGATCTATCAGGTGTAGTGTGGAGGGACTCTGTCCTATCTTCAGGTGCCTTGCAGCACACATGGCTTTCAAGTCAAAGAAAGTCATGTCCTTATACTGAGGCTGAGTGGATCCACTGGGTCCAACCCTTAAGGACATTCTAGTGTTGTGCAGTGTTGTACTACCTACACTAGTTTGTGGCCTACTGATACTAGCTTGAGCTGTAGAAAGGGTGTGCTATCCCTTGGCACACAGCTCTAAGTTCAGTAGAACTTATTGATACTAAGCTTGACTTTATATGTACCTTGAGTACCAATAGTGGTTTTCAGTTAGTAATTCAAATAGAGATTTTCTGGTAAAACAATAGCAAGCTGGAATCCCACACGCTGCCACCAATGTGAGAAGTTGGCCTGGTATATGCTGTTCACTAGTTAAAGTGGACACCTTGCACCAGTACAATTCGACTCTTATGGTAGGTAGGTTTAAGACAACCTTTACAGAAAGCTATCCTAGTGGTAGCTGTGGAGAGCAGCCTTCAGGCTAAGTCTTGGAGGAATGTAAAGCAGCTTGTTTTACCACACAATCTCTTGAATCACCAAATGAAAAGACACCACACAGGTATATATATCAAATATATATATGTATTTATTATTAAACAACTCTCTACTAATCTCTTGTGAGATTAGAAGTCAGGAACATATGCACAAATCAACGTTTCACAACAAATTGAGCACAAATATGGCTGAGGCCCTAGGGGCCTACCAGACCATATACTAAAAAAGAGACTTAAGAACAACGACTTGCAAAGGGACAAGGCCCAGGGTCTTCAGAAGTGCTGGGGCCTCACGAAACCACCCAAGGCAGGTAAGTAAAGGACCCACGGGGGACGCGTGCAGTGAGGGAACACAGGCGCGGATCGCCGTAGACTTCAATGGGGCAAGTCGCGGTTGGAAATTAAGAGTTTAAGGGCACTTCGGGAGTAGCTACAAGCAAGTCACTTACAGGGTAAGTAGTTCTAGGGCCAACACCCACAGGAGCACCATAGTGCTGGATTTACCTCACCCATGGAAGCCGGGTGCATAGGTGTCCTTTGGTGTCGGGTCGCGGCGTCGTTTTCAATGGGAGCCAATGAAGACTTGCTGCTTGTGAAGCCAGAAGAAGTGTCCGGTGGAATCCAAGCCTGGATTCAGAAGGAGGAAGAACTGAAAGCAGAGGGGACAGTGTTCAAAGTCACTTGGCAGTGACCCGGGGCAAGGAAGATGAATGCCCACCATCGTCGACAGATTCGGGTCGTTCATGGGTGTCTTGACTCTTTGGCCACGAGGTCCAGGAGGCGTCGAGGACAACCAGTAGCTGGATTCAGCGTGTCCCACAAAGTTTGCAGCTGACTGCGGTGTCGGCGACCCGATTGAAGCCAACAAGCCTTGGTAGCAGCAAGTGTTGTGGAAAAAACAAAAAGTCAATGGTGCAGACCAGCAAGGTCTGGCGGACTCACCCAGCAAGGGTAAGTCAGGGCAGGCCTGGAGCAACCAGGGGAGTCCTTTGGATTTGTATAAAAGCCTTCAGGGGACCCACAAGCTGGCTGGCAAGGGATTGCAAAGACACCTTGGGAGGATTCCTTCAACAGGGGCCCACGGTCACTCGGGATAGGGTAGGCCTTTGATATTGGGAGGGATCTCTGCTAGAGTCTGGGACCACACGTGGTCCAAAGCACAGGTTAGTAGAATGTGGTGAAGGGGTTGCACTCGAAAATAGTGCACGGTACCCAGGGACTGTGGTTCCTCATCACTCGTGCGGTCCACTTGCCTCAGCTTTGCTGGGGACTCACGATGGCCTTGGAGAAGTTAGGAAATCCTCTTCCTGGGCTGTAGGGACTTCGGGCTCCGGCGGGAGCAGCATAGTTTGCGACCATTGTTGCAGTTTTTGGTGCCTGCCAAGCAGGGGAGTCACTCCTTGACTCCAATGGAGATTCTTCAGTCTTCCAGAGGTAGTGGAATGTTGAAGGTCTGGGATTCTTCTTTAGAGCGTCATCCAGGGATATCTAGTTTGCAAGGTCAAGGGTTCCCTATCTTATACTAAAAGGAAGGGAGGTACTAGCTCTATGACCCCACCTATGGGAGGGTCAGGGGAGTAGGTGGCTACACCCACTTCCCTTTGTCCAGTTTCACACCAGAGCAGGGGCAGGTAGCCCCTGAGCCGGTTTGAACTGGTGTATGCACAGAGGAGCCTTCTGCTCCCCCAGTGCTTGACTTCAAAGCACTCTAGGAGTGCACCCACCCAGCCCCAATACACTAAACTCTGTCTGGGAGGTGGTCACACCTCCCTGTGACAGGATACCTATTGTTGGGCCTCCTCCACTGCGAGTTTCGGTCATCAGCAGGAGGGCAGCCCAGTGTCTATGACTGGTGGCATCCATTTTGTGATGCCAGGGCTCTTCAGGATTCTACCGCGTTTCCACAGTAGGTACATGTCTATCCCTCTAGAAGGGTGGGATCATACTCCCACACCAGGTACTGGTGTGGGGGTATGATTCCAAGGTGTTTGACACCAAGCACGACATGTTTTGATGCAGCCATTCCAAAGTTAGCATTAACCGCGAGGTTATAATGCACTTAAGAGTATATGGTTTGACCGCATTCACAAACAGCCCCAGAGAATGGACTCTGAGAACTGCAGAGGGGCCCTGCTCAGGCAGAGGCACCTTCTCACATAGAAACTAAGCACCCTGCCCTCAGGATTTATAGGGCCTGCCTTAGGGGTGACTGATAGGTTTAAATGTGTGTGCAGGGGAGATATAGGGAACCTATATCTCAGTGAGGGGTGCTAGCACCTCCTCACCCAGGCTGCAGTAGCAGGCCTGTGGTGTCAGATTTAGTCTGCTTCCCAGGGGTGGCATAATACATGCTTCAGCCCCTGGTAGGCCTGTGAAGTACCAATGCCCTTGGTACCTAAGGTACTGTCATAGGGTTTCTGCACATACAGAGCTATGCACAGGATAATAGGACCTCGGAATATAGTGGTGAGCCAACCATAAACCTTAGCACCCAAAACCCCAACCCGACTAGCCTTAGCGTCCCATTAGCACCAATGTACCAATGCTTAGACAACCCAGAACACGGTATCTCTCTCTCAGGACTCGCAGAGGCAAGAACACTCTTTCGTCACATTCGTACCTGTCCACAACATGCGTATGAAGAGACACTGTATAGGTTAAAATGTTTATTTCAACTTACGTGCTCTAAGGTACAGTACACGTGTCAGTACTAGTAGCATAATACATAAGAACAATATAATCAGCATAGTTACTACTCCATAGAATACGAACGGGGAAAGCATCTCATAAAGCAGTGGATATATGTCTAAATAACATTACCACCCTCCCCGTGCTGGAAACCAGTTTATTATAATAATAGAAGACCTTTGGGCTTTGACTAGCGAACCCCCATACCTCAGTCTCTTGATGCAAAACTACATCAGCAAACAATCACAGCTCTTCTCACTGGAAAGGTCGTCTCCAAGTGCTTCCTTAGAGCAAGCCAGCGCATTATTAAAAGCCCACTAATTTCTCAATGGCAGCTGTACAAGTGTTATGTCTAGGTGTGAGGGACGGGCCAAATCAGTAGAAACCAGGGAGTTGTTATTCGACCTTGTAACTGTTGTTCAGACTGAGCCCAAAAGGGAACAGGAGAAAAGGTGAATAACAGAATATGCAGACTGTTGTATAATTACTTGGCAATAACAGAGGGCGACAGAACAATATCCAATAGTAACGTGCGCAAGAGTCATCATGGCAGCCAGGCGTGGTAACGTAGCCAGACCTGCCAGGAGGCCATGAGCCACAAGACAGTACCATATACTAGGGACTCATAAGGTACCACAGTATCCAATCACTAGTGCACCTAGAGTGCACTCCAAGTCGTTTAGAGAGAACAGAGAGGCTGGGGCCCTGATTGGCAGGGTCCCAGCCAGACTATAGCCAGAAACCAGTGTAAATATCAGAAAAAAAGTGGGGGCAACATAAGAGGCAGATCCTACTCTCCTACACCTATTTACCTTTTTCTGCACACTTTTCCCTCGTTGTGGACATCTCTTGCCTGTTTCTGCAACTCTCTTGCCTCTTTCTGCAGTTCTCTTGCCTCCTTCTGCACATCTGTTGCTTCTTTCTGCACTTCTCTTGCCTCTTTCTGCACCCCTATAGCCTCTTTCTGCACCCCTGTTGCTTCTTTCTCCACTTCTCTTGCTTCTTTCTGCACCTCTCTTGCCTCTTTATGCAGTTCTCTTTCCTCTTTCTGCACCTCTCTTGCCTCTTTCTGCACCCTTCTTCCCTCTGTTGCGTATTTATACACCTCTGTTGCATCTTTCAGCACTTCTCTTCCTTCTTTCTGCTCCTCTCTTGCCTCTTTCTGCACTTCTCTTGCCTCTTTCTGCACCTCTGTTGCTTCTTTTGCACTTCTCTTGATTCTTTCTGCACCTCTCTTGCATCTTTCTGCACTCCTGTTGCCTCTTTCTACACTCGTAGTCCCTCTTTCTGCACCTCTCTTGCCTCTTTCTGTACCCCTCTTGCCTCTTTCTGCACCCCTCTTGCTTCTTTTTGCAATTCTCTTGCTTCTTTCTGCACCTATCTTGCTTCTTTCTGTACCCTTCATCCCTTTTTCTGCACCTCTCTTCCCTCTTTCTTTGCCTCTCTTACCTCTTTCTGCACCTCTCTTGCCGCTTTCTGCACCCTTCTTCCCTCTTTGTGCACATCTCTTGCCTCTTTCTTCACTACTCTTGCGTCTTTCTATATCTCTGTTGCATCTTCAGCACTTCTCTTCCTTCTTTCTGCACCTCTCTTGCCACTTTCTGCACCTCTCTTGCCTGTTTCTGCACCTCTGTTGCCTCTTTCTGCACCTCACTTTCTTCTTTCTGTACCCCTCTTGCCTCTTTCTGCACCCCTGTTCCCTCTTTTTGCACCTCTCCTGCCTGTTTCTGCACCTCTCTTGCCTGTTTCTGCACCTCTGTTACTTCTTTCTGCACTTCTCTTCCCTCTTTCTGCACCCCTCCTTCCTCTTTCTGCACCTCTGTTGCTTCTTTCTGCACTTCTCTTGCTTCTTCCTGCACCTCTCTTGCTTCTTTCTGCAACACTTTTACCTCTTTCTGCACCCTTCTTCCCTCTTTGTGCACATCTCTTGCCTCTTTCTGCACCTCTCTTGCCTATTTCTGAAGTTCTATTGCCTCTTTCTGTACCTATTTTGCTTCTTTCTGCTCATCTCCTGCCTCTTTCTGCACCCCTCTTGCCTCTTTCCGTACCTTTTTTCTGCACTGCTCTTGTTTCTTTCTACACCTCTGTTGCATATTTCTGCACCACTCTTCCCTCTTTCTGCACCTCTCATGCCTCTATCTGCACCCCTATTCCCTCTTTCTGAACCTCTTTTGTCTGTTTCTGCAACCCTCTTGCCTCTTTCTGCAGTTCTCTTGCCTCCTTCTGCTCTTCTGTTGCTACTTTCTGCACTTCTCTTGCCTCTTTCTGCACCCCATCTAGCCTCTTTCTGCACCCCTGTTGCTTCTTTCTGCACTTCTCTTGCTTCTTTTTGTACCTTGCTTGCTTTTGCCACACCCCTCTTGCCTCTTTCTGCACCCCTCTTCCCTCCTTCTGGAATTCTCTTGCTTCTTTCTACACCTCTGTTGCTTCTTTCAGCACTTCTCTTCCTTCTTTCTGCACCTCTCTTCCCACTTTCTGCACCTCTCTTGCCTGTTCCTGCACCTCTGTTGTCTCTTTCTGCACCTCACTTTCTTCTTTCTGCACCCCTCTTGCCTATTTCTGCAACCCTCTTCCCTCTTTCTGTAGCTCTCTTGCCTTTTCCTGCACCCCTGTTTCCTCTTTATGCACCTCTCTTGCCTGTTTCTGTACCTCTCTTGCCTCTTTCTGCACCTCTGTTGCTTCTTTCTGCACTTCTCTTGCCTTTTTCTGCACCCCATCTAGCCTCTTTCTGCACCCATCTTCCCTCTTTCCGCACCTCTCCTGCCTCTTTCTGCACCTCTCTTGCCTCTTTCTGCACTTCTCCTGCTTCTTTCTGCACCTCTGTTGGTTCTTTCTGCACTTCTCTTACTTCTTTCTGTACCTCTCTTGCTTTTTCTGCACCCCTCTTGCCTCTTTCTGAACCTCTCTTGCCTCTTTCTGCACCTCTCTTGCCTCTTTCTGCACCACTCTTGACTCTTTCTGCACCTCTGTAGCTTTTTTCTGCACCTCTCATGCTTCTTTCTGCACCCCTATTGCCTCATTCTGCACTTGTGTTTCCTCTTTCTGCACCTTGCTTGTCTCTTTGTCTACCTCTCTTGTCTCTTTCTGCACCTCTCTTGCCCCTTTCTGAACCTCTCTTGCCTCTTTCCACACCTCTGTTGCTTCGTTCTGTACTTCTCTTGCCTCTTTCTACACCCCTCTTGCCTCTTTTTCCACCTCTGTTGGTTCTTTCTGCACCTCTTTTGCCTCTTTCTGCACTTTTTCTGCCTTTTTCTGCACCTCTGTTGCTTCTTTCTGCACTTCTCTTGCTTCTTTCTGTTCTTCTCTTGCTTCTTTCTGCACCCCTCTTGCCTCTTTCTGCACCCCTCTTCCTTCTTTCTGCACCTCTCTTACCTCTTTCTGCACTTCACTTGCTTCTTTCTGCACCCCTCTTGTATCTTTCTGCACCTCTCTTGCCTTTTTCTGCAGTTCTCTTGCATATTTCTGCAACTTTTTTGCTTCTTTCTGCACTTCTCTTGCCTCTTTCTGCACCTCTGTTGGTTCTTTCTGCACTGCTCTTGCTTCTTTCTGCACTCCTCTTTCAGTACCTCTCTTGCCTCTGTTTGCACCCCTATTCCCTCTTTCTGTAACTCTTTTCCTGTTTCTGCTACTCTCTTGCCTCTTTCTGTACCACTCTTCCCTCTTTCTGTATCTCTCTTGCCTCTTTCAGCAACTTTTTGCCTCTTTCTGCATTTCTGTTGCCTGTTTCTGAACCTCTGTTTGCTTCTTTCTGCAATTCTCTTGCTTCTTTCTGCACCTCTCTTGCTTCTCTCTGCACCCCTGTTGCCTCTGTCTGCACTTGTCTTCCCTCTTTCTGTACCCTTCTTCCCTTTTTCTGCACCTCTCTTGCCTTTTTCTGCACCTCTCTTGCCTCTTTCTACACCTCTGTTGCTTCTTTCTGCACTTCTCTTGCCTCTTTCTGCATCCCTCTTGCCTCTTTCTGCACCTCTGTTGGTTCTTTCTGTACTTCTCTTGCCTCTTTCTGCACCTCTCTTGCCTCTTTCTACACCTCTGTTGCTTCTTTCTGCAGTTCACTTGCCTCTTTCTGAACCCCACCAGCCTCTTTCTGCACCCTGTTGCTTCTCTCTGTACTTCTCTTGCTTCTTTCTGTACCAATCTTGCTTCTTTCTATACCCCTCCTGCCTCTTTCTGTATCCCTCTTCCCTCTTTCTGCATCTCTATTGCCTCTTTCTGCACCTCCCTTGCCTCTTTATGCAGCCCTCTTCACTCTTTCTGCTCCTCTCTTGCCTCTTTCTGTACCTCCCTTGCCTCTTCCTGCACACCCTTCCCTCTTTCTGCACCTCTTTTGCCTCTTTCTGTAGTTCTCTTGCATCTTTCTGCACATCTGTTGCTTCTTTCTGCACTTCATTTGTCTCTTTCTGAACCCCGCCAGCCTCTTTCTTCACCTCTGTTGCTTCTCTCTGCACTTCTCTTGCTTCTTTCTGTACCTCTCTTGCTTCTTTCTGTACCCCTCTTGCTTCTTTCTATACCCCTCTTCCTTCTTTCTGCATCTCTCTTGCCTCTTTCTGCATCTCCCTTGCCTCTTTCTGCACTTCTGTTGTCTGTTTCTGCACCTCTGTTGCTTCTTTCTGCAATTCTCTTTCTGCACCTCTCTTGCTTCTTTCAGCACCTCTGTTGCCTCTTTCTGCACCTCTCTTGCTTCTTTGTGCACCCTTCTTCCCTTTTTCTGCACCTCTCTTGACTCTTTCTGCACCTCTCTTGCCTCTTTCTACACCTCTGTTGCTTCTTTCTGTACTTCTCTTGCTTCATTCTGCACCTCTCTTGCATCTTTCTGCACCCCTCTTCCCTCTTACTGCACCTCTCTTCCCTCTTTCTGCACCTCTCTTGCCTCTTTCTGCACCTCTGTGCCTTCATTCTGCACTTCTCTTGATTCTTTATCCACCTTTCTTGTTTCTTTCTGCATCACTCTTGCCTCTTTCTGCAGCCTTCTTCCCTCTTTCTGCACCTCTCTTGCCTCTTTCTGCACCTCTCTTGCCTCTTTCTGCACCCCTTCCCTCTTTCTGCACCTCTCGTGCCTCTTTCTGCAGTTCTCTTGCATCTTTCTGCATATCTGTTGCTTCTTTCTGCACTTCACTTGCTTTTTTCTGCACCTCTCTTGCTTCTTTCTGCAACCTTCTTGTCTCTTTGTGTACCTCTTTTGCTTCTTTCTTCACTTCTCTTGCATCTTTCTGCACTGCTCTTGCTTCTTTCTGCTCCCTCTTGCCTCTTTCTGCACCCCTCTTCCCTCTTTCTGCACCTCTCTTGCCTCTTTCTGCTCCTCTCTTGCCTCTTTCTGTACTTTTCATGCTACTTTCTGCACTTCTCTCGCTTCTTTCTGTACTTCTCTCACCTCTTTGTATATTCGAATGGGAAGTGCACTGTGTCAAGTTTAAAGGTCTGCATGCTCTCGTGACTGAGGTATATGTCTACTTGTACATGTATTCTCACATGTGTTATGCATCTGAAGATGATAGATTAAAAAGCGGGTAGCTTCTCCTATAGGTGGTCAAATTTTCTCAGTTTTGCTCTGTCATTCAATTGCACAGGCAGACATGTCTTATGTATATAGGTGTTATAGAGCCCCTCAAAAATACTATTGAATGCCCATGTGCCCTGTATTATGAGCAGAAAGAAATGCATACACCTTTTTTGTACACAAATTTACAGAGTATGCTGTTTGAAACACAGGTATTCAAGTATCTGTATGTTTATTTAGGTCGAGTGTAGGAGAGTAGGATCTGCTTCACATGGGTACCCCCACTTTTTACTGATGCTTCACTGTTTTTCGACCTTAGTCTGGCTGGGGCCCTGCTAATCAGAACCCCAGCCTAGCTGCTTCCTCTTTAAAAAGGTTTCCATGTGCCTTAGGCACATATCTGATTGGAATCTGGAGTGCCCTTATAAGTCCCTAGTATATGGTATACTATGTACCCAGGGCATAGGTACCTCAGAGGCCTACCAGGGGCTGCAGCATGTATTGTGCCACCCCTGGAAGGCCATCCAAACTGACACCACAGGTCTGCTACTGCAGCCTGGGTAAGGTGGTGCATGCACCCCTTACTGTGATATAGGCTACCTATATTACTACATACATACACACATATAAACCTATAAGTCACTCCTATGGCAGGCCTTATCAATCCTGAAGGCAGAGTGCGTGGTTCCTATGTGAGAGGGTGCCCCTGCATGAGCTGGGCCCCTCTTCAGCATTCGGAGACCCTTCTCTGATGCTGTTTGTAGTGCAGCCCGACCATATACTCTTAAGCGCATTATAACCTCGCGTTAAATGCTAACTTTGGGATGGCTGCACGGAAACATGTATGTCGTGTTTGGTGTCAAACATCTTGGAATACTACCCCCCCGCCAGTTCTGGCAGCGGGGGTAGCATTCCACCCTTCTAGAGGGAAAGACATGTACACACCGGTATACCCGGTACTGACTTTCCAGAGCCCTGGCATCACAAAATGGATGCCGCTGCCACAGACACGAGTCTGGTCTCCTGCTGCTGACCAAAACTCCGGCAGGGGAGGCCTGGACAATAGGTTTCCTGTCCCAGGGAGGTGTGACCACCTCCCCAGACAGGATAGTGTGTATTGGGGCTGGGCGGGAGCACTCTCGGGTGCTTTGAAGTCCTGCACTGGGGGCACATTTGGTGTCCCTGTGCATACCCCAGTTCAAACCGGCTCAGGGTCTTCCAGCCCCTGCTCTGGCACGAAACTGGACAAAGGGAAAGGGGTGTAACCACCCCTCTGCCCTGACCCTCCCATAGGTGGGGCCACAGAGTATGTCCAACCCCCTACCTTAGTATAAGTAGGGGACCCCAGTCCTTAGGGCTTTAGATTTACCTGGACGAAACTCTGATACAGAATCCTGGACCTTCGACGCTCTACTTCAAGATTAGAGGACTGAAGAATCTCCCTTGGGGTCAAGGAGTGAATCCCCTGCTTGGCAGCCACCAAAGAAGCAATTGTCCGGTCTGCATCGCTGAAGCTCCCGCCGGACGCCGAAGTCTTTGCATCACCAGAGGTGGATTTCCAGACTTTGCCGAGACTGCCCTGAGTCCCCAGAAAAGCTGAGGCCCATAGCTGTCGTGGGTAATGTGGAACCGTGACCCCTGGACACCGATTGCATTTGCAAGTGCATCCTCTTCTGGGTCTCCCATGAAGTCGTGCTTTAGGCTTCGAGTAGCCCCAGCCTCCAGCACCAACTGCACCGAAGATCACTGGCCTCCACTTCACGAGTGTCCTGTGAGCCAACTTCACGTGCATCGTCTTGACGCTCCTTTGCGGTCGCTAGTCCATTGGCTAGTAGGCCCTCCCGAAGGCCAATCTTTTTCTGCTTGGGCTCCCTGGTTGCTCCAGGCGTGCCCTGACTTATCCTCACTGGGTGAGTCCCACAGACCTTGCTGGTCTGCAACATCGTCCTTCTTCCATTTCCACGAGACTTACCGTTGCCAAGGCTTGTTGGGTCCAATCCGGTCGCGATACCCCTGCAATCAACAGACTTTGTGGAACAGCTCGAATCCAGCTCCTGGTCACCGTCGACACCTCCTGGACCTCGTGGCTGAAGAGTCAAGACGACTATCAACCTACCTGAAGCACTCAACATCGGTGGGCATCTGCTCATCGCCTTCCTGGTCACTGGCTAGTGACCCAGACTCTGTCCCCTCTGCTTTCAGGTTCTTCAGATCTTCGATCCACCTTTGGATCCACCCGAACACTTTCGACTTGGCCGCCAGCAGCACTTTGCAGCAGATCGCCATTGAAAGCGACAACGAAACCCGACCCCGAAAGACACCTATGCACCCGGCTCCCCTGGGTGAGGTAACTCGAGTACTCCGGTGCTCCCGTGGGTATTGACACTAGAACAGCCTAGTTCTCAAAGGGTTTGCTCCAAGTCCTCCTCTAAGTGTCCCTTTTCTTTTAAATTCTAATCGCGACTTTCCCCATAGAAGTTAACGGCGGTTCGCGGCTCTGTTCATACACTGCACGCGTCCCCCGTGGGTCCCCTGTGTCACTACCTTGGGTGGTTCCTTGTGGTCCAAGCACTTCTACAGGCTCTAGGCCTTGTGTCTAGCTCAGTCGTGGTTCTTATACCACTTTATTGGTATATGGTTTGGTACGCCCCTGGGGCTCAAACGTGTATTTGTGCTATTACTGTAGATAACTAACTTATAATTTATGTACTTCGAACTCTAGCCTCATAAAGAGACTAGAGGGGTGTGTTTAGTAATAAATACATATATTTTGAATATATACCGTGGTCCTCTTTCATTTGGTCACTCAAGAGATTATAGACTGGTAAAACAAGCTGCTTTACATTCCTTCAAGACTTAGCCTGAAGGCTGCTCTCCATAGCTACCACTAGGATAGCTTTCAATAAAGGTTGTCTTTAACCTATCTCCAATAAGGGGTTGTTTGGACTGGTGCAAGGTGCCCACTATAGTTAGTGGACAGCATATGCCAGGCCAACTTCTCACATTGGTGTGCAGCGTGTGGGATTCCAGCTTGCTATTGTTTTACCAGATAATCTCAATTGAATTGATCAACTGAAAACCACTAAGGGTACCTAAGGTACATATAAATCAAGCTTAGTAATACAGTAAGTTCTACTGAACTTAGAGTTGTGTGGTAAGGGACAGCACACCCTTTCTACAACTCAAGAGAGTTTAGTAGGCCACACTAGAGTAGGTAGTGCATACACCACACCTCACTAGTAATGTCTTCAAAGCCAGGACCCAGTGAGTCCTTGCCAGAAGCCAGTGGGCTTCTTCCCTCCAAGTATGATAAACTCCCTTTCTTGGAATTGAGAGCATTATGCAATACTAGGAAGTTGAAGGCAGGCAAAAGTGCCAGCACCCAACACCTCAGGGAGGTGTTACTAGCTGATGATCTCAGCAGGCCCCTAGGGTCTGAAGGGGTAGGCAAAGAGGGTGGGGCAGAAGATGAGGAAGGGGCCAGGGGTGAAGAAACCTAGGCCCCCCCCTCTGAAACTGGCCAGGAAGGTGAAAATGACCTTGTCCTGGAAAACCCAATTCCTCCTGTGGAGGAGGAGGAGGAGGATCAGAATGACCTCCCCTTTGTCCCCCCAGGAAGAGTTCTGAGTGTGCCCAGAAGGTCTAGGTCTCCTTCTCAGGAGTCTAACCACTCTGACACCTCAAAAGGGACCTCTGTCTCCTCTCATAGGAGGGAATCCTCTCATGAGAGGAGAAAGAGACTGATTCAGTATGAGCAAACTCAGCTTGAACTCAGGAAACAGCAATTGGCTATAGACAGGGAGTCCCTAGATCTCTATAGAGAGAGACAAAAGTTGGGACTAGAGTCCCATGGTGGCAGCAGTTTCCCCAAAGATAGGGAAAGATCTTATGATTATAGAAACCTGAGCAAGATTGTCCCTCCCTACCAGAGTGGGGATGACATCCACAAATGGATAACTGCTCTAGAGAGAGCCTGTAAAGTACAGAGGGTCCCTCAGGAGCAGTGGGCAGCAATCTTGTGGCTCTCCTTTGCAGACAAAGGTAGAGACAAGCTCCTCACTGTTAGAGAGGAGGATGCTGATAATTACAAAGTCTTGAAGAGTGCTCTAATTGATGGGTTTGGCCTAACCACTGAACAATACAGGTTAAAGTTCAGGGATACCCAAAAAGCACAGACTCAAGACTGGGTGGACTTTGTTGATTGTTCTGCCAAGGCTCTGGAAGGTTGGTTATTGGGCAGTAAGGTATGTGACTTCACAGGATTGTACAATCTGATCATGAGGGAGCAGATTCTTAATAACTGTCAAAATCAGCTGTTGCATCAGCACCTGGTAGACTCTGATCTGACCTCTCCCCAAGAATTGTGAAAGAAGGCAGACAAATGGGTCAGAACCAGGGTGAAGCAGAAGGTACAGAACCAAGGTGGTGACCCTAAGAAGCAAGATTCGAAAACCTCTGATAAGGGTGGGGAGAAGGGTAAAGATCAAAAGTCTTCACAAGGCCCCCACAAATCTTCTTCAGGTGGGGATTCACAGTCTACCAAAGGGAAAGGCCAAAGGAAACCATGGTGCAAGGTCTGTAAGCAAAAGACCCACTGGACCAGTGATTGCACCAAGTCCAAAGACTCTACTCCAGCCCCCACCAATGCCCCTAAGGCACCTGCTCCCCCTAGTGCAGTTACAGTTGGTGGTGGGACTACACAAGCCAAGGGTTTAGTAGGGTTGACCCTGGGTAAGGAGATGAGCTCTGACCTAGTCAGAGAACTCACTCAGGCTGTCCTGGTCTGTGATGGAGGCATGGATATGACCTCCTCTGTGAGTCCCAGTAATCTGGGCAAGTACAGACAACAGCCCTTAATCAATGGAAGAGAGGCTTTGGCATTTAGGGACACAGGGGCAAGTGTCACCATGGTGACACAAGACCTTGTGAATCCTGGGCAGATTATACTTGGTGAGATGTACCAAGTGACCAATGCTAGCAACGTCAGAACAGACCATACTCTGGCAGTTGTTAACTTCTCCTGGGGAGGGGTAACTGGCCTTAAGAAGGTTGTGTTAAGTGCAGACCTACCCGTTGAATGCTTGCTTGGCAATGACTTAGAAACTTCAGCTTGGGCAGAAGTGGAGCTCAGGACCCATGCAGAAATTCTGGGCATCCCTGCAGATGTGTTTGCTGTGACCAGGTCACAAGCCAAAATGTCTAACACTGAACAGGCCTTGGATTCTGGAATAATGGACCAAGTGCCCTCCAAGAAGAGGAGTAGTAGGGTAAAGGCAGTGCCTTTCCCCTTGGCTCAGAAGGAAGATCAGTCCCTTGAGGGGGATAATCTCAGTCCTGAGGAAGGAACTGTCCCAGAGGAGCTTGAACCTGACCAGGTTGAGTTCTTGGGGACAGGGGGCCCTTCCAGGGCAGATCTGAGCCAGGAGCAGCAGAGCTGCCCCTCTCTTGAACCCCTCAGACAGCAAGCTGCTGCTGAGGCTGCTGGGAAAGCTAGTGGTCCCCATACTGTGTATTGGGATGATGGACTCTTGTCCTCAGAGTGTAGAGACCCCAAGCCTGGTGCTACCAGGAGGTTGGTTATACCTCTGAAGTTCAGGGGCTTCCTATTGACCCTAGCCCATGATATTCCCTTAGCAGGTCACCTGGGCCAGATCAAGATTTGGGACAGAATTGTCCCTCACTTTCACTGGCCCCACATGTCTGAAGACACCAAGGAGTTTTGTCGCTCCTGTGTAACCTGCCAGGCCAGTGGCAAGGCAGGTGGCACTACAAAGGCCCCCTGATACCACTACCTGTGGTGGGGGTTCCCTTTGAAAGGGTGGGGATTGACATTGTTGGTCCCATGGATCCCCAAACAGCATCTGGGCACAGGTTTATCCTGGTGGTAGTGGATCATGCCACCAGGTACCCAGAGGCTATTCCCCTTAGGACCACTACAGCACCTGTGGTGGCAAGGGCCCTCCTGGGAATTTTCTCAAGAGTGGGCTTCCCTAAGGAGGTTGTATCAGACAGGGGTGCAAACTTTATGTCTGGATACTTAAAAGCAATGTGGAAGGAGTGTGGAGTGACTTACAAGTTCACCACACCCTATCACCCACAATGCAATGGTTTAGTTGAGAGATTCAACAAAACCTTGAAGGGCATGATTAAAGGGCTCCCAGAAAAGCTTAGGCGAAGATGGGACATACTCTTGCCCTGCCTTTTATTTGCGTACAGGGAGGTGCCTCAAAAGGGGGTTGGCTACAGCCCTTTGGAACTTTTGTTTGGTCACCCTGTCAGGGGTCCATTGTGCTTGGTAAAGGAAGGATGGGGGTTACCTCTCAAGCCCCCAAAGCAAGACATAGTGGACTATGTACTTGGTCTCCGCTCCTGGATGGCTGAGTTATGAAAAAGGCAACTAAAAACCTTGAGGCTAGCCAGGAACTTCAAAAAGCCTGGCATGACCAAAAGGCTGTACTGACTGTTTACCAGCCAGGACAGAAGGTGTGGGTGTTGGAGCCAGTGGCCCCAGCAGCTCTCCAAGACAAATGGAGTGGACCCTATACCGTTGTTGAACAGAAGGGTGAGGTTACCTACTTAGTAGACCTAGGCTTACCCTGGAGTCCCCACAGGGTTCTCCATGTCAACAGGTTAAAACCATATGTGGACAGGGCAGACATGGGCTTGCTCATGGCTACTGATGAGGGACAGGAGGAAGAGAGTGACCCACTCCCTGACCTGCTCTCACAGAACCCTGGTGATGGGTCAGTGGATGGTGTAGCCTTGGCAGGCAGCCTCACTACCCAGCAGCAGACTGATTGCAGACAGGTGCTCAATCAGTTCAGACACATATTCTCACTGACACCCAGTCAGACTACCTGGTGCACTCATGAAGTGGACACTGGGGACAGTCTGCCCATTAAAAATAAGATTTATAGGCAACCTGACCATGTCAGGGACTGTATCCGGACAGAAGTCCAGAAGATGTTGGATTTGGGAGTTATTGAACCCTCAGATAGCCCTTGGGCTAGTCCAGTGGTCCTTGTGCCAAAACCTCACACCAATGGTGGGAAAAGAGAGATGCGGTTTTGTGTGGACTACAGGGGTCTCAATGCAGTCACTAGGACTGATGCCCATCCAATACCAAGGGCAGGTGAGCTAATAGACACTTTGGCCTCAGCCAAGTATCTAAGCACATTTGATCTGACAGCTGGCTACTGGCAGATCAGACTAGCTGATGATGCAAAGGCAAAGACAGCATTCTCAACCCCTAGTGGGCATTATCAATTTGTGGTGATGCCCTTTGTTCTGAAGAATGCACCTGCCACTTTTCAGAGGTTGGTGAATACAGTCCTTACAGGTCTGGAAGCCTATAGTGCA
The DNA here is from genome assembly GCA_963921515.1 of Calotriton arnoldi. NCBI lineage: Eukaryota > Metazoa > Chordata > Amphibia > Caudata > Salamandridae > Calotriton > Calotriton arnoldi. The sequence goes on from CAWUFW010002773.1 coordinate 48,814, forward strand.
GCATATCTAGATGATATTGCTGTCTTTAGCTCCACCTGGGAGGATCACCTGGTCCACCTCAGAAATGTTTTACAGCCCTGCAGAAAGCAGGCCTGACTATCAAGGCCACCAAGTGCCAGATAGGGCAGAGTCAGGTTGTGTACCTGGGCCACCTTGTGGGTGGAGGCCAGGTTCAACCACTGCAGAGCAAGATCCAGACCATCATGGACTGGACTGCTCCAACTACCCAGACTCAGGTGAGAGCCTTCTTAGGCCTGACTGGGTACTATAGGAGATTTGTCAAGGGGTATGGATCAATAGTGACACCCCTGAATGACTTAACTTCCAAGAAAATGCCCAAAAAGGTTCAGTGGACAGTTAGCTGTCAAAAGGCATTTGATGACCTAAAGCAGGCCATGTGCACTGCTCCCATTCTACAGAGTCCTGATTACTCCAAGAAGTTCATTGTTCAAACTGATGCATCTGAATTGGGGGTAGGGGCTGTACTGTCACAATTGAATGATGAAGGTCAGGATCAGCCAGTAGCTTTTATTAGCAGAAGGCTGACCCCTAGAGAGAAACGTTGGTCAGCCATTGAGAGGGAGGCCTTTGCTGTGGTCTGGGCTCTGAAGAAGTTGAGGCCATACTTGTTTGGTACTCACTTCCTTGTTCAAACAGACCATAAGCCCCTCTTATGGCTAAAACAAATGAAGGGTGAAAACCCCAAACTGCTTAGGTGGTCCATTTCCCTACAGGGGATGGACTTCACAGTGGAACATAGACCTGGGAGTAACCATGCCAATGCAGATGGACTCTCTAGGTACTTCCACTTAGAACATGAAGACTTAACTGGGCAAGGTTAGTTTAATGTCCCTACGTTTGGGGGGGGTTGTGTAGGAGAGTAGGATCTGCTTCACATGGGTACCCCCACTTTTTGCTGATGCTTCACTGTTTTTCGACCTTAGTCTGGCTGGGGCCCTGCTAATCAGAACCCCAGCCTAGCTGCTTCCTCTTTAAAAAGGTTTCCATGTGCCTTAGGCACATCTCTGATTGGAATCTGTAGTGCCCTTATAAGTCCCTAGTATATGGTATACTATGTACCCAGGGCATAGGTACCTCAGAGGCCTACCAGGGGCTGCAGCATGTATTGTGCCACCCCTGGAAGGCCATCCAAACTGACACCACAGGTCTGCTACTGCAGCCTGGGTAAGGTGGTGCATGCACCCCTTACTGTGATATAGGCTACCTATATCACTACATACATACACACATATAAACCTATAAGTCACTCCTATGGCAGGCCTTATCAATCCTGAAGGCAGAGTGCGTGGTTCCTATGTGAGAGGGTGCCCCTGCATGAGCTGGGCCCCTCTGCAGCGTTCGGAGACCCTTCTCTGATGCTGTTTGTAGTGCAGCCCGACCATATACTCTTAAGCGCATTATAACCTCGCGTTAAATGCTAACTTTGGGATGGCTGCACGGAAACATGTCGTGTTTGGTGTCAAACATCTTGGAATACTACCCCCCCACCAGTTCTGGCGGCGGGGGTAGCATTCCACCCTTCTAGAGGGAAAGACATGTACACACCGGTATACCCGGTACTGACTTTCCAGAGCCCTGGCATCACAAAATGGATGCCGCTGCCATAGACACGAGTCTGGCCTCCCGCTGCTGACCGAAACTCCGGCAGGGGAGGCCTGGACAATAGGTTTCCTGTCCCAGGGAGGTGTGACCACCTCCCCAGACAGGATAGTGTGTATTGGGGCTGGGCGGGAGCACTCTTGGGTGCTTTGAAGTCCTGCACTGGGGGAACATTTGGTGTCCCTGTGCATACCCCAGTTCAAACCGGCTCAGGGGCTTCCAGACCCTGCTCTGGCGCGAAACTGGACAAAGGGAAAGGTGTGTAACCACCCCTCTGCCCTGACCCTCCCATAGGTGGGGCCACAGAGTATGTCCAACCCCCTACCTTAGTATAAGTAGGGGACCCCAGTCCTTAGGACTTTAGATTTACCTGGACGAAACTCTGATACAGAATCCTGGACCTTCGACGCTCTACTTCAAGATTAGAGGACTGAAGAATCTCCCTTGGGGTCAAGGAGTGATCACCAGAGGTGGATTTCCAGACTTCCCTGAGGCTGCCCTGAGTCCCCAGCAAAGCTGAGGCCCGTAGCTGTTGTGGGTAATGTGGAACCATGACCCCTGGACACCGATTGCATTTGCAAGTGCATCCTCTTCTGGGTCTCCCACGAAGTCATGCTTTGGGCTCCGAGTAGCCCCAGCCTCCAGCACCAACTGCACCGAAGATCACTGGCCTCCACTCCACGAGTGTCCTGTGAGCCAGCTCCACGTGCATCGTCTTGAGGCTCCTTCGCGGTCGCTAGTCCATTGGCTAGTAGGCCCTCCCAAAGGCCAATCTTTTTCTGCTTGGGCTCCCTGGTTGCTCCAGGCGTGCCCTGACTTATCCTCACTGGGTGAGTCCCACAGACCTTGCTGGTCTGCAACATCGTCCTTCTTCCATTTCCACGAGACTTGCCGTTGCCAAGGCTTGTTGGGTCCAATCTGGTCGCCGACACCCCTGCAATCGACAGACGTCGTGGTACAGCTCGAATCCAGCTCCTGGTTATCGTCGACGCCTGCTGGACCTCGTGGCTGAAGAGTCAAGACGACCGTCAATCTACCTGAAGCACTCGACATCGGTGGGCATCTGCTCATCGCCTTCCTGGTCACTGGCTAGTGACCCAGACTCTGTCCCCTCTGCTTTCAGGTTCTTCAGATCTTTGATCCACCCGAACACTTTCGACTTGGCCACCAGCAGCACTTTGCAGCAGATCGCCATTGAAAGCGACAACGAAACCCGACCCCGAAAGACACCTATGCACCCGGCTCCCCTGGGTGAGGTAACTCGAGTACTCCAGTGCTCCCGTGGGTATTGACACTAGAACAGCCTAGTTCTCAAAGGGTTTGCTCCAAGTCCTCCTCTAAGTGTCCCTTTTCTTTTAAATTCTAATCGCGACTTTCCCCATAGAAGTTAACGGCGGTTCACGGCTGTGTTCATACACTGCACGCATCCCCCGTGGGTCCCCTGTGTCACTACCTTGGGTGGTTCCTTGTGGTCCAAGCACTTCTACAGGCTCTAGGCCTTGTGTCTAGCTCAGTCGTGGTTCTTATACCACTTTATTGGTATATGGTTTGGTACACCCCTGGGGCTCAAACGTGTATTTGTGCTATTACTGTAGATAACTAACTTATAATTTATGTACTTCGAACTCTAGCCTCATAAAGAGACTAGAGGGGTGTGTTTAGTAATAAATACATATATTTTGAATATATACCTGGTGTGGTCCTCTTTCATTTGGTCACTCAAGAGATTATAGACTGGTAAAACAAGCTGCTTTACATTCCTTCAAGACTTAGCCTGAAGGCTGCTCTCCATAGCTACCACTAGGATAGCTTTCAATAAAGGTTGTCTTTAACCTATCTCCAATAAGGGGTTGTTTGGACTGGTGCAAGGTGCCCACTATAATTAGTGGACAGCATATGCCAGGCCAACGTCTCACATCGAGCATCTGAGACATCTTGTATATACTTTAGTATACTCCAGAGCACAAATCCTGGCTGGGGGAAGGGAGCTCGGTCCTTGAAGAATGCCTGGTGCTTTTCACACGAGGGCTGGTCTGTATTTTGTGTCAGAGGCATTTCGGCCACCAGACCGCCGTGAGGGGAACGGCTCCTGCTCACCAATCTCTCCCTCAGTTCCAGCCGTGAGGGCAACGGCTTGCCTCATTGTTTCCACGCCGTGAGGGCAACGGCACTACATTTCACAGCAGGCCAGTGCTGACGCCTGCCAACGACGTAATCACGCGCGCCAGGAGGTGCGTTAAGAGGGGCGCCGGTCTCCCGCATCGCAGGACGCGCATTTCGGCCACCAGACCGCCGTGAGGGGAACGGCTCCTGCTCACCAATCTCTCCCTCAGTTCCAGCCGTTAGGGCAACGGCTTGCCTCATTGTTTCCACGCAGTGAGGGCAACGGCACTACATTTCCCAGCAGGCCAGTGCTGACGCCTGCCAACAACGTCATCACGCGCGCCAGGAGGCGCGTTAAGAGGGGTGCCGGTCTCCCGCATCGCGGGACGCGCCTCTTGCCCGTCATCGCCATGAAGAGGCAGGGCAGGGCCACCCCCCTTTTTATCCGTCAAACAAGAGCTCCCCAGCCCTGAACTGAAGGTACTTTTTTCTCAATTTCTGGTGGTTTTACAAGTTCAGTCCCTAATAACCAATTGGTAGACTCGGACTCTGGCCTACTTGTTTTTAGACTGCACTATTGGACTTTTAGATGTGTAAGATTCATTGCCACGATTAGCCGTTCACAATTGTTACCCTGATCGATTTGCTGACTTGTAAGTTTTGGGCAAATCGCACTACTTTTACTGTGGACACTAAAAAATAGGTAAAGCTTGTCTTTGTAAAAGGTATGGGAAAACAGAAAACTATGGAGAGTGCAGAGGTGGGGGGGACTGGGAGTCGTGGCCCAGGCAAGGGGAAAAAGGCTAAGAAACCTCGTAAACATGCCGCCAGTAATTGTGTCCTCGACAGAATAGATACATTAATCAACGAGTGCGAAACCATACTGGTGTTAGATCCCGTGGGCCAGCATAGCAACAGTAGCCAAGCTCCCCTTGAACCAAAATCCCCTGCTCGCCCACTTACCGTTGCTCCCATGTTTCACAGATATGCTAGTAAAAGAACTACCAACTCGAGTGTCAACAAGGATCGTGACCTGGTCGGGGCACAAGAGACTGTAGTTCTTGACTCTGATGAACTAGCTTGCAAGCAAGTCAGCCTAACGAAGCATAATATCCCATGCTCAAACAGATTTGCCTTGCTTGCAACCTCTTCTGACGCAATATGCGAGCAAGCCACACCACTGAGCATTCTGCAAGGAGGTAGCAATGCGGAGCAATCACCTCCTGATACACCTGGGCCTATTGATTCCCTTAGGGCTGAGATTACATCTTTGAAAAGTTTGGTTAAAGAGCTCACACACCTGGTGAAAACACTACTTCCTTTGGTACAACCTGTACACCAGGATCAGGCACTTGTACAATCTCGACAATCTCTCACTTTGGCTGGTCCACCAAGTACTGTAGGCGCAGATTTGGGGCAAAGTGCACCTACACTCCTAAAAAACTCTGCAAATCACATGTTGTCTGGCTCTACACTCGCAAGCACGAATACTCCTGAGCCCAAGTTAATAAACAATTCACTCACATCACCATCTGTCCCTACTAAAGATCATGTTGTCTCAGGCGGCCCTTGCCGAGCAAGAGACACTGTTAGGCCCGCGAAGGTCCCACCACAACTCCAACAACGGAGACATGTATACTCACTACCGCCACTGCAAGGCCCTAATATCTAAATTATAAATGTACCCAAACTTGGCCCTCATAGCGACACGGAAAGTGCGGACTCTTTGACCAATAAGGTCATACATTGGTTACGCTACACTAGAGGCTGCTGCTCAGTGATTCGCGAAGATATCACTCGGGCACGCAGACGCACTATCCCTGACCAACCTTATGACTATATTGAGCTCGCCTTCTCCAATGCTGATTTGGCAGAGAACCTGTTAGCTTTAGAATTTAGAACCTGCTCCCCTGCTACCTCGGCTATAAAGTTTAGGCGAGCTCAAGTATTTCTAAGGGATGGGTCGCAATTTCAACCTGATGGGGGTTCGACGCTTGAAACAGTAGATTGACTGTTCGATAAGCCTAGCAGTTATATATGGCAAGAAACGGTGGTGGCCAGCCAAAACCAGAATCTGTGTGAACCTTCTGTTCCCCTTCCCAGTAAAGGTTCACTGGAGGAAATAGGGGTGGCGTTGAATTATTTCCCACAGGGCCTGCATGAGACTGTCCCCTACACGCTCCTCGATTCATTAACAGCACCAGACCCTTTAGACCCATCCTGCACCTTAATCCCGATTTGCACTCATGAGGGGGATTCGGCCTCACGCCCACAACAGCTAAAAATCCTATCATGGAACGTGGCAGGCCTATTAAACAAGTTATTGCTGCCACACTGGAATAATCTGGTAGAAGGCTTTGACATATGCTTATTCCAGGAGACGTTGAGTCTGGTCCCACTCCACAAATCGGGTTACGCTTGCTACTGTATTCCGGCAACCACAAAGGGGAGAGGGCGTCCGTCAGGAGGGTTGATTATTTGGGTGAGCATTTCATTAGGCTGCCAAATCACCGTTCAACCAACAACAAGTCCGGACATCTGGAGACTAACCATCAAAGGTCCCACGGGAGGAGGCACACTGGAGTTATTTAATGTTTATATCAGAGGAACCAAGGGAGGACAACAATCACCCATTGTTACACTTCTAGATCATTCCCTATCCAGTTGCAAGTCTGACGCCAGAATTATAGTAGCAGGAGATTTGAACTGTACCTTTGAGCCTTTGAGCTCAGAGGACATGTTGGAGCTGGAGGACGGTGATGCAAAATGGGCGATCCCCCCTCTTAATATTCCCCCTATCAGCAAGTGGACCCCGCTTGCACTTCAACTCAATGCACTAACCATTGAACACGGTCTCAGAGCTGCCAACGGCAGAACTCATTCAGACACACATGGTGCAAACACTTTTAACAGAGTAGGTTGCCCCTCACGGATAGATTATATCTTGGTGGACGTAAAATTGTGGGCCCTAATGCCAGATATGTACGTGGGCACCACAACAGACAGTGACCATAATCCTCTCTGTCTGACACTAGAATTGCTTTGGGGCACCCCGTCCTCGCATCAAACTTTGAGGGCCACAGCTCATGCCATAGATATCGTTCCTTCAAACTGCAAAAGATACCTGAAATGGCATAAGGTTAGCTCCCACGAAATAAAACTATCTCGTATTAAGGAAGTTGTCACATCTGGTATCCAAGCTCTGCAGGCAACCCTTTTGGCTGCTGAACCCTATGTAGGTGCCTCTCTAGCCCACTCCTGTACCATAGATCAGTTGAGCACTCTTTTCTTAGCCACCAATAATCATACTAATACTAAGGCACTCCGGCAAAGACACCATCTGTGGTACACCAAAAAATGTAGATTAAATAGACAAGTATTGGCAGCAGCAATTAGGTCTAAGAACTCCGAATCTATTAAACTAGCGAGAAAGAAATACAGGGCAGCTCTCCATGAGGCCAGAATAGAGTGGGACGAATCATACTGGAAGAATCTGAAAGACGCCAGTCTGGAGAAAAATAAAAACCAGTTCTGGTCCCTTGTAAGTAAGGGCATTAGCAGAGACTCTGTCTCCCTGCCTAACCACATTACAAGCCACGAATGGCACGATCACTTCAGGAAACTGTATTCCGCTCCTGATGATGAATGTCTGGAGGAGTTAAGCGACTCCACAGACATTCCTCCGGTGGGGAATACGAGCAATCCTTTTTCGTTGACCGAAATTGAAATGGCAATAACTAAGATAGTGCCGGGCAAAGCCCCTCGACCAGACGGTCTTCCTGGTGACCTCTTTCTGGCTGATCCCAAGAACTGGTTGAGTTATATCCAACTTCTGATTAATAGCATATCCAATGGATCCCCAATTCCCGACTCTTGGAAAGGAGCGCTGGTGGTCCTGATATTTAAAAAAGGGGACAGGGAAGATCCATCAAATTACATGCCAATAAGCCTAATTGATGCTATGCAAAAGTTGGTAGGTAGGGTCCTCCTCCAGCGAATACAAACATGGGCCGAAGAGGAGGACATTTTTTCCAAATACCAGGCTGGGTTTAGAAGTAACACAGGCACGATTGACCAAGTCTTCAGGTTACTACTCATATACTGGAAGGTCGTTGTTATCGGCAAGGGAAGTCTTTACCTTGCTTTTATCGACTTGAGAACAGCTTTTGATCTCATACCTAGACTAAGACTGTGGCAAACGCTGAGGGACCTAGGCACTCCCCCCCCTCTTCTTAACTTTTTAATTCGACTGCACGAAGGAAACTTCGTCCAAGTCAGGTGGGGCCCTCAAGGGGAGGTTACGGATAAGATCCTGGTTAGCAGATGAGTCCACCAGGGCTGTGTCTTGGCACCCAACCTGTTTTCCTTGTACATCAATGGGGTGGTGAAATTTCTTCAGGAGACCCCGGCAGACACACCAACCCTGGCGGGTGAGAAAGTTCCAACATTGTTGTTTGCTGACGACACCCTCCTGGTGTCGAAAACCCCGTCAGGGTTGCAAAAACTTCTCAATCGATACCAATTATTCTGTGACTCTCTGGGCCTGGTTATTACTCAGATAAAACAAAATTCATGGTTTTTAACACCCATAAGACCTTTAAAAATGACTTAATTTTAAACAATACCCGACTAGAGAGGGTAAATGTGTTTGACTATTTAGGCATCCGCCTTTCAGATAAAATGCATTGGAAGCTGCATCTAGCTAAGATGTTACTGAACCACAAACGTGCTGTTGGTGCCCTTAGCAAAGAACACCGGGCCTCCTATAGTAGGCCAGTAGCTCCAGCACTCACAATCTACGAAGCGAAAGCAGTTGCCGCTGCGTTGTACGGGGAGGAGCTGTGGGGCTTCGAAAACATTGAGGATATTGGCAGGTCCAAAAATAAGTTTCTGAGGGACCTGGTGATGCTTCCCAGCAACACCCCATTAACTCCATTGATGTTTGATATGGGCAGACGGCCGCTCAGGGACATTGCAAAACTGCGCCCTCTTCTCTTTTGGGCACGAGTGATGCGTACCCCAGAGCTTGCTAACTATGCTGCGGCCCTAATAGAGGTGACTAACTTAGATACGGGGCACAGGGTCAAGTGGATATCCAATGTTAGAAGGTTGCTGTCCAAGCTGGGCCTCACGGAAGCATGGGATGCCCAAGTATCACCCAACAAGGCAGAGCTTAAGCATACCTATTGGAACTGGGTTGATACCAAAGAGCTGAGCAACCCAAATTTGGGGAGTTTGACAGAAGAGTTCTTTCGCCACAAACAGTGTAGAGGCTTAGAGCCTTATCTGGATATTATCCAGATTCCACGTGACAGACAGTTATACATGCAATTCAGGCTGGGCATACTTCCAATCCATGCAACCACCTGCAAATGGCACTCCTATAAACAACAAAGCAAGGCCCGTCCTTGCTGCAGAGCTCCGTTGGAAAGCATGTCCCATCTTCTCTTTGCTTGTCCGGCTTATTCTGTTGCCAGGTCCAACTGGATAAAACCGGTCTGCAAAAGCATGGGTACACGCGATCATAGGACTGCCCTGCGTATTCTTAAAACTGACACAAGCGTGCTTTTTTCGTGTGGGGTGGCGAAGTTTCTGAGTCGTGCTTGGATTGTCAGAAACAAAGCACTGAAGGGTACTAGTACGCTTGCTGAGGGATAAATACCCATGTCAGCTTACTCTTTACAAATGTAAAAAAAATAAAATGTAAATCCGTATTTGTAAAGCGCGAACTATTCACCCTTACGGGTCTCAAGGCGCTGGGGGCCGTCGTGGAAATTAAGTGAGCTATTGCCCAGAGTCACATGGTGCTGAGCTGAGCTGCCGCCCGAGCCGGGGATCGAACCGTGAGCCCTGTGCTCCGAAGTCAGCTGCCCTGGCCGCTGCACCACACCTCTCCACTTTTACCATCTAAGTACTGTAACAATTTGTAGAGCTTACTTATTTAGTACCACTGATTAAATGCTCGTGTCTTGCAGAGTACCTCACACTGAGACATACTTCTTTACTTGTGATTGACTTTGTACATTTGTCCATATATGCTTGTATAATTGTTTTATCCCTTAAGATTGTTTTTATGTTTGGCTGCGCGCCCAAAGCCCATTCCTTTACCCTGCTATGAGGTTTTTATATCGCTGTTCTTAACTTCTTAAACTTTATAATCAATTTCTAGGCTTTATTCGTTTTAATAGTACCTTTTTAGCCATTCTGATAATTTCGCCCAATCATGTTTTAATATTCATGTGACACACTGTATATTTTTTAATGTTTGTCTGTGTATATTGTTTGTTGCTTTTATGATTCTTGTAATCGAAATAAAGCATTTGATTGAATATACTTATTATATACTTATATATGTATGTACTTTGTGTGCTCTGGAGATCAGCCCTAGGACTTGTCTGCTTCCGCTTCGGGACTTTTTTTCTGTTCAACTGCCTCTATTTAACTGTTTTGATAGAAAACAACCAGCAGAGGTCAGTAAAATACCAGAATTGCTTCCTGCTGAGAGACTTTCTTTTTTTAAATTTTCTGTTCAACTGCCTCTATTTAACTGTTTTGATAGAAAACAACCAGCATAGGTCAGTAAAAAACAAGAATCACTTTAGCATTCTCTAGATTCCAGTCCATAGAAATTGTCTTCCACGAGCACCCGTAGACAATAATATTTTTTTCAAATCCTGTATTTTCAGTGATATGACCACCGAAGGCCCTGATTTTATATTAAAAACAGAGCTTTTGACTATACCATTTCTTGCTGAAAGACAATATTTCTCTCCATGTGTTGCCATACCTGGCGTGTCACACAGTTTGGTGCTTACTTTCCCTCCATGTTAAAGAACAGTAGATGTTTCAGCACCCAGGCTAATGTGCTGCATAGCTAAATACATAAAAGGTCCCAAAGGCGAGACCGATTGCATTGCAAATGCTTGTTTTATGTAACTTGTCACTAGGTAAAAGCAGAGACACACTCATGCATACCTTCACAAACTTGGTCAGACTTACAGCAGTGATATGGTTAGGATTGCTGTGAGAAGTTGGCCTGGCATATGCTGTCCACTAATTATAGTGGGCACCTTGCACCAGTCCAAACAACCCCTTATTGGCGATAGGTTAAAGACAACCTTTATTGAAAGCTATCCTAGTGGTAGCTATGGAGAGCAGCCTTCAGGCTAAGTCTTGAAGGAATGTAAAGCAGCTTGTTTTACCAGTCTATAATCTCTTGAGTGACCAAATGAAAGAGGACCACACCAGGTATATATTCAAAATATATGTATTTATTACTAAACGCACCCCTCTAGTCTCTTTATGAGGCTAGAGTTCGAAGTACATACGTTACGAGTTAGTTATCTACAGTAATAGCACAAATACACGTTTGAGCCCCAGGGGCGTACCAAACCATATACCAATAAAGTGGTATAAGAACCACGACTGAGCTAGACACAAGGCCTAGAGCCTGTAGAAGTGCTTGGACCACAAGGAACCACCCAAGGCAGTGACACAGGGGACCCACGGGGGACGCGTGCAGTGTATGAACACAACCGCGAACCACCGTTAACTTCTATGGGGAAAGTCGCGATTAGAATTTAAAAGAAAAGGGACACTTAGAGGAGGACTTGGAGCAAACCCTTTGAGAAGTAGGCTGTTCTAGTGTCAATACCCACGGGAGCACCGGAGTACTCGAGTTACCTCACCCAGGGGAGCCGGGTGCATAGGTGTCTTTCGGGGTCGGGTTTCGTCATCGCTTTCAATGGCGATCTGCTGCAAAGTGCTGCTGGCGGCCAAATCGAAAGTGTTCGGGTGGATCCAAAGGTGGATCGAAGATCTGAAGAACCTGAAAGCAGAGGGGACAGAGTCTGGGTCACTAGCCAGTGACCAGGAAGGCGATGAGCAGATGCCCACCGATGTTGAGTGCTTCAGGTAGGTTGACGGTCGTCTTGACTCTTCAGCCACGAGGTCCAGGAGGTGTCGACGACAACCAGGAGCTGGATTCGAGCTGTCCCACGACGTCTGTCAATTGCAGGGGTGTCGGCGACCAGATTGGACCCAACAAGCCATGGCAACGGCAAGTCTTGGGGAAATAGAAGAAGGACGATGTTGCAGACCAGCAAGGTCTGGGGGACTCACCCAGCAAGGATAAGTCAGGGCACACATGGAGCAACCAGGGAGCCCAAGCAGAAAAAGATTGGCCTTCGGGAGGGCCTACTAGCCAACGGACTAGCGACCGCGAAGGAGCCTCGAGATGATGCACATGGAGCTGGCTCACAGGACACTCGTGGAGTGGAGGCCAGTGATCTTCGGTGCAGTTGGGGCTGGAGGCTGAGGCTACTCGGAGCCCAAAGCACGACTTCGTGGGAGACCCAGAAGAGGATGCACTTGCAAATGTGTTCGGTGTCCAGGGGTCACGGTTCCACGTTACCCACAACAGCTACGGGCCTCATCTTTGCTGGGGACTCAGGGCTGCCTCAGAAAAGTCTAGAAATCCACCGCTGGTGATGCAAAGACTTCGGCGTCCGACGGGAGCTTCAGCGATGCAGACCGGACAATTGCTTCTTTGGTGCCTGCCAAGCAGGGGAGTCACTCCTTGACCCCAAGGGAGATTCTTCAGTCCTCTAATCTTAGAGTAGAGCATCGAAGGTCCAGGATTCTGTATCAGAGTTTCGTCCAGGTAAATCTAAAGTCCTAAGGACTGGGTTCCCCTTCTTATACTAAGGTAGGGGGTTGGACATACTCTGTGGCCCCACCTATGGGAGGGCCAGGGCAGAGGGGTGGTTACACCCCTTTCCCTTTGTCCAGTTTTGCGCCAGAGCAGGGGCTGGAAGCCCCTGAGCCGGTTTGAACTGGGGTATGCACAGGGACACCAAGTGTGCCCCCAGTGCAGGATTTCAAAGCACCCGAGAGTGTTCCCGCCCAGCCCCAATACACACTATCCTGTCTGGGGAGGTGGTCACACCTCCCTGGGACAGGAAACCTATTGTCCAGGCCTCCCCTGCTGGAGTTTCGGTCAGCAGCAGGAGGCCAGACTCGTGTCTGTGGCAGCAACATCCATTTTGTGATGCCAGGGCTCTGGAAATTCAGTACCGGGTATTCCGGTGTGTACATGTCTCTCCCTCTAGAAGGGTGGAATGCTACCCCCGCCGCCAGAACTGGCGGGGGGGTAGTATTCCAAGATGTTTGACACCAAACACGACATGGTTCCGTGCAGCCATCCCAAAATTAGCATTTAACGCGAGGTTATAATGCGCTTAAGAGTATATGGTCAGGCTGCACTACAAACAGCATCAGAGAAGGGTCTCCGAACGCTGCAGAGGGGCCCTGCTCATGCAGGGGCACCCTCTCACATAGGAACCACACACTTTGCCTTCAGGATTGATAAGGCCTGCCATAGGAGTGACTTATAGGTTTATATGTTTGTATGTATATAGTGATATAGGTAGCCTATATCACAGTAAGGGGTGCAGGCACCACCTTACCCAGGCTGCAGTAGCAGACCTGTGGTGTCAGTTTGGATGGCCTTCCAGGGGTGGCACAATACATGCTGCAGCCCCTGGTAGGCCTCTGAGGTACCTATGCCCTGGGTACATAGTATACCATATACTAGGGACTTATAAGGGCACTCCAGATTCCAATCAGAGATGTTCCTAAGGCACATGGAAACCATTTTAAAGAGGAAGCAGCTAGGCTGGGGTTCTGATTAGCAGGGCCCCAGCCAGATTAAGGTCGAAAAACAGTGAAGCATCAGCAAAAAGTGGGGGTACCCATGTGAAGCAGATCCTACTCTCCTACACAACCCCCCAAACGTAGGGACATTAAACTAACCTTGCCCAGTTAAGTCTTCATGTTCTAAGTGGAAGTACCTAGAGAGTCCATCTGCATTGGCATGGTTACTCCCAGGTCTATGTTCCACTGTGAAGTCCATCCCCTGTAGGGAAATGGACCACCTAAGCAGTTTGGGGTTTTCACCCTTCATTTGTTTTAGCCATAAGAGGGGCTTATGGTCTGTTTGAACAAGGAAGTGAGTACCAAACAAGTATGGCCTCAACTTCTTCAGAGCCCAGACCACAGCAAAGGCCTCCCTCTCAATGGCTGACCAACGTTTCTCTCTAGGGGTCAGCCTTCTGCTAATGAAAGCTACTGGCTGATCCTGACCTTCATCATTCAATTGTGACAGTACAGCCCCTACCCCCAATTCAGATGCATCAGTTTGAACAATGAACTTCTTGGAGTAATCAGGACTCTGTAGAATGGGAGCAGTGCACATGGCCTGCTTCAGGTCATCAAATGCCTTTTGACAGCTAACTGTCCACTGAACCTTTTTGGGCATTTTCTTGGAAGTTAAGTCATTCAGGGGTGTCACTATTGATCCATACCCCTTGATAAATCTCCTATAGTACCCAGTCAGGCCTAAGAAGGCTCTCACCTGAGTCTGGGTAGTTGGAGCAGTCCAGTCCATGATGGTCTGGATCTTGCTCTGCAGTGGTTGAACCTGGCCTCCACCCACAAGGTGGCCCAGGTACACAACCTGACTCTGCCCTATCTGGCACTTGGTGGCCTTGATAGTCAGGCCTGCTTTCTGCAGGGCCTGTAAAACATTTCTGAGGTGGACCAGGTGATCCTCCCAGGTGGAGCTAAAGACAGCAATATCATCCAGATATGCTGCACTATAGGATTCCAGACCTGTAAGGACTGTATTCACCAACCTCTGAAAAGTGGCAGGTGCATTCTTCAGACCAAAGGGCATCACCACAAATTGATAATGCCCACTAGGGGTTGAGAATGCTGTCTTTGGCTTTGCATCATCAGCTAGTCTGATCTGCCAGTAGCCAGCTGTCAGGTCAAATGTGCTTAGATACTTGGCTGAGGCCAGAGTGTCTATGAACTCATCTGCCCTAGGTATTGGATGGGCATCAGTCCTAGTGAGTGCATTGAGACCCCTGTAGTCCACACAAAACCTCATCTCTCTTTTCCCACCATTGGTGTGAGGTTTTGGCACAAGGACCACTGGACTAGCCCAAGGGCTATCTGAGGGTTCAATAACTCCCAAATCCAACATCTTCTGGACTTCTGTCCTGATACAGTCCCTGACATGGTCAGGTTGCCTATAAATCTTATTTTTAATAGGCAGACTGTCCCCAGTGTCCACTTTATGAGTGCACCAGGTAGTCTGACTGGGTGTCAGTGAGAATATGTGTCTGAACTGATTGAGCACCTGTCTGCAATCAGTCTGCTGCTGGGTAGTGAGGCTGCCTGCCAAGGCTACACCATCCACTGACCCATCACCAGGGTTCTGTGAGAGCAGGTCAGGGAGTGGGTCACTCTCTTCCTCCTGTCCCTCATCAGTAGCCATGAGCAAGCCCATGTCTGCCCTGTCCACATATGGTTTTAACCTGTTGACATGGAGAACCCTGTGGGGACTCCTGGGTGTTCCTAGGTCTACTAAGTAGGTAACCTCACCCTTCTGTTCAACAATGGTTTGGGGTCCACTCCATTTGTCTTGGAGAGCTGCTGGGGCCACTGGCTCCAACACCCACACCTTCTGTCCTGGCTGGTAAACAGTCAGTACAGCCTTTTGGTCATGCCAGGCCTTTTGAAGTTCCTGGCTAGCCTCAAGGTTTTTAGTTGCCTTTTTCATATACTCAGCCATCCGGGAGCGGAGACCAAGTACGTAGTCCACTATGTCTTGCTTTGGCGGCTTGACAGGTAACTCCCATCCTTCCTTCACCAAGCACAGTGGACCCCTGACAGGGTGACCAAACAAAAGTTCAAAAGGGCTGTAGCCAACCCCCTTTTGAGGCACCTCCCTGTACGCAAATAAAAGGCAGGGCAAGAGTATGTCCTATCTTCGCCTAAGCTTTTCTGGGAGCCCTTTAATCATGCCCTTCAAGGTTTTATTGAATCTCTCAACTAAACCATTGCATTGTGGGTGATAGGGTGTGGTGAACTTGTAAGTCACTCCACACTCCTTCCACATTGCTTTTAAGTATCCAGACATAAAGTTTGCATCTCTGTCTGATACAACCTCCTTAGGGAAGCCCACTCTTGAGAAAATTCCCAGGAGGGCCCTTGCCACCACAGGTGCTGTAGTGGTCCTAAGGGGAATAGCCTCTGGGTACCTGGTTGCATGATCCACTACCACCAGAATAAACCTGTGCCCAGATGCTGTTTGGGGATCCATGGGACCAACAATGTCAATCCCCACCCTTTCAAAGGGAACCCCCACCACAGGTAGTGGTATCAGGGGGGCCTTTGTAGTGCCACCTGCCTTGCCACTGGCCTGGCAGGTTACACAGGAGCGACAAAACTCCTTGGTGTCTTCAGACATGTGGGGCCAGTGAAAGTGAGGGACAATTCTGTCCCAAGTCTTGTTCTGGCCCAGGTGACCTGCTAAGGGAATATCATGGGCTAGGTTCAATAGGAAGCCCCTGAACTTCAAAGGTATAACCAACCTCCTGGTAGCACCAGGCTTGGGGTCTCTACACTCTGAGTACAAGAGTCCATCATCCCAATACACAGTATGGGGACCACTAGCTTTCCCAGCAGCCTCAGCAGCAGCTTGCTGTCTGAGGAGTTCAAGAGAGGGGCAGCTCTGCTGCTCCTGGCTCAGATCTGCCCTGGAAGGTCCCCCTGTCCCCAAGAACTCAACCTGTTGAGGTTCAAGCTCCTCTGGGACAGTTCCTTCCTCAGGACTGAGATCATCCCCCTCAAGGGACTGATCTTCCTTCTGAGCCAAGGGGAAGGCACTGCCTTTACCCTACTACTCCTCTTCTTGGAGGGCACTTGGTCCATTATTCCAGAATCCAAGGCCTGTTCAGTGCTAGACATTTTGGCTTGTGACCTGGTCACAGCAAACACATCTGCAGGGATCCCCAGCATTTCTGCATGGGTCCTGAGCTCCACTTCTGCCCAAGCTGAAGTTTCTAAGTCATTGCCAAGCAAGCATTCAACGGGTAGGTCTGCACTTACCACAACTTTCTTAAGGCCAGTTACCCCTCCCCAGGAGAAGTTAACAACTGCCAGAGTATGGTCTGTTCTGACGTTGCTAGCATTGGTCACTTGGTACATTTCACCAAGTATTATCTGCCCAGGATTCACAAGGTCTTGTGACACCATGGTGACACTTGCCCCTGTGTCCCTAAATGCCAAAGCCTCTCTTCCATTGATTAAAGGCTGTTGTTTGTACTTGCCCAGATTACTGGGACTCACCGAGGAGGTCATATCCATGCCTCCATCACAGACTAGGACAGCCTGAGTGAGTTCTCTGACTAGGTCAGAGCTCATCTCTTTACCCAGGGTCAACCCTACTAAACCCTTGGCTTGTGTAGTCCCACCACCAACTGTAACTGCACTAGGGGGAGCAGGTGCCTTAGGGGCATTGGTGGGGGCTGGAGTAGAGTCTTTGGACTTGGTGCAATCACTGGTCCAGTGGGTCTTTCGCTTACAGACCTTGCACCATGGTTTTCTTTGGCCTTTCCCTTTGGTAGACTGTGAATCCCCACCGGAAGAAGATTTTTGGGGGCCTTGTGAAGACTTTTGATCTTTACCCTTCTCCCCACCCTTATCAGAGGTTTTCAAATCTTGCTTCTTAGGGTCACCACCTTGGTTCTGTACCTTCTGCTTCACCCTGGTTCTGACCCATTTGTCTGCCTTCTTTCCCAATTCTTGGGGAGAGGTCAGATCAGAGTCTACCAGGTTCTGATGCAACAGCTGATTTTGACAGTTATTAAGAATCTGCTCCCTCATTATCAGATTGTACAATCCTGTGAAGTCACATACCTTACTGCCCAATAACCAACCTTCCAGAGCCTTGGCAGAACAATCAACAAAGTCCACCCAGTCTTGAGTCTGTGCTTTTGGGTATCCCTGAACTTTAACCTGTATTGTTCAGTGGTTAGGCCAAACCCATCAATTAGAGCACTCTTCAAGACTTTGTAATTATCAGCATCCTCCTCTCTAACAGTGAGGAGCTTGTCTCTACCTTTGTCTGCAAAGGAGAGCCACAAGATTGCTGCCCACTGCCCCTGAGGGACCCTCTGTACTTTACAGGCCCTCTCTAGAGCAGTTATCCATTTGTGGATATCATCCCCACTCTGGTAGGGAGGGACAATCTTGCTCAGGTTTCTATGGTCATAAGACCTTTCCCTATCTTTGGGGAAATTGCTGCTACCATGGGACTCTAGTCCCAACTTTTGTCTCTCTCTATAGAGTTCTAGGGACTCCCTGTGTATAGCCAATTGCTGTTTCCTGAGTTCAAGCTGAGCTTGCTCATATTGATTCAGTCTCTTTCTCCTCTCATGAGAGGATTCCCTCCTATGAGAGGAGACAGAGGTCCCTATTGAGGTGTCAGAGTGGTTAGACTCCTGAGAAGGAGACCTAGACCTTCTGGGCACACTCAGAACTCTTCCTGGGGGGACAAAGGGGAGGTCAGTCTGATCCTCCTCCTCCTCCTCCACAGGAGGAATTGGGTTTTCCAGGACAAGGTCATTTTCACCTTCCTGGCCAGTTTCAGAGGGGGGGGGCTGGGTTTCTTCACCCCTGGCCCTTTCCTCATCTTCTGCCCCACCCTCTTTGCCTACCCCTTCAGACCCTAGGGGCCTGCTGAGATCATCAGCTAGTAACACCTCCCTGAGGTGTTGGGTGCTGGCACTTTTGCCTGTCTTCAACTTCCTAGTAGTGCATAATGCTCTCAATTCCAAGAATGGGAGTTTATCATACTTGGAGGGAAGAAGCCCACTGGCTTCTGGCAAGGACTCACTGGGTCCTGGCTTTGAAGACATCACTAGTGAGGTGTGGTGTATGCACTACCTACTCTAGTGTGGCCTTCTAAACTCTCTTGAGTTGTAGAAAGGGTGTACTATCCCTTAACACACAACTCTAAGTTCAGTAGAACTTACTGTATTACTAAGCTTGATTTATATGTACCTTAGGTACCCTTAGTGGTTTTCAGTTGATCAATTCAATTGAGATTATCTGGTAAAACAATAGCAAGCTGGAATCCCACACGCTGCACACCAATGTGAGAAGTTGGCCTGGCATATGCTGTCCACTAATTATAGTGGGCACCTTGCACCAGTCCAAACAACCCCTTATTGGCGATAGGTTAAAGACAACCTTTATTGAAAGCTATCCTACTGGTAGCTATGGAGAGCAGCCTTCAGGCTAAGTCTTGAAGGAATGTAAAGCAGCTTGTTTTACCAGTCTATAATCTCTTGAGTGACCAAATGAAAGAGGACCACACCAGGTATATATTCAAAATATATGTATTTATTACTAAACGCACCCCTCTAGTCTCTTTATGAGGCTAGAGTTCGAAGTACATACGTTACGAGTTAGTTATCTACAGTAATAGCACAAATACACGTTTGAGCCCCAGGGGCGTACCAAACCATATACCAATAAAGTGGTATAAGAACCACGACTGAGCTAGACACAAGGCCTAGAGCCTGTAGAAGTGCTTGGACCACAAGGAACCACCCAAGGAAGTGACACAGGGGACCCACGGGGGACGCGTGCAGTGTATGAACACAACCGCGAACCACCGTTAACTTCTATGGGGAAAGTCGCGATTAGAA
The DNA here is from genome assembly GCA_963921515.1 of Calotriton arnoldi. NCBI lineage: Eukaryota > Metazoa > Chordata > Amphibia > Caudata > Salamandridae > Calotriton > Calotriton arnoldi. The sequence goes on from CAWUFW010002773.1 coordinate 68,100, forward strand.
TTTAAAAGAAAAGGGACACTTAGAGGAGGACTTGGAGCAAACCCTTTGAGAAGTAGGCTGTTCTAGTGTCAATACCCACGGGAGCACCGGAGTACTCAAGTTACCTCACCCAGGGGAGCCGGGTGCATAGGTGTCTTTCGGGGTCGGGTTTCGTCGTCGCTTTCAATGGCGATCTGCTGCAAAGTGCTGCTGGTGGCCAAGTCAAAAGTGTTCGGGTGGATCCAAAGGTGGATTGAAGATCTGAAGAACCTGAAAGCAGAGGGGACAGAGTCTGGGTCACTAGCCAGTGACCAGGAAGGCGATGAGCAGATGCCCACCGATGTCGAGTGCTTCAGGTAGGTTGATGGTCATCTTGACTCTTCAGCCACGAGGTCCAGGAGGCGTCGACGACAACCAGGAGCTGGATTCGAGCTGTACCATGACGTCTGTCGATTTCAGGGGTGTCGGCGACCGGATTGGTCCCAACAAGCCTTGGCAATGGCAAGTCTTGGGGAAATAGAAGAAGGACAATGTTGCAGACCAGCAAGGTCTGGGGGACTCACCCAGTGAGGATAAGTCAGGGCACACCTGGAGCAACCAGGGAGCCCAAGCAGAAAAAGATTGGCCTTCGGAAGGGCCTACTAGCCAATGGACTAGCAACTGCAAAGGAGCCTCGAGATGATGCACGTGGAGCTGGCTCACAGGACACTCGTGGAGTGGAGGCCAGTGATCTTCGGTGCAGTTAGTGCTGGAGGCTGGGGCTACTCGGAGCCCAAAGCACGACTTCGTGGGATACCCAGAAGAGGATGCACTTGCAAATGCGTTTGGTGTCCAGGGGTCACGGTTCCACATTACCCACGACAGCTTCAGGCCTCAGCTTTGCTGGGGACTCAGGGCAGCCTCGGGGAAGTCTGGAAATCTACCTCTGGTGATGCAAAGACTTCGGCGTCCGACGGGAGCTTCAGCGATGCAAACTGGACAATTGCTTCTTTGGTGCCTACCAAGCAGGGGAGTCACTCCTTGACCCCAAGGGAGATTCTTCAGTCCTCTAATCTTAAAGTAGAGCGTCAAAGGTCCAGGATTCTGTATCAGAGTTTCGTCCAGGTAAATCTAAAGTCCTAAGGACTGGGTTGCCCTACTTATACTAAGGTAGGGGGTTGGACATACTCTGTGGCCCCACCTATGGGAGGGCTAGGGCAGAGGGGTGGTTACACCCCTTTCCCTTTGTCCAGTTTCACGCCAGAGCAGCCGCTGGAAGCCCCTGAGCCGGTTTGAACTGGGGTATGCACAGGGACACCAAGTGTGCCCCCAGTGCAGGATTTCAAAGCACCCAAGAGTGCTCCCGCCCAGCCCCAATACACACTATCCTGTCTGGGGAGGTGGTCACACCTCCCTGGGACAGGAAACCTATTGTCCAGGCCTCCCCTGCTGGAGTTTTGGTCAGCAGCAGGAGGCCAGACTTTTGTCTGTGGCAGCGGCATCCATTTTGTGATGCCAGGGCTCTGGAAATTCAGTACCGGGTATACCGGTGTGTACATGTCTCTCCCTCTAGAAGGGTGGAATGCTACCCCCGCTGCCAGAACTGGTGGGGGTAGTATTCCAAGATGTTTGACACCAAACACGACATGTTTCCGTGCAGCCATCCCAAAGTTAGCATTTAACGCGAGGTTATAATGCGCTTAAGAGTATATGGTCAGGCTGCACTACAAACAGCATCAGAGAAGGGTCTCCGAACGCTGCAGAGGGGTCCTGCTCATGCAGGGGCACCCTCTCACATAGGAACCACGCACTTTGCCTTCAGGATTGATAAGGCCTGCCATAGGAGTGACTTATAGGTTTATATGTGTGTATGTATATAGTGATATAGGTAGCCTATATCACATTAAGGGGTGCAGGCACCACCTTACCCAGGCTGCAGTAGCATACCTGTGGTGTCAGTTTGGATGGCCTTCCAGGGGTGGCACAATACATGCTGCAGCCCCTGGTAGTCCTCTGAGGTACCTATGCCCTGGGTACATAGTATACCATATACTAGGGACTTATAAGGGCACTCCAGATTCCAATCAGAGATGTGCCTAAGGCACATGGAAACCATTTTAAAGAGGAAGCAGCTAGGCTGGGGTTCTGATTAGCAGGGCCCCAGCCAGACTAAGGTCGAAAAACAGTGAAGCATCAGCAAAAAGTGGGGGTACCCATGTGCAGCAGATCCTACTCTCCTACAATTGCTGTTTTACATTTGGTAGGCCTAACATTCTGAGCAGTCGAGGAAAAGTGAACCTTCAAGAGAAAAGTGAGGTTTAAGACATCTTGGGAGAAGGATTAGTGATTGACTACTTTGTATGAGTCTGTGGAAAGGTTCAGTCAAAGTAGGCCTCTTTCTGCACCTCTGTTGCTTCTTTCTGCAATTCTCTTGCTTCTTTCTCCACTGATGACATCACTGATGACATCATCCTGTGAGTGTTTCTAAAAAGTTTAAGAATGTTATATATATACGCCAAGGTGTATTCGAAGAATGAGTGGGTGTATGAGTGTCTGTATGGATGATTTGTTGGGTGTGTGACTGACCGTATGAGTGAGTGATTAAACGTGTCTTAGTGAATGTATGGGTGAGTGACTAATCTGTGTAAATATCTGTGTCAGTCTGTCAGTTGGTGTGCAAGTGGCTGCATGGGTTGGTGAGTAGGTACATCAGTGTCTATATGGCTTATTGATTAGTTGTCTGAGTACCTGTATGGGTGCCTGAGTGTCTGTGTGGGTGGGTGAGGGGCTGTGTGACTCCCTGCATGGATGTGTGAGTGGGTGAATCCCTGGGTGTATGGGTTCATGAGTGCATCTGTGAGGAACGGTATGGTTGAGTGAGTGTGCGTATGGCTGTGTCGGTGAGTGTATAGCTGTCTCAGTGGTATATGGGTAACTGCATATGTGAAAGGCAGTATATGTGAATGTTGGAGTATATAAGTGACTGTATGTGTGAGTGAGTGTGAGTGGCTATATGGGTGAGTGTGTGCTTGTGTCAGTGATTGCATAAGAGAGTAAGTATGTGTTACTATCTGTATGAATAAGTGAGGTGGTGTGTGTATAACTGTATAGGTGAGTAAATGGTAGTGTGATTGATTCTTTGGGTGACTGACTAGGTGTGTGAGTAACTCTATGGGTGGGTGGCAATGTGTGAGTGTCTGTATGGGTGCATGAGTGCATATATCAGTGCATATATCAGTGCTGTATTGATGAATGACTGCATGTATGAGTAACTTTATGGGTGAGTGAGTGGATGTGTGTGTAGACCTATGAATCAGTGAGTGGGTATGTACTAACTGATATTGGGGTGTCTATGGTTTAAAAATGGTAGTCTGTATTTTAGAGTGGGTGCATGAAAGGTTATATTAGGGTGTGAGGAGGTGCATCAGATATTAAGTGGATGATGTCATCAGTGATGTCATTAGTAATGTCATTTGAGATGTCATCAGTGATGTTACTGACCATGTCATGAGTGATGTAATATGTGATGTCATCAGCAGTGCATTGCGTGGGCGCGAGTTATAGTTAGCTCAGCTAACTATAACAACTGAATTTCTCTGGTTTTGTATGAGTGAAATGTCAGCCTAACTATAACGTCCCTGAAACCTGTGTTTTTTTCAGTGAATATTTAAGATTTTTAAATGCTAATTCCTAACTATAACGTCCCTGAAACCTGTGGTTTTTTCAGTGACTGTCTAAGGGTTTTTAAATGTTAATTACTAACTATAACGTCCCTGAAACCTGTGGTATTTTCAGTGAATTTCTAAGGTTTTTTAAATGGTAATTTCTAACTATGCCTACATAGGTAGAACATGTACAGAAAGAGGAAGAAAGGCGCAGAAAGAAGCAAGAGAAATGCAGAAAGAGGGAAGAGAGGTGCAGAAAGAAGCAAGAAAAATGCAGAAAGAGGCAACAGAAGTCCTGAAAGAGGAAGAAAGGTGGAGAAAAAGCGCGAGAAGTGCAGAAAGAAGCAACAGAGGTGCTGAAAGAGGCCTACTTTGACTTTACCTTTCCACAGACTCATACAAAGTAGCCTAATCACTAATCCTTCTCCCAAGATGTCTTAAACCTCACTTTTCTCTTGAAGGTTCACTATTCATCGATTGTTCAGAATGTTATGCCTACCAAATGTAAAACAGCAATCCTAACCAAATCACAGTTGTAAGTCTGACCAAGTTTGTGAAGGTATGCATGCGTGTGTCTGTGCTTTTACCTAGTGACATGTTCCATAAAAATAAACATACAAATACATAAATACCTGTGTTCCAAACAGCATACTCTGTAAATGTGTGTTAAAAAAGGTGTATGTATTTCTTTCTGCTCATAATACAGACACATGGGTATTCAATAGTATATTTGAGGGGCTCTATAACACCTATATACACAACACATGTCTGCCTGTGCAACCGAATGACAGAGCAGAACTAAGAAGATTTGACCATCTATAACAGAAGCTATCCGCTTTTTAAGCTACCATCTTCAGATGCATAACACATGTGAGAATACATGTACAAGTAGACATATACCTCAGTCACGAGAGCACGCAGACCTTTAAACTTGACACAGTACACTTACCATTTGAATACAGAAAGAGGCGAGAGAAGTACAGAAACAAGCAAGAGAATTGCAGAAAAAAACAAGAGAGGTGCAGAAAGAGGCAAGAGAGGAGCAGAGAGGCAAGAGAGGAGCAGAAAGAGGCAATAGAGGAGCAGAAAGAGGCAAGAGAAGTGCAGAAAGAGGCAAGAGGGGTACAGAAAGAAGCAAGAGAAATACAGACAGAAGCAAGAGGAGTGCAGAAAGAGGCAAGAGAAGTGCAGAAAAGAGCAACAGAGGTGCAGAAGGAGGCAAGAGAACTACACAAAGAGGCGAGAGAGTTGCAGAAACAGGCACAAGAGGTGCAGAAAGAGGCAAGAAGGGTGCAGAAATTTGCAAGAGAGGTGCAGGAATTTGCAAGAGAGGTGCAGAAATTTGCAAGAGAGGTGAAGAAAGAAGCAAGAGCAGTACAGAAAAAACCAACAGAGGTGCTGAAAGAGGCAACAGAGGTGCAGAAAGAGGCAAGAGAAGTGCAGAAAGAAGCAAAAGAGGTGCAGAAATAAGCAAAAGAGGTGCAGAAAAAGGCAAGAGAAGTGCAGAAATTTGCAAGAGAGGTGCAGAAAAAAACAAAAGCAGTGCAGAAAGAACCAACAGAGGTGCAGAAAGAGGCAAAAGGGATGCAGAAAGAGGCATGAGAAGTGCAGAAAGAAGCAGGTGCATAAGGAGGCAAGAGAACTGCAGAAAGAGGCAGAAAGAGGCAAGAGGGAAACAGAAACAGGCAAGAGAAGCATCAGGGGTGCAGAAAGAGGGAACACAGGTGTAGAAAGAGGGAGCAGTGGTGCAGAAGGAGGGAAGAGAGATGTAGAAACAGGCAAAAGAGGTGTAGAAACAGGCAAGAGAGGAGCAGAAACAGGCAAGAGAGGAGCAGAAACAGGCAAGAAAGGAGTAGAAACAGGCAAGAGAGGTGAGGTGTAGAAAGAGGCAAGAGAGGTGTAGAAACAGGAAAGAAAGGTACACAAAGAGGCAAGAAAGGTGCAGAAAGAGGCAAGAGAGGTGCAGAAAGAAGCAAGAGAAGTGCAGAAGCAAGAGAAGTGCAGATGGGAGCAAGAGAAGTGCAGAAAGAAGCAAGAGAGCTACAGAAAGAGGCAAGAGAGGTGCAGAAAGAAGCAAGAGAGGTGCAGAAAAAAGTAAGAAAAGTGCAGGAAGAAGCAACAGAGATGCAGAAAGAGACAAGAGGGCTGTAGATAGAGGCAGGAGGGGTGCAGAAAGAGGCAAGAGAGGTGCAGAAAGAGGCAAGAGAGGTGCAGAAAGAGGCAACAGAGGTACAGAAAGACGTAAGAGGGGTACATACATTTGAAAGAGAGGTGAAGAAAGAAGCAAGAGCAGTGCAGAAAGAACCAACAGAGGTGCAGAAAGAGGCAAGAGGGGTGCAGAAACAGGCAAGAGTAGTGCCGTAAGAAGCAAAAGAGGTACAGAAAGAGGTAAGAGAGGTGCTGAAAGAGGCAACAGAGGTGCTGAAAGAGGCAAGAGAGGTGCATAAAGAGGCAAGAGAGATGCAGACAGAGGGAAGAGGGGTAGAGACAGAGGGAAGAGGGGTGCAGACAGAGGGAAGAGGGGTACCGAAAGAGACAAGAGGGGTGGAGAAAGAGGCAAGAGGGTGCAGAAAGAGGCAAGAGGGGTGCAGAAATAGGCAGGAGAGGTACAGAAAGAGGCAAGAGAGGTACAGAAAAAGGCAAGAGAGGTGCAGAAAGAGGCAAGAGAGGTGCAGAAAGAGGCACAAGAAGTGCTGAAAGAAGCAACAAAGGTGCAGAAAGAGGCAAGAGAGGTGCAGAAAGAAGTAACAGAGGTGCAGAAAGAAGCAAGAGAGGTGCAGAAAGAAGCAGGAAAGGTGCAGAAAGAAGCAAGAAAAGTGCAGAAAGAAGCAACAGAGGTACAGAAAGAAGCAACAGATGTGTAGAAAGAAGCACCAGAGGTGCAGAAAGAAGTACCAGAGGTGAGAAAGAAGCAAGAGGGGTGCAGAAAGAGGCAAGTGAAGTGCAGAAAAAGGCAACAGAGGTGCAGAAAGAGGCAAGAAAAGTGCAAAAAGAGGCAAGAGTTGCAGTAACAGGCAAAAGAGGTACAGAAAGTGGGAACAGGGGTGCAGAAAGAGGGAACAGGGGTGCAGAAAGAGGGAAGAGAAGTGCAGGAAGAGTGAAACAGAAAGAGGCAAGAGGGGTGCAGACATTTGCAAGAGAGGTGCAGAAAGAAGCAAGAGCAGTACAGAAAGAACCAGCAGAGGTGCAGAAAGAGGCTAGAGGGGTGCAGAAAGAGGCGAGAGAAGTGCAGAAAGAAGCAAAAGAGGTACAGAAAGAGGCAAGAGGGGTGCAGAAAGAGGCAAGAGAGGTGCAGACAGAGGGGTGCAGAAATTTGCAAGAGATGTGCAGACATTTGCAAGAGAGGTGCAGAAAGAAGCAAGAGAGGGGCAGACAGAGGGGTGCAGAAAGAGGCAAGAGGGCTGCAGATAGAGGCAAGAGGGCTGCAGATAGAGGCAAGAGGGGTGCAGAAACAGGCAAGAGAGGTGCAGAAACATGCAAGAGAGGTACAGAAAGAGGCAAGAGAGGTGCAGAAACAGGCAAGAAAGGAGTAGAAACAGGCAAGAGAGGTGAGGTGTAGAAAGAGGCAAGAGAGGTGTAGAAACAGGAAAGAAAGGTACACAAAGAGTTAAGAGAGGTGCAGAAAGAGGCAAGAGAGGTGCAGAAAGAAGCAAGAGAAGTGCAGAAGCAAGAGAAGTGCAGACGGGAGCAAGAGAAGTGCAGACGGGAGCAAGAGAAGTGCAGAAAGAAGCAAGAGAGCTACAGAAAGAGGCAAGAGAGGTGCAGAAAGAAGCAAGAGAGGTGCAGAAAAAAGTAAGAAAAGTGCAGGAAGAAGCAACAGAGATGCAGAAAGAGACAAGAAGGCTGTAGATAGAGGCAGGAGGGGTGCAGAAAGAGGCAAGAGAGGTGCAGAAAGAGGCAAGAGAGGTGCAGAAAGAGGCAACAGAGGTGCAGAAAGATGTAAGAGGGGTACATACATTTGAAAGAGAGGTGAAGAAAGAAGCAAGAGCAGTGCAGAAAGAACCAACAGAGGTGCAGAAAGAGGAAAGAGGGGTGCAGAAATAGGCAAGAGTAGTGCAGAAAGAAGCAAAAGAGGTACAGAAAGAGGTAAGAGAGGTGCTGAAAGAGGCAACAGAGGTGCTGAAAGAGGCAAGAGAGGTGCATAAAGAGGCAAGAGAGATGCAGACAGAGGGAAGAGGGGTAAAGACAGAGGGAAGAGGGGTGCAGACAGAGGGAAGAGGGGTGCCGAAAGAGACAAGAGGGGTGGAGAAAGAGGCAAGAGGGTGCAGAAAGAGGCAAGAGGGGTGCAGAAATAGGCAGGAGAGGTACAGAAAGAGGCAAGAGAGGTACAGAAAAAGGCAAGAGAGGTGCAGAAAGAGGCAAGAGAGGTGCAGAAAGAGGCACGAGAAGTGCTGAAAGAAGCAACAAAGGTGCAGAAAGAGGCAAGAGAGGTGCAGAAAGAAGTAACAGAGGTGCAGAAAGAAGCAAGAGAGGTGCAGAAAGAAGCAGGAAAGGTGCAGAAAGAAGCAAGAAAAGTGCAGAAAGAAGCAACAGAGGTACAGAAAGAAGCAACAGATGTGTAGAAAGAAGCACCAGAGGTGCAGAAAGAAGTACCAGAGGTGAAGAAAGAAGCAAGAGGGGTGCAGAAAGAGGCAAGTGAAGTGCAGAAAAAGGCAACAGAGGTGCAGAAAGAGGCAAGAGAAGTGCAAAAAGAGGCAAGAGTTGCAGTAACAGGCAAAAGAGGTACAGAAAGTGGGAACAGGGGTGCAGAAAGAGGGAACAGGGGTGCAGAAAGAGGGAAGAGAAGTGCAGGAAGAGTGATACAGAAAGAGGCAAGAGGGGTGCAGACATTTGCAAGAGAGGTGTAGAAAGAAGCAAGAGCAGTACAGAAAGAACCAACAGAGGTGCAGAAAGAGGCTAGAGGGGTGCAGAAAGAGGCGAGAGAAGTGCAGAAAGAAGCAAAAGAGGTACAGAAAGAGGCAAGAGGGGTGCAGAAAGAGGCAAGAGAGGTGCAGACAGAGGGGTGCAGAAAGAGGCAAGAGAGGTGCAGAAATGTGCAAGAGAGGTGCAGAAAGAAGCAAGAGAGGGGCAGACAGAGGGGTTCAGAAAGAGGCAAGAGGGCTGCAGATAGAGGCAAGAGGGGTGCAGAAACAGGCAAGAGAGGTGCAGAAAAATGCAAGAGAGGTACAGAAAGAGGCAAGAGAGGTGCAGAAAGTGGCAAGAGAAGTGCTGAAAGAAGCAACAAAGGTGCAGAAAGAGGCAAGAGAGGTGAAGAAAGAAGCAAGAGAGTGCAGAAAGAAGTAAGAGAGGTGCAGAGAGAAGCAGGAAAAGTACAGAAAGAAGCAAGAAAAGTGCAGAAAGAAGCAACCGAGGTGCAGAAAAAAGCAACAGAGGTGCAGAAAGAAGCAACAGAAGTGCAGAAAGAAGCAGCAGAAGTGCAGAAAGAAGCAACAGAGGTGCAGAAAGAGGCAACAGAGGTGCAGAAAGAGGCAACAGAGGTGCAGAAAGAAGCAAGAGAGGTGCAGAAAGAAGCAGGAAAGGTGCAGAAAGAAGCAAGAAAAGTGCAGAAAGAAGCAACAGAGGTGCAGAAAGAAGGAAGAGCAGTGCAGAAAGAACCAACAGAGGTGCAGAAAGAGGCAACAGAGGTTCAGAAAGAGGCAAGAGAAGTGCAGAAAAAGGCAAGAGTTGCAGAAAGAGGCAAGAGTTGCAGTAACAGGCAAAAGAGGAGCAGAAAGAGGGAGCAGGGGTGCAGAAAGAGGGAACAGGGGTGCAGAAAGAGGGAAGAGAGGTGCAGGAAGAGGGGTACAGAAAGAGGCAAAAGGGGTGGAGACATTTGCAAGAGAGGTGCCAAAAGAAGCAAGAGCAGTGCAGAAAGAACCAACAGAGGTGCAGAAAGAGGCTAGAGGGGTGCAGAAAGAGGCGAGAGAAGTGCAGAAAGACACAAAAGAGGTGCAGAAAGAGGCAAGAGGGGTGCAGAAAGAGGCAAGAGAGGTGCAGATATAGGGGTGCAGAAAGAGGCAAGAGTGGTGCAGAAATTTGCAAGAGAGGTGCAGAAAGAAGCAAGAGAGGTGCAGACAGAGGGGTGCAGAAAGAGGCAAGAGGGGTGCAGAAAGAGGCAAGAGGGGTACAGAAACAGGCAGGAGAGGTGCAGAAACAGGCAAGGGAGGTGCAGAAACAGGCAAGAGAGGTGCAGAAAGTGGCAAGAGAGGTGCAGAACGTGGCAAGAGAAGTGCTGAAATAAGCAAGAAAGGTGCAGAAAGAGGCAAGAGAGGTGCAGAAAGAAGCAAGAGAGGTGCAGAAAGAAGCAAGAGAGGTACAAAAAGTAGCAGGAAAAGTGCACAAAGAAGCAAGAAGAGTGCAGAAAGAAGCAACAGAGGTGCAGAAAGAAGCAACAGAAGTGCAGAAAGAGGCAACAGAGGTGCAGAAAGAGGCAACAGAGGTGTAGGAAGAAGCATGAGAGGTGCAGACAAAAAGCAGAAAAAGTGCAGAAAGAAGCAAGAATAGTGCAGAAAGAAGCAACAGAGGTGTAGAAAGAAGCAACAGAGGTGCAGAAAGAAGCAAGAGCAGTGCAGAAAGAACCAACACAGTTGCAGAAAGAGGTGAAAGGGGTGCAGAAGGAGGCAAGAGAACTGCAGAAAGAGGCAAGAGAGGTGCAGAAACAGGCAAGAGAGGTGCAGAAAAAGAGGACGGGGTGCAAAAAGCAGCAAGAGAGGTGCAGAAAGAAGCAAGAGAGGTGCAGAAAGAAGCAATAGAGGTGCAGAAAGAAGCAACAGAGGTGCAGAAAGAAGCAAGAGCAGTGCAGAAAGAACCAACAGAGGTGCAGAAAGAGGCAAGAGAAGTGCTGAAAGAAGCAACAAAGGTGCAGAAAGAGGCAAGAGAGTTGCAGGAAGAAGCAAGAGAGGTGCAGAAAGAAGCAAGAGAGGTGCAGAAGGAAGCAGGACAAATGCAGAAAGAAGCAAAAAAAGTGCAGAAAGAAGCAACAGGGGTGCAGAAAGAAGCAACAGAGGTGCAGAAAGAGGCAACAGAGGTACAGAAAGAGTCAAAAGGGGTACAGAAAGAGGCAACAGAGGTGGAGAAAGAGGCAACAGAGGTACAGAAAGAGTCAAGAGCAGTGCAGAAAGAACCAACAGAGGTGCAGAAAGAGGCAAGAGGGGTGCAGAAACAGGCAAGAGAAGTGCAGAAAGAAGCAAAAGAGGTGCAGAAAGAGGCAAGAGGGGTGCAGAAAGAGGCAAGAGAGGTGCAGAAAAAGGGAAGAAGGGCGCACAAAGCAGCAAGAGAGGTGCAGAAAGAAGCAAGACAAGATCAGGAAGAAGCAACAGAGGTGCAGAAAGAGGCAAGAGGGGTGCAGAAAGAAGAAAGAGAAGTGCAGAAAGAAGCAAAAGAGGTGCAGAAAGAGGCAAGAGGGGTGCAGAAAGAGGCAAGAGAGGTGCAGATATAGGGGTGCAGAAAGAGGCAAGAGTGGTGCAGAAATTTGCAAGAGAGGTGCAGAAAGAAGCAAGAGAGGTGCAGACAGAGGGGTGCAGAAAGAGGCAAGAGGGGTGCAGAAAGTAAGGCTGGGCGTAGTTCGCGAAGTAGCGCTACGCAAAGCTACGTGAAGTGCAGTTCGCACTACGCGAGCTACGCGTAGCACTACGCGAACTGCGTAGTGCGCTGTTCGCGATGATTGCACTGTGCCGGATGCTTGTCCGCACTGTGCAATCATTGAAAAGGGCATCTTGCACAGCGCGAGCTGTCTTTTACTGCCGCTCGAGTAGATTTTTACTCGAGCGGCAGCTTTCTCAACGCGGACTGGTAGTTTCTCATCGCGAGCGTTCGCGAGCATACGCGACCACTCGCAATGAGAAACCTGACCTCCCGCGTTGAGAATCTCGCCGGCAGGTTTATTTTCCACGCTCGCGATCGGCAACTTGATGTTGCTGATCGCGAACGAGGAAAAGTCTCGCCGGGATGTCATTTTGCTTGCTCGCGGTCGCCAACTTGACGTTGAGGACCGCGAGCAAGCAAAAATGACCGCTGCACTACGCTACGCGTGTTTGCACTGTGCTACGTGCAATTCGCGTTGTGCGAAGTAGCGCAAACTTCGCAAACTACGCGAGCGTAGCGTAGTGCTTTGCCCAGGGTTAGCAGAAAGAGGCAAGAGGGGTACAGAAACAGGCAGGAGAGGTGCAGAAACAGGCAAGAGAGGTGCAGAAACAGGCAAGATAGGTGCAGAAAGTGGCAAGAGAGGTGCAGAAAGTGGCAAGAGAAGTGCTGAAATAAGCAAGAAAGGTGGAGAAAGAGGCAAGAGAGGTGCAGAAAGAAGCAAGAGAGGTGCAGAAAGAAGCAAGAGAGGTACAGAAAGTAGCAGGAAAAGTGCACAAAGAAGCAAGAAGAATGCAGAAAGAAGCAACAGAGGTGCAGAAAGAAGCAACAGAGGTGCAGAAAGAGGCAACAGAGGTGCAGAAAGAGGCAACAGAGGTGCAGGAAGAACAAGAGAGGTGCTGAAAAAACCAACAGAGGTACGGAAAGAGGCAAGAGCGGTGCAGAAAGAGGCAGGAGATGAGTAGAAAGAAGCAAAATAGGTACAGAAAGAGGCAATACAACTGCAGAAATAGGCAAGAGAGGTGCAGAAAGAGGCAAAAGGTGTGCACACAGAGGGAAGAAGGGTGCAGAAAGAGGTAAAAGTGTTGCAGAAAGAAGCAAGAGAGGTGCAGGAAGAAGCAAGAGAAGTGCAGAAAGAAGCAACAGAGGTGCTGAAAGAGGCAAGCGGGGTGCAGAAAGAGGGAAGAGAAGTGCAGAAAGAAGTAACAGAGGTGCAGAAAGAGGCAAGAGAGGTGCAGAAACAGGCAGAAGAGGTGCAAAAAGAGGGAACAGGGGTGCAGAAAGAGGCAAGAGAAGTGCCAAAAGAGGGAAGAGGGGTGCAGAAAGAGGCAAGAGGGGTGCAGAAAGAAGAAAGTGAGGTGCAGAAAGAGGCAACAGAGGTGCAGAAACAGGCAAGAGAGGTGCAGAAAGTGGCAAGAGAGGTGCAGAAAGAAGGATGAGAAGTGCTGAAAGATGCAACAGAGGTGTAGAAAGACGCAAGAGTAGTGAAGAAAGAGGAAAGAGATGTGCACAAAGAGGGAAGAAGGGTGCAGAAAGAGGCAACAGAGGTGCAGAAAGAGGAAAGAGAACTGCAGAAAGAGGCAAGAGAGGTGCAGAAAGAGGTAAAAGAGGCGAAGAAAGAGGCAAGAGAGGTGCAGAAAAAAGCAAGAGGGGTGCAGAAAGAGGCAAGAGAGGTGCAGAAAGAGGGACAGCGAGTGCAGAAAGAGGCAACAGGAGTGCAGAAAGATGCAAGAGAGGTGCAGAAAAAATCAAGAGAAGTGCAGAAAGAAGCAACAGAGGTGCAGAAAGAGGCAAGAGAAGTGCAGAAAGAGGCAAGAGAGGAGCAGAAAGAAGGAAGAGAAGTGCTGAAAGATGCAACAGAGGTGTAGAAAGACGCAAGAGTAGTGAAGAAAGAGCCAAGAGATGTGCACAAACAGGGAAGAAGGGTGCAGAAAGAGGCAAGAGAGGTGCAGAAAGAGGAAAGAGAACTTCAGAAAGAGGCAAAAGAGGTGCAGAAAGAAGCAAGAGAAGTGGAGAAAGAAGCAACAGGGGTGCAGAAAGAGGCTATAGGGGTGCAGAAAGAGGCAAGAGAAGTGCAGAAAGAAGCAACAGATGTGCAGAAGGAGGTAAGAGAACTGCAGAAAGAGGCAAGAGAGTTGCAGAAACAGGCAAGAGATGTGCACAAAGAGAGAGAAGTGTGCAGAAATAGGTAAATAGGGGTGCAGAAAGAAGCAAGCGAGGTGCAGACAGAAGCAAGAGAAGTGCAGAAAGAAGTAACAGAGGTGCAGAAAGAGGCATGAGGGGTGCAGAAAGAGGCAAGAGAGGTGCAGAAAGAAGGAAGATAAGTGCTGAAAGAAGCAACAGAGGTGTAGAAAGAAGCAAGAGAAGTGCAGAAAGAGGCAAATGAGGTGGAGAAAGAGGCAAGAGAGGTGCAGAAAGAAGCAAGAGAACTGCAGAAAGAGGCAAGAGAGGTTCAGAAAGAGGCAAGAGAGGTGCAGAAAGAGGCAAGAGAGGTGCAGAAAAAGGGATGAAGGGTACAGAAAGAAGCAAGAGAGGTGCAGAAAGAAGCAAGAGAATTCCAGAAAGAAGCAAGAGGAGTGCAGAAAGAGGCAAGAGGGGTGCAGAAAGAGGCAAGAGAGGTGCAGAAAGAGGGACGACAAGTGCAGAAAGAGGCAACAGGATTGCAGAAAGAAGCAAGAGAGGTGCAAAAAAAGCAAGAGAAGTGCAGAAAGAAGCAACAGAGGTGCAGAAAGAGGCAAGATAAGTGCAGAAAGAGGCAAGAGAGGTGCAGAAAGAGGCAAGAGAGGTGCAGAAAAGAGAAGAGGGGTGCAGAAAGAGGCAACAGAGGTGAATAAAGAAGCAAAAGAGCTACAGAAAGAAGCAAGAGAAGTAGAGAAAGAAGCAACAGGGGTGCAGAAAGAGGCAAGAGAACTGCAGAAAGAGGCAAGAGAGTTGCAGGAACAGGCAAAAGAGGTGCAGAAAGAGGCAAGAGGGGTGCAGAAAGAAGCAACAGAGGTGCAGAAAGAAGCAAGAGAAGTGCTGAAAGAAGCAACAGAGGTGCAGAAAAGGCAAGAGGGGTGCAGAAAGAGGAAAGAGAAGTGCAGAAAGAAGCAACAGAGGTGCAGAAAGAGGCAAGAGAATTCCAGAAAGAGGCAAGTGAGGTGGAGAAAGAGGCAAGAGGGGTGCAGAAGGAGGGAAGAGAGGTACAGAAAGAGGCAAGAGGGGTGCGGCAAAAGCAAGCAAGGTACAGAAAGATGCAAGAGAAGTGCAGAAAGAAGCAACAGGGGTGCAGAAAGAGGCTAGATGGGGTGCAGAAAAAAGGAAGAGAAGTGCAGAAAGAAGCAACAGAAGAGCAGAAGTAGGCAAGAGAACTGCAGCAAGAGGCAAGAGAGTTGCAGAAACAGACAAAAGAGGTTCGGAAAGAGGGAACAGTGGTGTAGATAGAGGCGTGAGAGGTGCAGAAAGAGGGAAGAGTGGTGCAGAAATATGCAAGAGAGGTGTAGAAAGAAGCAAGAGCAGTGCAGAAAGAACTAACAGAGGTACGGAAAGAGGCAAGAGGGGTGCATAAAGAGGAAAGAGATGAGGAGTAAGAAGCAAAATAGGTACAGAAAGAGGCAAGAGAACTGCAGAAATAGGCAAGAGAGGAGCAGAAAGAGGCAAGAGATGTGCACAAAGAGGGAAGAAAGGTGTAGAAAGAGGTAAAAGTGTTGCAGAAAGAAGCAAGAGAGGTTCAGGAAGAAGCAAGAGAAGTGCAGAAAGAAGCAACAAAGGTGCAGAAAGAGGCAAGAGGGGTGCAGAAAGAGACAAGAGAAGTGCAGAAAGAAGCAACAGAGGTGCAGAAAGATGCAAGAGAGGTGCAGAAACAGGCCGGAGATGTGCAAAAAGAGGAAACATGGGTGCAGAAAGAGGCAAGAGAGGTGCCGAAAGAGGGGTGTCGAAAGAGGCAAGAAGGGTGCAGAAAGAAGAAATTGAGGTGCAGAAAGAGGCAACAGAGGTGCAGAAACAGGCAAGAGAGGTGCAGAAAGTGGCAAGAGAGGTGCAGAAAGAAGGAAGAGAAGTGATGAAAGATGCAACAGAGGTGTAGAAAGATGTAAGAGTAGTGAAGAAAGAGGCAAGAGATGTGCACAAAGAGGGAAGAAGGGTGCAGAAAGAGGCAAGAGAGGTGCAGAAAGAGGAAAGAGAACTGCAGAAAGAGGCAAGAGGGGTGCAGAAAGATGTAAGAGAGGCGAAGAAAGAGGCAAGAGAGGTGCAGAAAAAGGGATGAAGGGTACAGAAAAAAGCAAGGTAGGTGCAGAAAGAAGCAAGAGAATTGCAGAAAGAAGCAAGAGGGGTGCAGAAAGAGGCAAGAGTGGTACAGAAAGAGGCAAGAGAGGTGCAGAAAAAGGGATGACGAATGCAGAAAGAGGCAACAGGAGTGCAGAAAGAAGCAAGAGAGGTGCAGAAAGAGGCAAGAGGGGTGCAGAAAGAGCCAAGAGAAGTGCAGAAAGAAGCAACCGAGGTGCAGAAAGATGCAAGAGAGGTGCAGAAACAGGCAGGAGATGTGCAAAAGAGGGAACATGGGTGCAGAAAGAGGCAAGAGAGGTGCCGAAAGAGGGGTGCCGAAAGAGGCAAGAGGGGTGCAGAAAGAAGAAATTGAGGTGCAGAAAGAGGCAACAGAGGTGCAGAAACAGGCAAGAGAGGTGCAGAAAGTGGCAAGAGAGGTACAGAAAGAAGGAAGAGAAGTGATGAAAGATGCAACAGAGGTGTAGAAAGATGTAAGAGTAGTGAAGAAAGAGGCAAGAGATGTGCACAAAGAGGGAAGAAGGGTGCAGAAAGAGGCAAGAGAGGTGCAGAAAGAAGAAAGAGAACTGCAGAAAGAGGCAAGAGGGGTGCAGAAAGAGGTAAGAGAGGCGAAGAAAGAGGCAAGAGAGGTGCAGAAAAAGGGATGAAGGGTACAGAAAAAAGCAAGGTAGGTGCAGAAAGAAGCAAGAGAATTGCAGAAAGAAGCAAGAGGGTGCAGAAAGAGGCAAGAGTGGTACAGAAAGAGGCAAGAGAGGTGCAGAAAAAGGGATGACGAATGCAGAAAGATGCAACAGGAGTGCAGAAAGAAGCAAGAGAGGTGCAGAAAGAGGCAACAGGAGTGCTTAAAGAAGCAAGAGAGGTGCAAAAAAAGCAAGAGAAGTGCAGAAAGAAGCAACAGAGGTGCAGAAAGAGGCAAGAGAAGTGCAGAAAGAGGCAAGAGAGGTGCAGAAAGAGGCAAGAGAGGTTGGGGGGTGGAGCTTGCCTGATTCCAAGATGGCAGCTTAGTTTGAGTGCTCCGCCGAGTCATCTACCTATCCGTAATTTATCCTGTATCTGCACTATCAAGGGTGCTCCCAACAGACAGCCAGCTGGTCGTGGAGGTTGCACCAGCAAAATAATCTGATTTTGCAGCACTGCAGACGGCTGTGAGTGCTGATACTGCGGAACTGAGCAGAGGCCTGATTCGGACTGGCTGAGACCGGCGGCGTTGCGTAGGTGACGTGCCGACGTAGACCGAGAGGAGACACCTACCAGCACTGGGGGCTGCTGAGCGTGCGGCGCCGCTGGCGGTGCAGGCCGACAGTCCGAGGTGTGGGTACCCGACTATCCAGACCCCCGGCACGGAATTGAGCAGTGGTAGTTGGGCACGCTGCTGTGGTGACCTTGGGCCCTCAGACGTTACAGGACTGGTGCAGTTTGCAGCGGTTGATCGATCGGGGCCGACCGCGTGCTACCCAGCGCATTTGCAGTGAGTAAATTATTGCCCCAAGAGCCCCAGCTCTTGCCCAACAGCTCATCGGGACTTGCGGGCTGAGCGGGGGCTGCGCCGGAGCGCGTTGTTTGGTCTGGGCCCTGGGCTGTGCTAGTTGTGACCTGCCCAAGGAAAGGAGAAGCCAAGCCTGGAACACCTACGGTACACGCATTGAGGGAGGTAGACATAGCGCACCCTTCGGCTACACAGAAGCGGCTGGATGTTTGGGGATTACTGGGCCTATGCCTATATGTTTATTGCACACCTGCCTGCAAGCTAACAGAGCATGCACTGAAGATCCCTGAGCCCCAGGGCGGCCTGTGCACTGACGCCACTCCTGCCGCATGTCTTGGATGCCTCAGAGAGTCAACTACACTTAAGTCGATACCCACGGCGGAATTCTACGGGCCGGAGCTACCACAGGCAACGCCGGCTAGCTTACAGGGCTTGCGGCTGCGGATCCCCTCTAAATTACGCTGCTCCCCTGGGACACATATCGTAGGCTGCCTAGATGCACTCAGTGCCGCCGTGGCTCTGGGTGATTGCCAGCAGTTTGGTTGAGTTTGCTAGTTTCGGCTGCCAGCCTTGCCTCTCACTGCGATATTCTTGCGCTGGGATCTCCAGGGTGGCACTATGGGTAAAGTAGATAAAATGCAGCCGAAACTGAACTTCGAACAAAGGAAGTCTAGATTAAGGGAACCAACTCCAACTAGGAGCATGGATGCACAATCGGATGGGCCGGAACCAGAGGAGGGAGATATCAGAACCATTTTGGCTGCAATGCAGAAGAGTCTGCAGAAAAGCTTGTCCACAATTGATAGTAAGATTGACTCCTTAGCTCTCCGTATGGACCGAATGACAGAGCGCTTGGATAAGCACGCGGAGAGACTGGACATGGCGGAGTGCAGAGTGATGTAGGTCGAGGAGGCACAGACAGAACTGGATACCGATCAAAAGCAGATGGGGAAACTCTTGCAGTCTCTACAGGATAAGGCTGAGGACCTGGAAGCGAGGTCCCGACATAGTAATATACGCATCACAGGCCTTCCGGAATCCACCAATGTGGGGACCATGGAGCTGTTTGTCGAAGAGCTTCTAGTGTCACTACTTAGTAGGGAAAAGTTTTCCTCAATGTTCGTGGTCGAGTGAGCACACCGCTCGTTGGGACCAAGACCCCCGCCAGGAGCGCCCCCGAGGCCTATCATCGCCAAGCTGCTCAATTACAGAGACAGAGACATGGCGTTAAAAGCGGCAAGGGAGAAGCAAACACTACGCTACGAGGGTTGAACTATTTCATTATACCCCGATTTCACAATACGAGTACAAGAAGCTCGCAGACTGTTCACACCTCTGAAGAGGCAGTTGCGTGAACAGAACTTGAACTACACAATGCTGTACCCGGCGTGTTTGCCGGTGAACAGACAGGGCCGCTCCCGGATTTTCACGGACCCGAAACAGCTACAGAAAGCACTAAAGGAATGGTCCAAGGACAGAGCACGCACTGCAGAATCACCAGATCGAGAGGGAGCGACCGGAGGCTGCCTTGAGGAGCAAGACTGAAATCGGAACACTCCTTTTCGCAGATAAGACTTTTTGTTTGCATGACAGGACCTGTATATACCTGTAGTGCCACGTTTATACTGAATGTCTCACGATCCCTGCAGAATAGTGACATAGAAGATACATAACGCGCTCTGTTAACAGTCATAGTAGTCGCTAAAGATGCTAAGTGGGGTAGCGCAATCAGAATGTTATTCTTGGTAGCTGCCACTATTATATATTAGAGAGGGCACGGTATTGTTAGTCAGATAATTTCAATAATGACTTGATGACAGGCGTAAGTGCCATATGGCATTATGGGAGCGGGATGGAGGGAGGAACAGGTTACATCCGCCCACGTGTGTGAACCACCCATAGGCGAACTGCATATTTTTGTTTGTCTTATGGAACCTAGAAATGTAATTTTTCCAATGTTACTGTGGGTATGGGGGGGATTGTTTCGTGCATGCGAAGTTGGGGTATGCATGCCGTGGGTGGAGGGAGGAAAGGTACAGAGACCAAAATAATTTGTTTTCATATATGTAGAGATGTATGGTTTAACAAAGCATAGCATAGTGTGTAGACACAGAGTATCGCATAGCAACACTGATGCCGATGTATGCAATTCATCAAGATCTCTACCAACGTTCTAGATGCAATCGCAGACTTGTAAGATAACATTTTTAACTTGAAACGTCCATAGGAAATTGCGGAAAGTTCTGGCATATCTCAACAGATGTGGTATTGAGTATTGACATTGCTCTTTTGCAAGAGACACACTTGCCCCACACAGTGCATTGCTGCAGCACAGGGGGCTGCGGGGTAACGTGTTCGCTGTGGGGTTTACGTCTCATGCCCGGGGGGTGATCATCTGGGTGAATCCGAGATCGGAATTTACGCTGGAGGCACTGGAGACCGATCCCGATGGTCGCTTTGCTATATTGCGATGCAGTGGGAGAGGACTAGGACTAATACTAGCTAACATTTATGGCCCAAATTATGATAACCCAACCTTTTTTGAAAACTTACTAACTAGAATGAGTGGTTATGGCACGAGTCCCCAACTCTGGGGTGGCGACTTTAACTGTGTGCTAGACCCACGCTTAGACAGGTCAGGAGGCCCGGAACGATGCCCCACAGCCACGGCTAGGTCTATTGTAGCTGCTGCTACCCAACTAGATCTGTGTGACGTATGGCGCACAAGCTCGCAAGGTCAGGGCGGTTTCACACACTATTCAGCATATCACGACCTACACACCAGGATTGATTATCTGTTTATCTCTAGAGATATGTTTACGCAGATCCGGGACTGCGTCGTACTCCCTCGCACTTTCTCGGATCACGCCCCGGTACAGATTGTCATGGACACCCCACAGAAACATATACCCCCTTTCACTTGGCGGTTCCTTCCATACTCGTTACTTGACCCCATTTTTAAAGCTGAACTGCCATTGAAACCTTTTTCGGGACTAACATTGGGTCAGTGGATGCATTTTCCACGGTGTGGGACACTTTTAAAGTTTACATCCGAGGGATAGCCATGGCTAAGCACTCCGGTGTCCTGCGCGCCCTTCGGAAGCGCATATCGGACTTAGAGACCACCTTAAAAACCCTAGAGCAGAAGTTACAAATGGAGGCGGACGAGAGTGTCATACAAGAATTGCACCATATGCTGCAAGAGTACCACTCTACGGCTGATGCAGAAATAAAGCACTTAGGCAAATATGCAACAGCCCGCATATACGGGGAGGGAGAACGTCCAGGATCGATTCTGGCCTTGCTGCTTAAAAAACGGAGGGAGAAGGCTAGCGTGGCAGTCATTAATGATGCAGATGGGGAACCACTAATTGAATTACAGGAAATTGCCAACAGATTTAAGCACTATTATGCGTCTCTATATAGCTCCGAGGGTGGGAGGGACGACAAAGCTACCTTAGATTACCTGGCACACATTAAATTGCCCTGGCTGACGAACGAACATAGGGAATACCTTATGCGCCCACTAGAAGTAGAGGAAATAGCTTCAGCTCTAGCCGGGATGAAATCTAGCTGTGCCCCTGGCATAGATGGTCTTACAGTCTCCTTTTTCAAGGAGTTCAGGGACCTATTAAATCCGCACCTAAAGACACTGTTCGAGGAAATGATTGAAACGGGAATTATGCCACCCTCAATGCGGGAAGCGCTAATTGTTACAATACTCAAACCTGATAAATCACTGACCGAATGTGCATCTTATCGCCCTTTGTCACTCCTCAATGTGGACACAAAAATATATGCCAAGATCTTAGCGACCAGGTTGTCTCCCCTAGTGCCACTGCTGATATCACCAGAGCAAGCCGGCTTTGTCCCTGGTCGAAATCTGACTTACAACTTGAGGACGGTGTTTGGGGCTATACAACATACTAGGCAGGACACCCAGGTGGTGGCCGTGTTCCTCGATATGGAGAAGGCGTTCGATTCCATGGAGTGGTGGTTTATGACCCAGGTATTGACGAGAATGGGGCTAGGGGGTGTCTTTTTGCAAATGATGGGAGTGCTGTACAATTCCCCTACAGCCAGGATCAAGATCGGCGACTTGTTTACCGATTCGATTCACATTACCAGAGGCACACGACAGGGGTGCCCGCTCTCCCCATTGCTATATGCCCTAGTTGCGGAACCTCTAGCCTGCACATTGCGCAAGTATCACAGCCATAGGGGTATAAGTTTTCCGAACTATAACTTGATTATATCCACATATGCAGATGATACATTGTTATACGTTAGAGACCCTGACCAGAATCTGTCGCCAGTACTGCGCGAAGTGATTCTCTTTGAAGTGATGTCAGGCCTTAAGGTTAATTGGAAAAAATCGATCATTTTCCAGCTGACTTCAGATACGGCTCCGTTTACGCCAGAATACCCATTGAGTTGGACGACTGAGCCGGTCCGATACTTGGGCATTAGAGTTCACACGGACTTGGATGTGGTTTTTAAAGAAATTTATGGGAGAGCGGTATCCAAACTGGAAGACGACGTGGACCGATGGATACGCTTACCCCTGTCGTTGGCGGGCAGGGTGTCGATTATGGAAATCGTGGTTCTTCCATGTTTCCTATTTTTATTTACAAATATACCCATGGTCCTTCCGAGGTCTTTCTTTCGGTTGCTGGCAGCCCTGTTGGTACGGTTGGCCTGGGCTGGGAAACACGCCTGAGTTAAGTGGGACGTCCTGACACTGCCTTACAGCTTGGGTGGACTGGGAGCTCCGGATCTAGATTTGTACTATAGAGCTGCGCAGGGTGCACATGCGCATTACTGGATGCATGGCCCTACCGACACTCCGCATTTTTGGATTGAGAAAGTAGTGGCGGCTCCATCCCCATTGCCAGCGCTCCTGTTCAGACCACCTGATTGCAGGACTGGAATCCTAGACTCCATTAATGCGACAATACACGCATGGCATCACCTTCTGAAATTACAAACAGGTGTCATTCTATACTCCCCTAGGACCCCGTTAGAATGGTGCCTCTGGTTGTCTCCATGCAAAGAAAAAGGGGTGGTTAAGGCCTTAAACTCCACAAATATTCATACAATAGGAGATATGTTTGTGGAGGGTAAAGCAATAACATGGGGCGAGACCGAACAGGCAGGACAGCATGCTACACCATTGACTCAATTCCACTTTCACAGGATGAGGCACTCATTGAAGGAACTCCTGGGCAATGGGTTAGATGAGCCACCAGAAATTGCTCCGCTTACATATGTTATTAAGGCTGACTCACCAGTGCGAATTGTCTCCAAGATTTATAACACAGCACAGGGATACCGAGTTAACCATTACACAAAGGCTAGGTTAGTGTGGCAGGCGGACCTGCGCCGGGTTATTGATGACAAAACTTGGAAATATTGCTGCGAGAGCACCAAGCATATTTCATTAAATGGGCGACACAGGTTGATACATTTTACATTTTTTAACAGGGTCTATTATACTCCAGAGAGGCTCTGCAGGTATGGATTACGTGACACTGCAACGTGCGATCGTTGCGGTGCTAACTCGCCAGATTTTTTCCATCTCGCCTGGTTATGCCCTGGGATTGCGGCCTTTTGGGCTTTGATATGTAAGACTTTGCGAGACGTCACAGACACTACACTTGAACCTGACCCTATGCTTGCCCTATTGGGCTATTCCAGACATCTACCTAAAGTAACTAGACGACTGGTGGACATGGGACTTCTAATGGCTAAGCGCAGAGTTGGATTTGTTGGTCCCGGGGCCCGACCCCCACTATAATTGGTTGGTCAAATGACATGATGTACTGTAGCACACAAACAGAGTATTATAGTGACCTACAGCCCCCCGCAATCGACCGAAGAACTTCTGGGGCCTGTACCAAACCTATCTAGCTTCCAAGAAAAATGGGACAAACTGCGCTGAGGGCCTTGATTCGTAACCCCGAAGAGTAGATCGCAGGATAAGTTCCCTGCCTCTGGACAGGGAGAAGCGCTTTGTTTAGGGGAATTCATTAAGTGCTAAAATGCTAGTACTGCGATTTGGGCTTGTATTGTTTTGATCTGTTCCACAAACGATATGAACGTGACTCGCATTGTGTTGTTTTTAAGATGTATGATACAGGATACTAGCATCGCTATATTGTGTATGACATTGTGAATTATGTACATTGCTGCAAGAACGATATGTCTCTGCTTTTGGTTATCGATAAAAAAAAATGTTTTTAAAAAAGAAGCAAGAGAGGTGCAGAAAAGGGAAGAGGGGTGCAGAAAGAGGCAAGAGAGGTGAAGAAAGAAGCAAAAGAGCTACAGAAAAAAGCAAGGGAAGTGGAGAAAGAAGCAACAGACGTGCAGAAGGAAGCAAGAGAACTGCAGAAAGAGGCAAGAGAGTTGCAAAAACAGGCAAAAGAGGTGCAGAAAGAGGGGTGCAGAAAAAAGCAACAGAGGTGCAGAAAGAAGCAAGAGAAGTGCAGACAGAAGCAACAGCGGTGCAGAAAGAGGCAATAGGGGTGCAGAAAGAGGAAAGAGAAGTGCAGAAAGAAGCAACAGAGGTGCAGAAAGAGGAAGAGAATTGCAGAAAGAGGCAAGTGAGGTGGAGAAAGAGGCAAGAGAGGTGCAGAAGGAGGGAAGAGGGGTGCAGAAAGAGGCAAGAGGGGTGTGGCAAAAGCAAGCAAGGTACAGAAAGAAGCAAGAGAAGTGCAGAAAGAAGCAACAGGGGTACAGAAAGAGGCTGGATGGGGTGCAGAAAGAGGCAAGAGAAGTGCAGAGCGAAGCAACAGAAGAGCAGAAGGAGGCAAGAGAACTGCAGAAAGAGGCAAGAGAGTTGCAGAAACAGACAAAAGAGGTTCAGAAAGAAGGAACAGGGGTGCAAATAGAGGCATGAGAGGTGCAGAAAGAGGGAAGAGTGGTGCAGAAATATGCAAGAGAGGTGTAGAAAGAAACAAGAGCAGTGCTGAAGAACCAACAGAGGTACGGAAAGAGGCAAGAGGGGTGCAGAAAGAGGCAAGAGATGAGCAGAAAGAAGCAACATAGGTACAGAAAGAGGCAAGAGAACTGCAGAAATAGGCAAGAGAGGTGCAGAAAGTGGCAAGAGATGTGCACAAAGAGGGAAGAAGGGTGCAGAAAGAGGTAAAAGTGTTGCAGAAAGTGTGAGAAGTTGGCCTGGCATATGCTGTCCACTAATTATAGTGGGCACCTTGCACCAGTCCAAACAACCCCTTATTGGAGATAGGTTAAAGACAACCTTTATTGAAAGCTATCCTAGTGGTAGCTATGGAGAGCAGCCTTCAGGCTAAGTCTTGAAGGAATGTAAAGCAGCTTGTTTTACCAGTCTATAATCTCTTGAGTGACCAAATGAGAGAGGACCACACCAGGTATATATTCAAAATATATGTATTTATTACTAAACACACCCTCTAGTCTCTTTATGAGGCTAGAGTTCGAAGTACATACGTTAAGAGTTAGTTATCTACAGTAATAGCACAAATACACGTTTGAGCCCCAGGGGCGTACCAAACCATATACCAATAAAGTGGTATAAGAACCACGACTGAGCTAGACACAAGGCCTAGAGCCTGTAGAAGTGCTTGGAACACAAGGAACCACCCAAGGCAGTGACACAGGGGACCCACGGGGGACGCGTGCAGTGTATGAACACAACCGCGAACCACCGTTAACTTCTATGGGGAAAGTCGCAATTAGAATTTAAAAGAAAAGGGACACTTAGAGGAGGACTTGGAGAAAACCCTTTGAGAACTAGGCTGTTCTAGAGTCTATACCCACGGGAGCACCGGAGTACTCGAGTTACCTCACCTAGGGAAGCCGGGTGCATAGGTGTCTTTCGGGGTCGGGTTTCGTCGTCGCTTTCTATGGCGATCTGCTGCAAAGTGCTGCTGGCGACCAAGTCGAAAGTGTTCGGGTGGATCCAAAGGTGGATTGAAGATCTGAAGAACCTGAAAGCAGAGGGGACAGAGTCCGGGTCACTAGCCAGTGACCAGGAAGGCGATGAGCAGATGCCCACCGATGTCGAGTGCTTCAGGTAGGTTGACGGTCGTCTTGACTCTTCAGCCACGAGGTCCAGGAGGCGTCGCCAACAACCAGGAGCTGGATTCGAGCTGTCCCACGTCGTCTGTCGATTACAGGGGTGTCGGCGACCGGATTGGACCCAACAAGCCTTGGCAACGGCAAGTCTCGTGGAAAGCGAAGAAGGACGATGTTGCAGACCAGCAAGGTCTGGGGGACTCACCCAGCGAGGATAAGTCAGGGCACACCTGGAGGAACCAGGGAGCCGAAGCAGAGAAAGATTGGCCTTCGGGAGGGCCTACTAGCCAACGGACTAGCGTCTGCGAAGGAGCCTCGAGACGGTGCACGTGGAGCTGGCTCACAGGACACTCGTGGAGTGGAGGCCAGTGATCTTCAGTGCAGTTGGTGCTGGAGGCTGGGGCTACTCGGAGCCCAAAGCATGACTAAAACTGAACACGGAGAAGACAGAGGTCCTCATCCTCGGCTCCAACCCCTCACCCTGGGACGACTCCTGGTGGCCAACGACGCTGGGAGCAGCCCCGACACCCACCGACCACGCACGCAACCTGGGAGTCATCCTCGACTCAACGCTCTCCATGGCCAGGCAAGTCAACGCAGTCTCATCCTCCTGCTTCAACACCCTCCGCATGCTTCGCAAGATCTACAGGTGGATCCCGACAGACACAAGAAGAACAGTCACCCAGGCCCTCGTCAGTAGCAGACTTGACTATGGGAACGCCCTCTACGCAGGAGCCCCGGCCAAGCTCATCAAGCGACTGCAACGCATACAAAATGCCTCTGCACGCCTGATCCTCGATGTACCACGCCACAGCCACATCACCCCCCACCTGAGGAACCTGCACTGGCTCCCCGTCGACAGGAGAATCTCCTTCAAACTCCTCATCCACGTTAACAAGGCACTCCACAAGACTGGCCCAGCTTACCTCAACAGACGACTCCTCTTCTACGTCCCCAACCGCCAACTCCGCTCCGCCGACCTCTCCCTCGCCACCGTCCCTCGCATTCGAAGAACTACCACCGGCGGCAGATCCTTCTCCCACCTCGCCGCCAAGACCTGGAACACCCTTCCACTAAGCCTACGACAGACCCAAGACCTGCTGACCTTCAGGAGGCTACTCAAGACCTGGTTGTTCGACCAGTAGCAGCACCCCCCCCTTTTTTTCTCCCCAGCGCCTTGAGACCCTCGCGGGTAAGTAGCGCGCTTTACAAATTCTGTGATTGATTGATCTGTGATTGACTTCGTGGGAGACCCAGAAGAGGATGCACTTGCAAATGCATTCGGTGTCCAGGGGTCACGGTTCCACGTTACCCACGACAGCTACGGGCCTCAGCTTTGCTGGGGACTCAGGGCAGCCTCGGGGAAGTCTGGAAATCCACCTCTGGTGATGCAAAGACTTCAGCGCCCGACGGGAGCTTCGGCGATGCAGACCGGACAATTGCTTCTTTGGTGCCTGCCAAGCAGGGGAGTCACTCCTTGACCCCAAGGTAGATTTTTCAGTCCTCTAATCTTAAAGTAGAGCGTCGAAGGTCCAGGATTCTGTATCAGAGTTTCGTCCAGGTAAATCTAAAGTCCTAAGGACTGGGTTCCCCTACTTATACTAAGGTAGTGGGTTGGACATACTCTGTGACCCCTCCTATGGGAGGGTCAGGGCAGAGGGGTGGTTACACCCCTTTCCCTTTGTCCAGTTTTGCGCCAAAGCAGGGGCTGGAAGCCCCTGAGCCGGTTTGAACTGGGGTATGCACAGGGACACCAAGTGTGCCCCCAGTGCAGGACTTCAAAGCACCAGAGAGTGCTCCCGCCCAGCCCCAATACACACTATCCTGTCTGGGGAGGTGGTCACACCTCCCTGGGACAGGAAACCTGTTGTCCAGGCCTCCCCTGCCGGAGTTTCGGTCAGCAGCAGGAGGCCAGACTCATGTCTGTGGCAGCGGCATCCATTTTGTGATGCCAGGGCTTGGAAAGTCAGTACCGGGCATACCGGTGTGTACATGTCTTTCCCTCTAGAAGGGTAGAATGCTACCCCCGCCGCCAGAACTGGCAGGGGGGTAGTATTCCAAGATGTTTGACACCAAATACGACATGTTTCCGTGCAGCCATCCCAAAGTTAGCATTTAACGCGAGGTTATAATGCGATTAAGAGTATATGGTCAGGATGCACTACAAACAACATCAGAGAAGGGTCTCCGAACAGTGCAGAGGGGCCCTGCTCATGCAGGGGCACCCTCTCACATAGGAACCACGCACTCTGCCTTCAGGATTGATAAGGCCTGCCATAGGAGTGACTTATAGGTTTATATGTGTGTATGTATATAGTGATATAGGTAGCCTATATCACAGTAAGGAGTGCATGCACCACCTTACCCAGGCTGCAGTAGCAGACCTGTGGTGTCAGTTTGGATGGCCTTCCAGGGGTGGCACAATACATGCTGCAGCCCCTGGTAGGCCTCTGAGGTACCTATGCCCTGGGTACATAGTATACCATATACTAGGGACTTATAAGGGCACTCCAGATTCCAATCAGAGATGTGCCTAAGGCACATGGAAACCATTTTAGAGAGGAAGCAGCTAGGCTGGGGTTCTGATTAGCAGGGCCCCAGCCAGACTAAGGTCGAAAAACAGTGAAGCATCAGCAAAAAGTGGGGGTACCCATGTGAAGCAGATCCTACTCTCCTACACAACCCCCCCAAACGTAGGGACATTAAACTAACCTTGCCCAGTTAAGTCTTCATGTTCTAAGTGGAAGTACCTAGAGAGTCCATCTGCATTGGCATGGTTACTCCCAGGTCTATGTTCCACTGTGAAGTCCATCCCCTGTAGGGAAATGGACCACCTAAGCAGTTTGGGGTTTTCACCCTTCATTTGTTTTAGCCATAAGAGGGGCTTATGGTCTGTTTGAACAAGGAAGTGAGTACCAAACAAGTATGGCCTCAGCTTCTTCAGAGCCCAGACCACAGCAAAGGCCTCCCTCTCAATGGCTGACCAACGTTTCTCTCTAGGGGTCAGCCTTCTGCTAATGAAAGCTACTGGCTGATCCTGACCTTCTTCATTCAATTGTGACAGTACAGCCCCTACCCCCAATTCAGATGCATCAGTTTGAACAATGAACTTCTCGGAGTAATCAGGACTCTGCAGAATGGGACCAGTGCACATGGCCTGCTTCAGGTCATCAAATGCCTTTTGACAGCTAACTGTCCACTGAACCTTTTGGGAATTTTCTTGGAAGTTAAGTCATTCAGGGGTGTCACTATTGATCCATACCCCTTGAAAAATCTCCTATAGTACCCAGTCAGGCCTAAGAAGGCTCTCACCTGAGTCTGGGTAGTTGGAGCAGTCCAGTCCATGATGGTCTGGATCTTGCTCTGCAGTGGTTGAACCTGGCCTCCATCCACAAGGTGGCCCAGGTACACAACCTGACTCTGCCCTATCTGGCACTTGGTGGCCTTGATAGTCAGGCCTGCTTTCTGCAGGGCCTGTAAAACATTTCTGAGGTGGACCAGGTGATCCTCCCAGGTGGAGCTAAAGACAGCAATATCATCTAGATATGCTGCACTATAGGCTTCCAGACCTGTAAGGACTGTATTCACCAGCCTCTGAAAAGTGGCAGGTGCATTCTTCAGACCAAAGGGCATCACCACAAATTGATAATGCCCACTAGGGGTTGAGAATGCTGTCTTTGGCTTTGCATCATCAGCTAGTCTGATCTGCCAGTAGCCAGCTGTCAGGTCAAATGTGCTTAGATACTTGGCTGAGGCCAAAGTGTTTATTAGCTCATCTGCCCTTGGTATTGGATGGGCATCAGTCCTAGTGACTGCATTGAGACCCCTGTAGTCCACACAAAACCTCATCTCTCTTTTCCCACCACTGGTGTGAGGTTTTGGCACAAGGACCACTGGACTAGCCCAAGGGCTTTCTGAGGGTTCAATAACTCCCAAATCCAACATCTTCTGGACTTCTGTCCAGATACAGTCCCTGACATGGTCAGGTTGCCTATAAATCTTATTTTTAATAGGCAGTCTGTCCCCAGTGTCCACTTCATGAGTGCACCAGGTAGTCTGACTGGGTGTCAATGAGAATATGTGTCTGAACTTATTGAGCACCTGTCTGCAATCATTCTGCTGCTGGGTAGTGAGGCTGCCTGCCAAGGCTACACCATCTACTGACCCATCACCAGGGTTCTGTGAGAGCAGGTCAGGGAGTGGGTCACTCTCTTCCTCCTGTCCCTCATCAGTAGCCATGAGCAAGCCCATGTCTGCCCTGTCCACATATGGTTTTAACCTGTTGACATGGAGAACCCTGTGGGGACTCCTGGGTGTTCCTAGGTCTACTAAGTAGGTAACCTCACCCTTCTGTTCAACAATGGTATGGGGTCCACTACATTTGTCTTGGAGAGCTGCTGGGGCCACTGGCTCCAACACCCACACCTTCTGTCCTGGCTGATAAACAGTCAGTACAGCCTTTGGTCATGCCAGGCCTTTTGAAGTTCCTGGCTAGCCTCAAGGTTTTTAGTTGCCTTTTTCATATACTCAGCCATCCGGGAGCGGAGACCAAGTACGTAGTCCACTATGTCTTGCTTTGGGGGCTTGAGAGGTAACTCCCATCCTTCCTTCACCAAGCACAGTGGACCCCTGACAGGGTGACCAAACAAAAGTTCAAAGGGCTGTAGCCAACCCCTTTTGAGGCACCTCCCTGTACGCAAATAAAAGGCAGGGCAAGAGTATGTCCCATCTTCGCCTAAGCTTTTCTGGGAGCCCTTTAATCATGCCCTTCAAGGTTTTGTTGAATCTCTCAACTAAACCATTGCATTGTGGGTGATAGGGTGTGGTGAACTTGTAAGTCACTCCACACTCCTTCCACATTGCTTTTAAGTATCCAGACATAAAGTTTTTACCCCTGTCTGATACAACCTCCTTAGGGAAGCCCACTCTTGAGAAAATTCCCAGGAGGGCCCTTGCCACCACAGGTGCTGTAGTGGTCCTAAGGGGAATAGCCTCTGGGTACCTGGTTGTGAGAAGTTGGCCTGGCATATGCTGTCCACTAATTATAGTGGGCACCTTGCACCAGTCCAAACAACCCCTTATTGGAGATAGGTTAAAGACAACCTTTATTGAAAGCTATCCTAGTGGTAGCTATGGAGAGTAGCCTTCAGGCTAAGTCTTGAAGGAATGTAAAGCAGCTTGTTTTACCAGTCTATAATCTCTTGAGTGACCAAATGAAAGAGGACCACACCAGGTATATATTCAAAATATATGTATTTATTACTAAACACACCCCTCTAGTCTCTTTATGAGGCTAGAGTTCGAAGTACATACGTTACGAGTTAGTTATCTACAGTAATAGCACAAATACACGTTTGAGCCCCAGGGGCGTACCAAACCATATACCAATAAAGTGGTATAAGAACCACGACTGAGCTAGACACAAGGCCTAGAGCCTGTAGAAGTGCTTGGACCACAAGGAACAACCCAAGGCAGTGACACAGGGGACCCACGGGGGACGCGTGCAGTGTATGAACACAACCGCGAACCACCGTTAACTTCTATGGGGAAAGTCGCGATTAGAATTTAAAAGAAAAGGGACACTTAGAGGAGGACTTGGAGCAAACCCTTTGAGAACTAGGCTGTTCTAGTGTCTATACCCACGGGAGCACCAGAGTACTCGAGTTACCTCACCCAGGGAAGCCGGGTGCATAGGTGTCTTTCGGGGTCGGGTTTCGTCGTCGCTTTCTATAGCGATCTGCTGCAAAGTGCTTCTGGCGACCAAGTCGAAAGTGTTCGGGTGGATCCAAAGGTGGATCGAAGATATGAAGAACCTGAAAGCAGAGGGGACAGAGTCTGGGTCACTAGCCAGTGACCAGGAAGGCAATGAGCAGATGCCCACCGATGTCGAGTGCTTCAGGTAGGTTGACAGTCATCTTGACTCTTCAGCCACGAGGTCCAGGAGGTGTTGACGACAACCAGGAGCTGGATTCGAGCTGTCCCACAACGTCTGTCGATTGCAGGGGTATCGGCGACCGGATTAGACCCAACAAGCCTTGGCAGCGGCAAGTCTTGTGGAAAGTGAAGAAGGACGATGTTGCAGATCAGCAAGGTCTGGGGGACTCACTCAGTGAGGATAAGTCAGGGCACACCTGGAGCAACCAGGGAGCTAAAGCAGAAAAATATTGGCCTTCGGGAGGGCCTACTAGCCAATGGACTAGCAACCGTGAAGGAGCCTCAAGACGGTGCACATGGAGCTGGCTCACAGGACACTCGTGGAGTGGAGGCCAGTGATCTTCTGTGCAGTTGGTGCTGGATGCTGGGGCTACTCGGAGCCCAAAGCACGACTTCGTGGGATACCCACAAGAGGATGCACTTGCAAATGCGTTTGGTGTCCAGGGGTCACGGTTACACGTTACCCACGACAGCTACGGGCCTCAGCTTTGTTGGGGACTCAGGGCAGCCTCGAGGAAGTCTGGAAATCTACCTCTGGTGATGCAAAGACTTCGGCGTCCAACGGGAGCTTCAGCGATGCAGACCGGACAATTGCTTCTTTGGTGCCTGCCAACCAGGGGAGTCACTCCTTGACCCCAAGGGAGATTCTTCAGTCCTCTAATCTTAAAGTAGAGCGTCGAAGGTCCAGGATTCTGTATTAGAGTTTCGTCCAGGTAAATCTAAAGTCCTAAGGACTGGGTTCCCTTACTTATACTAAGGTAGGGGGTTGGACATACTCTGTGACCCCACCTATGGGAGGGTCAGGGCAGAGGGGTGGTTACACCCCTTTCCCTTTGTCCAGTTTCGCGCCAGAGCAGGGGCTGGAAGCCCCTGAGCCGGTTTGAACTGGGGTATGCACAGGGACACCAAGTGTGCCCCCAATGCAGGACTTCAAAGCACCAGAGAGTGCTCCCGCCCAGCCCCAATACACACTATCCTGTCTGGGGAGGTGGTCACACCTCCCTGGGACAGGAAACCTATTGTCCAGGCCTCCCCTGCCGGAGTTTCGGTCAGCAGCAGGAGGCCAGACTCGTGTCTGTGGCAGCGGCATCCATTTTGTGATGCCAGGGCTTGGAAAGTCAGTACCGGGCATACCGGTGTGTACATGTCTTTCCCTCTAGAAGGGTGGAATGCTACCCCCACCGCCAGAACTGGTGGGGGTAGTATTCCAAGATGTTTGACACCAAACACGACATGTTTCTGTGCAGCCATCCCAAAGTTAGCATTTAACGCAAAGTTATAATGCGCTTAAGAGTATATGGTCAGGCTGCACTACAAACAGCATCAGAGAAGGGTCTCCGAACGCTGCAGAGGGGCCCTGCTCATGCAGGGGCACCCTCTCACATAGGAACCACGCACTCTGCCTCCAGGATTGATAAGCCCTGCCATAGGAGTGGCTTATAGGTTTATATGTGTGTATGTATATAGTGATATAGGTAGCCTATATCACAGTAAGGGGTGCATGCACCACCTTACCCAGGCTGCAGTAGCAGACCTGTGGTGTCAGTTTGGATGGCCTTCCAGGGGTGGCACAATATATGCTGCAGCCCCTGGTAGGCCTCTGAGGTACCTATGCCCTGGGTACATAGTATACCATATACTAGGGACTTATAAGGGCACTCCAGATTCCAATCAGTGATGTGCCTAAGGCACATGGAAACCATTTTAGAGAGGAAGCAGCTAGGCTGGGGTTCTGATTAGCAGAGCCCCAGCCAGACTAAGGTCGAAAAACAGTGAAGCATCAGCAAAAAGTGGGGGTACCCATGTGAAGCAGATCCTACTCTCCTACACTGGTGGCATGATCCACTACCACCAGGATAAACCTGTGCCCAGATGCTGTTTGGGGATCCATGGGACCAACAATGTCAATCCCCACCCTTTCAAAGGGAACCCCCACCACAGGTAGTGGTATCAGGGGGGCCTTTGTAGTGCCACCTGCCTTGCCACTGGCCTGGCAGGTTACACAGGAGCGACAAAACTCCTTGGTGTCTTCAGACATGTGGGGCCAGTGAAAGTGAGGGACAATTCTGTCCCAATTCTTGTTCTGGCCCAGGTGACCTGCTAAGGGAATATCATGGGCTAGGGTCAATAGGAAGCCCCTGAACTTCAGAGGTATAACCAACCTCCTGGTAGCACCAGGCTTGGGGTCTCTACACTCTGAGTACAAGAGTCCATCATCCCAATACACAGTATGGGGACTACTAGCTTTCCCAGCAGCCTCAGCAGCAGCTTGCTGTCTGAGGGGTTCAAGAGAGGGGCAGCTCTGCTGCTCCTGGCTCAGATCTGCCCTGGAAGGTCCCCCTGTCCCCAAGAACTCAACCTGTTCAGGTTCAAGCTCCTCTGGGACAGTTCCTTCCTCAGGACTGAGATCATCCCCCTCAAGGGACTGATCTTCCTTCTGAGCCAAGGGGAAGGCACTGCCTTTACCCTACTACTCCTCTTCTTGGAAGGCACTTGGTCCATTATTCCAGAATCCAAGGCCTGTTCAGTGCTAGACATTTTGGCTTGTGACCTGGTCACAGCAAACACATCTGCAGGGATCCCCAGCATTTCTGCATGGGTCCTGAGCTCCACTTCTGCCCAAGCTGAAGTTTCTAAGTCATTGCCAAGCAAGCATTCAACGGGTAGGTATGCACTTACCACAACCTTCTTAAGGCCAGTTACCCCTCCCCAGGAGAAGTTAACAACTGCCAGAGTATGGTCTGTTCTGACGTTGCTAGCATTGGTCACTTGGTACATCTCACCAAGTATAATCTGCCCAGGATTCACAAGGTCTTGTGTCACCATGGTGACACTTGCCCCTGTGTCATTAAATGCCAAAGCCTCTCTTCCATTGATTAAAGGCTGTTGTCTGTACTTGCCCAGATTACTGGGACTCACAGAGGAGGTCATATCCATGCCTCCATCACAGACTAGGACAGCCTGAGTGAGTTCTCTGACTAGGTCAGAGTTCATCTCTTTACCCAGGGTCAACCCTACTAAACCCTTGGCTTGTGTAGTCCCACCACAAACTGTAGCTGCACTAGGGGGAGCAGGTGCCTTAGGGGCATTGGTGGGGGCTGGAGTCGAGTCTTTGGACTT
This sequence comes from Calotriton arnoldi, assembly GCA_963921515.1. Lineage (NCBI taxonomy): Eukaryota > Metazoa > Chordata > Amphibia > Caudata > Salamandridae > Calotriton > Calotriton arnoldi. The sequence goes on from CAWUFW010002773.1 coordinate 102,138, forward strand.
GGTGCAATCACTGGTCCAGTGGGTCTTTTGCTTACAGACCTTGCACCATGGTTTTCTTTGGCCTTTCCCTTTGGTAGACTGTGAATCCCCACCTGAAGAAGATTTTTGGGGGCCTTGTGAAGACTTTTGATCTTTACCCTTCTCCCCACCCTTATCAGAGGTTTTCGAATCTTGCTTCTTAGGGTCACCACCTTGGTTCTGTACCTTCTGCTTCACCCTGGTTCTGACCCATTTGTCTGCCTTCTTTCCCAATTCTTGGGGAGAGGTCAGATCAGAGTCTACCAGGTGCTATTGCAACAGCTGATTTTGACAGTTATTAAGAATCTGCTCCCTCATTATCAGATTGTACAATCCTGTGAAGTCACATACCTTACTGCCCAATAACCAACCTTCCAGAGCCTAGGCAGAACAATCAACAAAGTCCACCCAGTCTTGAGTCTGTGCTTTTTGGGTATCCCTGAACTTTAACCTGTATTGTTCAGTGGTTAGGCCAAACCCATCAATTAGAGCACTCTTCAAGACTTTGTAATTATCAGCATCCTCCTCTCTAACAGTGAGGAGCTTGTCTCTACCTTTGTCTGCAAAGGAAAGCCACAAGATTGCTGCCCACTGCTCCTGAGGGACCCTCTGTACTAGAGCAGTTATCCATTTGTGGATATCATCCCCACTCTGGTAGGGAGGGACAATCTTGCTCAGGTTTCTATGGTCATTAGACCTTTCCCTATCTTTGGGGAAACTGCTGCCACCATGGGACTCTAGTCCCAACTTTTGTCTCTCTCTATAGAGATCTAGGGACTCCCTGTCTATAGCCAATTGCTGTTTCCTGAGTTCAAGTTGAGCTTGCTCATATTGAATCAGTCTCTTTCTCCTCTCATGAGAGGATTCCCTCCTATGAGAGGAGACAGAGGTCCCTATTGAGGTGTCAGAGTGGTTAGACTCCTGAGAAGGAGACCTAGACCTTCTGGGCACACTCAGAACTCTTCCTGGGGGGACACAGGGGAGGTCAGTCTGATCCTCTCCCTCCTCCTCCTCCACAGGAGGAATTGGATTTTCCAGGACAAGGTCATTTTCACCTTCCTGGCCAGTTTCAGAGGGGGGGGGCCTGGGTTTCTTCACCCCTGGCCCCTTCCTCATCTTCTTCCCCACCCTCTTTGCCTACCCCTTCAGACCCTAGGGGCCTGCTGAGATCATCAGCTAGTAACACCTCCCTGAGGTGTTGGGTGCTGGCACTTTTGCCTGTCTTCAACTTCCTAGTAGTGCATAAGGCTCTCAATTCCAAGAATGGGAGTTTATCATACTTGGAGGGAAGAAGCCCACTGGCTTCTGGCAAGGACTCACTGGGTCCTGGCTTTGAAGACATCACTAGTGAGGTGTGGTGTATGCACTACCTACTCTAGTGTGGCCTACTAAACTCTCTTGAGTTGTAGAAAGGGTGTGCTGTCCCTTAACACACAACTCTAAGTTCAGTAGAACTTACTGTATTACTAAGCTTGATTTATATGTACCTTAGGTACCCTTAGTGGTTTTCAGTTGATCAATTCAATTGAGATTATCTGGTAAAACAATAGCAAGCTGGAATCCCACACGCTGCACACCAATGTGAGAAGTTGGCCTGGTATATGCTGTCCACTAATTATAGTGGGCACCTTGCACCAGTCCAAACAACCCCTTATTGGAGATAGGTTAAAGACAACCTTTATTGAAAGCTATCCTAGTGGTAGCTATGGAGAGCAGCCTTCAGGCTAAGTCTTGAAGGAATGTAAAGCAGCTTGTTTTACCAGTCTATAATCTCTTGAGTGACCAAATGAGAGAGGACCACACCAGGTATATATTCAAAATATATGTATTTATTACTAAACACACCCCTCTAGTCTCTTTATGAGGCTAGAGTTCGAAATACATACGTTACGAGTTAGTTATCTACAGTAATAGCACAAATACACGTTTGAGCCCCAGGTACGTACCAAACCATATACCAATAAAGTGGTATAAGAACCACGACTGAGCTAGACACAAGGCCTAGAGCCTGTAGAAGTGCAAGGACCACAAGGAACCACCCAAGGCAGTGACACAGGGGACCAACGGGGGACGCGTGCAGTGTATGAACACAACCGCGAACCACCGTTAACTTCTATGGGGAAAGTAGCGATTAGAATTTAAAAGAAAAGGGACACTTAGAGGAAGACTTGGAGCAAACCCTTTGAGAACTAGGCTGTTCTAGTGTCTATACCCACGGGAGCACCGGAGTACTCGATTTACCTCACCCAGGGAAGCCGGGTGCATAGGTGTCTTTCGGGGTCGGGTTTCGTCATCGCTTTCTATGGCGATCTGCTGCAAAGTGCTGCTGGCGACCAAGTCGAAAGTGTTCGGGTGGATCCAAAGGTGGATCGAAGATCTGAAGAACCTGAAAGCAGAGGGGACAGAGTCTGGGTCACTAGCCAGTGACCAGGAAGGCGATGAGCAGATGCCCACCGATGTCGAGTGCTTCAGGTAGGTTGACGGTTGTCTTGACTCTTCAGCCACAAGGTCCAGGAGGCGTCGATGACAACCAGGAGCTGGATTCGAGCTGTCCCACAAAGTCTGTCGATTGCAGGGTTATCGGCGACCGGATTGGTCCCAACAAGCCTTGGCAACGGCAAGTCTCGTGGAAAGCGAAGAAGGACGATGTTGCAGACCAGCAAGGACTGGGGGACTCACACAGTGAGGATAAGTCAGGGCACACCTGGAGCAACCAGGGAGCCCAAGCAGAAAAATATTGGCCTTCGGGAGGGCCTACTAGCCAATGGACTAGTGACCGCAAAGGATCCTCAAGATGGTGCACGTGGAGCTGGCTCACAGGACACTCGTGGAGTGGAGGCCAGTGATCTTTGGTGCATTTGGTGCTGGAGGCTGGGGCTACTCGGAGCCCAAAGCACGACTTCGTGGGAGACCCAGAAGAGGATGCACTTGCAAATGCATTTGGTGTCCAGGGGTCACAGTTCCACGTTACCCACAACAGCTACAGGCCTCAGCTTTGCTGGAGACTCAGGGCAGCCTCGGGGAAGTCTGGAAATCCACCTCTGGTGATGCAAAGACTTTGGCGTCCGACGGGAGCTTCGGCGATGCAGACCGGACAATTGCTTCTTTGGTGCCTGCCAAGCAGGGGAGTCACTCCTTGACCCCAAGGGAGATTCTTCAGTCCTCTAATCTTAAAGTAGAGCGTCGAAGGTCCAGGATTCTGTATCAGAGTTTCGTCCAGGTAAATCTAAAGTCCTAAGGACTGGGTTCCCCTACTTATACTAAGGTAGGGGGTTGGACATACTCTGTGACCCCACCTATGGGAGGGTCAGGGCAGAGGGGTGGTTACACCCCTTTCCCTTTGTCCAGTTTCGCGCCAGGAGCTGAGCCCCTGAGCCGGTTTGAACTGGGGTATGCACAGGGACACCAAGTGTGCCCCCAGTGCAGGACTTCAAAGCACCAGAGAGTGCTCCCGCCCAGCCCCAATACACACTATCCTGTCTGGGGAGGTGGTCACACCTCCCTGGGACAGGAAACCTATTGTCCAGGCCTCCCCTGTCGGAGTTTCGGTCAGCAGCAGGAGGCCAGACTCGTGTCTGTGGCAGCGGCATCCATTTTGTGACGCCAGGGCTTCGAAAGTCAGTACCGGGCATACCGGTGTGTACATGTCTTTCCCTCTAGAAGGGTGGAATGCTACCCCCGCCACCAGAACTGGCGGGGGGTAGTATTCCAAGATGTTTGACACCAAACACGACATGTTTCCGTGCAGCCATCCCAAAGTTAGCATTTAACGCGAGGTTATAATGCGCTTAAGAGTATATGGTCAGGCTGCACTACAAACAGCATCAGAGAAGGGTCTCCGAACGCTGCAGAGGGGCCCTGCTCATGCAGGGGCACCCTCTCACATAGGAACCACGCACTCTGCCTTCTGGATTGATAAGGCCTGCCATAGGAGTGACTTATAGGTTTATATGTGTGTATGTATATAGTGATATAGGTAGCCTATATCACAGTAAGGGGTGCATGCACCACCTTACCCAGGCTGCAGTAGCAGACCTGTGGTGTCAGTTTGGATGGCCTTCCAGGGGTGGCACAATATATGCTGCAGCCCCTGGTAGGCCTCTGAGGTACCTATGCCCTGGGTACATAGTATACCATATACTAGGGACTTATAAGGAAACTCCAGATACCAATCAGAGATGTGCCTAAGGCACATGGAAACCATTTTAGAGAGGAAGCAGCTAGGCTGGGGTTCTGATTAGCAGGGCCCCAGCCAGACTAAGGTCGAAAAACAGTGAAGCATCAGCAAAAAGTGGGGGTACCCATGTGAAGCAGATCCTACTCTCCTACAGAAAGAAGCAAGAGAGTTGCAGGAAGAAGCAAGCGAAGTGCAGAAAGAAGCAACAGAGGTGCAGAAAGAGGCAAGAGGGGTGCAGAAAGAGGCAAGAGAAGTGCAGAAAGAAGCAACAGAGGTGCAGAAAGATGCAAGAGAGGTGCAGAAACGGGCAGGAGAGGTGCAAAAAGAGGGAACATGGGTGCAGAAAGAGGCAAGAGAGGTGCAGAAAGAGGCAAGAGAGGTGCAGGAAGTGGCAAGAGAGGTGCAGAAAGAAGGAAGAGAAGTGCTGAAAGATGCAACAGAGGTGTAGAAAGACACAAGAGTAATGAAGAAAGAGGCAAGAGATGTGCAAAAAGAGGGAAGAAGGGTGCAGAAAGAGGCAAGAGAGGTGCAGAAAGAGGTAAGAGAAGCAAAGAAAGAGGCAAGAGAGGTGCAGAAAAAGGGATGAAGGGTACAGAAAAAGCAAGATAGGTGCAGAAAGAAGCAAGAGAATTGCAGAAAGAAGCAAGAGGGGTGCAGATAGAGGCAAGAGGGGTACATAAAGAGGCAAGAGAGGTGCAGAAAGAGGGACGACGAGTGCAGAAAGAGGGACGACGAGTGCAGAGAGAGGCAACAGGAGTGCAGAAAGAAGCAAGAGAAGTCCAGAAAGAGGCAAGAGAAGAGCAGAAAGAAGGAAGAGAAGTGCTGAAAGATGCAACAGAGGTGTAGAAAGACGCAAGAGTAGTGAAGAAAGAGGCAAGAGAATTGCACAAAGAGGGAAGAAGGGTGCAGAAAGAGGCAAGAGAGGTGCAGAAAGAGGAAAGAGAACTGCAGAAAGAGGCAAGAGAGGTGCAGAAAGAAGCAAGAGAAGTGAGAAAGAAGCAATAGGGATGCAGAAAGAGTCTATAGGGGTGCAGAAAGAGGCAAGAGAAGTGCAGAAAGAAGCAACAGACGTACAGAAGGAGGCAAGAGAACTGCAGAAAGAGGCAAGCAAGTTGCAGAAAGAGGCAAGCGAGTTGCAGAAACAGGCAAGAGATGTGCACAAAGAGGATAAAGTGTGTAGAAAGAGGTAAATAGGGGTGCAGAAAGAAGCAAGAGAGGTGCAGAAAGAAGTAACAGAGGTGCAGAAAGAGGCATGTGGGGTGCAGAAAGAGGCAAGAGAAGTGCAGAAAGAAGGAAGAGAAGTGCTGAAAGAAGCAAGAGAGGTTCAGAAAGAGGCAAGAGAGGCGCAGAAAGAGGCACGAGAGGTGCAGAAAAAGGGATGAAGGGTACAGAAAGAAGCAAGAGAGGTGCAGAAAGAAGCAAGCAAATTCCAGAAAGAAGCAAGAGGAGGGCAGAAAGAGGCAAGAGGGGTGCAGAAAGAGGCAAGAGAGGTGCAGAAAGAGGGACGACAAGTGCAGAAAGAGGCAACAGGAGTGCAGAAAGAAGCAAGAGAGGTGCAAAAAAAAAGCAAGAGAAGAGCAGAAAGAAGCAGCAGAGGTGCAGAAAGAGGCAAGAGAAGTGCAGAAAGAGGCAAGAGAGGTGCAGAAGGAGGCAAGAGAGGTGCAGAAAAGGGAAGAGGGGTGCAGAAAGAAGCAACAGACGTGCAGAAAGAGGCAAGAGAACAGCAGAAACAGGCAAGAGAGTTGCAGGACCAGGCAAAAGAGGTGCAGTAAGAGGCAAGAGGGGTGCAGAAAGAAGCAACAGAGGTGCAGAAAGTAGCAAGAGAAGTGCAGAAAGAAGCAACAGAGGTGCAGAAAGAGGTAAGAGGGGTGCAGAAAGAGGAAAGAGAAGTGCAGAAAGAAGCAACAGAGGTGCATAAAGAGGCAAGAGAGGTGGAGAAACAGGCAGGAGAGGTACAGAAAGAGGGAACAGGGGTGCAGAAAGAGGCAAGAGAGGTGCAGAAAGAGGGAAGAGGGGTGCAGAAAGAGGAAATAGAGGTGCAGAAATATGTAAGAGTGGTGTAGAAAGAAACAAGAGCAGTGCAGAAGAACCAACAGAGGTACGGAAAGAGGCAAGAGGGGTGCAGAAAGAGGCAAGAGATGAGCAGAAAGAAGCAAAATAGGTACAGAAAGAGGCAAGAGAACTGCAGAAATAGGCAAGAGAGGTGCAGAAAGTGGCAAGAGATGTGCACAAAGAAGGAAGAAGGGTGCAGAAACAGGCAAGAGAGGAGCAGAAAGAAGGAAGAGAAGTGCTGAAAGATACAACAGAGGTGTAGAAAGACGCAAGAGTAGTGAAGAAAGAGGCAAGAGATGTGCACAAAGAGGGAAGAAGGGTGCAGAAAGAGGCAAGAGAGGTGCAGAAAAAGGAAAGAGAACTGCAGAAAGAGGCAAGAGAGGTGCAGAAAGAAGCAAGAGAAGTGGAGAAAGAAGCAACAGGGGTGCAGAAAGAGGCTATAAGTGTGCAGAAAGAGGCAAGAGAAGTGCAGAAAGAAGCAACAGACGTGCAGAAGGAGGCAAGAGAACTGCAGAAAGAGGCAAGAGAGTTGCAGAAACAGGCAAGAGATGTGCACAAAGAGGGTAAAGTATGCAGAAAGAGGTAAATAGGGGTGCAGAAAGAAGCAAGAGAGGTGCAGAAAGAAGTAACAGAGGTGCAGAAAGAGGCATGTGGGGTGCAGAAAGAGGCAAGAGAGGTGCAGAAAAAAGGAAGAGAAGTGCTGAAAGAAGCAACAGAGGTGTAGAAAAAAGCAAGAAAAGTGCAGAAAGAGGCAAGAGAGGTGCAGAAAGAGGCACGAGAGGTGCAGAAAAAGGGATGAAGGGTACAGAAAGAAGCTAGAGAGGTGCAGAAAGAAGCAAGAGAATTCCAGAAAGAAGCAAGAGGAGTGCAGAAAGAGGCAAGAGGGGTGCAGAAAGAGGCAAGAGAGGTGCAGAAAGAGGGAGGACAAGTGCAGAAAGAGGCAACAGGAGTATAGAAAGAAGCAAGAGAGGTGCAAAAAAAAGCAAGGGAAGTGCAGAAAGAAGCAACAGAGGTGCAGAAAGAGGCAAGAGAAGTGCAGAAAGAGGCAAGAGAAGTGCAGAAAGAGGCAAGAGAGGTGCAGAAAGAAGCAAAAGAGCTACAGAAAGAAGTAAGAGAAGTTGAGAAAGAAGCAACAGGGGTGCAGAAAGAGGCTAGAGGGGTGCAGAAAGAGGCAAGAGAAGTGCAGAAAGAAGCAACAGATGTGCAGAAGGAGGCAAGAGAACTGCAGGAAGAGGCAAGAGAGTTGCAGAACCAGGCAAAAGAGGTGCAGAAAGAGGCAAGAGGGGTGCAGAAAGAAGCAACAGAGGTGCAGAAAGAAGCAAGAGAAGTGCAGAAAGAGGAAAGAGAAGTGCAGAAAGAAGCAACAGACGTGCAGAAAGAGGCAGTAGAGGTGGAGAAACAGGCAGGAGAGGTACAGAAAGAGGGAACAGGGGTGCAGAAAGAGGCAAGAGAGGTGCAGAAAGAGGGAAGAGGGGTGCAGAATGAGGAAATAGAGGTGCAGAAAGAGGCAAGAGTGGTGCAGAAAGAAGCAAGAGAGGTGCAGAAAGAAGCAAGAGAATTCCAGAAAGAAGCAAGAGGAGTGCAGAAAGAGGCAAGAGGGGTGCAGAAAGAGGCAAGAGTGGTGCAGAAAGAGGGAGGACAAGTACAGAAAGAGGCAACAGGAGTGTAGAAAGAAGCAAGAGAGCTGCAAAAAAAAGCAAGAGAAGTGCAGAAAGAAGCAACAGAGGTGCAGTAAGAGGCAAGAGAAGTGCAGAAAGAGGCAAGTGAGGTGCAGAAAGAGGCAAGAGAGGTGCAGAAAAGGGAAAGAGCTACAGAAAGAAGTAAGAGAAGTTGAGAAAGAAGCAACAGGGGTGCAGAAAGAGGCTAGAGGGGTGGAGAAAGAGGCAGGAGAAGTGCAGAAAGAAGCAACAGACGTGCAGAAGGAGGCAAGAGAACTGCAGAAAGAGGCAAGAGAGTTGCAGGACCAGGCAAAAGAGGTGCAGAAAGAGGCAAGAGGGGTGCAGAAAGAAGCAACAGAGGTGCAGAAAGAAGCAAGAGAAGTGCAGAAAGAAGCAAGAGGGGTGCAGAAAGAGGAAAGAGGGGTGCAGAAAGAGGAAAGAGAAGTGCAGAAAGAAGCAACAGAGGTGCAGAAAGAGGCAGGAGAGGTGGAGAAACAGGCAGGAGAGGTACAGAAAGAGGGAACAGGGGTGCAGAAAGAGGCAAGAGAGGTGCAGAAAGAGGGAAGAGGGGTGCAGAATGAGGAAATAGAGGTGCAGAAAGAGGCAAGAGTGGTGCAGAAAGAAGGAAGAGGGGTGCAGAAAGAGCCAAGAGGGGTGCAGAAAGAGGCAAGAGAGGTGCAGAAACAGGCAACAGAGGTGCAGAAAGAGGGAAGAGTGGTGCAGAAAGAGGGGTGCAGAAATAAGCAAAAGATGTGCAGAAAGAAGCAAGAGAAGTGCAGAAAGAAGCAACAGAGGTGCAGAAAGAGGCAAGAGGGGTGCAGAAAGAGGAAAGAGAAGTGCAGAAAGAAGCAACAGACGTGCAGAAGGAGGCAAGAGAACTGCAGAAAGAGGCAAGAGAGTTGCAGAAACAGACAAAAGAGGTTCAGAAAGAAGGAACAGGGGTGCAGATAGAGGCATGAGAGGTGCAGAAAGAGGGAAGAGTGGTGCAGAAATATGCAAGAGAGGTGTAGAAAGAAATAAGAGCAGTGCTGAAGAACCAACAGAGGTACGGAAAGAGGCAAGAGGGGTGCAGAAGAGGCAAGAGATGAGCAGAAAGAAGCAACATAGGTACAGAAAGAGGCAAGAGAACTGCAGAAATAGGCAAGAGTGGTGCAGAAAGTGGCAAGAGATGTGCACAAAGAGGGAAGAAGGGTGCAGAAAGAGGTAAAAGTGTTGCAGAAAAAAGCAAGAGAGTTGCAGGAAGAAGCAAGCGAAGTGCAGAAAGAAGCAACAGAGGTGCAGAAAGAGGCAAGAGGGGTGCAGAAAGAGGCAAGAGAAGTGCAGAAAGAAGCAACAGAGGTGCAGAAAGATGCAAGAGAGTTGCAGAAACAGGCAGGAGAGGTGCAAAAAGAGGGAACATGGGTGCAGAAAGAGGCAAGAGAGGTGCAGAAAAAGGCAAGAGAGGTGCAGAAAGTGGCAAGAGAGGTGCAGAAAGAGGTAAGAGAAGCAAAGAAAGAGGCAAGAGAGGTGCAGAAAAAGGGATGAAGGGTACAGAAAAAGCAAGATAGGTGCAGAAAGAAGCAAGAGAATTGCAGAAAGAAGCAAGAGGGGTGCAGAAAGAGGCAAGAGGGGTACATAAAGAGGCAAGAGAGGTGTAGAAAGAGGGACGACGAGTGCAGAAAGAGGCAACAGGAGTGCAGAAAGAAGCAAGAGAGGTGCAGAAAGAAGCAAGAGAAGTGCAGAAAGAAGCAACAGAGGTGCAGAAAGAGGCAAGAGAAGTGCAGAAAGAGGCAAGAGAGGAGCAGAAAGAAGGAAGAGAAGTGCTGAAAGATGCAACAGAGGTGTAGAAAGACGCAAGAGTAGTGAAGAAAGAGGCAAGAGAATTGCACAAAGAGGGAAGAAGGGTGCAGAAAGAGGCAAGAGAGGTGCAGAAAGAGGAAAGAGAACTGCAGAAAGAGGTAAGAGAGGTGCAGAAAGAGGTAAGAGAAGCAAAGAAAGAGGCAAGAGAGGTGCAGAAAAAGGGATGAAGGGTACAGAAAAAGCAAGATAGGTGCAGAAAGAAGCAAGAGAATTGCAGAAAGAAGCAAGAGGGGTGCAGAAAGAGGCAAGAGGGGTACATAAAGAGGCAAGAGAGGTGTAGAAAGAGGGACGACGAGTGCAGAAAGAGGCAACAGGAGTGCAGAAAGAAGCAAGAGAGGTGCAGAAAGAAGCAAGAGAAGTGCAGAAAGAAGCAACAGAGGTGCAGAAAGAGGCAAGAGAAGTGCAGAAAGAGGCAAGAGAGGAGCAGAAAGAAGGAAGAGAAGTGCTGAAAGATGCAACAGAGGTGTAGAAAGACGCAAGAGTAGTGAAGAAAGAGGCAAGAGAATTGCACAAAGAGGGAAGAAGGGTGCAGAAAGAGGCAAGAGAGGTGCAGAAAGAGGAAAGAGACCTGCAGAAAGAGGCAAGAGAGGTGCAGAAAGAAGCAAGAGAAGTGGAGAAAGAAGCAACAGGGGTGCAGAAAGAGGCTATAGGGGTGCAGAAAGAGGCAAGAGATGTGCAGAAAGAAGCAACAGACGTGCAGAAGGAGGCAAGAGAACTGCAGAAAGAGGCAAGCAAGTTGCAGAAAGAGGCAAGCGAGTTGCAGAAACAGGCAAGAGATGTGCACAAAGAGGGTAAAGTCTGCAGAAAGAGGTAAATAGAGGTGCAGAAAGAAGCAAGAGAGGTGCAGAAAGAAGTAACAGATGTGCAGAAAGAGGCATGTGGGGTGCAGAAAGAGGCAAGAGAGGTGCAGAAAGAAGGAAGAGAAGTGCTGAAAGAAGCAACAGCGGTGTAGAAAGAAGCAAGAAAAGTGCAGAAAGAGGCAAGTGAGGTGGAGAAAGAGGCAAGAGAGGTGCAGAAAGAAGCAAGAGAAATGCAGAAAGAGGCAAGAGAGGTTCAGAAAGAGGCAAGAGAGGCGCAGAAAGAGGCACGAGAGTTGCAGAAAAAGGGATGAAGGGTACAGAAAGAAGCAAGAGAGGTGCAGAAAGAAGCAAGCAAATTCCAGAAAGAAGCAAGAGGAGTGCAGAAAGAGGCAAGAGGGGTGCCGAAAGAGGCAAGAGAGGTGCAGAAATAGGGACAACAAGTGCAGAAAGAGGCAACAGGAGTGCAGAAAGAAGCAAGAGAGGTGCAAAAAAAAGCAAGAGAAGTGCAGAAAGAAGCAACAGAGGTGCAGAAAGAGGCAAGAGGGGTGCAGAAAGAGACAAGAGAGGTGCAGAAAGAGGCAAGAGAGGTGCAGAAAAGGGAAGAGGGTGCAGAAAGAGGCAAGAGAACTGCAGAAACAGGCAAGAGAGTTGCAGGACCAGGCAAAAGAGGTGCAGTAAGAGGCAAGAGGGGTGCAGAAAGAAGCAACAGAGGTGCAGAAAGTAGCAAGAGAAGTGCAGAAAGAAGCAACAGAGGTGCAGAAAGAGGCAAGAGGGGTGCAGAAAGAGGAAAGAGAAGTGCAGAAAGAAGCAGCAGAGGTGCATAAAGAGGCAAGAGAGGTGGAGAAACAGGCAGGAGAGGTACAGAAAGAGGGAACAGGGGTGCAGAAAGAGGCAAGAGAGGTGCAGAAAGAGGGAAGAGGGGTGCAGAAAGAGGAAATAGAGGTGCAGAAATATGTAAGAGAGGTGTAGAAAGAAACAAGAGCAGTGCAGAAGAACCAACAGAGGTACGGAAAGAGGCAAGAGGGGTGCAGAAAGAGGCAAGAGATGAGCAGAAAGAAGCAAAATAGGTACAGAAAGAGTCAAGAGAACTGCAGAAATAGGCAAGAGATGTGCACAAAGAAGGAAGAAGGGTGCAGAAAGAGGTAAAAGTGTTGCAGAAAGAAGCAAGAGAGGTGCAGGAAGAAGCAAGAGAAGTGCAGAAAGAAGCAACAGAGGTGCAGAAAGAAGCAACAGAGGTGCAGAAAGATGCAAGAGAGGTGCAGAAACAGGCAGGAGAGGTGCAAAAAGAGGGAACATGGGTGCAGAAAGAGGCAAGAGAGGTGCCGAAAGAAGGAAGAGGGAAGAGGGGTGCAGAAAGAGGCAAGAGGGGTGCAGAAAGAAGAAAGTGAGGCACAGAAAGAGGCAAAAGAGGTGCAGAAACAGGCAAGAGAGGTGCAGAAAGTGGCAAGAGAGGTGCAGAAAGAAGGAAGAGAAGTGCTGAAAGATGCAACGGAGGTGTAGATAGACGCAAGAGTAGTGAAAAAAGAGGCAAGCGAGGTGCAGAAAGAGGAAAGAGAACTGCAGAAAGAGGCAAGAGAGGTGCAGAAAGAGGTAAGAGAAGCAAAGAAAGAGGCAAGAGAGGTGCAGAAAAAGGGATGAAGGGTACAGAAAAAAGCAAGATAGGTGCAGAAAGAAGCAAGAGAATTGCAGAAAGAAGCAAGAGGGGTGCAGAAAGAGGCAAGAGGGGTACAGAAAGAGGCAAGGGAGGTGCAGAAAGAGGGACGATGAGTGCAGAAAGAGGGACGACGAGTGCAGAGAGAGGCAACAGGAGTGCAGAAAGAAGCAAGAGAGGTGCAGAAAGAAGCAAGAGAAGTGTAGAAAGAAGCAACAGAGGTGCAGAAAGAGGTAAGAGAAGTGCAGAAAGAGGCAAGAGAGGAGCAGAAAGAAGGAAGAGAAGTGCTGAAAGATACAACAGAGGTGTTGAAAGACGCAAGAGTAGTGAAGAAAGAGGCAAGAGATGTGCACAAAGAGGGAAGAAGGGTGCAGAAAGAGGCAAGAGAGGTGCAGAAAGAGGAAAGAAAACTGCAGAAAGAGGCAAGAGAGGTGCAGAAAGAAGCAAGAGAAGTGGAGAAAGAAGCAACAGGGGTGCAGAAGGAGGCAAGAGAACTGCAGAAAGAGGCAAGCGAGTTGCAGAAAGAGGCAAGCGAGTTGCAGAAACAGGCAAGAGATGTGTACAAAGAGGGTAAAGTGTGTAGAAAGAGGTAAATAGGGGTGCAGAAAGAAGCAAGAGAGGTGCAGAAAGAAGGAAGAGAAGTGCTGAAAGAAGCAAGAGAGGTTCAGAAAGAGGCAAGAGAGGCGCAGAAAGAGGCACGAGAGGTGCAGAAAAAGGGATGAAGGGTACAGAAAGAAGCAAGAGAGGTGCAGAAAGAAGCAAGCGAATTCCAGAAAGAAGCAAGAGGAGTGCAGAAAGAGGCAAGAGGGGTGCAGAAAGAGGCAAGAGAGGTGCAGAAAGAGGGACGACAAGTGCAGAAAGAGGCAACAGGAGTGCAGAAAGAAGCAAGAGAGGTGCAAAAAAAGCAAGAGAAGTGCAGAAAGAAGCAACAGAGGTGCAGAAAGAGGCAAGAGAAGTGCAGAAAGAGGCAAGAGAGGTGCAGAAAGAGGCAAGAGAGGTGCAGAAAAGGGAAGAGGGGTGCAGAAAGAAGCAACAGACGTGCAGAAAGAGGCAAGAGAACTGCAGAAACAGGCAAGCAAGTTGCAGAAAGAGGCAAGCGAGTTGCAGAAACAGGCAAGAGATGTGCACAAAGAGGGTAAAATGTGCAGAAAGAGGTAAATAGGGGTGCAGAAAGAAGCAAGAGAGGTGCAGAAAGAAGTAACAGATGTGCAGAAAGAGGCATGTGGGGTGCAGAAAGAGGCAAGAGAGGTGCAGAAAGAAGGAAGAGAAGTGCTGAAAGAAGCAACAGCGGTGTAGAAAGAAGCAAGAAAAGTGCAGAAAGAGGCAAGTGAGGTGGAGAAAGAGGCAAGAGAGGTGCAGAAAGAGGCAAGAGAGGCGCAGAAAGAGGCACGAGAGTTGCAGAAAAAGGGATGAAGGGTACAGAAAGAAGCAAGAGAGGTGCAGAAAGAAGCAAGCGAATTCCAGAAAGAAGCAAGAGGAGTGCAGAAAGAGGCAAGAGGGGTGCAGAAAGAGGCAAGAGAGGTGCAGAAAGATTGACAACAAGTGCAGAAAGAGGCAACAGGAGTGCAGAAAGAAGCAAGAGAGGTGCAAAAAAAAGCAAGAGAAGTGCAGAAAGAAGCAACAGAGGTGCAGAAAGAGGCAAGAGAAGTGCAGAAAGAGGCAAGAGAGGTGCAGAAAGAGGCAAGAGAGGTGCAGAAAAGGGAAGAGGGGTGCAGAAAGAGGCAAGAGAACTGCAGAAACAGGCAAGAGAGTTGCAGGACCAGGCAAAAGAGGTACAGTAAGAGGCAAGAGGGGTGCAGAAAGAAGCAACAGAGGTGCAGAAAGTAGCAAGAGAAGTGCAGAAAGAAGCAACAGAGGTGCAGAAAGAGGCAAGAGGGGTGCAGAAAAAGGAAAGAGAAGTGCAGAAAGAAGCAGCAGAGGTGCATAAAGAGGCAAGAGAGGTGGAGAAACAGGCAGGAGAGGTACAGAAAGAGGGAACAGGGGTGCAGAAAGAGGGAAGAGAGGTGCAGAAAGAGGGAAGAGGGGTGCAGAAAGAGGAAATAGAGGTGCAGAAATATGTAAGAGAGGTGTAGAAAGAAACAAGAGCAGTGCAGAAGAACCAACAGAGGTACGGAAAGAGGCAAGAGGGGTGCAGAAAGAGGCAAGAGATGAGCAGAAAGAAGCAAAATAGGTACAGAAAGAGGCAAGAGAACTGCAGAAATAGGCAAGAGATGTGCACAAAGAAGGAAGAAGGGTGCAGAAAGAGGTAAAAGTGTTGCAGAAAGAAGCAAGAGAGGTGCAGGAAGAAGCAAGAGAAGTGCAGAAAGAAGCAACAGAGGTGCAGAAAGAGGCAAGAGGGGTGCAGAAAGAGGCAAGAGAAGTGCAGAAAGAAGCAACAGAGGTGCAGAAAGATGCAAGAGAGGTGCAGAAACAGGCAGGAGAGGTGCAAAAAGAGGGAACATGGGTGCAGAAAGAGGCAAGAGAGGTGCCGAAAGAAGGAAGAGGGAAGAGGGGTGCAGAAAGAGGCAAGAGAGGTGCAGAAAGAAGAAAGTGAGGCACAGAAAGAGGCAAAAGTGGTGCAGAAACAGGCAAGAGAGGTGCAGAAAGTGGCAAGAGAGGTGCAGAAAGAAGGAAGAGAAGTGCTGAAAGATGCAACGGAGGTGTAGATAGACGCAAGAGTAGTGAAAAAAGAGGCAAGCGAGGTGCAGAAAGAGGAAAGAGAACTGCAGAAAGAGGCAAGAGAGGTGCAGAAAGAGGTAAGAGAAGCAAAGAAAGAGGCAAGAGAGGTGCAGAAAAAGGGATGAAGGGTACAGAAAAAAGCAAGATAGGTGCAGAAAGAAGCAAGAGAATTGCAGAAAGAAGCAAGAGGGGTGCAGAAAGAGGCAAGAGGGGTACAGAAAGAGGCAAGGGAGGTGCAGAAAGAGGGACGACGAGTGCAGAAAGAGGGACAACGAGTGCAGAGAGAGGCAACAGGAGTGCAGAAAGAAGCAAGAGAGGTGCAGAAAGAAGCAAGAGAAGTGTAGAAAGAAGCAACAGAGGTGCAGAAAGAGGCAAGAGAAGTGCAGAAAGAGGCAAGAGAGGAGCAGAAAGAAGGAAGAGAAGTGCTGAAAGATACAACAGAGGTGTTGAAAGACGCAAGAGTAGTGAAGAAAGAGGCAAGAGATGTGCACAAAGAGGGAAGAAGGGTGCAGAAAGAGGCAAGAGAGGTGCAGAAAGAGGAAAGAGAACTGCAGAAAGAGGCAAGAGAGGTGCAGAAAGAAGCAAGAGAAGTGGAGAAAGAAGCAACAGGGGTGCAGAAGGAGGCAAGGGAACTGCAGAAAGAGGCAAGCGAGTTGCAGAAAGAGGCAAGCGAGTTGCAGAAACAGGCAAGAGATGTGTACAAAGAGGTTAAAGTGTGTAGAAAGAGGTAAATAGGGGTGCAGAAAGAAGCAAGAGAGGTGCAGAAAGAAGGAAGAGAAGTGCTGAAAGAAGCAAGAGAGGTTCAGAAAGAGGCAAGAGAGGCGCAGAAAGAGGCACGAGAGGTGCAGAAAAAGGGATGAAGGGTACAGAAAGAAGCAAGAGAGGTGCAGAAAGAAGCAAGCGAATTCCAGAAAGAAGCAAGAGGAGTGCAGAAAGAGGCAAGAGGGGTGCAGAAAGAGGCAAGAGAGGTGCAGAAAGAGGGACGACAAGTGCAGAAAGAGGCAACAGGAGTGCAGAAAGAAGCAAGAGAGGTGCAAAAAAAAGCAAGAGAAGTGCAGAAAGAAGCAACAGAGGTGCAGAAAGAGGCAAGAGAAGTGCAGAAAGAGGCAAGAGAGGTGCAGAAAGAGGCAAGAGAGGTGCAGAAAAGGGAAGAGGGGTGCAGAAAGAAGCAACAGACGTGCAGAAAGAGGCAAGAGAACTGCAGAAACAGGCAAGAGAGTTGCAGGACCAGGCAAAAGAGGTGCAGTAAGAGGCAAGAGGGGTGCAGAAAGAAGCAACAGAGGTGCAGAAAGTAGCAAGAGAATTGCAGAAAGAAGCAACAGAGGTGCAGAAAGAGGTAAGAGGGATGCAGAAAGAGGAAAGAGAAGTGCAGAAAGAAGCAACAGAGGTGCATAAAGAGGCAAGAGAGGTGGAGAAACAGGCAGGAGAGGTACAGAAAGAGGGAACAGGGGTGCAGAAAGAGGCAAGAGAGGTGCAGAAAGAGGGAAGAGGGGTGCAGAAAGAGGAAATAGAGGTGCAGAAATATGTAAGAGAGGTGTAGAAAGAAACAAGAGCAGTGCAGAAGAACCAACAGAGGTACGGAAAGAGGCAAGAGGGGTGCAGAACGAGGCAAGAGATGAGCAGAAAGAAGCAAAATAGGTACAGAAAGAGGCAAGAGAACTGCAGAAATAGGCAAGAGATGTGCACAAAGAAGGAAGAAGGGTGCAGAAAGAGGTAAAAGTGTTGCAGAAAGAAGCAAGAGAGGTGCAGGAAGAAGCAAGAGAAGTGCAGAAAGAAGCAACAGAGGTGCAGAAAGAGGCAAGAGGGGTGCAGAAAGAGGCAAGAGAAGTGCAGAAAGAAGCAACAGAGGTGCAGAAAGATGCAAGAGAGGTGCAGAAACAGGCAGGAGAGGTGCAAAAAGAGGGAACATGGGTGCAGAAAGAGGCAAGAGAGGTGCCGAAAGAAGGAAGAGGGAAGAGGGGTGCAGAAAGAGGCAAGAGGGGTGCAGAAAGAAGAAAGTGAGGCACAGAAAGAGGCAATAGAGGTGCAGAAACAGGCAAAAGAGGTGCAGAAAGTGGCAAGAGATGTGCAGAAAGAAGGAAGAGAAGTGCTGAAAGATGCAACGGAGCTGTAGATAGACGCAAGAGTAGTGAAGAAAGAGGCAAGCGAGGTGCAGAATAGGAAAGAGAACTGCAGAAAGAGGCAAGAGAGGTGCAGAAAGAGGTAAGAGAAGCAAAGAAAGAGGCAAGAGAGGTGCAGAAAAAGGGATGAAGGGTACAGAAAAAAAGCAAGATAGGTGCAGAAAGAAGCAAGAGAATTGCAGAAAGAAGCAAGAGAGGTGCAGAAAGAGGCAAGAGGGGTACAGAAAGAGGCAAGGGAGGTGCAGAAAGAGGGACGACGAGTGCAGAAAGAGGGACGACGAGTGCAGAGAGAGGCAACAGGAGTGCAGAAAGAAGCAAGAGAGGTGCAGAAAGAAGCAAGAGAAGTGTAGAAAGAAGCAACAGAGGTGCAGAAAGAGGCAAGAGAAGTGCAGAAAGAGGCAAGAGAGGAGCAGAAAGAAGGAAGAGAAGTGCTGAAAGATACAACAGAGGTGTTGAAAGACGCAAGAGTAGTGAAGAAAGAGCCAAGAGATGTGCACAAAGAGGGAAGAAGGGTGCAGAAAGAGGCAAGAGAGGTGCAGAAAGAGGAAAGAGAACTGCAGAAAGAGGCAAGAGAGGTGCAGAAAGAAGCAAGAGAAGTGGAGAAAGAAGCAACAGGGGTGCAGAAAGAGGCTATAAGGGTGCAGAAAGAGGCAAGAGAAGTGCAGAAAGAAGCAACAGATGTGCAGAAGGAGGCAAGAGAACTGCAGAAAGAGTCAAGAGAGTTGCAGAAACAGGCAAGAGATGTGCACAAAGAGGGTAAAGTATGCAGAAAGAGGTAAATAGGGGTGCAGAAAGAAGCAAGAGAGGTGCAGAAAGAAGTAAAAGAGGTGCAGAAAGAGGCATGTGGGGTGCAGAAAGAGGCAAGAGAGGTGCAGAAAAAAGAAGAGAAGTGCTGAAAGAAGCAACAGAGGTGTAGAAAAAAGCAAGAAAAGTGCAGAAAGAGGCAAGAGAGGTGCAGAAAGAGGCACGAGAGGTGCAGAAAGAATCAACAGATGTGCAGAAGGAGGCAAGAGAACTGCAGAAAGAGGCAAGAGAGTTGCAGGACCAGGCAAAAGAGGTGCAGAAAGAGGCAAGAGGGGTGCAGAAAGAAGCAACATAGGTGCAGAAAGAAGCAAGAGAAGTGCAGAAAGAGGAAAGAGAAGTGCAGAAAGAAGCAACAGAGGTGCAGAAAGAGGCAGTAGAGGTGGAGAAACAGGCAGGAGAGGTACAGAAAGAGGGAACAGGGGTGCAGAAAGAGGCAAGAGAGGTGCAGAAAGAGGGAAGAGGGGTGCAGATTGAGGAAATAGAGGTGCAGAAAGAGGCAAGAGTGGTGCAGAAAGAAGCAAGAGAGGTGCAGAAAGAAGCAAGAGAATTCCAGAAAGAAGCAAGAGGAGTGCAGAAAGAGGCAAGAGGGGTGCAGAAAGAGGCGAGAGAGGTGCAGAAAGAGGGAGGACAAGTACAGAAAGAGGCAACAGGAGTGTAGAAAGAAGCAAGAGAGCTGCAAAAAAAAGCAAGAGAAGTGTAGAATGAAGCAACGTAGGTGCAGAAAGAGGCAAGAGAAGTGCAGAAAGAGGCAAGTGAGGTGCAGAAAGAGGCAAGAGAGGTGCAGAAAAGGGAAGAGGGGTGCAGAAAGAGGCAAGAGAGGTGAAGAAAGAAGCAAAAGAGCTACAGAAAGAAGTAAGAGAAGTTGAGAAAGAAGCAACAGGGGTGCAGAAAGAGGCTAGAGGGGTGCAGAAAGAGGCAAGAGAAGTGCAGAAAGAAGCAACAGAGGAGCAGAAGGAGGCAAGAGAACTGCAGAAAGAGGCAAGAGAGTTGCAGGACCAGGCAAAAGAGGTGCAGAAAGAGGCCAGAGGGATGCAGAAAGAAGCAACAGAGGTACAGAAAGAAGCAAGAGAAGTGCAGAAAGAAGCAACAGAGGTGCAGAAAGAGGCAAGAGGGGTGCAGAAAGAGGAAAGAGAAGTGCAGAAAGAAGCAACAGAGGTGCAGAAAGAGGCAGGAGAGGTGGAGAAACAGGCAGGAGAGGTACAGAAAGAGGGAACAGGGGTGCAGAAAGAGGCAAGAGAGGTGCAGAAAGAGGGAAGAGGGGTGCAGAATGAGGAAATAGAGGTGCAGAAAGAGGCAAGAGTGGTGCAGAAAGAAGGAAGAGGGGTGCAGAAAGAGGCAAGAGGGTGCAGAAAGAGGCAAGAGAGGTGCAGAAACAGGCAACAGAGGTGCAGAAAGAGGGAAGAGTGGTGCAGAAAGAGGGGTGCAGAAATAAGCAAAAGATGTGCAGAAAGAAGCAAGAGAAGTGCAGAAAGAAGCAACAGAGGTGCAGAAAGAGGCAAGAGGGGTGCAGAAAGAGGAAAGAGAAGTGCAGAAAGAAGCAACAGATGTGCAGAAGGAGGCAAGAGAACTGCAGAAAGAGGCAAGAGAGTTGCAGAAACAGACAAAAGAGGTTCAGAAAGAAGGAACAGGGGTGCAGATAGAGGCATGAGAGGTGCAGAAAGAGGGAAGAGTGGTGCAGAAAGAGGCAAGAGATGAGCAGAAAGAAGCAACATAGGTACAGAAAGAGGCAAGAGAACTGCAGAAATAGGCAAGAGAGGTGCAGAAAGTGGCAAGAGATGTGCACAAAGAGGGAAGAAGGGTGCAGAAAGAGGTAAAAGTGTTGCAGAAAGAAGCAAGAGAGTTGCAGGAAGAAGCAAGCGAAGTGCAGAAAGAAGCAACAGAGGTGCAGAAAGAGGCAAGAGGGGTGCAGAAAGAGGCAAGAGAAGTGCAGAAAGAAGCAACAGAGGTGCAGAAAGATGCAAGAGAGGTGCAGAAACAGGCAGGAGAGTAGCAAAAAGAGGGAACATGGGTGCAGAAAGAGGCAAGAGAGGTGCAGAAAGAGGCAAGAGAGGTGCAGAAAGTGGCAAGAGAGGTGCAGAAAGAAGGAAGAGAAGTGCTGAAAGATGCAACAGAGGTGTAGAAAGACACAAGAGTAGTGAAGAAAGAGGCAAGAGATGTGCAAAAAGAGGGAAGAAGGGTGCAGAAAGAGGCAAGAGAGGTGCAGAATGAGGAAAGAGAACTGCAGAAAGAGGTAAGAGAGGTGCAGAAAGAGCTAAGAGAAGCAAAGAAAGAGGCAAGAGAGGTGCAGAAAAAGGGATGAAGGGTACAGAAAAAGCACGATAGGTGCAGAAAGAAGCAAAAGAATTGCAGAAAGAAGCAAGAGGGGTGCAGAAAAAGGCAAGAGGGGTACAAAAAGAGGCAAGAGAGGTGCAGAAAGAGGGACGACGAGTGCAGAAAGAGGCAACAGGAGTGCAGAAAGTAGCAAAAGAGGTGCAGAAAGAAGCAAGAGAAGTGCAGAAAGAAACAACAGAGGTGCAGAAAGAGGTAAGAGAAGTGCAGAAAGAGGCAAGAGAGGAGCAGAAAGAAGGAAGAGAAGTGCTGAAAGATGCAACAGAGGTGTAGAAAGACGCAAGAGTAGTGAAGAAAGAGGCAAGAGAATTGCACAAAGAGGGAAGAAGGGTGCAAAAAGAGGCAAGAGAGTTGCAGAAAGAGGAAAGAGACCTGCAGAAAGAGGCAAGAGAGGTGCAGAAAGAAGCAAGAGAAGTGGAGAAAGAAGCAACAGGGGTGCAGAAAGAGGCTATAGGGGTGCAGAAAGAGGCAAGAGAAGTGCAGAAAGAAGCAACAGACGTGCAGAAGGAGGTAAGAGAACTGCAGTAAGAGGCAAGAAAGTTGCAGAAAGAGGCAAGCGAGTTGCAGAAACAGGCAAGAGATGTGCACAAAGAGGGTAAAGTGTGCAGAAAGAGGTAAATAGGGGTGCAGAAAGAAGCAAGAGAGGTGCAGAAAGAAGTAACAGAGGTGCAGAAAGAAGCATGTGGGGTGCAGAAAGAGGCAAGAGAGGTGCAGAAAGAAGGAAGAGAAGTGCTGAAAGAAGCAACAGAGGTGTAGAAAGAAACAAGAAAAGTGCAGAAAGAGGCAAGTGAGGTGGAGAAAGAGGCAAGAGAGGTGCAGAAAGAAGCAAGAGAACTGCAGAAAGAGGCAAGAGAGGTTCAGAAAGAGGCAAGAGAGGCGCAGAAAGAGGCACGAGAGGTGCAGAAAAAGGAATGAAGGGTACAGAAAGAAGCAAGAGAGGTGCAGAAAGAAGCAAGCGAATTCCAGAAAGAAGCAAGAGGAGTGCAGAAAGAGGTAAGAGGGGTGCAGAAAGAGGTGCAGAAAGAGGGACAACAAGTGCAGAAAGAGGCAACAGGAGTGCAGAAAGAAGCAAGAGAGGTGCAAAAAAAAGCAAGAGAAGTGCAGAAAGAAGCAACAGAGGTGCAGAAAGAGGCAAGAGAAGTGCAGAAAGAGGCAAGAGAGGTGCAGAAAGAGGCAAGAGAGGTGCAGAAAAGGGAAGAGGGGTGCAGAAAGAAGCAACAGATGTGCAGAAAGAGGCAAGAGAACTGCAGAAACAGGCAAGAGAGTTGCAGGACCAGGCAAAAGAGGTGCAGTAAGAGGCAAGAGGGGTGCAGAAAGAAGCAACAGAGGTGCAGAAAGAAGCAAGAGAAGTGCAGAAAGAAGCAACAGAGGTGCAGAAAGAGGCAAGAGGGATGCAAAAAGAGGAAAGAGAAGTGCAGAAAGAAGCAACAGAGGTGCATAAAGAGGCAAGAGACTTGGAGAAACAGGCAGGAGAGGTACAGAAAGAGGGAACAGAGGTGCAGAAAGAGGCAAGAGAGGTGCAGAAAGAGGGAAGAGGGGTGCAGAAAGAGGAAATAGAGGGGTGCAGAAATATGTAAGAGAGGTGTAGTAAGAAACAAGAGCAGTGCAGAAGAACCAACAGAGGTACGGAAAGAGGCAAGAGGGGTGCAGAAAGAGGCAAGAGATGAGCAGAAAGAAGCAAAATAGGTACAGAAAGAGGCAAGAGAACTACAGAAATAGGCAAGAGAGGTGCAGAAAGTGGCAAGAGATGTGCACAAAGAAGGAAGAAGGGTGCACAAAGAGGTAAAAGTGTTGCAGAAAGAAGCAAGAAAGGTGCAGGAAGAAGCAAGAGAAGTGCAGAAAGAAGCAACAGAGGTGCAGAAAGAGGCAAGAGGGGTGCAGAAAGAGGCAAAAGAAGTGCAGAAAGAAGCAACAGAGGGGCAGAAAGATGCAAGAGAGGTGCAGAAACAGGCAGGAGAGGTGCAAAAAGAGGGAACATGGGTGCAGAAAGAGGCAAGAGAAGTGCCAAAAGAAGGAAGAGGGAAGAGGGGTGCAGAAAGAGGCAAGAGGGGTGCAGAAAGAAGAAAGTGAGACACAGAAAGAGGCAAAAGAGGTGCAGATACAGGCAAGAGAGGTGCAGAAAGTGGCAAGAGAGGTGCAGAAAGAAGGAAGAGAAGTGCTGAAAGATGCAACGGAGGTGTAGATAGATGCAAGAGTAGTGAAGAAAGAGGCAAGCGTGGTGCAGAAAGAGGAAAGAGAACTGCAGAAAGAGGCAAGAGAGGTGCAGAAAGAGGTAAGAGAGGCAAAGAAAGAGGCAAGAGAGGTGCAGAAAAAGGGATGAAGGGTACAGAAAAAAGCAAGATAGGTGCAGAAAGAAGCAAGAGAATTGCATAAAGAAGCAAGAGGGGTGCAGAAAGAGGCAAGAGGGGTACAGAAAGAGGCAAGGGAGGTGCAGAAAGAGGGACAATGAGTGCAGAAAGAGGGACGACGAGTGCGGAGAGAGGCAACAGGAGTGCAGAAAGAAGCAAGAGAGGTGCAGAAAGAAGCAAGAGAAGTGTAGAAAGAAGCAACAGAGGTGCAGAAAGAGGCAAGAGAAGTGCAGAACGAGGCAAGAGAGGAGCAGAAAGAAGGAAGAGAAGTGCTGAAAGATACAACAGAGGTGTAGAAAGATGCAAGAGTAGTGAAGAAAGAGGCAAGAGATGTGCACAAAGAGGGAAGAAGGGTGCAGAAAGAGGCAAGAGAGGTGCAGAAAGAGGAAAGAGAACTGCAGAAAGAGGCAAGAGAGGTGCAGAAAGAAGCAAGAGAAGTGGAGAAAGAAGCAACAGGGGTGCAGAAAGAGGCTATAAGGGTGCAGAAAGAGGCAAGAGAAGTGCAGAAAGAAGCAACAGATGTGGAGAAGGAAGCAAGAGAACTGCAGAAAGAGGCAAGAGAGTTGCAGAAACAGGCAAGAGATGTGCACAAAGAGGGTAAAGTATGCAGAAAGAGGTAAATAGGGGTGCAGAAAGAAGCAAGAGAGGTGCAGAAAGAAGTAACAGAGGTGCAGAAAGAGGCATGTGGGGTGCAGAAAGAGGCAAGAGAGTTGCAGAAAAAAGGAAGAGAAGTGCTGAAAGAAGCAACAGAGGTGTAGAAAAAAGCAAGAAAAGTGCAGAAAGAGGCAAGAGAGGTGCAGAAAGAGGCACGAGAGGTGCAGAAAAAGGGATGAAGGGTACAGAAAGAAGCCAGAGAGGTGCAGAAAGAAGCAAGAGAATTCCAGAAAGAAGCAAGAGGAGTGCAGAAAGAGGCAAGAGGGGTGCAGAAAGAGGTAAGAGAGGTGCAGAAAGAGGGAGGACAAGTGCAGAAAGAGGCAACAGTAGTGTAGAAAGAAGCAAGAGAGGTGCAAAAAAAAGCAAGCGAAGTGCAGAAAGAAGCAACAGAGGTGCAGAAAGAGGCAAGAGAAGTGCACAAAGAGGCAAGAGAAGTGCAGAAAGAGGCAAGAGAGGTGCAGAAAGAGGCAAGAGAGGTGAAGAAAGAAGCAAGAGAAGTTGAGAAAGAAGCAACAGGGGTGCAGAAAGAGCTTAGAGGGGTGCAGAAAGAGGCAAGAGAAGTGCAGAAAGAAGCAACAGACGTGCAGAAGGAGGCAAGAGAACTGCAGAAAGAGGCAAGAGAGTTGCAGGACCAGGCAAAAGAGGTGCAGAAAGAGGCAAGAGGGGTGCAGAAAGAAGCAACAGATGTGCAGAAAGAAGCAAGAGAAGTGCAGAAAGAAGCAACAGAGGTGCAGAAAGAGGCAAGAGGGGTGCAGAAAGAGGAAAGGGAAGTGCAGAATGAAGCAACAGAGGTGCAGAAAGAGGCAGGAGAGGTGGAGAAACAGGTAGGAGAGGTCCAGAAAGAGGGAACAGGGGTGCAGAAAGAGGCAAGAGAGGTGCAGAAAGAGGGAAGAGGGGTGCAGAAAGAGGAAATAGAGGTGAAGAAAGAGGCAAGAGTGGTGCAGAAAGAAGCAAGAGAGGTGCAGAAAGAAGCAAGAGAATTCCAGAAAGAAGCAAGAGGAGTGCAGAAAGAGGCAAGAGGGGTGCAGAAAGAGGCAAGAGAGGTGCAGAAAGAGGGAGGACAAGTACAGAAAGTGGCAACAGGAGTGTAGAAAGAAGCAAGAGAGGTGCAAAAAAAAGCAAGAGAAGTGCAGAAAGAAGCAACAGAGGTGCAGAAAGAGGCAAGAGAAGTGCAGAAAGAGGCAAGTGAGGTGCAGAAAGAGGCAAGAGAGGTGCAGAAAAGGGAAGAGGGATGCAGAAAGAGGCAAGAGAGGTGAAGAAAGAAGCAAAAGAGCTACAGAAAGAAGTAAGAGAAGTTGAGAAAGAAGCAACAGGGGTGCAGAAAGAGGCTAGAGGGGTGCAGAAAGAGGCAAGAGAAGTGCAGAAAGAAGCAACAGACGTGCAGAAGGAGGCAAGAGAACTGCAGAAAGAGGCAAGAGAGTTGCAGGACCAGGCAAAAGAGGTGCAGAAAGAGGCAAGAGGGGTGCAGAAAGAAGCAACAGAGGTGCAGAAAGAAGTAAGAGAAGTGCAGAAAGAAGCAACAGAGGTGCAGAAAGAGGCAAGAGGGGTGCAGAAAGAGGAAAGAGAAGTGCAGAAAGAAGCAACAGAGGTGCAGAAAGAGGCAGGAGAGGTGGAGAAACAGGCAGGAGAGGTACAGAAAGAGGGAACAGGGGTGCAGAAAGAGGCAAGAGAGATGCAGAAAGAGGGAAGAGGGGTGCAGAATGAGGAAATAGAGGTGCAGAAAGAGGCAAGAGTGGTGCAGAAAGAAGCAAGAGAGGTGCAGAAAGAAGCAAGAGAATTCCAGAAAGAAGCAAGAGGAGTGCAGAAAGAGGCAAGAACGGTGCAGAAAGAGGCAACAGGAGTGTAGAAAGAAGCAAGAGAGGTGCAAAAAAAAGAAAGAGAAGTGCAGAAAGAAGCAACAGAGGTGCAGAAAGAGGCAAGAGAAGTGCAGAAAAGGGAAGAGGGGTGCAGAAAGAGGCAAGAGAGGTGAAGAAAGAAGCAAAAGAGCTACAGAAAGAAGTAAGAGAAGTTGAGAAAGAAGCAACAGGGGTGCAGAAAGAGGCTAGAGGGGTGCAGAAAGAGGCAAGAGAAGTGCAGGACCAGGCAAAAGAGGTGCAGAAAGAGGCAAGAGGGGTGCAGAAAGAAGCAACAGAGGTGCAGAAAGAAGCAAGAGAAGTGCAGAAAGAAGCAACAGAGGTGCAGAAAGAGGCAAGAGGTGTGCAGAAAGAGGAAAGAGAAGTGCAGAAAGAAGCAACAGAGGTGCAGAAAGAGGCAGGAGAGGTGGAGAAACAGGCAGGAGAGGTATAGAAAGAGGGAACAGACGTGCAGAAGGAGGCAAGAGAACTTCAGAAAGAGGCAAGAGAGTTGCAGGACCAGACAAAAGAGGTGCAGAAAGAGGCAAGAGGGGTGCAGAAAGAAGCAACAGAGGTGCAGAAAGAAGCAAGAGAAGTGCAGAAAGAAGCAACAGAGGTGCAGAAAGAGGCAAGAGGTGTGCAGAAAGAGGAAAGAGAAGTGCAGAAAGAAGCAACAGAGGTGCAGAAAGAGGCAGGAGAGGTGGAGAAACAGGCAGGAGAGGTATAGAAAGAGGGAACAGGGGTGCAGAAAGAGGCAAGAGAGGTGCAGAAAGAGGGAAGAGGGGTGCAGAATGAGGAAATAGAGGTGCAGAAAGAGGCAAGAGTGGTGCAGAAAGAAGGAAGAGGGGTGCAGAAAGAGGCAAGAGGGGTGCAGAAAGAGGCAAGAGAGGTGCAGAAACAGGCAACAGAGGTGCAGAAAGAGGGAAGAGTGGTGCAGAAAGAGGGGTGCAGAAATAAGCAAAAGATGTGCAGAAAGAAGCAAGAGAAGTGCAGAAACAAGCAACAAAGGAACAGAAAGAGGCGAGGGAAGTGCAGAAAGAAGCAAGCAAGATGCAGAAAGAGGCAAGATAGGTGCAGAGAAAGGAAGAATGGTGCAGAAAGAGGCAAGAGAGGTGCAGAAAGAGGGAAGAGGGTACAGTAAGAGGCAAGAGAAGTGCAGAAAGAAGCAACAGAGGTGCAGAAAGAGGCAAGAGAGGTGCAGAAGAAAGAAGCAAGAGAAGTGCAGAAAGAGACAAGAGAAGTGCAGAAAAAGGAATAAAGAAGCAAGAGAAATGCAGAAAGAGGCAAGAGAGGCGCAGAAAGAAGCAGGAGTGGTTTGTGCACCATTTTAACACCCAGAATTAGGTGACCATTCCAGGTTTGCAAAGTGCCTTCCACCTCGTTTTAACACTTGTTGCTGCATTTTTGGTAATGTTTGAGCCATTTGAGTTAGAACCAAGTTTTGTTTTGTTCAAATATGCAGATTATGCAGCAGATGATGGATTATGTGTCAAATGCGGAAAATTTATTATTATGCAAAAATCAGTGCAGCCGGACAGTCGCATAATTCTGGTGGCTCTGATCATACCTCTGGCTAGGTCCAGAACTGCTCTTCAGTGGTTCCTTCTTTTTTTTGTCTCATTGAGTTTATAATTTAACTTCTATGGAAACGAGAAAGACTAAACCTGATGTTACCACTCCACAACACAGACTACCATACCACATAATTACTCTCCATAACACAGAATCCCACTCTACATAATTCCTATACACTAAATACCACATACTTTCTATCCACATAATTTCACTGCACAATATACCACATAATTCCACTACACACATCGTACATCCACTTCACTCCAAAAACCATTAGTAAAAAACGCCAATAGCTCTAACTCTCAGCAATCCCACTGTTTGGGGCTTACTGGAGGTACCTGGTGGGCTAGTTGGCCCCTAAGGACCCTTAGGATCGAATGGGACTTAATCCCGCAACCCAGAACACGCCAGGAGGTGCGTTTGCAGAGTGGTACAGGGATGGGGCGGGGCCTCCGGTGAGTTGCCAGTTTCTTTTTTCTTTTTTTTCTTTTAGGAAGGGGGGCTGTGTGGCCCCCTTCACTTGACCCTTATGGGTCCTATCCCCCAGGGCCTGAGCCATTAAAAAAATTAGTGACAAGTGAGAGGACCCCATCCCCCGGGGCCTACCCTGCCTTTTTAAAAAAAAAACATTTTGGAGGGGGGCCGCGTAGAGAACTGGTCAAAACTTTAATTAAGAAACTTTTTCCTGTTCCAGCTTGACCACTGATGTACATTAGAATAGGTTTAAATGATGAACATTGGCATTCTTTTTTTTCATGTAGCAAACCATATTGTATCTGTTCTTTCACTTGTAGATATATTTCTTTCTGTTCAATATTTAGTTATTCTTCTAACTTTTCCAACAGAATAATATCCTGTTGTGCTTGTTGCATTGTAGTTTCTACCTCATTCATGGCTATTGCTGATTCATTTTCGATAATTGGTTGTCCCAGTGGATCTTGACTTAGTGGATCAGAACTTTGACTATCTTGAGTACTGTCTCTAGCTATTTCAGCTGCAATAGTACTTTCTTGTTCAATCTCATCTTTTAACATTTGTAGATATGTAGGGAAAATTGTGCATTGAATGCTATCTTTACATGCATTAAAAGAATCTTCATAGCAGTCGAAATCTCCAAGTAATTCCGTTTCACTATGCCATGGCTTGAACAGTTGCAGAAGTGCTAAATAGAAAAATTCCCTCTTATCTGGACTTTCGCAACTGAGATTTCTGTGGTTAATAGGATTTCCTTTGGCATGTTTTTCTAAACATCCGTCACATCCAATTACTGCATATTTATCTTCTTTTATATTTTCTGTAACTTTTCTTTTAAAGCTGTAATGTTGAAGTATTTAATACAGACATAGGTTTTCCAGATGTGGACTCCTTTTGGGATAGTATGTATCCTACATATTAGTTTTAACAATATCTATACTTTCTGGTTCATTCAGTGCTAAGTATTAGATTTCTTGTAATGTTTTCATTACTCTATTTCATGTGGAGGCAAGACCTAAACTTACCCAAATGATTCCTCTTGACTTTGAATATAAACTGGCAGAGCTCAAGCAATCCGAACATTCATAGGATCCAATCTCTTGATGGGAAAGCATTTTCAAGCTGAACAATTTCTTGCTAAGACATTTTTCTTGTGAAATTTCTTCCCACATTTCCTTCATCTCTGTCTTTTCAGATTTGGTTATATATGATGCAACATTGCGAGCAACAGCAATTGAATTATCTGCAACATATTGAATATCTATGTTTGCATTGCACATTTTCAAAATCACTGGATTGTAGTCATCAATATACTTTGAATCTTCGGTTCTTTTTAAGTTGTATGTATTCTTCCTTGATTTCCGAGTTATTGTATGCCTTACTGCTGACATAAAACTATTTACTCTTCCTTTAGAAATTATTGGACGTGGGAATCCAAAAGGACATTTTGTATAAAATTTCCCTTTAGACTTGTGTTTTCGTCGACAGTATTTTACACATTGATGACTTTGAAACCGTAAAACTTGTTGTCTCAAGCTTTTTCTCCTCCATCTCTTGGAATGGCACAGGTAACATACTGGTCGATGAAAGACAAAACACTTTCATCAGTATCAGTTCCGAATTTTGGAGCATTCTTGATCCATAATAGCATGTGTATATGAGGAGCACCTCTGGCTTGGTACTCTTTTCACTAAAAGAAATCAGTAACTTATCCAAGAGGAAGAATATTTTTATTGCAGATAAATGACAACATATGTTGAAACCTATGGTTAAAATACCTGCAGACATTTACAAGATCCAAGCAACAGAGTTCTCCAGGTGTCTTCAATACAATATTTTTTACATTTGAATTTGCTTCTCGTAGAAATTCAAGTAAATCTTCTCCGGCATATTCAGCACAGCTAAGTGTTACAAACCATGTAGGTGTACCTAAGTTTCTTAACATACATTTAAGTTCACCGTGACGATGAAACCAATATTCATTGGTAGCATGTTGACATGTCATCAAATTAATTAACTGTGATTCTAAATTTCCATCTCTTTGTTGTACTTTGTCCATGAATTCTTTTGCAGAAATATGTGGAAGATGAACTCCTGTTTTTAATATGTGGTTCACTGCATACGAAAGTGCAGACAAATCACTTTCAAACAGAAAATGAAATATATATGGAATACACTGACGAAATCTTGGATCTTCAGAGCACAATCTTGTCGAGCGGTATTCTGAAGCTGGAATCCATACAGCTCGCTCCTCAAATGGTCCACATTCTCCAGTGGGGAACAACTGTGAAAAACAACAAGCTTCTAAACTTTTTTCCCATACACTCATGGGAGTTCCCTTTGCTTCCTTCATTTGAAATAATTCAATACTGTTTCCTATCACTTCTTTTGAATGTAGAGGATGTATAGTATAATGTTCATAAATCTCTTCACTCCTAGACTAGTCCACTTTATCTATTTGGCCACTTGAAATTTCTGTTTCATCTTCTAAGCATATTACCTGGTCATCAACAATTACATTCTCATAATAAATATTATTCTGTACCAGATATAATGTAGCCTTTTGAAGTTTATTAACATCTACAAACTCTTGCCATATTTTTCGACTCTTTGTTGGTACACCATTAACTAGAACAACTACTTGCTCATTTTCCTTCCTATCTACACCAATTGTTTCAATATTGTTCTTAAAATCTAAAGGTAAGTACACAACTCTTCCTTTCCGACCTCTTTGTAAATCTGTTGGTGGCAGCTTACCTGTTTTAGGCTCCATACAAACTATAGCCTGAAATGGGTGTACAGATTGAATAAGAATGGACTAATATGCATTCAAATCTGCCAGTTCCGGAGGAATAGCTACCAACTCTAAGTTGGTATGTACTGCTCTAGCTGGCATTTTGTTCTCTTCTAATTTGTCATAACAATATTTACAAATATGTTGATAAGTAGCCAACTCAAGCCGACCTTCTACCAACAAATAAGCACCAAATTACTGCCACTTATCATTGTTTTCCTTTTCACTTTTTAAATATAAATCAACATTCCTAGTTTGACTTCTATAATGAGTATGTCCACAACAAATACAAACATAGTTTGGTTTTTCAGATGAAACTTTCTTAAACTTTGTAATTTCTTCTGCAAACTCACCAATACTAATATCTTCCACCTGTTCTTCAACAAGCTCTCACTTTCTCTACACTCCTCTTGTGAACCAAAAAAACGAAACTTTATATCATCACAAACTTTTTGTACATCTGATACTGAACCGCGCAAAAGAGCTGCGTTCATTTCACTTAAACATAATGCAGGACTTTTTACATGGTAGAGTCTCCTTACTAACTTTCGCATTTCTGAGTGGTGTACAGCTAACATTCTTAAATGATAAAAAGTAGTTTGACACACTTTTCTTGAAAGACAAGCCAGAGAATGACCCTGCAAGTTAGTATATTTTCCTACTTTATATGGATCTAGTCCTTGTAACATCTTAATCTTCTGTTTAAGGCTTTTATTGGCATATCCTCGTAAACAAATTCGTAATATGTCAATAGATTCCTGTTGAATACTGCAAATACTACTACAATCCCACTTACATACCGGAGCTTGTGTATGCTTCCCTTGAACTTCTTCAGCTATTACTTCTTCCACACTCCTAACAACCATCTTTTTTTTTGGAATGGGACAACCATGTTTCATCTCATAGCATCGACCACTAGTATCAACTGCATGAACTGATGTGTTCTGTTGAAAATAGCTTTCTTCATTAAAGAAAGGCTCAGAACTAGAAGTGTGCTTCCATTCACCAGTAAAGGTTTTACAAAAGTTACTTCTATTAACCACTCTTTTTCTTTTGCTTTCCTCCTTCATAAACAGCATTGTTTTATTCAATGTTTTCATTCTCGTTAATATTAATATAAATAATTTTCTTTTTATTTCAAAAGCTTTATCAACTACACTTTCAATCTGTAGCTTTTTCTTATAAGCTACTGATCTTCTTTTATATTTTGTACAAACATTCAATGCATGCATGTGTCTGTACCATTTTGCTAGTGCCATCATATATAAAAGAAACATACAAATAGACATATACCTGTGTTTTATATGTCTAGCATCTTCAAATGCATAAGACGTATGACAATACATGTGCAAGTAGACACATACCTCAGTCACAAGGCCATGCAGACCTTAAAACTTCACAGACTGCACTTCCCATTTCAAGCAGACACCTAAACTTTTGAGGCATATTTCAAGTGCACCTTTCCACAGACTCATACAAAGTAGCCTAATCAGTAATTCCTCTCCAACATGTCTTAAACCTCACTTTTGAGCACCACCTTCAACATTCTGAAAATACTTAGGGTGTTCGGCCTAGCCAAATATAAAGCAGGAATCCTTTGCATGTGTGTGTTGTAAATCTCACCATATTCCACAAAGCATACATGCATGTGTCTGCACCTTTTCCTAGTGGCATCATATATAAAAGAAACATACAAATAGACGTATATCTGTGTTTTATACATCTAGCATCTTCAGCTACATAACAAGTATGAGAATACATGTGCAAGTAGAGATGTAGCTCAGTCAGAAGACCATGCAGACCTTAAAACATGACAGACTGCACTTCATATTTCAAAGAGACACCTAAAAGTATGCGGCGTACTTCAACTGTACCTTTCCACACACTCATACAAACTACCATAATCACTTACCCATCTACACATATTAGTATGCACAAACTATTTCAATCATCATTTCAGTGCAAAAAAAGTAACTACAATACACATCTGTACATTTCGTAACATATTTCAAACATCACACTTCTCTAATAATTTCAAAACTTTGAAAATAATGCTCTTAAAATCTAAAAATATCACTACAAAGAGTGAAGCACTAGTGCATAATACATAACACACCTTTGAAATGTGTATCTCACCTCTCTAATAGTATTGCAGAATATGAAATATCAGAAAGTCATAAAAGATGTTCTTTCTCACACAATAAATGTAATGCAGCACTCTCACCAAGGTAAAACCAGTAATGGCAAACTTTCCCTCTCTTTCGCCACACAAATAAATGTAAGTAACAAATCAGATTGCTTCCTACATTATTTCAAATTGTGAAACACATTTCTATTGGTTAGACATATTAACCCTTTCTAAATGTCTTCTAAAACTGCCCAAACTGTTTCTGTAATTAACAGGAGTCGTGACTCCACCGCGGTGCCAGAGTGAAGCATCGCGATGGAGCAGCGAACCCTTACGAGAGTTCAAAAACCTATTTCCAATAATACTAGTATTATTTTTTAACATCACACTACTTCTAAAAATAGTACTGATTTGGGAAACCTTACTGCAGTAGCATATCACTTATATATAAGTTAGCATTTCATATTTTAAAGCCACAGTTAAGTTTCAACCCTTCCCCCATTCTGCTTAATCCTAGTTTCCATAGTTAACACTTTCTGCAACATTGAACTGTACCAGAAGGTCGTAAGTTCACCATATTTTCAAGTTCAGCACACTAGCTTACTAATGCAAATAGCAGGTGTGGTTGACTTTTGAAAATATTAGCTTATCCTATCTACTCTACCTTTCAACCATTTTTCTATAACCAATCAGAAACATGCCACTTGAGCAAAATAACATGCATCCTATTTTTGAGTGCACAATGTTGATACAATGCGGTGAACGGATGCACTTCCCTCGAGAAACTCAGCACTTTTGAGGCCATTTGAATTTCTACCACAGCGAGACGATGTCCGTACATTCCCATGGGTAACTCGGAACTCTTGGATTTATCCTGGCCCTATTGCTCGAAAGGAATACATTTCAATTAATTCTTAAAAAAGAAGTTGCCATCTGCCCATTCTCTGCCATAGGAGCCCATGGGCCCACTATTATCATTCAACCACCCAGTCATTGGTGGTTCACGGTGCCCCCTTACAGTCCTGAGGAAGACCCCTTTGTAAGGATCAAGTTCACCTACGTATGGCTGGGGTCGAAATGTCAACATTTTCGTTTTCTATGCCAGTGTGGTCAACAGTGCTTTTTCACTGTGCCTAATTAGCAACACAATGGCTGAATATTAGTTCATACTCAACTGTCAAGGTGGACAGGCTTTTCTTTTGTAAATAATATTGTGGATGTATATATTGTCACTACTTTTCCTCTCCCATTTAACCCTTACTTTGCACACAATGGGGCATATTCACAAGGAGCTATCGCCGAATTAACGGCCCTTTATCGCAGCCAAAGTCGTGATAAATGTACCCCCCCATTCACAAGCCGGTGTTAACAGCCCACAGCACCAGTTTACCCGCGATAGCAGCCGCAAAAAACATCGCCACAGAGGACCCTCACAAATATCGCTAATGAGATGCAGAGTAGGCGTTCCCGTGACAAAAGCCGAGACAACAGTACACCTCAACATTCACAACAACCAGCCACATCGGCGATAAAAACACAAAACAGGTGATGAGGTGCGGTAGCCGCAGGTATTTAACACCTGCCTCAAGCAGGTGTAAAGAAGGACGTCCATCTGCAGTAGGCAACGGAGTCCCGAACACAGCCATACACGAAGAACAAACAACGCCATGGAGCTACTCTACATGCAGCTCGGAGCCCCAACAGGGCCACAACACCCCCAGCCACCACCCCCTGGACCGCCACCCCCCCCAGGACCCGGACCCGCTCCCCCCTGGACCACCACAGAGGCAGCATAGAGCAAGACAGCGGAGCTACCATAAATGCACCACTCTCACAGACCTAACGCCCACGGAAGTCATTGCCCACTACAGGTTCAAAAGGACAACCATCCTCCACATCCTGACCCACATTGCCCACAGGTTGACGGTCCCAACACAGCGGAGAACAAACATCCCTCCGCAGACAAAGCTGCTGGCAGTGCTGCACCTGTTGGCCTCTGGTACCTTCCAACCAACAACTGCCAGAGTCAGAGGGGTCTCACAGCCAGCCCTATCAAAGTTCATCACACCCGTCCTGGATGCCATCCTCAGCTTCATACCCCAGTACATTCACTTCCCAAACACTGCGCAGGAACAGCTGGAGACTAAGCAAGGCTTCTACGCCATAGCCGGATTCCCGGCTGTGTTGTGGGCAATCGACTGCACTTATGTCCCACTTGTGCCCCCTTCGGATACTGCACACCACTACCGCAACAGGAAGCACACGCATTCCATCAATGTGCAGGCAATAGTGGACCACCGGGAATGTTCACCAATGTCGTCGCCAACTACCCAGGCAGTGTGCATGATTCCTTCATCTTCCGACAGTCCATCATCAACCAGCGCTTCCAGGATGGCACATATAGAACGGGACTGCTCATTGGTAAGTACCAACTCAACTCACCACACATCCCACAGCCACCAACGCACAAGGCACAACTGTGGGGATGCACACGTGACCTAACCACATCCGACATGTTAAACTACACGACCCCCTACCAGACACGACTACACCACTCCATGGTCATCCTGGGCCACCCCTGCACCCAATACAGACTCCACATGGCACCACAGCCACACAACAGCTGAACGTGTGGAGATGCGGAATGCGGCCATGTCACATGTGAGGCACTGCTCTGCCCCATGACCCTACCCCGGTCTCCCGCAGGTGAGCATCCCGTGGTGGTGGGCCCATGTCGGCCGCTGTGCATCCGGGGCGACTAGCCCTGTGCGACTCGAGTCATCCCCCCTTGTAGTTCAGACATTGCATGTCTGTGTGCCTGATGACTGTTGGTGTAGTTGCCAGCACATGCTACTCCCTGAGGGCTGGCTTGCACTCACCCCCACACAGCCAGCACAGGCGTCACTGGATTGGTGGGCCTGCCATCACGTCCTGCCGAACCAAGTATTGACTCTTTTCTCCCTGCACTGACCCAGGTGATCAAGGATATGCACTCTGCCCTTGGATGATGACACCCCTCCAAGACCCGAACACACCCGCCCAGAGGCAGTACAATGCGGCCCACATACGCACCAGGGGCATCGTTGAACGCACATTTGGCGTGTTGAAGTCACGTTTCAGGTGCCTGGACGGCACTGGTGGGAAGCTCCTGTACAGCCCGGACGTCGTGTGCAAGATGATCGTTGCATGTTGTGTGTTGCACAACATCTGTGTTCGCACCAGGGCCCCATGGATCCCAGTTCCAGAGGTACCGGACGATGATGGTGGTGATGGGGCAGGTGGCCCACATCCCACTGCAGCTGCGGCAGGAATGGCCCGTAGGGACTCCATCATTGACACTTACTTCTCATGAGCACGTCACATTGTGACCCTCCGTGGCATTCATGGGACAGTAGTGGATGTCCAATTGCACTGCATGTGTCAATAAAACATGTTTGCAGGTCACATGTTGGAATTGTACATTGTCATGTTACATGTCCCTGGGGTTTCAGGTGTGATTTGCCAGGTTGTGCGCATTTTCCGATCCAGTTGTGTCCTGTGTTCAGTTGTGGTGGTGTTGCTGTTTGTACCGGGATGTTGTCACTGTCCGGGTGCACTTCTGCTTATGTGCGAATGCTGCACGGTGGGTGTGTCGCTCCTGCGGCTCTGATTTGTCTACCACTGGTCTCTTTCAAGTGGTGTGCCTGTGGGTTCTGTTCTTCCACGGTGCGTGGATGTTGTGGTGTGCATGTTGTCCTCTGCAGTTGGCCAGGGTGCATCCGTGGTACGCCGCTGTTGATGTATTTTGTCCTGTGGCATTTTCTGTATACTGTTCTTGTGCTTTTTCCCGCATTGCGGGTGCGTATTGCTGTCCTCGTGCTGGTTGTCACTGTTTTCTTATCGCTATTTGGCCCATCGCGTGTTTTTCGGTGTTGTGGTTTGTGTTTTTATCTCCATCGTGGTGGTTGTATCGCGGACTTTGTCCAAGGTTTCGGCAGGCTATCTCATGCTACCGCCGTGTTGTGAATTCCACGTTGACACAGGGTTATTTTTCCGTGATAGGCTGCGTTATTGAAAGTTGCGTTACGCTACTCTTGCGGTAGTTATCACACGTTCTTGTGAATATACCCCTATGTTTCCCTTCTCCCTTTTTCACACTTGGGGCACTATTTAGTACATAATTTCCTGAGGTTTGCTGGATTCTGAACATTCCTATGGGTGTTCAATATGACTAAATAATATTGAGCAGAAGCTTACAGTGTAAGTAATTTAATGTATGTTGTTGCATAAATATTTGTGTTTTTCAAGGTTGTCCCACTGGGACCGTTTCTCTTCTGTACCAATGTTGATAAACAGCCAATCACTTATCAGCTTTTTCAAAAACAGCATCTTCTCCACGATTTTAGAAACCTCTCATTCTACCATCTGACTACCTCAGCTACAGACATCTTTTCTTTCCTTCCAGACATCCCTTCAAGATGCTTACAGTATGGATTGTAGGGCACAGCTATGTTTTCTGGTGCAAAAGGTATGCTGAACATAGAGGTAATGACAAAGACCTAGGTTTGCAAAATGTGGATATTAAGTGGATTGCACAGAGAGGATTAAAGTGGCACCAGATGATGCCTTTGGTTAAAACCTTTTTGCATCTCCAACCCCCTAACCGCATGATTGTGCTAACCCTCGGCGGAGTTAGCGGAGTTCCGTTACGCGGACCTCTGCAAAGTGGAAAAAAAACTCCGCCGCGCTACGCAGAGCTCCACAAGCGGCGGAGTGCGATAGAAAAATGCCGTTCACGGTGATTTGCGGTGCCGGATGCTTGTCCGCACTGTGCAATCATCGCGAACGGCACCATGCACAACGCAAGCGGGCGCTGCTTTCCTTTCTGCCGCTCGAGTAGATCTTTACTCGAGCTGCAGCTTTCTCAATGC
This sequence comes from Calotriton arnoldi, assembly GCA_963921515.1. Taxonomy (NCBI): domain Eukaryota; kingdom Metazoa; phylum Chordata; class Amphibia; order Caudata; family Salamandridae; genus Calotriton; species Calotriton arnoldi. Next base: position 138,958 of record CAWUFW010002773.1, read on the forward strand.
GAATGGACAGTTTCTCAACGCAAGCAGTCGCGAGCATACGCGACCACTCGCAATGAGAAATCTGACCCCCCTGCATTGAGAAATCTCGCCGGGAGGTTGGTTTTCCACGCTCGCGCTCGCCAACTTGATGTTGACGATCGCGAACGAGGAAAAATCTCGCCGGGCGGTGGATTTTCCTCGCTTGCCAACATGACGTTGATGAACGCAAGCGAGGAAAAAAACTCCGCTCCGCAACGCGAAGCAGAGTTTTTTGGAACACCGCCATCTCCGCGTAACGCGGAGTGCGGAAAACTCCGCGAGCGGAGCGGAGTTCAACCCCCAGGGTTAGATTGTGCACTGTGGTGGCAATGACCTAGGCACATTGACTGGGGTAGGTCTGGAAATCCTAATGAAGGATACCTTTGCACAATTGATGTTGCTTTTGCCTCAAACTGCCTTTGTATACTCTAATATATGCCAAAGACAGAAATGGAAGTGATCAAATCAATTCTGTCCACAGATTGAGAAAGCTAGGAAGAATGTCAATAAAGCTGTTTCTGCTTACCTCAGAGACCATAGGATGGGCTCTATCTATAACAACAATGTACGTTTTGACAAGCATCACATCTACAGAAGTGATGGAGTTCACTTCACAGATGAAGGGAACAGAGTGTTTCTGAACAACCTTAAGCTGTGCATCCGCACTTACATGTAGCTCCAACAAAGTCATAATGAAAACAAGGGCTCTTTTTAGAGCCACCCTATAACCCAACAGTGAATTTTTTTAACACACATAGGGGCATATTCTCAAGGACACATCGCCGAATTAGCGGCACTTTACCGCCACGAAAGTGGCAGTAGAATTATCACGCTATTCACAAGCCTGCGCTAACAGCCGACATCGTCAGTTTACCTGCGATAGCTGCCACCAAAAACATCGCCAAGGCTGACAGCGACAACTAACGCTTATCATATACAGAGTAGGCGTTCCCGTGCAAAAACTCACAATAACACCACTTCGCGATATTCTCAACGGCCAGCCAGATCGGCGATGCGGTCCAAAAACAGGTGATAAGTCACGTTAGCAGCAGGGACTTAAGACCTGCTTTTTCCTGGTCTTAAGTAGGGCGAAAACCTGCAGTACAAAGGGAGCTCAGCCCAGAGCCACATCTGAAGACCACCAGATGCCATGGAGCTACTAATCATGCAGCTTGGAGACCCAAGAGGGCCACAACACCCACTGCCACCACCCCCAGGACCACTCCCACCCCCTGGACCACCCCCCCCAGACTGCCACCCAGGCAGTGCAGAACAAGACAGCGGACCTTCCGAAAATGCAACAGCCTCAGAGACTTAACGCCAGAGGATGTCATTGCCCACTACAGGCTCAAAAGGACAACCATCCTCCGCATCCTGACCCACATTGCCCACAGGCTGACGGTACCAACACATCGGACAACCAACATCCCTCTGCAGACAAAGCTGCTGGCTGTGCTGCACTTGTTGGCCTCTGGTACCTTCCAACCAACAACTGCCAGAGTCGGAGGAGTCTCACAGCCAGCCCTATCAAGTTCCTCACACCTGTCTTGGATGCCATCATCAGCTTGATACCCCAGCACCTTCACTTCTCCCACACTGCGCAGGAACAGCTGGAGACCAAGCAAGGCTTCTACGCCATAGCTGGCTTCCCGCACGTGTTGGGGGCAATTGACTGCACACATGTCCTACTTGTGCCCCCTGCCGACACTGCACACAATTACCGCAACAGAAAGCACACGCATTCCATCAATGTGCAGGCAATAGTGGACCACCGGGGACTGTTCACCAATGTCGTCGCCAACTTCCCAGGCAGTGTGCATGGCTCCTACATCTTCCGACAGTCCATCATCAACCAGCGCTTTCAGGACGGCACCTATGGAAATGCACTGCTCGTTTGTAAGTACCAACGGAACACACCTCACACCTCAACTCCACAATCATTCAACTCACAACTGTGGGAATGCACACGTAACAAAATCACATACAACATGCCAATCAACATGCCCACCTACCAGACACGACAACACAAGTAACTGTGGTAACAGGGGCCAGACATGTAGACAAACCATCCACAAAGGCATAGCCCCTCTGCCACACAATTGCAGAAGGTGGGGAGAGGTGGGAACCAAGAATGTGCGAAGGAGGCAATGGACCCATGAATAAGAATGTACACAATGCCAAATGTGGCGGTGATGTGCTGGACAGTCTTGAGTATGCAGAGCACAGACATGTCCATGTGGACATATACTGCTGGTGTCTGTAGTGTTGTGGACAGTGGACGCAAACATGTCACCTCAGGCAGTGGGGAAGACCTTGGACATGTAGCTATGTCGCCCCCCCTGTAAGCGTAACGAAGTGGGCTGGGCCGGCGTACACCAGTCCAGCGCAGGAGTGTGAATAAACAGCCCGGGGCTCTGGGCGTGGTTTACTTCCGGGATGGCCACCAAAGTAACTACTGCGTGTGTCTCTGTGTCTGCCATATCCTGACCATAGGCCCACACACACGTGGCCGACCACCTTCAACGGCCAAATTTACACTGGCGACAAGGTGGCTACGTCACACGCCACCCGGCGCACATCTCGTCATCGCCAGCAGGGGCGTGTCTGCCAGGGCGGCGCCCCTCACCCTGCCACGAGGCCGCCGCCGTGACCGGTGGTGCCTGCACGATCCTGTGCGCCTGCTGCACCCCAGCCCGCTGGACCCCAACCCGTCCGGCGCACAGCGATGATTGCCCGCCCTTGCGCACCCATCCATCATTGCTCACCTGCCGCCACCGGCGTGTCTCCATGAGGGCCCACCACGTGCCGGTGCAATCCTCAAGCTCGAGGCCCGCGAGCTTGGCAGCCTCCTCAGCCGATCGCTGGCTTCCACGCAACAGGCCCCCAGCGCACCCTGCGGCACCGCACCGCAGAGTTCTGTGTATGCTGACTGCTCCCTCCGGCCTACACTGCGTTCCAGCAGGTTTCAGAATAATCCATTCCAGTCCGGCCCTACAGGCCTACTGCATCATTGCAGGTTGCACACCCGCTCAGCTCTTCAGGTGGGCCTACCTCAGTGCACTGCAAGTCATTGCCACGTGGCGTTAGGCCCGTGCCGGATGCAGTGCCTCAGGTGCCACTACCTCTGTGCACCACAAGTCACCGTCCAGCCTCCAGGCCTACTGCATCATCGCAGGCTGCACACCCGCTCAGCTCTTCTGGTGGGCCTACCTCAGTGCACCTCAAGTCATCGCCACGTGGGGCTACCCCACAAGTCCGCCTCCAGCAGCCAACAGCATGTCCTCGGTAACGCCACTGGAGCCCTTCACAGTGACCGGGCCACCCCCGTCCCAGGCAGGCCGCAGGAAAGCCTGGGTGGAACGTCTGGAGACGTACTCCGAAGCGCACGACATCCCAGCGCCGCCGCGGCGGCCCACGCGTAGGCGTGTGAGTAATGTGAAGAAATGGCCCGGGGCTCTGGGCGTGGTTCAGTTCTGGGCTCTGGGCGTTGTTCAGTTCTGGGCTCTGGGCGTGGTTCAGTTCCGGGCTGGCCACAAAAGTAACTATGGCGTGTGTCTCTGTAGCATCAAACCCTGTGCACACGCATAAAATAGTTATGATACAAAAGGTAGGAAATGAAGACAAAGTGTTTTTTCTTCAAGTGTAGGTTTAATGTTGTGTTGCTTCACAAGCCAGCCAACACGTGTTTCGTCTTTGGGTGTTAACCCTAGACTTCTTCAGGGCTGGAATTAAACATAAAATGGCTTGTATCACGATGTGTTACATAAAATCTTACATATCATTAAGTAATACAAGGATGGGACATGGTGAGTATAATAATAAAACTTGTATATCATTAAAAATGAAAGGAAACACCACACCGTTAGATTATACCAATGGTAAAAAGGAAAATATCACGGGGACATCAGTTTAAATCAATTTGTATAGTAAAAACCATGTAGGTGAAAAATAATGTCTGATCCAAGCAACACATTGCATTTTGGACAATAATGTGTTTCTTTTCGAGAAAGACTGGTATAAACAGAAAAGAGGCGTAGCCATGGGTTCGAAATTTTCACCCAGCTTTGCCAACCTCTTTATGGGCCGCTTAGAAGAAGACTGGATTTGGGGTCTAAAGGGCAATCAGTTTAATAATTCAATTATTTTTTGGGGTCGTTACATCGACGACTGCCTTCTAATATGGACAGGACCACAAGAAAAACTTGATGCCTTCTGCTCCTATTTAAACATGAACACATATGATATGTGCTTTATACCACAAGAGTAACTTAAGTATTACCTTTCTAGATATTGAAATCTTTATCAGCCAGAATACCTTACAGACCCGCCTATTTCGTAAAGACACTGCATGTAATTCCATTCTTCATGCTCAGAGCGCTCATCCCCTGCATCTCAATACCTCTAGGTACATTCAATTCATTGAAGGGTTTAATGTAGGTAAGTAATACAGGGGACCATTCCTATGAGGGTAAGTACCACAGCAGGTAATTCTTAGGCAAGGGAACAGTTCTCAGGGAATTAGGTCCAATGAAGGCAGCCTGAACGACACAGCTATAGGCTACCGGCAGTTCACATTTCTTAGGCCTAGATGGAATGCAGTTGACAAACCCCAGGCCAATACACGTAACATTTCCTATGCAAGGCATGTAACATGGCTCCGTCAACTAAGCAGCCCAAGGGAATAACTCTTAGGCAGGGATGCGATCACATGGGCCACACTTCCTAGGCGGCTAGGCCCTACGGCATATACCCCTCTGTGGGGTTGTAACACCAAATCAGGGTGAACCATAGTGGGAGGTTTTGGGAAAGCGGGGGGTTGAGTCTCTTCCCCCGGCGTGGTCCACCATTCCTCCCCCCCTTTAGACTCACCGGTTCACTCGGTGGGGGGGGGAATGCAGGCCGCAGTGTGGCATTGAGGCTCGCAGCGCAGGACGCCCCCCAGGCAACCCCCTCCTCCCTACGCTTGGGGCGGGTACCTGGGGAGCCAGAGCGTCGTGCTATCGTTGGCAGGGCACTCCGCCGCTTGGAGACTCGTCTGGTGGGCATGCGGGGGCTCCCGTCTGTTCCTCCGAGTCCCGCACATGGAGCTTGGAGCGAGCCGGGGCCTCCGAGCGAGCTCCTGGCTCGACAGCCAATCCGGTCGTGGCTTCCTGGGGGCGCGGCCGATGACGCGGTCGGTGCCCCGGTTGCTGGGTAACGCTCTTCTCGCGCTCTCTGGGCCCAGCGCGGCCTTCGCTGTAACCGCGGCGGCCCTCCCTCTGCTCCCGTGCCGCAGCGGTGATTTGGGAAATGGCGCTTCCACCTCTCGGGGTCCACGGGACCAGTGGCACGTCGTCGCACCCCGCGGGGTCACAGGTACCTGGGCCACCGCAGTGTTTTTGGGGATTTCAGCAGCACTTCTCCCGGCCTCAGCGCTCACAGCTAGCACCCGGCCGCGGCGGTGATCTTAGGCATGCGGCGCTCCTTTTCATGGGGACAGGACCGCCTGGGGGCCACAGCGCCTCTCTGCATATAGCGCTTCTTCAGGGCACAGCGCTCACGGCAGGGGCAGGTAGTTGGCCCACAGCGCTCGAGATAAAGCGCGCAGGGGGTGAAGGTCCAGCGCTTCTGGACAGCACAGCACTAGAGGAGAACAGCGCTTGCAGCAGGCCACACAGGGTGAAGGTCCAGCGCTTAGAAGCACAGCGCTCTACAGTCACAGCGCTTCTTAAGGGCACAGCATACAGCGCTTTACCTGGTGATCCCCCAGTAGTCTTCACAGGTTGCAATAGCGTTGTTGCAGGTTCTTGGTTGTCACAGCAGTTTGCTTGTAGTTGCTTGGGTTGTGGTTACTTGCGGGGAAAGGGGGTTGAGTTGGTGGGCATAAAGGCAGGTAGGTGCCCGGCAGGCACACTGGAGGTGGTTCCCTGGGTCCCCTCACACTGGGCAAGGTCAGCAGGTGGAAGGTGTTCCTCATCTATCTTAGCACAGCAGTGCCTAAGCCCAGTCAGTACCAGTAGTGTAGGTCTCCCCCCTAGGCCCAACAGCCTGTACTCCGGCAGAGGTTCCCCCAGGTCCAGTGGTGCCCCAACTGACTAACTAGGTTTCCCTCCAAACCTCTTATACCCCTAGGTCAGGTGACCCTCCTGAAAGGCGGCAAAACATAACTCCTCCCTGGGCTGGAAGGTTCTAGAAGCTTCCCTCATGTCTGTCTATGAGGCCCAGAGGCGGGACAGCATGGATACAGTAACATTATGTCCCAGCCTGATCCTGACTACTAGTATGTGCATGTGCAATGGCCACTCCGCAGTAGCAGGGGCCTGTGGCAGCCATCTTATTAGGAGAGAGCACCTGCGCCTCAGCACTGTTTGGCAGTGGTAAGGCGCCCAGAGACCTAGGTCCAACAAAAAGGTAGTGGCAAAAATGAGGCGCAAAGAGAAAAAAATGGGGTAAGACCACCCTAGGGCTGACAGGTCTAACAGGGTGTCTGTTAGGGACTGTAAGTGGTCCCTGATGGGACTTAGACACCCACGTATGGCATCTAGTTTGGCTGCCATGAGGTCGAACACCACCCGCACCTGATCAGCAATCTCCTTCTGGCCCTCTAACACACGGCGTTGGAATGCCATGTGTTGGTCGTGGGGATCCTGGGAGACAGCCGTGGTGGTGGGTGCTTCCTGCTGTGTGGTCTGTGCAGGGGGTGGGGTCTCCTCGATGCAGCTGGGCTTCCCTGCTCCTGGGGGTGGGGTGCTGAGGGTGTCCATGAGCTGTTGGGGGACATCGGTGTCGATGGTTTGGAGGTCCTCTTCATCATCAGTGAAGAGATGTACGGTCTGCTCTGCAGGAGGTGCTGATTCTCGCTCTGCAATGTGATGGGGAGATGCAGTTTAACAGTGTGTTCCATGTATGTTCACGCATTGGACAAGTTTACAAACAGACTGCATGACAATGTACATTGTGACTGTTTGGGAGGTGATGCCTATTTGATGCGGGACAGTGGACATTTCTACACCATCAGGGATGTGGGGTTGTACTTGTACATTATCATCTCACAGTTTCCTGCTATGCCAAATGTGATTGGCCAGTTTCTACACACAAGCGGCAGCAGTTGTTTCCTCTGTTCTGTTGTGAAAGTGTTGCAGTCTATACCACATTGTTGTCAATGTTGATGTGCTCTGTTTCTTATGTGTGTGTGCTGCATTGTGGGAGAGTCGCCCCTGCAGCTCTGATTTTGCTGGCCCTTATCACTTTCAGGCGGTGTGCCTTTCACTTCTGTGCTTATGCAGTGCTGAGATGTTGCAGACTTGGGTAAATTGGGCTCTTGTTGGGATTTGGGACTCTTGGGCATGGTTTGTCCCCAGATGTCTTGTTGACGTCAGGGGTTGTTTGTGCACGTGGGTGTATTAGAGTGTGACCTGCTCCTTTACGGATGTGGTCCACACTCAGCCACCTCAGTGTCGTGGCGTGCACCATGTCATGATAATTGGACTGCAGCCATGCTAATCGTCAAGCAGTGTCACTTGCATTGTCAGTGTGGCTCACGGACCCGCAGCTTTGCTGGGTTCAGCACATGTGCATGGGTTTGTTGTGAGATTAGTGATGTGTGGGGAGGGCCCCCTCTGGGCACATTGTCGATGGGGCCTACTTGCTGTTTCTATGTGTGCTGCAGTGTGCCAAGGAGATCAGGGATATGATCCAGAGTCATTGTGGGTGTGCACTGTGCTATACTTAATTGTGCATGTGTGCCATTGTGCCCATCTCCCCCCATCCCCCGAGTCCCTGGTCGTTACTCACCCTGTTGCTGTTGGGTCAGGTCATGTTGAGCAGTGTCCGGTCCCCCAACTCCTGCCACCGTCTCCCCACTGATGACTGTGGACACCATTTCCTCCATCTCATCCAGCTCCTGCTGTGGCGCTGGACTCCCACCTCCAGTCTGCATTGCTGCTTTCCGGTTGTTGGCGAGTTTCAGCTTGGTTTTGCACTTCACATCATTCCAGCGCTTCTTGCAGTCGTCCACTTCCCTTCTTTTCACTCCGACTGCATTCACCTTGGCCAAGATGGACTGCCATATTGCATTTTTAGTTGCCAATGACACAGTGGAGGTGATGAACAGTTGTTGGTGGTGTTCTATCACCTCCGTAATCAGGATCTTGTTTTCCTGCAGACTGAATCGCGGGTTCCTCTTCTTCTTCTCCTTGCCCTTCTCCTTCCCCGAGGTCCCTGGCTGGTCCTCCGGGGGGTTTGTGGGGTTCTGGTTGGCCTCTGTTGTTGCTCCAGCTTCCTCCATGGTGCTTCTCAGTAGTTTGTGGGGTTTTTTTGGCAGCTTTTATGGTGATTTTTCCCGCCTGACGTGAGAATAGCAAGCCTGGCGCTGCTTATCACTGATGTTTTTATCGCTGTTGGGCCCAACGCCACTCTTTTCACGTTTGGGTTTCCTTTTTTATCGGCGTCCCGGTGATTTTAACGCGGACATTTGACGCGTTATCGGGATACTATCGCCTGTTGCCGGCGTGTTGAGAATACGCCGTTAACACGGCGTTAGTTTTCCGCGATAGACGGCGTTATGTAAAGTTGCGTTAACCTAGTTTGCCGATAATTATCGCCCGTTCTTGAGAATATGCCCCACACTCTTTTTAAATTTTTTATGGATTCGCGAACCAGTCGCAAATAAACAAAACAAAAGCACAAATTCAATGTACTACAACACAATACACTTATCAAGTTTAACTTTTATTTTTTTATATATTTACTAACTCTATCAAATTTACTGTGATTATTAATTTCAAACTCACTAACTCTAAAAAAAAGTTCACTAATGCAACACTACATTCTGAATTATTTACTATTAAATTAATTATTTAAGGTAGATCCTCGAATCCACCGCGAAGTTGCACTGGGAGGCCGCGCTGAGAGCCGCGATGGGGTCACGACTCCTATGACAAGAGAAAAAAAAAATGAATGCCACCCAGTTCCATTACCCGATATCGGCCCTGGGAACTCCATCCCCCAGGGTCCGGCCATATTTTTTTTTAAAAAGGGAAAGAGGCCACTTGTCCCCCCCTTCCTGGGCCATTTTTGGTCCCGGGGACACCATCCCCCGGGGCTTGGCCAATTTTTTAAATTAATAATGGAGGGGGGCGAGTGGCACTCCCCCTGGCCATTTTCAGCCACAGGGACCCCATCACCCAGGGCTTGGCCTCATGTTGGGGACCTCGGGGGGAGCCCCAATGCCCCTGCGGTCCCTGCCAGCTCCCTGCCTCCTGCGGGAGCTGGCATTACTTTTGGGCAAAGGGAGCTGCAAACATGCAGCTCCCTTTACCTAAAAGCAAATCTGCTTCGCTTCATGAAAGTGAGAGCCGTTTTTCTGCTATCGCTTCCATGAAGTGAAGCAGATGTTTGCTATGGCAGGGCGGGAGCAGTGCTCCTGCCCTGCCATAGCAAACTGCAATGTCCTGGGGGTGGGCACCCCAGGACATTGCTGGAGCCGGCCCTGGGGGGTGTCAGTCCCCAGGACCATGGAGGGCTCCAGGAGAGGGGCCGCGCCGCCCCCTCAACATGTGGGTAGCCCCGGGGAGGTGGTGGTCCCAGGGGCCGGGGGTCTGCAACAGACCCCCATATTTGAAAAATTAAAGCCCTGGGGAGGTGGTGGTCCCTGAGGGAGTGTAGGGGGGCAGGAGCGTCCCCACACTTTATTAATTTTTTTAAAAGCCCCGGGAGGTAGCGGTCCCTGGGGCTGCAGGGGGAACAAGGCCCCCCACATTTAAATATGAAAGCCCTGGGGAGGTGGTGGTCCCGGGGGCAGTGTGGGGGGGCAGGAGCCCCCCACGCATTTTACTTAAACAAAGCCCCGGGGAGGTGCCCCTCGCATTTAAATGAGTATAGCCCTGGGGAGGTGGTAGTCCCCGGGGCACCCCTGCTACATAATTAAACATTGCCCCCGGGGCCTGTCCCACCTGGGGGCTTAAAACAAACAAAGTGCGGTAGCCCGCAGTTTGTTATGAATTGTTTTTTTAAAAAAATGCTTTTTTTGGCCTTGGGGGTCCCAGTGGGACCCCCTGAGCAGGCCTAGGGGGTCAGGGTGTTTCTACCCTGCCCCCTCTTCATCTTTTTCACCTTTTTTCTTGTGACTCGTTTCAACCGAGTCACAAGATGGCTGCCAAAATTTCCTAGTTTGAAGTGTTGGCAGCCAATCAGAAGTCCAGCTCGTGATCGGGAGGGTTCGCGGATCCACTGCGGTCAACAGATACTAATATTTTTGTTCTGAAAATGAAAGTTATATTTACTGAAATATGAAAAACTCGAAAAAATTATAAAAGGGTGAAAAACATATGGAGGACGCTGTCTGAGGAGTTTTGTGAGCCGTGGTACTACAGGTTGTGAAATACGACGATGTTGAATGTGTATATATATGATCAAGGGTCTACGGACCCGAAACGCGTCATGGCTGAGGTCTGAACAAGCTGCATTAAACAACTTACAGCTTTGCACAAAATTGTGGTCCGGGCTCCTGTTTTTCATCCGTTTGATTGCAGTACGAAGAGGAGTTGCTGCTATATATATATATATATATATATATATATATATATATATATATATATATATATATATGAAAGCTCCAAGGTTTGCCCAACTGGCCGGGACGCACTCCGGAACCAGTAATGCCATACAGACTTCGCAGCCCATGAATTGAAGCCTGACGCGTTTCAAACAATCTTCCTCAGAGGCAGTTCTCATGTGTTCATTGGCTCAGGCACCACACCTTTATTTCAAATTTGCTGCCTTCTGATAGGCTCCCGCTCCAATGAGCAATTCAGCAGTCTCCCACAGATTTCTGGTACTTGTAGTGTGGCGCTAATTTTCCCTGGATGGGTGCCAAGTTCACACGATCACTGATTCATACCCTGTATGGGTTCCATGCGCTTTGAAGTCTCTCATTCCGGCACTGCTTCCTTCGTTGCAGACCGGACACAATTTGGAGCCCACCGACCCGCTTACACTCTTGCGGTGGTGCGTCCCCCGCGGCAGGGCCTGCCGCGTGTAAATGAAAGCTCGAAGGTTTGGCCAGCTGGCAGGGACGCACTCCGGAACCAGTAATGCCATACAGACTTCGCAGCCCATGAATTGCAGCCTGACGCGTTTCAAACAATCTTCCTCAGAGGCCGTTCTCATGTGTTCATTGGCTCAGGCGCCACACCTTTATTTCAAATTTGCTGCCTTCTGATAGGCTCTCCCTCCAATGAGCAATTCAGCAGTCTCCCACAGATTTGTGGTACTTGTAGTGTGGCGCTAATTTGCCCTGGATGGGTGCCAAGTTCACACGATCACTGATTCACACCCTGTATGGGTTCCTTGAGCTTTGAAGTCTCTCATTCCGGCACTGCTTCCTTCGTTGCAGACTGGACACAATTTCCAGCCCACCGACCTGCTTACACTCTCGCAGTGGTGCGTCCCCCGCGGCAGGGCCTGCCGCGTGTAAATGAAAGCTCCAAGTTTTGCCCAGCTGGCAGGGACGCACTCCGGAACCAGTAATGCCATACAGAATTCGCAGCCCATGAATTGCAGCCTGACGCGTTTCCAACAATCTTCCTCAGAGGCCATTCTTATGTGTTCATTGGCTTAGGCGCCACACCTTTATTTCAAATTTGCTGCCTTCTGATAGGCTCCCGCTCCAATGAGCAATTCAGCAGTCTCCCACAGATTTGTGATTCTTGTAGTGTGGCGCTAATTTTCCCTGGATGAGTGCCAAGTTCACACGATCACTGATTCATACCCTGTATGGGTTCCATGCGCTTTGAAGTCTCTCATTCCGGCACTGCTTCCTTCGTTGGAGACTGGACAGAATTTCCAGCCCACCGACCCGCTTACACTCTCGCGGTGGTGCGTCCCCCGCGGCAGCGCCTGCCGCGTGTAAATGAAAGCTCCAAGGTTTGCCCAGCTGGCAGGGATGCACAACGGAACCAGTAATGCCATACAGACTTCGCAGCCCATGAATTGCAGCCTGACGAGTTTCAAACAATCTTCCTCAGAGGTCGTTCTCATGTGTTCATTGGCTTAGGCGCCACACCTTTATTTCAAATTTGCTGCCTTCTGATAAGCTCCCGCTCCAATGAGCAATTCAGCAGTCTTTCACGATTTGTGGTACTTGTAGTGTGGCGCTAATTTTCCCTGGATGGGTGCCAAGTTCACACGATCACTGATTCATACCCTGTATGGGTTCCATGCGCTTTGAAGTCTCTCATTCCGGCACTGCTTCCTTCGTTGGAGACTGGACACAATTTCCAGCCCACCGACCCGCTTACACTTTCGCGGTGGTGCGTCCCCGCGGCAGGGCCTGCCGCGTGTAAATGAAAGCTCCAAGGTTTGCCCAGCTGGCAGGGACGGACTCCGGAACCAGTAATGCCATACAGACTTCGCAGCCCATGAATTGCAGCCTGACGCGTTTCAAACAATCTTCCTCAGAGGCCGTTCTCATGTGTTCATTGGCTCAGGCGCTACACCTTTATTTCAAATTTGCTGCCTTTTGATAAGCTCCCGCTCCAATGAGCAATGCAGCAGTCTCCCACAGATTTGTGGTACTTGTAGTGTGGCGCTAATTTTCCCTGGATGGGTGCCAAGTTCACACGATCACTGATTCATACCCTGTATGGGTTCCATGCGCTTTGAAGTCTCTCATTCCAGCACTGCTTCCTTCGTTGCAGACTGGACACAATTTCCAGCCCGCCGACCCGCTATCACTCTTGCGGTGGTGCGTCCCCCATGGCAGGTCCTCCCGCGTGCAAATGAAAGCTCCAAGGTTTGCCCAGCTGGCAGGGACGCACTCCGGAACCAGTAATGCCATACAGACTTCGCAGCCCATGAATTGCAGCCTGACGCTTTTCAAACAATCTACCTCAGAGGCCGTTCTCATGTGTTCATTGGCTCAGGCGCCACACCTTTATTTCAAATTTGCTGCCTTCTGAATGGCTCCCGCTCCAATGAGCAATTCAGCAGTCTCCCACAGATTTGTGGTACTTATAGTGTGGCGCTAATTTGCCCTGGATGGGTGCCAAGTTCACACGATCACTGATTCACACCCTGTATGGGTTCCTTGAGCTTTGAAGTCTCTCATTCCGGCACTGCTTCCTTCGTTGCAGACTGGACACAATTTCCAGCCCACCGACCTGCTTACACTCTCGCAGTGGTGCGTCCCCCGCGGCAGGGCCTGCCGCGTGTAAATGAAAGCTCCAAGTTTTGCCCAGCTGGCAGGGACGCACTCCGGAACCAGTAATGCCATACAGAATTCGCAGCCCATGAATTGCAGCCTGACGCGTTTCCAACAATCTTCCTCAGAGGCCATTCTTATGTGTTCATTGGCTTAGGCGCCACACCTTTATTTCAAATTTGCTGCCTTCTGATAGGCTCCCGCTCCAATGAGCAATTCAGCAGTCTCCCACAGATTTGTGATTCTTGTAGTGTGGCGCTAATTTTCCCTGGATGAGTGCCAAGTTCACACGATCACTGATTCATACCCTGTATGGGTTCCATGCGCTTTGAAGTCTCTCATTCCGGCACTGCTTCCTTCGTTGGAGACTGGACACAATTTCCAGCCCACCGACCCGCTTACACTCTCGCGGTGGTGCGTCCCCCGCGGCAGCGCCTGCCGCGTGTAAATGAAAGCTCCAAGGTTTGCCCAGCTGGCAGGGATGCACAACGGAACCAGTAATGCCATACAGACTTCGCAGCCCATGAATTGCAGCCTGACGCGTTTCAAACAATCTTCCTCAGAGGTCGTTCTCATGTGTTCATTGGCTTAGGCGCCACACCTTTATTTCAAATTTGCTGCCTTCTGATAAGCTCCCGCTCCAATGAGCAATTCAGCAGTCTTTCACGATTTGTGGTACTTGTAGTGTGGCGCTAATTTTCCCTGGATGGGTGCCAAGTTCACACGATCACTGATTCATACCCTGTATGGGTTCCATGCGCTTTGAAGTCTCTCATTCCGGCACTGCTTCCTTCGTTGGAGACTGGACACAATTTCCAGCCCACCGACCCGCTTACACTTTCGCGGTGGTGCGTCCCCGCGGCAGGGCCTGCCGCGTGTAAATGAAAGCTCCAAGGTTTGCCCAGCTGGCAGGGACGGACTCCGGAACCAGTAATGCCATACAGACTTCGCAGCCCATGAATTGCAGCCTGACGCGTTTCAAACAATCTTCCTCAGAGGCCGTTCTCATGTGTTCATTGGCTCAGGCGCTACACCTTTATTTCAAATTTGCTGGCTTTTGATAAGCTCCCGCTCCAATGAGCAATGCAGCAGTCTCCCACAGATTTGTGGTACTTGTAGTGTGGCGCTAATTTTCCCTGGATGGGTGCCAAGTTCACACGATCACTGATTCATACCCTGTATGGGTTCCATGCGCTTTGAAGTCTCTCATTCCAGCACTGCTTCCTTCGTTGCAGACTGGACACAATTTCCAGCCCGCCGTCCCGCTATCATTCTTGCGGTGGTGCGTCCCCCATGGCAGGTCCTCCCGCGTGCAAATGAAAGCTCCAAGGTTTGCCCAGCTGGCAGGGACGCACTCCGGAACCAGTAATGCCATACAGACTTCGCAGCCCATGAATTGCAGCCTGACGCTTTTCAAACAATCTACCTCAGAGGCCGTTCTCATGTGTTCATTGGCTCAGGCGCCACACCTTTATTTCAAATTTGCTGCCTTCTGAATGGCTCCCGCTCCAATGAGCAATTCAGCAGTCTCCCACAGATTTGTGGTACTTATAGTGTGGCGCTAATTTTCACTGGATGGGTGCCAAGTTCACACGATCACTGATTCATACCCTGTATGGGTTCCATGCGCTATGAAGTCTCTCATTCCGGCACTGCTTCCTTCGTTGCAGACTGGACACAATTTCCAGCCCACCGACCCGCTTACACTCTCGCGGTGGTGCGTCCCATGTGGCAGGGCCTGCCACGTGTAAATGAAAGCTCCAAGGTTTGCCCAGCTGGCAGGGACGCACTCTGGAACCAGTAATGCCATACAGACTTCGCAGCCCATGAATTGCAGCCTGACGCGTTTCAAACAATCTTCCTCAGAGGCCGTTCTCATGTGTTCATTGGCTCAGGCGCCACACCTTTATTTCAAATTTGCTGCCTTCTGATAGGCTCCTGCTCCAATGCGCAATTCAGCAGTCTCCCACAGATTTGTGGTACTTGTAGTGTGGTGCTAATTTTCCCTGGATGGGTGTCAAGTTCACACGATCACTGATTCATACCCTGTATGGGTTCCATGCGCTTTGAAGTCTCTCATTCCGGCACTGCTTCCTTCGTTGCAGACTGGACACAATTTCCAGCCCACCAACCCGCTTACACTCACGCGGTGGTGCGTCCCCCGTGGCAGGTCCTGCCGCGTGTAAATGAAAGCTCCAAGGTTTGCCCAGCTGGCAGGGACGCACTCCAGAACCAGTTATCCCATACAGACTTCGCAGCCCATGAATTGCAGCCTGACGCGTTTCAAACAATCTTCCTCAAGGGCCGTTCTCATGTGTTCATTGGCTTAGGCGCCACACCTTTATTTCAAATTTGCTGCCTTCTGATAGGCTCCCGCTCCAATGAGCAATTCAGCAGTCTCCCACAGATTTGTGGTACTTGTAGTGTGGCGCTAATTTTCCCTGGATGGGTGCCAAGTTCACACGATCACTGATTCATACCCTGTGTGGGTTCCATGAGCTTTGAAGTCTCTCATTCCGGCACTGCTTCCTTCGTTGCAGATTGGACCCAATTTACAGCCCACCGACCCGCTTACACTCTCGCGGTGGTGCGTCCCCCGAGGCAGGGCCTGCTGCGTGTAAATGAAAGCTCCAAGGTTTGCCAAGCTGGCAGGGACGGACTCCGGAACCAATAATGCCATACAGACTTCGCAGCCCATGAATTGCAGCCTGACGCGTTTCAAACAATCTTCCTCAGAGGCCGTTCTCATGTGTTCATTGGCTCAGGCGCCACACCTTTATTTCAAATTTGCTGCCTTCTGATAGGCTCCCGCTCCAATGAGCAATTCAGCAGTCTAACACAGATTTGTGGTACTTGTAGTGTGGCGCTAATTTTCCCTGGATGGGTGCCAAGTTCACACGATCACTGATTCATACCCTGTATGGGTTCCATGCACTTTGAAGTCTCTCATTCCGGCACTGCTTCCTTCGATGCAGACTGGACACAATTTCCAGCTTACCGACCCGTTTACACTCTTGCGGTGGTGCGTCCCCCATGGCAGGTCCTCCCGCGTGCAAATGAAAGCTCCAAGGTTTGCCCAGCTGGCAGGGACGCACTCCGGAACCAGTAATGCCATACAGACTTCGCAGCCCATGAATTGCAGCCTGACGCTTTTCAAACAATCTACCTCAGAGGCCGTTCTCATGTGTTCATTGGCTCAGGCGCCACACCTTTATTTCAAATTTGCTGCCTTCTGAATGGCTCCCGCTCCAATGAGCAATTCAGCAGTCTCCCACAGATTTGTGGTACTTATAGTGTGGCGCTAATTTTCACTGGATGGGTGCCAAGTTCACACGATCACTGATTCATACCCTGTATGGGTTCCATGCGCTATGAAGTCTCTCATTCTGGCACTGCTTCCTTCGTTGCAGACTGGACACAATTTCCAGCCCACCGACCCGCTTACACTCTCGCGGTGGTGCGTCCCCTGCGGCAGGGCCTGCCACGTGTAAATGAAAGCTCCAAGGTTTGCCCAGCTGGCAGGGACGCACTCTGGAACCAGTAATGCCATACAGACTTTGCAGCCCATGAATTGCAGCCTGACGCGTTTCAAACAATCTTCCTCAGAGGCCGTTCTCATGTGTTCATTGGCTCAGGCGCCACACCATTATTTCAAATTTGCTGCCTTCTGATAGGCTCCTGCTCCAATGAGCAATTCAGCAGTCTCCCACAGATTTGTGGTACTTGTAGTGTGGTGCTAATTTTCCCTGGATGGGTGCCAAGTTCACACGATCACTGATTCATACCCTGTATGGGTTCCATGCGCTTTGAGGTCTCTCATTCCGGCACTGCTTCCTTCGTTGCAGACTGGACACAATGTCCAGCCCACCAACCCGCTTACACTCACGCGGTGGTGCGTCCCCGTGGCAGGTCCTGCCGCGTGTAAATGAAAGCTCCAAGGTTTGCCCAGCTGGCAGGGACGCACTCCAGAACCAGTTATCCCATACAGACTTCGCAGCCCATGAATTGCAGCCTGACGCGTTTCAAACAATCTTCCTCAAAGGCCGTTCTCATGTGTTCATTGGCTTAGGCGCCACACCTTTATTTCAAATTTGCTGCCTTCTGATAGGCTCCCGCTCCAATGAGCAATTCAGCAGTCTCCCACAGATTTGTGGTACTTGTAGTGTGGCGCTAATTTTCCCTGGATGGGTGCCAAGTTCACACGATCACTGATTCATACCCTGTATGGGTTCCATGAGCTTTGAAGTCTCTCATTCCGGCACTGCTTCCTTCGTTGCAGATTGGACCCAATTTACAGCCCACCGACCCGCTTACACTCTCGCGGTGGTGCGTCCCCCGAGGCAGGGCCTGCCGCGTGTAAATGAAAGCTCCAAGGTTTGCCCAGCTGGCAGGGACGGACTCCGGAATCAATAATGCCATACAGACTTCGCAGCCCATGAATTGCAGCCTGACGCGTTTCAAACAATCTTCCTCAGAGGCCGTTCTCATATGTTCATTGGCTCAGGCGCCACACCTTTATTTCAAATTTGCTGCCTTCTGATAGGCTCCCGCTCCAATGAGCAAATCAGCAGTCTAACACAGATTTGTGGTACTTGTAGTGTGGCGCTAATTTTCCCTGGATGGGTGCCAAGTTCACACGATCACTGATTCATACCCTGTATGGGTTCCATGCACTTTGAAGTCTCTCATTCCGGCACTGCTTCCTTCGATGCAGACTGGACACAATTTCCAGCTTACCGACCCGTTTACACTCTTGCGGTGGTGCGTCCCCCGCGGCAGGTCCTGCCGCGTGTAAATGAAAGCTCCAAGGCTTGCCCAGCTGACAGGGACGCACTCCGGAACCAGTAATGCCATACAGACTTTGCAGCCCATGAATTGCAGCCTGACGCGTTTCAAACAATCTTCCTCAGAGGCCGTTCTCATGTGTTCATTGGCTCAAGCGCCACACCTTTATTTCAAATTTGCTGCCTTCTGATAGGCTCCCGCTCCAATGAGCAATTCAGCAGTCTCCCACAGATTTATGGTACTTGTAATGTGGCGCTAATTTTCCCTGGATGGGTGCCAAGTTCACACGATCACTGATTCATACCCTGTATAGGTTCCATGCGCTTTGAAGTCTCTCATCCCGGCACTGCTTCCTTCGTTGCAGACTGGACTCAATTTACAGCCCACCGACCCGCTTACACTCTCGTGGTGGTGCGTCCCCCGCGGCAGGGCCTTTCCGCGTGTAAATGAAAGCTACAAGGTTTGCCCAGCTGGCAGGGATGGACTCCGGAGCCAGTAATGCCATACAGACTTCGCAGCCCATGAATTGCAGCCTCACGCGTTTCAAACAATCTTCCTCAGAGGCCGTTCTCATGTTTTCATTGGCTCAGGCGCCACATCTTTATTTCAAATTTGCTGCCTTCTGAAAGGCTCCCACTCCAATGAGCAATTCAGCAGTCTCCCACAGATTTGTGGTACTTGTAGTGTGGCGCTAATTTTCCCTGGATGGGTACCAAGTTCACACGATCACTGATTCATACCCTGTATGGGTTCCATGCGCTTTGAAGTCTCTCATTCCGGCACTGCTTCATTCGTTGCAGACTGGACACAATTTCCAGCCCACCGACCCGCTTACACTCTTGCGGTGGTGCGTCCCCCGTGGCAGGTCCTGCCGCGTGTAAATGAAAGCTCCAAGGTTTACCCAGCTGGCAGGGATGCACTCCGGAACCAGTAATGCCATACAGACTTCGCAGCCCATGAATTGCAGCCTGACGCGTTTCAAACAATGTTCCTCAGAGGCCGTTCTCATGTGTTCATTGGCTCAGGCGCCACACCTTTATTTCAAATTTGCTGCCTTCTGATAGGCTCCCGCTCCAATGAGCAATTCAGCAGTCTCCCACAGATTTGTGGTACTTGTAGTGTGGCACTAATTTTCCCTGGATCGGTGCCAAGTTCACACGATCACTGATTCATACCCTGTATGGGTTCCATGTGCATTGAAGTCTCTCATTCCGGCACTGCTTCCTTCGTTGCAGACTGGACACAATTTCCAGCCCACCGACCCGCTTACACTCTCGCGGTGGTGCGTCCCCCGCGGCAGGGCCTTTCCGCGTGTAAATGAAAGCTCCAAGGTTTGCCCAGCTGGCAGGGATGGACTCCGGAGCCAGTAATGCCATACAGACTTCGCAGCCCATGAATTGCAGCCTGACGCGTTTCAAACAATCTTCCTCAGAGGCCGTTCTCATGTGTTCATTGGCTCAGGCACCACATCTTTATTTCAAATTTGCTGCCTTCTGAAAGGCTCCCGCTCCAATGAGCAATTCAGCAGTCTCCCACAGATTTGTGGTACTTGTAGTGTGTTAGAGGGTACGTTATGGTTGGTCACACTCTTCTGCGTACCTCTCCCCTCTCAGAGTCTCTTTCACACTTTGCTCGGTCACTTGGCAAGAAAGAACCATGTGTTAAAATATCATAGTTTATTAAACAATTCAAAAGCATAAAAGAAAATACTTCAATTTAAGTGTTGCCCATCAACATATGGGTAAGATCAGAAATAACTGCATCAACAATGTTAAAGATCAATTGGTTCAATTCAAACAGAAATGTATATCTATAAATTAATCCATGAGCAGCCGATCAAGGGGCAGCCCTGAATTCAAGAGTGATACAAATGATAGCATTCAGAGGACAAACTTCTTATTGAGATAAAATAACAATATTCAAGATTACACATTTAAACTGAAATAAATGCAATTGCTTGGGTACAGATTACCTGAAGTAAATAATCTGACAAAGCCAAAAGGCAGAATTATTGAGTCAGATAGTCTGACAAAGTCAATGGGCAGAATCTGACAAAGGCAATAGGCAAAATTATTAAGTCAGATAGACTGACAAAGTCAATAGGCAAAATCTGACAAAGCCAATAGGCAAAATTATTAAGTCAGATAGACTGACAAAGTCAATAGGCAAAATCTGACAAAGCCAAAAGGCAGAATTATTGAGTCAGATAGTCTGACAAAGTCAATGGGCAGAATCTGACAAAGGCAATAGGCAAAATTATTAAGTCAGATAGACTGACAAAGTCAATAGGCAAAATCTGACAAAGCCAATAGGCAAAATTATTAAGTCAGATAGACTGACAAAGTCAATAGGCAAAATCTGACAAAGCCAATAGGCAAAATTATTAAGTCAGATAGACTGACAAAGTCAATAGGCAAAATCATTAAGTAGGAGCATTATCACCTTGGCAATAGGAGCTCTGGGCCCAGTCAGGAGCGATTGATCAGTCGGGAACCCTCACACGGCACCTGGGTGCTGGTTTGAAGAGAATTCGAAGCCACACCCTGGGTGCAGCTGTTTTATATGTTTGAATGCAGAAGTTTTATCATCTCTGACGTAGGTCCTGACGCAGCCCTTGACCGCCCTCTTACAGTAACTATGGAAAATTCCACACTTAGAACTGTGAAGTGGTATCATGGTGAAATTAGGGGCTTTTGACAGGTGGTCAGTGCTCCTGACCGCAAAAAGTAAACAAAGGATAATTTTTACCATAAGAAAGCTCAGAGTTAACATTTTAATACATTAATTCTTTGTCACGTAGCCGTCTTTCACCGCTTCGATTAAGCAAGCGCGGAAAGTTTCATAACTAAAAATATTGCAAATGTACTTGTGAAACCGCCAGATGTACCAAAAATGTCCTACGTGTGTGGGCTAATCTAATTCTCGTAACTGTGGAAATTTACAAGGAGGGGAGAGTTTGTCGCGGAGGATGGCGCAGGCCTCTGCTGTCAGGTTAGTGAAGTCTATTGGGCCTATACATATCTCTTACAAAGGTATGGTTGGTCTTGTATGTAGGTCTGTGAGAAGGTGAACTTGGGCCTATGTGTGGATTTGTAAGAAAGTGAAGGACCGTGGACAACTTAAAGACCCTTTATCTAGGCCTCAGTGGTGGGGCTTATCTAGGGATGCCAGGTTTGAAGGGTATTGCAGAATGGGGTGTGGGTGTCTGTTAGATGGTAAAACGGGACCCTCCTACACATCCCTTCTCTTGTTCATTATTGAACACGTCTGTGACACAGTACTTTGCTGGACCCTCAGGGGCTTGGTGCATACCGAGTGGGTCACTAATATACATGCATGCTGTCTGTGGTGGCAATTCTGGTGTTATAGTAACGTATTCTCCCCCATCCTCGGGAGCTAACTCCTCATACCCGTTAATGTCATGCTCCTCCCTTAAGGCGTATCTAGGTGGTGGAACCGGTGGAGCTGTAGGTGTGTTTGAAGAGGCATGAGGGGCAGGTTGTTCTAAGAGTTGCACATGGATCTGCCCATTCCCATCCCCGGGAGCACGGTCCATGTCCTGATACTGTGCATTGTTATTAATTCCAGTGTGAACGTAATTCATTCCTACTGCTTTGGTGCTGCATCTGTTGACACATTTAATTACTAGCTGTGCACCGCAACACATTAACAGGACAACACAACAAATAGGTAGCACAATTTTCAAGATAGCAGATAGCCATGAAGGCATCCAGTTCAAGTTGAACCAGTCCGTGATAGGATCTGCAGCGGCACCGCTTTCGTCACGCATCTTTTTTCCCAGATTGCCCAAGTCCTCAATGGCCTTAGCGAGCGACCCGTTTGCGGCATCATTAGCCGGTATGAAAGTGCAGCAGCTCTTTCCGATGGCACTGCATACACCACCCTGCATAGCTGTGAGTTGATCTAGAACATATCTATGCTCTAGAACCATAAGCCTTAAAGGCCTTAACTCTTCCTGTATGGCGTTGAACCCATCTCGGGTGTTATTTATCAGAGTCATTAGTTCGTATCGTGTGACCTGTAGCCACCGGGCATTAGCTGATGTTTGCCAAAGGGGCCACAGGCCTCCAAAGAATTCCTGGGCACCATTGAACAGGCGAAATTCTTCAGGAATTTCGGCGAAGGCATCGTTAGCGAAGTATTGAGCCTTCCGTCGGTGCCGGTGAAGCAGGGTGACGTCATTTGTCATGGGGTGCTCAAATACTTGAGAGATGTTGGATGCCGGGACAACGAGATACAGCTCGTGCATGGTAACCATGGTGCATAGGCCCTTCCATCGAGGAGGCAACTGGGGGTAGATGCGTTCTCCACATGCCCAAAAGATGTCCATGAGGCTGGCGGTGCCGTCTTGGAGGTCCAAATTAAAAATTGTTGTGTTACAGTTTGTGTTGCTGCCCACAGGGCGAGTACCGTTACCTAGGAAGCAAAGAAGAGGATGTTTTAGTTTATATGCTCTCTTCCATTTGTAAGCTGTTCCCTTCCCAAAGGTGTACCGTCTAGTTTCCTCTGCCCACACCTCCTCACACTGAGTCTCAACATCCCAATCAATATTCTGTTGATATTCTGTTTTTGCAAAGGGTTCTCCCAAGGAAGCTGCCTTACATACCAGGGCGTCTGGGCCGTGCCATTTGTTATCAAAATACACATGGGCCTGCAAGAGCAGCACAGACCTATATTGACATGGACAGTTGGCAACGTGTGAACTGTTATTTTCGTGTATCGGGGGTTTGTTATGGAGTTGTTTGTTTATTGTCTCCTTACATAGTGCCGGGGGGATGTGAACATAAAAAACCCTGATGCTTTGAATTCATGCTCATGAGTTGTGAGCGGTGTCTCCCATCTAGGTGATTCCCATCTATACAAATTCTTATTTTCTGTCTCGAATTGCAATGCATCAGTGACAACCATGTGTGTTAGATAGTTAGAATCCCACGCGGTGGTGTTTACAAACACAGTGTCTATCTCTGCTGAGAAAAGCTGTATTTGGCCGTAGATACGGCAAAGAAACAAATGGAGGAGGCATTTGGCCGTTGGGGGTGGTATTTCTTGTGGGAACACCATTTTGTCTGCGCCAACTGCATGCGGGATGTGTGAGCACACAAAGCATGCTTCTTTTGTTACCTTTTTCCCTATTTGAGACATGTGCCGGTACCACATGTTATCTAGCAGGGCACTATGGGCTTCATGGTCTTTATTAAGTGTGTCAGGACGTATGGAGTGGAAATCAGGTCTGGGATGTTGGCGTGCAATGTGGACCATCGTGTCCTGGAGAGCGGTGGCCAAATCTTGTTTGTCATTATCTCTTGTTGGTCTATGACTCCTCCAGAACCTTGGTCTACCTCTTCTAAATCTGCGAATGTTGCGGGAGTTGGGACTGCGGTTCACTGGGGGACCTACTGTAATCTCTAGGAGCCTATCCCACGGAGTAGTAGTAATACTTGGGTCTGAGGCAGTAGCTATGCGTGTGGGGTGTGTACTAGTGTGTGCGCTACCAGTGGTATACTGTGGAAGTGATGGATCTTCAGTGTGGTGCGGGGAGTGTTCTTGTGCAGTTGTAATTTCTGTAATTTCTGGCACAACTGGTTGTTTTGAGAATGGTGCAGTAATATTAGCAGAGAGATGTGGCTTAAAAGTTACAATATAAAACAGATACCAATTAAGTGCGGCCAACGTTATAGTGGAAAAAAGGCAAAATGTTAAAACAAATAAAATACATAACTTTGCATTTCCATTAAGGTCCTCGATATTATGCTCATGGCGGTCATTATCTTCATCATCAAAGGAGGATGGAAACCCGCTGTCTTGGTGGAGCTGTACCAAGGGTATGTCCTGTCCCTCCTCTAGTCGATTGGCGGAGGTGGTGCGGGGTCCAAGCGGACGTGACTGCGATGGATCCATGCTTTTCTTTCAGCTATTCGTACTGCAGTTGGTGACGAGTCGATCACCTTGAATGGGCCCTCGAATTTAGGGTCCTTCCAGCGTCTGACGTTTTTCCGGATGAAGATCTGCGTCCCGGGACAGATTGGTGGGAGCTCAGGATCGGTGGGGCCCTTCCCCTTTCTCTTGGATATCTGGATAGAAAGGAACTGCGCTGCGCTGGTTAGTTGGCACAGATAGTGGTAGAGTTCTGCCTTAACTATCTCAGATGATGACTCACTATCTAATTTGGGGCGTGTGGATGGAACTGTTACATTTATGGATCGTCCAGTGACAAGCTGATGGGGTGTGAGGTGATGATCCGAACTTGGGGAGTTTCTTAGTGCAAACAGTGCTATGGGCAGGCAATAAAGCCATTTCTTTCCTATTGTGGCACTTATCTTACTTATTTTGTTTTTGAGCAGGCCGTTAAGGCGCTCACAAATGCCGTTGCTTTGTGGGTGGTAAGCTGAGGTCAGCTTGTGTTTGATGCCTAGCATTGTGGTCAGGAAGGAAAAGATGGCGTTTGAAAAATGACTTCCGTTATCGGTCCGGATGGAGTCTGGGATGCCCCAGCGAGTAATGACATCACGTAATAGAAATGTGGCAGCTGCTTTGGCATCGCAGTGGACGCAAGGTCCACTTTCGATCCAGCGTGAGAATGGACATACTACCACAATGAGATAGCGATAATTTTGGCAGCGATCGATCATATCGACATAGTCAATGTGCAATTCTTTGAAGGGGCCTGATGGTCTAGGAATTGTAGAGGCAACGGTTTTGAGCGTAGGGGCTGGGGAGTATTGTTGGCAAATGAGACATTTATTAACATACAATTGTATCTGCTCATAGGCATTGGGGATGAACCAGTCTGTTTGCAAGGTGATGGACATATTGTCTCGGGTGACATGTGTGGGAAGGTGGAGTTGATCTAATGCCACTTGTAACAAAGCCTGTGGCATCACAGGTTTCCCTGTTACTGTTTGTCTGTATACGAAGTCGGCGGAGTCCTGCTGTACTCCCCTCTTCTTCCATAACTCTTTCTCTTGATCTGGTGCACTTTCTTGCATTTCTCTGAGGTGTAGTTGTGCAATATGATCGTATTGTCGCGTTTTGTCAATATCAAATGGTGTTGGTAATTGGGGTGATGTGTTTGAACTGTGTTCACTGCTGGTGTCGTGCTCTGTTGGAGGTACTGTTTGCGATAAGAGAATAGGGGCAAGTTGGACTTCCGGTGCTGTTTGGATTGAGGGGCCTGTTACTGTGGGGCCTCTGGCTGCAGCTTTAGCTGCCCAATCAGCCAGAGCGTTACCTCTGGAAACAAAATCTTGGCCATTAGTGTGCGCTGTGCATTTTACTACGGCTACTTCAGCTGGTAGTGTAAGGGCCTCAATAAGTTCTTCAAGTAACATTTTGTGAATGACAGGTGTACCATCTGATTTAAGGAAGCCGCGCCTTCTCCAGCGGAGGATGCTGGAGTGAGTTGTTGTGGTGACATATGCAGAATCTGAATAAATTGTAATGCGGTCCTCAGCTCCAATGTTTAGGGCAGCTATGAGTGCTACTAGTTCAGCTGCCTGGGCAGAGTAATGTGGTGGGAGCGTAAGCTGCTGTACGATGTCTAAGGAATCGGAGGAGTCATTTTGCTGTGCTTTAACTACTGCTGCTCCTGTGTATCTTATGCCTGTTTCTTGATCAATGGTAGAGGAGCCATCAACAAAGTATACAGTACTATTTGGTAAGGGATCTTCTTTGGCTGCTCCTGACTCATCTGGTGAATAAGTGGCACAATCATGGTTGTCATCATCTGAGGTGGCAATTGGATGGGCAAAAAATGTGGCGGGGTTTACGGTGTGACATTTGACAATTTTCAGAGAAGGTAATGACAGTATGACTTCGTAGCCTGACACTCTTTGCGTTGTCAGTGTTGTTTTAGCTTTCTGTATTATTGCAAAAACAGCATGTTCAGTGTACATTGTTAGTGGGGAACCCATTACAATGGGGGTACTTTTTCAACAGCAAATGCTGCGGCAGCAAGGGCCTGTTCGCAAGGGTAATGGCCTTTCATGACAGAGTCCAGCATTCCGCTGAAATAAGCAATTGGCTTATGGCCCATGGGGTATTTTTGAGTGAGTACTGCTGTCATGACTAACCCATCACAGTGAGTGAAGAGGTAGAATTCTTTTGTGTAATCAGGTGATCCTAACACTGGTGCATTTGTTATCTCATCTTTGAGCTGGGTGTAGGCTGTTCTCATTTCAGGTGTCCATTCAATTTTATTATGTCTGTCTTTGCCCATTTTCACAGCTTTCAGCAATGGGGCAGTTATTGTTGCGAAATCAAAAACCCATTGGCGGACATAATTAACCAAGCCGAGGAATTTTTGCATGTCCTTAACTGTCTGGGGTTCAGGAGTGCCTTTTATTGCCTCAACTCGACCTGGAGTCACTCGCCTGCCTGATGCAGACAGTAGCTGTCCTAGGTAGTGTACCTCCTCCTGACAATACTGTAATTTTTGTTTGTCAACTTTATATCCTCTTTGTGCCAGCGTGGTGAGTAAGAGGATGGTGTCTTTCCTGCATTGCTGTTCGGTGGGGCTGCAAAGCAGTATGTCATCGACATATTGCAGTAAGGTGCTGTTACATTGGAAATTGGACAAGTCTTCTTTGACGACCCTGTTAAAAACACTAGGGGACTCACAGTACCCTTGAGCTAACCTTGTGTACGAAAATTGCACATTTCTGAATGAGAACGCCAGGAGGTATTGACTGTCTGGGTGCAAAGGAATGCTGAAAAAGGCATTTTTCAGGTCGATGACAGAAAAGTACTGTGCATCCGGGGGGACATTGGTGAGAATGACAGAGGGGTCTGGGACAATAGGGAATTCTGGTACTACTATGCTGTTAATTGCGCGAAGATCGTGTACCAAACGCCATTGATTTGTCTTCCCCTTCCTCACAGGAAAAAGGGCTGTGTTACACGGAGAGATACAAGGATAAATTACTCCCTGTTCTAGTAATGCCTGTATAGTGGGGGCTATGCCCTCCTCTGCTGC
The DNA here is from genome assembly GCA_963921515.1 of Calotriton arnoldi. Taxonomy (NCBI): domain Eukaryota; kingdom Metazoa; phylum Chordata; class Amphibia; order Caudata; family Salamandridae; genus Calotriton; species Calotriton arnoldi. The sequence goes on from CAWUFW010002773.1 coordinate 165,933, forward strand.
TTTAGACAAGGGGTACTGTTTTATTCTGGGCAGGATAGCACCTTGTTTGAGTGTTATCTTAAATGGCCTGGCAGATCTAATAAGGCCCACATCATTTGGGCCTGTTGTCCAAAGATGTGCTGGTACCTGAGCCAAATCGGCTTCTCGCACAGAATCATAGTCGGGGGTGATCGTTGGTGTTCTAATTTCCATTATCACTGAGACGGGCACATTGTTATCATAGATAATCTCCGTTTTAGAATATTCCTCAGGGGATCCAAATAGCTGAGCATCTGAAATGTGTCTGACCAATCCTTCCTGTTCAAGGAAGATGACACAAGCCCATGTGTGGGCATTGTCATCGCATGCCAGGAAAGCACCATAGGTGGGTGTTATTTCAAGGGCGCAGATGTCAAAAATCAAGTTTTTATCTAATGCCGGTGAGTCTGGTACTTGGGGTCTAAAGAGAAATTCTTTTGGTAGCTGAACTGTGCGACCTCGTAATTCGGGAGTGGTGGCGACAATTGTGTGGACAGCTGCAGAGAAGGCCTGCTCATTGACTGGGCGTGCTCTGACTTGGCTATCTAAGGAAGACTGTGCAGTGACTGCCATCATCCTAGTTAGTGGAGTACCTGGAATGGAGCAAATCATTGTTCCATTGTCATCAAAGTGGATGGTCATGTTTAGTTTGGCCATGAGGTCGCGTCCTAAAAGATTGACTGGGGAGCTGGGTGAATAGAGCAGAGGCTGCTCCACTGTATGGCCTCCTATCTCCATTGAGACTGGCTTGGTGAAGGGGACCCTTGCTATTGCCCCAGAAAATCCCTGTGTGTCCGCTGTTTTGGTTGAAATGGGCAGAGGGCCACCTGTAATGCAGGAGTATGTGGCACCTGTGTCAACAAGAAAACTGTATATTTTGTTATTTATCATAACACTTGCAATAGGGTCCTCTTCAGTATTGCTTGTGCATGACAAAATTGGGCACACAAGAGTTGTCTGTGGGCTGTCCTAGCCAGTGTATCCTCCATGCTGATATTGCTGGATGGTGCCCTGAGTAAAGGGGTTGCTGGAGGCAACAATTGTTCCTCCTAGAGGCACATTGTTTTGTGTTTGGGGGACCATCTGGTAAGTAGGCTGTTGCTGTGGCTGTAACTGTTGCATTGGAATCTGCATTTGTTGGACCGCTGGCTGAACCTGAAGCATTGGGGGCGCTTGGAGCTGCACTTGCTGTTGCTGTGTTGGTTGCACATATGAGTATAGTACTTGGGGCTGCTGGGGGGTGGCTGTGTGCGCTGTTGTTGTTGGAATGGTACCTGTGCTTGGTAACCAGGACGCATATATTGCTGACCCATATCGCGCTTTTTACTGTTACAGTCTCTCTGGATATGGCCTTGTTTCTGGCAATAGTAACAGATTATTGGTGGTGCCCCTTGTCCTGGCTGTTGTGGAAACCTTTGCTGTCCCATCCCTCGCCCCCTTCCTTGTCCACCCGTGTTCCAGTTCATGTTTGGTCTGTTATTGTAATAGGGCTGTATGTTGGTGCTGTACGCAGGTGGTGCTGGCATGTACTGTGTCATTGCCTGTTGTGGCTGCTGGACATACTGTATGGCTTGTTGGGGTTGAGCTTGTATGTACTGTACTGCAGGTGGTGCTTGTACCTGCTGAGGGGCAAGTTGGGTATTGCCTGCAAGAGCATTTATGGCAGCCTGAGGGAATGATGTTACTGCTGTCATTTGAGTGACGGGTGCCGCGAGCATGACTGTGTCAACATTGTCTTTTTTCTTATTTAGTTTCTGCTGTACTAGTTTGGCAGCGGCATTCTCTATTGCCAGCTGTCTAGTCTTCTCCTGTTCCTGTCTCTTTTTACAGTAATGTACAATGTGATCTTGTATCTCTGCCCATGGCTTGCATTCCATTGCTACAATGCCATCTAATTTCTCCTGCACTTCAGTTGGCAAACCTTTCTTTACTGTGTGGTAAAATAGTCTCCCATATCCTCCATTTGCGTCCCATCGTTGCCCTAACTCCTGGTGCCACTTTTCTTTCATTCTAGAAAGATAGTTGGCAGGGTCCTCATTTGGTTGCATAGTCTGTGACAACAGAGCCCCAATGTCAGGAACATCAGGGAATTTCCTGCGCAACTCAGCCCATGCTACTGTTCTAATCTCGTTGAAGGAAACACCATCATGTTTGGTGTTTGTTTTGGTAAGATTTTTATGAATACGTATAAAAAGATCTTCTGCATCTTCTCCAATGAGGGAGATCAGCAGGCTTTTTACATCTCCGATTGCTATGATTTGGCCTGTGGTGCAATTTTCAAAAGCTGCAATCCATTTTCCCGCACCCTCTGTGAGGGGTGGGAGCAGCTTTTTGACATTTTCTTTGTCTAATGTAGACCAGGGGATATAGATGGGGGGATCAATGATGTTTTTATAGAGCAGTGGCATCTGGCGTGTTACCCCAGGGCGTTGCGCTGTGGGTCCTGTAGAATCATACTGGCGAGCATATCTCTGCCAGACTTTGAGGCTCTCCCTCATGTAGTCATAGTCCCAATCCTGATCTCCTAATCCTTTGAGGATGCATTCAACTGCTGTGGCCATGTACTGAGGTTCAAAAGAGCCTTCCCTTGGCCAAGGGCGCATTTGTGGCGCCAAGGGCTCTGACCAACCTGCCAAATCGTCTGTAAAAGGGTTAACTGCATAATCTGAACCTTCCCCCAATGTCACTATCTCATTGGGAGTGAGGTCATTACTAGCTTTTGGTGGAAGTGGTCTACTGAGATACATCATGTTACGTCTATTTTTCATCCTAATGGTGCGTAAGGAAGCGGAGCCCGAGACGTCATATAGTATGTCGTCGGGGCGTCCATGTGTCCCCAAGATTTTAAGTCTCTGTGCCTCGGTGGTCCTTTCCTTCCTTCTTACCACTGGGTCTTGTTCCTGTGGGTGTTCACAATATATTGGGATCTCACCAAACAGTGGATTGTGGCCTACTAGCACCAGTGGGCGTGTCTTCTCCCGTTCTAATGCTGTTGGGGATTGGTGGGCTTGGTGTGTGTTGGAGACTGTTTGTGTCATTCCAGAGGCGGCAGCGCCACAGTGGTGGGGACGCTCCTCATGGAGATATTGCACATTCCCTTCCCCATTCCCGCTGATAATTGTCTGTGGGTGGTGCTGGACGAGGTGGTGTCGCGTGGGTGAGGGTGGTGCTGGAGAGCTGGCCTTAGTGATCATGTCTGTAATGCTTTTGTTCATGTTCTCTAATTTAAATGACAAGCGTCTCATTGTTTTTATCTGTTCTGTGTGGCTAGGTGATTGATGCATGTATGACTGTTCTTCTTCAAGGTGCTGTGGTGAAATACTTTCCAGGCTGGTGCTTTTGCTCAAGTCTGCATTTTGTCTATAATTGCCATATGAGGAGGGAAGACCTGTGAGGGGGGCATGCTGTCCCTCAGTTATGCACAGCAATGGTGGTTTGGGGAACTCAATGAGCTGCCGCTGCTCTGTCATAAGGCCAGATCCTGGTACCTCAGCATGGGGGGCAGCAGCCATGAAAGGCATGTTACTTTGCAATTGGGGGTGCGAATTTGAAACCAGGTGTGTATTGGTGTGGTGAAATATATTGGGGTCATGTTGTTGTTGAGTGTCAATGTCACGGAAGAGGTTTGATTTAGAGTATTGTTTAGTGCTGAGATCATGGGTAACAATAACAGGTGAACGCGAGGGACAGGGCAGGGCTTGAAAGATGGAGTCATGCGAGTGGCGAGATGATGTCTGAGAGACAGAGTTAGAGCCTTCCTCATCGTCTTCACCTGGGCGGGGGTGTGCAGTATTGACTGTTGGTGTAAATTTTAGTGATAGCTGTGCATCTATGAAGCCTGGGATCCCTGATACCGCTGTCTCCCTTACTGTACCGTTGGGGAGAGGCAGGTGTATGCTGCGCAGGTCTGTCAGGTCGGGGTATACATCCCCGGGGGGCATGGGTGGGGTCAGTGGTCTGTTCATGTGGTGGTACGGGTGACTAGGTGACGTGTGGGAAGCCTGAAATTCCTCAACCTGTGTGACGTGTAATTCTGGGCCGAGGTGCGGTGAGGAAGATGCCTCGTTGGATAATGGCTGAAAACCTGCAGCCGGGGACTCATTAGTGGTGACTGGTAGTTCCAATTGCTCCTTATTAGTCATCTCAGTATACATACCGCTAACGTGATAAGGTGGTGGGGGCGGAGCATTGGGTACAACCGGTGATGTGGGGTCAGAGTGTGTTTGAACCTTATCTTTAAAAATGCGCCAAAGGTCTAAAGTAGCCTTTCTCTTCTGTAGTTTAGTACCGGAGTACTTTGTGTCTAGAAAGGTGGTGGCATGCTCCAATATTATAGGGTCAAAGCTTCCCTCTGACGGCCAAGGATGAGTCATCTTTGTCGTATGCTTATGAAGCTCACGGCAGTGCTTTGAGATATGGTGTTCTTGACCTCCAAATGTTCTTAAGACATGTTGGAGTGGAGTCGCCATTTGGGTATGCGTAATCGTAGGCGCTTCAGGCAAGGCCTAAATTACAGGAGCGCTTTTTCTCAGGTGCTAGGGACAATGTCTCTGATGAGTTCTTGCTGTACTGCCTGAATGACAATGTCATATACCCCGTCCTGTAGGTCCCGCTCTTGTGCTGAAGTATAAAGAGGGAAGCGAAGCTGGCCGTCAAAGCAGGCTTCAGCAATATAACTCTGGAGTGGGTGCCTTGGCCATGTGCTAGATAATATGGCAGTCAGTAGCGATCCATGGGGACGTATAATGAAGAAGATGTGAAAGTGGGTAGAAGTTTTATACACAGTAGAGCTCAAAATGCCATTCATGAATGTTGTTTTAAAAATACAATGTGTTTGAGGATGAAAGTCAATTTTTGTTGGAAAGGGATGCACTTAGATGTCAGGCGAGTATTCAGCGGTAGGAGAGTGAGTGTCAAGGGTAGGGGTAGGGACGTCTTCTACTAGCTCCTCTCCTATGGCGCTAATAATAAAGTGACACAGTGCTTTCCTCAAGTCCTGTTCGTCTGGTCCGGTGTATATCCCGTTGGGGGAGAAATCAGGAAATTGGAGTTGGTTGTCAGAGAGAGATGCAATGATCTTGCTCTGCAGTGGGTTGCGGGGGTAGGATGATGTTAAGGTAGTAGGTATCTCTAAGCCTGGTGCTATTAAGCGAATGCGTATGTAAATATAATCTTTTGTTTTATGAACAGAGGTACTCAGGATCCTGTTCATGGGGACTAATAATAATTGAAGAGACTTAGAGTGTTTCCTAAAGTGTCAGTGCTTGCAATGTTTTTGTTCTTTGACTTTAGTGACAATGGGGTGTGGAAAAGCTGGTGCAAGCGAAAGCGTTATTTGCTGTGCTTGAGTATAATCGATCCCTAGGGCTTGAAATATAGTGAGAAGGACAGTGTTTGCTAAAGGTGTGACGTAACAAAAGGACGATGGGTGACCAGCGGAGAGACCTACCACGTTGTTGTTCACTAAATACACGATGATGGGAGAGGCTGTAGTATCAGGGGATGGGTCATTCATTCCCTATAATGAGTGGAAGTGCGGAGATGGACAGGTCGGGGGTTGCGCAGTGGGAACGTCAGGTGCAGGGACCTGTAGGTCTACTGAGTAGTCCTGCAGGAGTGCCACAAGGAGTGGGGACTCATCAGCAGAAGACAATGATTGAGGGTGAGCACTACTAGATGCTGATGCTGTGGGAGATGCAGGAGCGGAAAGACGAGGGAGTGTTGCTTCTTCAGAAAGTGCCGTAGAATGTGCGGAGTTAGACTCGTCGTCTGTGTGAATGACGGGGGAGAATTAGCAAAGTAAACAGAGGAACTCAATGAGGGTGGGGAGGATGAAGAGGAATTAGAGGAATGGCCAGGCCACAGCAGATCCGGGCGGGTGGTATCTGGTGGAGGCAGTGGCTGGGAGGAGACGTTAAATGAGGGCGGATAGTCTACGAGAGACAGAAGGGCAAGGCGTAGCTCAGTGGTGGGGGTAAAGGTGACCCCTAAAGTATTCCAAGCGGCTGCAAGAATGTCACTTTGATGGCGTGTAAGAGGGGTAAAGCGGTCCAGGGAGGTGTGATAGACAGCAGTGGCCGTACCACGGACTGAATGAATGAGAAGACTTATGATCTGTGGGGGGTCAAGGGACATAACGGGGTAATAAAAAGGGGCCAATACAAGAGGAGTGGGGATACACCTCCACCCCTCCTTTTGGCTACCACTTGACGCAAGGCAAGAGGTAGACAAAATGTGTGAGAGACAGAAAAGAGGCGCAAAGTGCGTGCAAAGAGGGCCGAAAAATAATGCAACTACTTAGCGGGATCGCAGCTAAAATTAAAAAGGCAAAGCAATCCAGACAACAGCTCCCTAGCGCAGTCGCCGCTAAACCATACCGAAGAAAGTGTGTGTGTGGGCAACTGAGCACCAAAGTAACTGGCAGTCTGCCACTCGGCTATGTTCGGTAGAGCTGGCAGAACGGCAACAACTGGGGGGGCTAGCGTGGAACAACAGGCAGAACTATCATCAAAAAGATGAGACACAAAAAACAGACACAATGAACAAAAAATAAACAATTATTAAATAAATGAAATGCATTTCTGAAGAAAAACGAAAACCATCAATGTGAGGAAGAGCAGAGTGCGAGGAAACAAAGAGAAAAGGCGGGGCTAGGGAGAGCTGCAGGGCAGCTGCGATCGGCCGACAGAGACTTCCTCTTTCTGCGAAGGCAGAGAGCCGAAGAAGGCTGAAGGCACGACAGAAAGTGACAAACGATCTGAAACAGGAAGTTCCTCAATCCGGAGTGGCGCAGCTAACAAATGAGAAAAGCGCCTACCAGAGACCGAAAAAAACTTAAGAGACAGAAAGAGAAGAGTACCCAAGCAGTGCAGGAGAGAGTCAGAAAGGGACCAATCAGAGAGGGTGAAGAATGAATGTGTGAATACACCCATGAACATCACTTACAACGGTGGGCAGACCACACCCCAAGAGGACCCGAGGGCAGGACAACAGTCACTGAAACCAAAGAACCTCAGAACCACAAATGCATGACCACCGCATACCAGAATGTGGGCAGCCAGCCACGGAGAAACTCACCAAGTGAGAACAAACACACGACGCAAACCCCAAATATCAGCCACTACTGAAAGCAAAATCGAAAAAAAAACAAACACACAAATTATGCGGTAAAGACCTCAAATGCATGTATCAGGCAGCAAACACACGCCAAAATGCGGCCAGTCACATAAGAGAGCTGGCACAGGACCCAAACATCAAATAGCAACCACAAATGGCAAAACCGAAAGAAATACCAAACATACAAATTATGCGGTAAATATCTCAAATGCATGTATCAAGCAGCAAATACATGCCAGAATTCGGCCAGTCACATAGGAGAGACTCGGCACAGGACTCAAACCCCAAATAGCAACCACAAATGGCAAAACCGAAAGAAAAACCAAACATACAAATTATGCGGTAAATATCTCAAATGCATGTCTTAAGCAGCAAATACATGCCAGAATTCGGCCAGTCACATAGGAGAGACTCGGCACAGGACTCAAACCTCAAGCCATACAATTAAAAAGAAACACAATAAAAAATAAACACACAAATTATGCGGCAAATACCTCAAATAACAACATACATGAAAAAAGGCAAATACACGACTCATATGGCAACAGAATAATAAGAAAGGTGAAGAGACCCCACGCAGAAAGAAAGCAAAACGAAGTATAGGACAGCAGAGAGGGAAGGACCAAAAAGATGCCTCACAAAATATGACCAGCCACAGAGGACGTCGTGGCAAGACAGTTAACCACAGGGGAACAAGAGAGCAGACACAGGGGAAACCCCAGAGGACACGACAGCCGGGACGGACCACCCCACAAGCCACAACCTGAGGTAAATTCAAGGAAGAAAAACAAAACCATGCCTGACTTACCCAGGCGGGCGGGGGCAGCGGAGCGTCCGAGGTGCAGCCTGGAGGGGAAACCCGTGCGTGCGTCTCAAGACCACACCGTGGATGACTCGCCGACCGAGACACCCGTTCGTGGACGCCACTGTGTTAGAGGGTACGTTATGGTTGGTCACACTCTTCTGCGTACCTCTCCCCTCTCAGAGTCTCTTTCACACTTTGCTCGGTCACTTGGCAAGAAAGAACCATGTGTTAAAATATCATAGTTTATTAAACAATTCAAAAGCATAAAAGAAAATACTTCAATTTAAGTGTTGCCCATCAACATATGGGTAAGATCAGAAATAACTGCATCAACAATGTTAAAGATCAATTGGTTCAATTCAAACAGAAATGTATATCTATAAATTAATCCATGAGCAGCCGATCAAGGGGCAGCCCTGAATTCAAGAGTGATACAAATGATAGCATTCAGAGGACAAACTTCTTATTGAGATAAAATAACAATATTCAAGATTACACATTTAAACTGAAATAAATGCAATTGCTTGGGTACAGATTACCTGAAGTAAATAATCTGACAAAGCCAAAAGGCAGAATTATTGAGTCAGATAGTCTGACAAAGTCAATGGGCAGAATCTGACAAAGGCAATAGGCAAAATTATTAAGTCAGATAGACTGACAAAGTCAATAGGCAAAATCTGACAAAGCCAATAGGCAAAATTATTAAGTCAGATAGACTGACAAAGTCAATAGGCAAAATCTGACAAAGCCAAAAGGCAGAATTATTGAGTCAGATAGTCTGACAAAGTCAATGGGCAGAATCTGACAAAGGCAATAGGCAAAATTATTAAGTCAGATAGACTGACAAAGTCAATAGGCAAAATCTGACAAAGCCAATAGGCAAAATTATTAAGTCAGATAGACTGACAAAGTCAATAGGCAAAATCTGACAAAGCCAATAGGCAAAATTATTAAGTCAGATAGACTGACAAAGTCAATAGGCAAAATCATTAAGTAGGAGCATTATCACCTTGGCAATAGGAGCTCTGGGCCCAGTCAGGAGCGATTGATCAGTCGGGAACCCTCACACGGCACCTGGGTGCTGGTTTGAAGAGAATTCGAAGCCACACCCTGGGTGCAGCTGTTTTATATGTTTGAATGCAGAAGTTTTATCATCTCTGACGTAGGTCCTGACGCAGCCCTTGACCGCCCTCTTACAGTAACTATGGAAAATTCCACACTTAGAACTGTGAAGTGGTATCATGGTGAAATTAGGGGCTTTTGACAGGTGGTCAGTGCTCCTGACCGCAAAAAGTAAACAAAGGATAATTTTTACCATAAGAAAGCTCAGAGTTAACATTTTAATACATTAATTCTTTGTCACGTAGCCGTCTTTCACCGCTTCGATTAAGCAAGCGCGGAAAGTTTCATAACTAAAAATATTGCAAATGTACTTGTGAAACCGCCAGATGTACCAAAAATGTCCTACGTGTGTGGGCTAATCTAATTCTCGTAACTGTGGAAATTTACAAGGGGGGAGAGTTTGTCGCGGAGGATGGCGCAGGCCTCTGCTGTCAGGTTAGTGAAGTCTATTGGGCCTATACATATCTCTTACAAAGGTATGGTTGGTCTTGTATGTAGGTCTGTGAGAAGGTGAACTTGGGCCTATGTGTGGATTTGTAAGAAAGTGAAGGACCGTGGACAACTTAAAGACCCTTTATCTAGGCCTCAGTGGTGGGGCTTATCTAGGGATGCCAGGTTTGAAGGGTATTGCAGAATGGGGTGTGGGTGTCTGTTAGATGGTAAAACGGGACCCTCCTACAAGTGTGGCGCTAATTTTCCCTGGATGGGTGCCAAGTTCACACGATCACTGATTCATACCCTGTATGGGTTCCATCCGCTTTGCAGTCTCTCATTCCGGCACTGCTTCCTTCTTTGCAGACTGGACACAATTTCCAACCCACCGACCCGCTTACACTCTCGCGGTTTTGCATCCCCCGTGGCAGGGCCTGCCGCGTGTAAATGAAAGCTCCAAGGTTTGCCCAGCTGGCAGGGACGCACTCCGGAACCAGTAATGCCATACAGACTTCGCAGCCCATGAATTGCAGCCTGACGCGTTTCAAACAATCTTCCTCAGAGGCCGTTCTCATGTGTTCATTGGCTCAGGCGCCACACATTTATTTCAAATTTGCTGCCTTCTGATAGGCTCCCGCTCCAATGAGCAATTCAGCAGTCTCCCATGATTTGTGGTACTTGTAGTGTGGCGCTAATTTTCCCTGGATGGGTGCCAAGTTCACACGATCACTGATCATACCCTGTATGGGTTCCATGCGCTTTGAAGTCTCTCATTCCGGCACTGCTTCCTTCGTTGCAGACTGGACACAATTTCCAGCCCACCAACACGCTTACACTCTCGCGGTGGTGCGTCCCCCGCGGCAGGGCCTACTGCATGTAAATGAAAGCTCCAAGGTTTGCCCAGCTGGCAGGGACGCACTGCGGAACCAATAATGCCATACAGACTTCGCAGCCCATGAATTGCAGCTTGACGCGTTTCAAACAACCTTCCTCAGAGGCCGTTCTCATGTGTTCATTGGCTTAGGCGCCACACCTTTATTTCAAATTTGCTGCCTTCTGATAGGCTCCCGCTCCAATGAGCAATTCAGCAGTCTCACACGATTTGTGGTACTTGTAGTGTGGCGCTAATTTTCCCTGGATGGGTGCCAAGTTCACATGATCACTGATTCATACCCTGTATGGGTTCCATGCGCTTTGAAGTCTCTCATTCCGGCACTGCTTCCTTCGATGCAGACTGGACCCAATTTACAGCCCACCGACCCGCTTACACTCTCGCGGTGGTTCGTCCCGCGCGGCAGGGCTTGCCTCGTGTAAATGAAAGCTCCAAGGTTTGCCCAGCTGGCAGGGACGGACTCCGGAACCAGTAATGCCATACAGACTTCGCAGCCCATGAATTGCAGCCTGACGCGTTTCAAACAATCTTCCTCAGAGGCCGTTCTCATGTGTTCATTGGCTCAGGCGCCACATCTTTATTTCAAATTTGCTGCCTTCTGAAAGGCTCCCGCTCCAATGAGCAATTCAGCAGTCTCCCACAGATTTGTGGTACTTGTAGTGTGGCGCTAATTTTCCCTGGATGGGTGCCAAGTTCACACGATCACTGATTCATACCCTGTATGGGTTCCATGCGCTTTGGAGTCTCTCATTCCGGCACTGCTTCCTTCGTTGCAGACTGGACACAATTTCCAGCCCACCGACCCGCTTACACTCTCGCGGTGGTGCGCACCCCGTGGCAGGTCCTGCCGCGTATAAATGAAAGCTCCAAGGTTTACCCAGCTGGCAGGGACGCACTCTGGAACCAGTAATGCCATACAGACTTCGCAGCCCATGAATTGCAGCCTGACGCGTTTCAAACAATCTTCCTCAGAGGCCGTTCTCATGTGTTCATTGGCTCAGGCGCCACACCTTTATTTCAAATTTGCTGCCTTCTGAAAGGCTCCCTCTCCAATGAGCAATTCAGCAATCTCCCACAGATTTGTGGTACTTGTAGTGTGGCGCTAATTTTCCCTGGATGGGTGCCAAGTTCACTCGATCACTGATTCATACCCTGTATGGGTTCCATGCGCTTTGAAGTCTCTCATTCCGGCACTGCTTCCTTCGTTGCAGACTGGACACAATTTCCAGCCCACCGACCTGCTTACACTCTCGCAGTGGTGCGTCCCCCGCGGCAGGGCCTGCCGCGTGTAAATGAAAGCTCCAAGGTTTGCCCAGCTGGCAGGGACGCACTCCAGAACCAGTAATGCCATACAGACTTTGCAGACCATGAATTGCAGCCTGACTGTGAGAAGTTGGCCTGGCATATGCTGTCCACTAATTATAGTGGGTACCTTGCACCAGTCCAAACAATCCCTTATCGGAGATAGGTTAAAGACAACCTTTATTGAAAGCTATCCTAGTGGTAGCTATGGAGAGCAGCCTTCAGGCTAAGTCTTGAAGGAATGTAAAGCAGCTTGTTTTACCAGTCTATAATCTCTTGAGTGACCAAATGAAAGAGGACCACACCAGGTATATATTCAAAATATATGTATTTATTACTAAACACACCCCTCTAGTCTCTTTATGAGGCTAGAGTTCGAAGTACATAAATTATAAGTTAGTTATCTACAATAATAGCACAAATACACGTTTGAGCCCAGGGGCGTACCAAACCATATACCAATAAAGTGGTATAAGAACCACGACTGAGCTAGACACAAGGCCTAGAGCCTGTAGAAGTGCTTGGACCACAAGGAACCACCCAAGGCAGTGACACAGGGGACCCACGGGGGACGCGTGCAGTGTATGAACACAGCCGCGAACCACCGTTAACTTCTATGGGGAAAGTCGCGATTAGAATTTAAAAGAAAAGGGACACTTAGAGGAGGACTTGGAGCAAACCCTTTGAGAAGTAGGCTGTTCTAGTGTCAATACCCACGGGAGCACCGGAGTACTCGAGTTACCTCACCCAGGGGAGCCGGGTGCATAGGTGTCTTTCGGGGTTGGGTTTCGTCGTCGCTTTCAATGGCGATCTGCTGCAAAGTGCTGCTGGCGGCCAAGTCGAAAGTGTTCGGGTGGATCCAAAGGTGGATCGAAGATCTGAAGAACCTGAAAGCAGAGGGGACAGAGTCTGGGTCACTAGCCAGTGACCAGGAAGGCGATGAGCAGATGCCCACCGATGTCGAGTGCTTCAGGTCGGTTGACGGTCATCTTGACTCTTCAGCCACGAGGTCCATGAGGCGTCGACGATGACCAGGAGCTGGATTCTAGCTGTCCCACGACGTTTGTCGATTGCAGGGGTGTCAGCGACCGGATTGGACCCAACAAGCCTTGGCAATGGCTAGTCTCGTGGAAATAGAAGAAGGACGATGTTGCAGACCAGCAAGGTCTGGGGGACTCACCCAGCGAGGATAAGTCATGGCACACCTGGAGCAACCAGGGAGCCCAAGCAGAAAAAGATTGGCCTTTGGGAGGGCCTACTAGCCAACGGACTAGCGACTGCAAAGGAGCCTCGAGACGATGCACGTGGAGCTGGCTCACAGGACACTCGTGGAGTGGAGGCCAGGGATCTTCGGTGTAGTTGGTGCTGGAGGCTGGGGCTACTGAGAGCCCAAAGCACGACTTCGTGGGAGACCTAGAAGAGGATGCACTTGCAAATGCGTTTGGTGTCCAGGGGTCATGGTTCCACATTACCCACGACAGCTACGGGCCTCAGCTTTGCTGGGGACTCAGGGCAGCCTTGGGGAAGTCTGGAAATCCACCTCTGGTGATGCAAAGCCTTCGGCGTCCGACGGGAGCTTCAGCGATGCAGACCGGACAATTGCTTCTTTGGTGCCTGCCAAGCAGGGGAGTCACTCCTTGACCCCAAGGGAGATTCTTCAGTCCTCTAATCTTGAAGTAGAGCGTCGAAGGTCCAGGATTCTGTGTCAGAGTTTCGTCCAGGTAAATCTAAAGTCCTAAGGACTGGGTTCCCCTACTTATACTAAGGTAGGGGGTTGGACATACTCTGTGGCCCCACCTATGGGAGGGCCAGGGCAGAGGGGTGGTTACACCCCTTTCCCTTTGTCCAGTTTCGCACCAGAGCAGGGGCTGGAAGCCCCTGAGCCGGTTTGAACTGGGGTATGCACAGGGACACCAAGTGTGCCCCCAGTGCAGGATTTCAAAGCACCCGAGAGTGCTCCCGCCCAGCCCCAATACACACTATCCTGTCTGGGGAGATGGTCACACCTCCCTGGGACAGGAAACCTATTGTCCAGGCCTCCCCTGCCGGAGTTTCGGTCAGCAGCAGGAGGCCAGACTCGTGTCTGTGGCAGCGGCATCCATTTTGTGATGCCAGGGCTCTGGGTATTCCGGTGTGTACATGTCTTTCCCTCTAGAAGGGTGGAATGCTACCCCCGCGGGCAGAACTGGCGGGGGGGGTAGTATTCCAAGATGTTTGACACCAAACACGACATGTTTCCGTGCAGCCATCCCAAAGTTAGCATTTAACGCAAGGTTATAATGCGCTTAAGAGTATATGGTCAGGCTGCACTACAAACAGCATCAGAGAAGGGTCTCCGAGACGCTGCAGAGGGGCCCTGCTCATGCAGGGGCACCCTCTCACATAGGAACCACGCACTCTGCCTTCAGGATTGATAAGGCCTGCCATTGGAGTGACTTATAGGTTTATATGTGTGTATGTATATAGTGATATAGGTAGCCTATATCACAGTAAGGGGTGCATGCACCACCTTACCCAGGCTGCAGTAGCAGACCTGTGGTATCAGTTTGGATGGCCTTCCAGGGGTGGCACAATACATGCTGCAGCCCCTGGTAGGCCTCTGAGGTACCTATGCCCTGGGTACATAGTATACCATATACTAGGGACTTATAAGGGCACTCCAGATTCCAATCAGAGATGTGCCTAAGGCACATGGAAACCATTTTAAAGAGGAAGCAGCTAGGCTGGGGTTCTGATTAGCAGGGCCCCAGCCAGACTAAGGTCAAAAAACAGTGAAGCATCAGCAAAAAGTGGGGGTACCCATGTGAAGCAGATCCTACTCTCCTACACTGACGCGTTTCAAACAATCTTCCTCAGAGGCCGTTATCTTACTCAGAGGCCGTTCTCATGTGTTGATTGGCTCAGGCGCCACACCTTTATTTCAAATTTGCTGCCTTCTGATAGGCTCCCGCTCCAATTAGCAATTCAGCAGTCTCCCACAGATTTGTGGTACTTGTAGTGTGGCGCTAATTTTCCCTGAATGGGTGCCAAGTTCACACAATCACTGATTCATACCCTGTATAGGTTCCATGCGCTTTGAAGTCTCTCATTCCGGCACTGCTTCCTTCGTTGCAGACTGGACACAATTTCCAGCCCACCGACCCGCTTACACTCTCGCGGTGGTGCGTCACCCGTGGCAGGGCCTGCCGCGTGTAAATGAAAGCTCCAAGGTTTGCCCAGCTGGCAGGGATGCACTCCGGAACCAGTAATGCCATACAGACTTCGCAGCCCATGAATTGCAGCCTGACGCGTTTCAAACAATCTTCCTCAGAGGCCGTTCTCATGTGTTCATTGGCTCAGGTGCCACACCTTTATTTCAAATTTGCTGCCTTCTGATAGGCTCCCGCTCCAATGAGCAATTCAGCAGTCTACCACAGATTTGTGGTACTTGTAGTGTGGCGCTAATTTTCCCTGGATGGGTGCCAAGTTCACACGATCACTGATTCATACCCTGTATGGGTTCCATGCGCTTTGAAGTCTCATTCCGGCACTGCTTCCTTCGTTGCAGACTGGACACAATTTCCAGCCCACCGACACGCTTACACTCTCGCGGTTGTGCGTCCCCGCGGCAGTGCCTGCCACGTGTAAATGAAAGCTCCAAGGTTTGCCCAGCTGGCAGGGACGCACTCCGGAACCAGTAATGCCATACAGACTTCGCAGCCCATGAATTGCACCCTGACGCGTTTCAAGCAACCTTCCTCAGAGGCCATTCTCATGTGTTCATTGGCTTAGGCGCCACACCTTTATTTAAAATTTGCTGCCTTCTGATAGGCTCCCGCTCCAATGAGCAATTCAGCAGTCTCCCACGATTTGTGGTACTTGTAGTGTGGCGCTAATTTTCCCTGGAAGGGTGCCAAGTTCACACGATCACTGATTCATACCTTGTATGGGTTCCATGCGCTTTGAAGTCTCTCATTCCGGCACTGCTTCCTTCGTTGCAGACTGGACACAATTTCCAGCCCACCGACTTGCTTACACTCTCGCGGTGGTGCGTCCCCCGCAGCAGGGCCTGCCGCGTGTAAATGAAAGCTCCAAGGTTTGCCCAGCTGGCAGGGACGCATTCCGGAACCAGTAATGCCATACAGACTTCGCAGCCCATGAATTGCAGCCTGACGCGTTTCAAACAACCTTCCTCAGAGGCCGTTCTCATGTGTTCATTGGCTTTGGCGCCACACCTTTATTTCAAATTTGCTGCCTTCTGATAGGCTCCTGCTCCAATGAGCAATTCAGCAGTCTCCCACGATTTGTGGTACTTGTAGTGTGGCGCTAATTTTCCCTGGATGGGTGCCAAGTTCACACGATCACTGATTCATACCCTGTATGGGTTCCATGCGCTTTGAAGTCTCTCATTCCGGCACTGCTTCCTTTGTTGCAGACTGGACACAATTTCCAGCCCACCAACCCGCTTACACTCTCGCGGTGGTGCGTCCCCCGTGGCAGGGCCTGCCGCATGTAAATGAAAGCTCCGAGGTTTGCCCAGCTGGCAGGGACGCACTCCGGAACCAGTAATGTCATACAGACTTCGCTGCTCATGAATTGCAGCCTGACGCATTTCAAACAATCTTCCTCAGAGGCGGTTCTCATGTGTTCATTGGTTCAGGCGCCACACCTTTATTTCAAATTTGCTGCCTTCTGAAAGGCTCTCGCTCCAATGAGCAATTCAGCAGTCTCCCACAGATTTGTGGTACTTGTAGTGTGGCGCTATTTTCCCGTGGATGGGTGCAAAGTTCACACGATCACTGATTCATACCCTGTATGGGTTCCATTCGCTTTGAAGTCTCTCATTCCAGCACTGCTTCCTTCGTTGCAGACTGGACACAATTTCCAGCCCACCGACCCGCTTACACTCTCGCGGTGGTGCGTCCCCCGCGGCAGGGTCTGCCGCGTGTAACTGAAAGCTCTAACGTTTGCCCAGCTGGCAGGGACGCACTCCGGAACCAGTAATGCCATACAGACTTCGCAGCTCATGAATTGCAGCCTGACGCGTTTCAAACAATCTTCCTCAGAGGCCGTTCTCATGTGTTCATTGGCTCAGGCGCCACACCTTTATTTCAAATTTACTGCCTTCTGATAGGCTCCCGCTCCAATGAGCAATTCAGCAGTCTCCCATAGAAATATGAAAAACGCGAAAAAATAATAAAAGGGTGAAAAACATATGGAGGACGTTGTCTGAGGAGTTTTGCGAGCCGTGGTACTACATGTTGTGAAATACGGTGATGTTGAATGTGTATATATATGTACTAATGACAATGATGTAATTGTGGTTATGTTTGTTTAAAAAAACAATTGAAAAACATTGGTAAGGAGAAAGTATATATCTCTAATTTAAAAGCAGCAATGTGAGTCTGTCTTCCATAGCTATCCAAAGATTGGGTCATGTGACCGCAATACTCTGTTTAAATAAAGCATTCTGTTTCTTGACGACTGCCAATGTGAACAAGGCAGGTATGCCGAAACGCGTCATAGCGGAAATTTCGAAATAAATGGAAGAATGAAATAGCAATGATTCCCATGTGTCGGTGTCTGATCTGTATCGAGTTCAGAATTGGTTCGAATGTTTAGCCGCTAACGCTGGAAGAGCGGCTGCATCGACACAACCTCGATTTGGTGCATCTCCGACATTTCCGGCAAATGGTGGAAGGAGTGTTTTTCAGCACAAGCGGAGACGCCCCCCCGCAGATGTAAGCAAGAGACACTAATCTCAACCGTAACGTGGCGAAGTCTTCGGTTTAAAGTTTTCGAGAGAAGCCGGATGCCGAGGAAACTGGCCATTGTTGATACGGTACGTGAAACTTAGACAAGCAAGGTGAGGAGTTGGGAAGAAAACCCGGCAGGGAATCAGAGCGCGTTCGCTATTTACAACGAGCTTTCGAGAGGTGTGTGAGGCAGTCGCTCCTGCATCGAATATACTACAATGGATATTTTAACTAAACAGAGAGAGGAGACAGCAGACTCCGTATTCAGTGAACAGAGTACGATTATTGTGGAACATAAACGTGTATCTGAATCAACTACAAAGGAAAATGACGCTCAAATTTTAAAACGGAAATTAGAGAAACTAAAGCGCAATGAGATCTCCAAGTGGTGGGAATTTAAATCGCTGAGCAAGTATCTCGATGTGGGTAGAATACCACGTGGACTAAGAGTGCTAACAGCCCCCACTTATGAAAATCCAGATCCGGAGATGCTTAGAGAATGGGCAGCTAACAATGCGTCTTCATCAGAGAATATGATGAAAATACTAATTAAATACGCATCTAAGGATCGAGAAAAAATCATAGATGAAATCATCACATTAGAGGCAGAACTAAAAGAACTAATGAGTGAAGATGCCATTATTAAATTTGAATTGGATTTAAGCGCCCGTCTTAAAAAGCATGAACAAGTTATTACAGACCGGAAAGCAATAAAGTTTCAAAGAGACAGGCTGGATTACATGCGGGGGCAAATATATACCTTTGCACGCCGATTTGACAATATACGCAAACAAAGATTATCTAAAACGACTAAAGCAGCTGGAAAACAGGTTATAAATGCTACAAGCTTAGATGGAGGAGAAACAAGTTCGGATATGAGCTCTCGGGCAAGTTCGGATGCCGATATTGCCTCTGAAGATGGACTTCTAAACACGGGACTCCCTGATAACCCGCCATCGGTAATTGAAGAACTTGGTTTTTTATATATAGACCGGACTCAAAATACCAGACCAAACCCGCAGGAATACAGAAAAGAAAACCAAGGAAACGTAAAAACAGACGGAGCGGGAATGGAACTTCGTTCAGGGACGAGGAAGAAGGATTCATACCAACGCAGAGGGTGGAAGAAGCAACAGTAGCAGTAGTGAACTTGACAAATTTGATTTTAACGGATAAAGAGACACAGATTCTATCGTTGGGGCTCTCATTTTGTAAGCGCACTAATTTCAATTATGCTCAAACGCGCATTGACTTTTTTAAGTTTATACGAAAACTGAAGCTTAAAAAATTCTTTCACAATAAAAGCAACGTAGAAAGAATGCCAGAAGAAAGAGAAGGAGTAGATAATCTTGAGGTTGGTGACATGGGATTATTACTTGATTTGCATCAATTGCATCGGGAGGGTGAGGGATTGCAAGGAGTGGAAACTATGAGTCAAATGGCAGATTCATTATGTTTAGATGTATATGATAGTACCAAAACATCATTTAGACCCAAATCTACATTTACGCCCAATACACCCAGAGATGCATTAGACATATTTTCAGATCTAGTTATTAAAGATTTAAAAGAGTTATCTTTAAAGTCAAGTAGAGACTTTTTAAAAAATGAAAGCCAGTTTGAAAAAGAATATCAAGTGGTAGTTACCAAAATAAAAGACAGACAAGATATAGTGGTCAGACAGGCCGATAAAGGTGGGAACCTTGTTCTTTGGTCATTAGAAGCATACAATACTGAAGCAAGTTCTCAATTGAGGGACAAAAAATGCTATCTTAAGGTCCCACAATGTAACCTATTAGAGGTTAAACACAAATACTCAAAAGATCTAGCAAGATGGCGAGGATTAGGTCTACTCACACAAGCAGAATATTTGTTTTTAAATGTAGAAAATCCAGTAGTACCAATCCTATATCTGATCCCTAAAATTCATATGAACAAAGAAAAACCGCCTGGACGGCCGATAATTTCTGCCATTGGTAGTCTATTTGAGCCAACTTCGAGATACCTTGATTCATTCTTACAAATATATGTACAAGCATTACCTGCATATATACAAGACACAAGAGATTTCTTGAATAAGGTTAATATAATGGGCTGGAAAGAAACATACCTTTTGATTACTTTGGACGTTGTTAGTCTCTATACTAGCATAGCTCATGAAGATGGCCTGCGAGCGATACGTCACTTCCTAAATAAAAGACCTATCAATTTATACCAACACACAAACATGTTAGTTGAAATGTGTAGATTGTGCTTGACAAATAGTCACTTCATGTTTGGAGGAGATACATATAGGCAGTTACAAGGTACGGCGATGGGCACCTGCTTCGCCCCCAGCTATGCTAATTTGCATATGGGCTGGTGGGAGGAGCAGGTGCTCAAAACCAAATACAGTAAGATATGGGACGATCACATAGTTATGTGGATTCGTTTCATAGACGATCTTTTCATTCTATGGGATGGATCAAAAGAATTGGCAGAAGGGTTTATACAAGATATAAATGAAAATGATCTAAATTTGAAATTTACTGAACACATTAGTAAGTCTAGTGTTACATATTTGGATCTTGAGGTTTATGTGAAACAAGGAATGATTCATACTCGCACATATAGGAAACCCACAGCTGGGAATACAATTTTGCACGCTCAGAGTTTTCACCCTTCACGGTTGAAATTAAGTATCCCATACGCAGAGCATTTGAGAATGAAGCGAAACTGTAGTGAAGGTACTGCCTTAAATGAAGCACAGGATGTCCTAACTGAGAGGTTTTTGCAAAGAGGGTATAAACATAATGTACTGAAACAGGCTAAAAACAAAGTTGATAAGATAGAAAGGGATACATTACTAAAATCTGACTTAGAGAAAAAAGAAAAGAAGAAGAATACTGAAAATCAGATTAGGATGATCACTGGATACAATGCCTACCAGGCTAAAGTGAGAGATAGCCTGTGTAGACATTGGTATCTAGTGAAACAAGACCCCATATTACAAGGGAAGATACCACGAAGACCTATGGTGACTTTTAATAAAGCAAAATCTATGAAAAATGATTTATTTAACACTAACCCAGAAAAAGAAAGAGGGGGAGGATGGCTAAAGGCCAGTCCTGGCTTTCGTAAATGTTTTAAATGTAAAGCATGCAGGTTTGGAAAAAATGAAAAACAAGTTATAACTCCATTGATGAGCAACCCATGGAAAATAAGGTGTTCACTAAATTGTAAAAGTGATTATGTGGTATATATTATTCAATGTACATGCCCTAAAGTTTATGTTGGTAGTACAATTCATATGGTACACGTGCGTATTCTGCAGCATCTTAGGGCAGTGAAGAATAATGATAAAAGCTATGTGGTAGCCCGCCACATAAATGAGGTACACAAAGGGAATATCAATGATTTAGTGTACTTTGCTATTGATCAAGTACAAAAAATGAAAAGAGGTGGAAATAGAGAAGGTAAACTCCGCCAGCTTGAATCAAAATACATAATGTTGTTTAATTCAAAGAATCCATATGGATTAAACGCTGAAGAGGATCTGCATGTCCATTTGACATAAAGGAGTCATCCATTGCAGTAAGATTGTTTTTAAAATAAATTTTAATACAGAACAGAGAATGGAAGACAGATCAGTAAGATCAAGTAACTTAATGGGATTATAAAGTATAATCTTTAATGGATGAGGTGTTTTAAAGTTGAATTTAAGAAACATCATGATTAATCCACCAAGAATCAATGAGAAAAATGTTTAAAATATTTTTTTTTTTAAACAACTTTTTTTAAATAAAAGCACTTGCACTTTTATAAGCAAATTTTGCACAATGAGGGCAGAGAAGATTATTATCTAAGTACTGTAAAGCACTTGCACTTTAATTAAAATTGAATTCATCTATCTTTTCAAGTTCTGCAATAGATTTGCATTATGAAAGAGGTTACTTGTATATTTAAATGAGATAGGATTTTGATTTATATTGGTGGAGGAATTGGTGGAAAATGAAAAGGAGATAATTTTAGAACACCTCTTAAATTAGTAGAATGGAAAATAATTCTGATGAAAAATTGAGTAATGAAATTTGCACTTGCACTTTATTTGTGATGCTGCTGAAAAAGTATAATACATTTTTACTCTTTTACTAATGTGTATGTATATTGATTTTTTAACATCATAGGTTTTAAACATCATGATTTTTTACTGATATGACTTTAATGTATAAAATAATGATATGTAATTTATTGTACAGGTTGCAAAGTTAGCAGGTACCATTTGTGAGAATTTAATTACAAGTGGAAAGTTGTAGAGCACTTGTTCTAAATTTTAGCGTCTCATGTTGTAATGGGAAATGAGCATTACATTGACACATTATTGTCTAAAGTATTTAATCAACAGATATGATGTTGCAAGTATAATGATTTTTGTACTAATGACAATGATGTAATTGTGGTTATGTTTGTTTAAAAAAACAATTGAAAAACATTGGTAAGGAGAAAGTATATATCTCTAATTTAAAAGCAGCAATGTGAGTCTGTCTTCCATAGCTATCCAAAGATTGGGTCATGTGACCGCAATACTCTGTTTAAATAAAGCATTCTGTTTCTTGACGACTGCCAATGTGAACAAGGCAGGTATGCCGAAACGCATCATAGCGGAAATTTCGAAATAAATGGAAGAATGAAATAGCAATGATTCCCATGTGTCGGTGTCTGATCTGTATCGAGTTCAGAATTGGTTCGAATATATATATATATATATATATATATATATATATATATATATATATATATATATATATATATATATATATATATATATATATATATATATATATATATATATATATATATATATATATTACGTACTGGTGGTTGCCAGTAGGTAGTTAAAGTTAGGACCATGTTTCCATAGGAAATGCATTTTTTGACTTGCCTATATCTTTGGCGCCGTTTGAACAATCTTCATGACATTTTTTCAAACAAATGCCCTGGTGAATCTTGTTCTGCATCGAAAGTTTCGGTGTGATCCGTCAAGTGGGGACCAAGAAAAGGGGGGCAAAAAAAGTGCATTTCCCATGTTAATTCCTATAGGATCTTTAGTCGAGCCTGCAGCCCGAAGCATTGGACTGAATTACACCAAATTTGACAGAAAGGTGGATTTGGTTACACACATCATGCTTTCAGTTATTTGGTGTAAATCTGTAGTTGTTGAGAAATTTAAGAAAATCAAGATAGTGATATCTGTGGCCCCTGGGAATTCGCGAATAATAACTAGCTCAATCAGGGAAATGCAGAGATCTGTTTGGCTGCCAGCACTTCAACTGGGAAGTAGTGGCAGCCATCTTGGGACCTGGCTTCAGCTGAGTGCCACAAAAAAAACATTAAAAAAATAAAAGGGGGCGGGGTAGGAATACCCTGACCACCAAGCCTTGAAAAAAAAATTGCAGAGAATTAGCAAAATGAGTGGCAATTTTTTATTTTTTTTTAAAGCGCGTGCTCCTGCATTTGTTTACATTATAGCTTCCGGGTGGGCAAGATCCCGGCGTCTTGCAGGCTTTAAAAAAAAAAATAGGCTCCCATTCTTGGGCATAATTATGCCCCAGGGAACAGCACCTCCCCGGGGCTCAATTGCAATAAGGCGGGGGGGGGCGCTCGGACCCCCCAGGCCCCTGGGTCCACCACCTCCTGGGGCTATATAAAAAGTAA
This sequence comes from Calotriton arnoldi, assembly GCA_963921515.1. Taxonomy (NCBI): domain Eukaryota; kingdom Metazoa; phylum Chordata; class Amphibia; order Caudata; family Salamandridae; genus Calotriton; species Calotriton arnoldi. The sequence goes on from CAWUFW010002773.1 coordinate 189,049, forward strand.
AATGGGGTCCCACATATCCCCCCGGCCCTGGGGCCTGCCACATTCTGGGGCTACATTCACAGTAATGGGTGGGCCTTGCGGACCCCCATGCCCTGGTCCCACCACCTCCCTGGGGCACATAGATAAAAATAGTGGGGGGGGCACATGACCCCCTCCCGGGCCATATACGACCCCGGGGACCACCACCTCCCCGGTGCCAGATTGTGAGCTACAAAGGAGAAGGGCAGCCAATAATGGCCCTGGGGATCACCACACCCCAGGGCCGGCTCCTGAAATGTCCTGGGGTGCCCACCCCCAGGACATAGCTGTTTGCTGTTGCTTGGCAGGAGCTTTGACAGCTTCCACCAAGTCACAGCACACACTCCGCTTCCATCAAGCGAGAGCTGAGAAATGCTATTGCTTGCTGGAAGTGGAGCTTTCACCTTTTTCCCTGCCCACTGTCAAGTGAGCAGGCAAACAGATGAACAAATTCCTTTAACACACAGGGAGCTATATGTTCAGGAGCTTCCTGTGTGTGAAAGCAATGCCGGCTGCCACAGGAGGCGGGGGGACAGCAGGGATCATGGGGGCCTTGAGGCTCCCCTCCTGGCCCTCAGCACACTGGGTGCCCTGGTGGCACCCAGGATGAATGACTGGGCCCCAAAGAAGGGGTCCCCGGGATCGAAATCGGCTGGGGGAGGGAGGCTGCACAGCACCCCATTTAGTAATGTCCGAGCCCCAGGAAATGGGATCCCTGAGGTCAAAATCAGGTGGGGGAGGGGGGCCACATGGCCCCCTTACCCATTGTAAAATATTTAAATTTAGGAAGGGCCCTGAGGATGGGGTTCCTGGGACTGAAATTGGCCTGGGTAAGGTGGCCGTGCTTCCCCCTCCCTGTTTAATTTATATAAATTAAGGCTGGGGGATGGAGTCCCCGGGGTTGAAATCAGCCTGGGGAGAGAGGCCATGTAGCCCCCCTCTCCCATTTGTTTATGGCTGAGTCCTGGGGATGGGGTTCCCAGGGCTGAAATCGGCCTGTTGAGGGGGGCTGTGCGGCCTCCCCATCCACATTCAAATATGGCCTGGCCACTCACACACCTACTCACAGACCCACTTACCCACTCACAGATACACTTACAGACCCACACAGACACGCACCCACTCACAGACCCACTCAGACTCTCACGTACCCACTCACAGACCCACTCAGAGACTCATGCACCCACTCACAACCCCACTCAGAGACTCATGCACCCAATCACAGACTCACTCAGACACTCATGCACTTACTCATATACCCACTTAGATACACACATCCAATCACAGGCCCAGTCAGAGACTCACACACCCACTCACAGACCCACTCGGACACTCACTCAGGCACTCCTGCACCCACTCAAATACTCATGCACTCACTCATAGACCTACTCAGACACTCACACACCCATTCACACATACATTGAAACACTTATGCAGGTACTCCCAGACCCACTCAGACACTTACACACCCACTGAGATACTCTTGCACTCACTCACTAATTTTCAAAGGTTAGAAGCTACAAACAAAGGTTACAGGAATGTTACAGTTAGGCAATAGAAATTAAGAAACCTTAGAAATTCACTGAAAAAAAACAAATTTACAGGGACATTACAGTTAGGAAATACAATAAAAAAACCTTAGAAATTCACTGAAAAAAACAAAGGCTACAGGGACATTATAGTTAGGCTCACATTTCACTTGTACAAAACCAGAGACATTTAGCAGCTATAGTTACCTGAGCTAATACCCACGCAATGCACTGCTTATGACCTCACATATTACGGCACTCATGACATGGTCTGTGACATCACTGATGGCATCACTGATGACATCTCAAATGACATCACTGATGATTACCTATACAGCCACTCACACAGCCACACACTCACCCATACAGCTAGTCACACACCCACTTATACAGCTAAATAGCCTGTCACACACCCACCCACTCACCCATACAGCCTCTCAACAGAGCCACTCCCTCACCCATACAAGCACTCACACACCAACACCACTTACATACTCATTCAAACATCCATACAAGCACTCACACATCTGCACACTCACCCATTCATCCATTCACACTGACACTTGCTCTACAATACAGCCACTCATATACCAACTCACTTAACCCAACAGCCACTCAAATAGTCTCTCACTCACCCAAACAACCACTTACACAGCCAGTCACCCACCCATAAAGCCACTCACTCCCCCATACAGCCACTGGCATTCCCACTCAGTCACCAATATAGTCACTCACACAGCCACTCACTCACCCATATTGCTACTCACATATCTATTTATATACCCATACAGACACTCACACACCCACTCAATCAATCAATCAATCAACCAGGGGAATTGTAAGCGTGCTACTCACCCGTGAGGGTCTCAAGGCGCTGAGGGGGTCCGCAGATCTGTCTAGATGAAGAGCCAGGTCTTGAGGGTCTTCCTGAAGGTGTTCAGGGAGGGGGCACGTCTGATGTCTGCCAGTAGCTCGTTCCAGGTCTTGGCTGCAATGTGAGAGAAGGATCTTCCGCCTGCTCTGGCTCTGTGAATGCGCGGGGTTTCAGCCAGTGCGAGGTTGGACGATCGGAGGTTTCTTTTGGGTACGTGGAAGTTGATTCTGTCGTTGAGGTATTTTGGTCCGTTGTTGCGTAGGCATTTGTAGGCATGAGTGAGGATCTTGAAGGTGACTCTTTTCTCCACGGGGAGCCAGTGGAGTCTTCGTAGGTGTTGGCTGATGTGTTCGTGCCAGGGGATGCCGAGGACGAGTCTAGCTGCAGTGTTCTGTATTGTCTGGAGTTTGGGGAGTAGGGACTTGTTGATGCCGGCGTATAGGGCGTTTCCATAGTCCAGTCTGCTGGTGATGAGTGCGTGGGTGACTGTCTTCCTTGACTCGGGGGGATCCAATTGAAGGTCTTGCGGAGGATGCGGAGGGTGTTTAAGCAGCTGGAGGTGACGGCGTTGACCTGCCGGTTCATGGTGAGTGATGAGTCCAGCACGATGCCGAGGTTTTTGGCGTGGTCTGAGGGGGTAGGTGGGCTTCCGAGGGTGGTTGGCCACCAGGTGCTGTCCCATGCTGAAGGGGTGGTTCCAGGCCAGGGCTGTTCCTTGTATGCCGGCAGCGTGTAGTCTGGCAACTAGTGTGCGGTGGGAGACGGTGTCGAAGGCCACCGATAGGTCGAGTAGGATAAGGGCTGTGGAGTGGCCTTGGTCCAGGAGGGTGCGGATGTCGTCTGTGGCGGCGAGTAGGGCGGTCTCGGTGCTGTGGTTGCTTCGGAATCTGGATTGGGACGGGTCGATGATGGCGGTGTCTTCGATGAATTGTATCAGTTCCCTGTTGACTGTTTTCTCTGCAATTTTGGCTGCGAAGGGGAGGAGCGAGAGGGGCCGGTAGTTCTTGAGGCCGGTGGGGTCAGCTGAGGAATTCTGTCTTCTCGGCATTGAGCTTCAGGCAGCTGTTGGTCATCCAGACTGCAACGTCTTGCATTCCTATCTGGAAGTTGAGTTTGGCAGTGGTGGGGTCTTTGGTGAGGGAGAGGATGAGCTGGGTGTCTTCAGCGTAGGAGACGATGTTGAGGCCGTGTTGTCGGACGATGGCTGCGAGGGGGGCCATGTAGATGTTGAAGAGGGTCTGGCTCAATGATGACCCCTGTGGGACTCCGCAGGGGATTTTCGTGGGATCGGAGAGGTAGGGTGGCAGTCTGATCTTTTGGCTTCTTCCAGTGAGGAATGATTGGATTCAGGCCAGGTCTGTTCCTTGTATGCCGGCAGCGTGTAGTCTGGCGACTAGTGTGCGGTGGGAGACGGTGTCGAAGGCCGCTGATAGGTCGAGTAGGATAAGGGCTGTGGAGTGGCCTTGGTCCAGGAGGGTGCGGATGTCGTCTGTGGTGGCGAGTAGGGCGGTTTCGGTGCTGTGGTTGCTTCGGAATCCGGATTGGGATTGGTCGATGATGGCATTGTCTTCAATGAATTGTATCAGTTCCCTGTTGACTGTTTTCTCTGCAACTTTGGCTGCGAAGGGGAGGAGCGAGCTGGGACGATAGTTCTTGAGGTCGGTGGGCTCAGCTGAGGGCTTCTTTAGCAGGGGTCTGACTTCTGCGCTCTTCCAGTTGTCTGGGAAGGGCCTGTTTTGAAGGTGGTGTTGATGGTGTGTTGTAGTTCGGGTGCGATGGCGGCAGCAGCTCTGTGGTAGATGTGAGGAGGGCAGGGGTCGGTGGGGGCCCCCGAGTGGATGCCTTTCATGCTCGAAGCGGTGTCTTCGGCCATGGCCGGTGTCCAGTTGGCGATGGTGGGCTGGCTGGTGTCTATGGGGGGTGGGGGTCCGGCTGTGGCGTCTGGTGGGTGGTCGACAAAGTTGTCGTAGAGGTTTTTGATCTTGAGGTGGAAATAGGTTCCAAGCTTATTGCAGAGGTCTTGGGATGGGGTGATGTCTGTGGCTTCACTGCATGGGTTGGTGAATTCCTGGATGATACTGAAGAGTTCCTTGGAGTTGGTGGAGTTGGCGAGGATTTTGTTGTGGATGAAGTTCCTCTTGGTGGTTCTGATTTGGTTGTGGTAGTCCGTCATGGCGTCCTTGTAGGTGGTGTAGTTATCAGTTGTCTTGGTGTTTCTCCAGTTCTTTTCCAGTCGTCTGCAGGTGCGTCTGGCTTCTTGGAGAGCGGTGGTAAACCAGGCGGCTTTCCATGGGCGCTGTTTGTCGGGGTTGCGTAGCGGGCGAGCTCGTCTGCACAGTTGGAGATCCAGGTGTGAAGTTCTCTGGCTGCGACGTTAGCATCGACTGCACAGGTGTGGTTGTCTCGGGTGAGGGTGGAGATGAGTTGCTCATCGGTAACCTTGCTCCAGTTCCTTCGTGGTGGGTGTGGGGCTGGTTTGGGTGCTCTGGGTTTGTCGACGGCGAAGTGTACGCAATGGTGGTCGGTCCATGGTGGTTGCATTGTGTGGCTGAAGTGAACGCTGTTTCCTGAAGCGCAGATGGGGTCGAGGGTGTGTCCTGCTCTGTGGGTAGGTGTGGTGACGAGTTGCTTAAGTCCTATGTTGGCGAGGTTGTCACGAAGGATGGTGGAGTTGGGGTCGCTGGGGTTGTCAAGGTGGAAGTTCAGGTCTCCAATGAGTATTTAGTTCATTGAGGCGATGGCATGGGGTGCGATGAAGTCGGTGATGGTGGTGGTGAAGGGTGTCCGAGGGCCAGGGGGTCTGTAGATGAGGGTTCCTCGGAGTGTGGCGTTGGGGCTGGTCTGGATCTGGAAGTGCAGGTGTTCGGCGGAGGGGAAGGTTTCGCTGGAGGTGGTGAGGCAGAGGGTGCTCTTGTGGGCAATGGCAAGGCTCCCTCCCAGGTGGTTGGGGCGGTCCTTCCTCTGGATCTTGTATCCGTCCGGGATGGTGGTGTTGATGTCAGGGGCGGAGGAGGCGTTGGTCCAGGTCTCCGTGAGGAAGGCGATGTCGGGCGAGTGAAAGTCGAGTAGGTTCCAGAGTTCCATGGCGTGTTTGTGTACGGAGCGCACATTGAGGAGGATGCATCTTAGGGTGTCACTGGTGGTGGTGTCGGTGGTGTTGGAGGCCGGGGTGGTGGTGAAGCTCTGGCGGCAGTGGAGACAGGAGAACTGGCCGTGGGTCGTGCTTGGCGAGGCCTGTTGGCAGTCTCTGCGTCTTCCGGGGTTGAGTGCGAGGAGGGTGGTAGTGTCGTAGCGATGGATGGTCGGAGATACAGGGTTCCTGCCGCTGGTCACAGACGGGCGCAGATGGGCTTGCCTTTGGCACGCTGGCGGCGCGCCAGTGGCGTGACTGCTCAGCGGCTGCCATTATGTAGAGGAGGGGGAGGGACGAGACGCTGGGAGGCGGGAGCGGGGGGTGTCCGGGGGGAGGGGCTGCAGGAGCAGCAGCGGCGGAGCGGAGTTACAAACAAAACAGTGGTGGCGATCAGATATCCAGGCACAAAACGAACAGTAGTGGTAAAAAGGATAAAAAAAATATTACATACACAGTCAGAGCACTTTACCAGTGAAAGCGGCAGAAAATGTTACGGTGCGGGCAGCAGCCTTGAACCTCACAGGAGGAGGTCGGTTCTGAGAGCAGGAGCAGGCAACGGCACGGCGGAGCTGCGGGGAGAGAGTGGACCTAGACCAAGGTCAGAGGTCTTACTCACACATGAATACACACAGTCACAAAGCCACTCACATAACATATGTTAGAAATAGTATCACTCATTAGTAGTACAGAAAGTATACTATTTTAACTTTTTGTAGTACATTAGTAAATATGTATAACACTCATAGGGCCACATGTATCACTATTTCAAGTAGCGATTACCTAATTGCGATTTTCTCCAAAACGCAATTAGGTAACCAGTGGGACCACTGCCTGCTTTTAAAAAATATTTGTTTTTCATTCTCAAAGAGGAAGGGGCCCCGTGGGACTCCTTCCCATTTGCTAACGGGTTACCACCTCCTTCAAGGAGTCAGTAAAATATGAATGTTTTGCGACTGTAATTTGGTCGTAAAACATTCATACATCCCATTCAGATTCGGTATTTGAAAGGGACGCCCTAGATACGCGCCTTCCAAATACCGAATCGCAAACACAAATTGCGATTCGGTAACATGTTACCGAATCGCAATTTGTGTTTCATACATATGTAAAGGCATTTTTGCATCCGGAAATGGACCGATCAGCTGTTTCTGAACGCAAAAATGCTTAATACATGTGTCCCATAAACTTTTAGTCACTGTATACATATATATATGTATATATATTTTTTCAAATAGCATACTCACACACACAGGTAAGTTAAATTTAAGTGATTTAATTGACTATTCACATATAAATAGGCTATCCTGTTTTAGGTTTAAACCTATAATAACTAATAAAACCCCACCGAAAGGGAAATAGCCCTCACCAGTGTAAACATATAAACACTGAAAAAACACCTGTACAACACAAACTAAATGCCATTCAAAGAAAGGAAAAGGAGAGTGAAAGAGCCAATTTTATTTCTTCCTGAAGAGGCCAATACAATGTAACTTTGTTATCTGTTATACAAGGTAGCAGCAAGAAAGACTGGGCTTACATTATTCTGCTTGAGTTTTGTTGTTTAGGGATGTCACTAAAATATTGTTTCTTCTTCCTTTTGCTATTTTCAGTTTTGTGGTCTTTGGTCTAAAGATGCAGGGTTTAGAAGCATGTTTTAGTTCTTGTTTAATTATTTTAGAAACTGTAGAGATTCAGGAAATATCTAAATTATATTTGATATTTTGGGTACATTTGATCCTTCACTGATAGGTAAAATGACTGGTTTCATGAGAATCTTTCCCAATATGTACCATCACATTTACCCGCAGACAGAGAATGGGTGAAACCCTTTGATACATCAGCCCTCTTTTCTATCGAGTCAGTATTGATAGAAGGCTTTAAAAATGTAATGCAAGGTGTAGTGACGGGTATATGTGAAAAGAGTGCTGTCACCAAGCATCTGGGATAGTGGTGAAAACTTGACACCAGACTTTTGGAAAACATGGAACGCTGCTGGAAAAATTTCTTCCAAGTTCAACAAAGACTTGAGTGATATTGTTTGTATCTGCAGTGATTCAGCTACATATATGAATAAGTTTTGTGTTGACCTGTAAAAATTGATACCTGAGCTAAAGTGCTTCCCGGTAAGAGAGCCTTGTCACCTGCTAGATAGGATACTGAAAGCATGTTTACAATCTTCAGAGTTAATGAAGAATGCTATTGACTTTGTCCATTCTGGTCATCCCAACTGTATAATTAAGCAGATGGTTCTGAGCCCTGGAGGCCGTGAATGCTATATTATCCATGTGGCGACCGTTTACAGACTTTTTGCTTAGTGACGGTGCCAAAGGTAAGAAATGTGAGGATCTCTGGTCGTATATTGATGGTAATGTGCAAAAGGTACACTCCACTGCATTCTAATATTTTTACAGGAAAACATGACTGCTGCAGTGGACATAATCAAAAAACTAGAGTCTGAAAACACCCTTGTCTACCAAGTGTTTAGCGTAGTTGGTGTAGATGTGAAACGTCTCCTTGAGAGTAGACTGGACAACACTTTTAGTGACTTTGGCACTGCAACATGTTCCGTGGTAGAATGCTTGCCACTTGGTAAGCAAAGAAATGCGGAGGAGCAATCCAGGAAATTTTATTTTACAATGCTTACCATGATGCACAGAAAATAAGCGGCATGCTGTAATCACAAATTTCAGTGTGCATTATATGCTGTGGTCCTGGGATTATCTTGTAGCAAAGAGAGGAAACAGAGTATGATCTACAAAGGAAGGGACTGAACAAAGCCTGCATATTGGTTCCTGGACAGGGAGAGGACTCCACCTCCCAGACTCCCCAGCACTATGCTGCGCCGCAACCGCACCCAGAAGTGCTTAAATCTGCACTGCGGGTCCTGCTCCTCAGGAAGCCTGCATATTGGTTCCTGGATCGGGAGAGGGAGAGGACTCCACCGCCCAGACTCCCCGGCACTACGCTGCATCACAACCGCACCTGGAGGCGCTTAAATCTGCATCGCGGGTCACGCCCGGGCAAAGCCCCGGCCAAGTGCAGACCCGTCCTGTGCCTGTCATCACCAGGAAAAGGCAGGGCAGGGCCATCCCCTTTGGCCTTGGATTTTTCCGGTTCTACACGGCTGTGACACTGTTGCCATCCTACCCTAAGGTACTGTACTGCAATCTTGAGAAACCTTATTGGAGCTGGATTGTACTTTGCCATATTTTTATTGCCAATGTGCTCTGGGCAAGCAAAGGTGTTTAAAGACAGCCTTCTATCGATCAGTTGACTTGCTATAAGGATGGTAATCTTGTTGTGAAATATCCCCACATCATTATCACTGGCTGTGACGAGAAGACTGCGAGTCTCTAATTGTGTTTTGTAGACATTATTGGGTCTTTGATTTGGCATTTGTAGGTAGCTATTAATTGCTGGGTTTATAGGTTCCTCCTGTTATTTGTTAGCAATCAAGGGCCTGGTCTTGGAGACGCGTTTATCCCCAAAGAGTATCGAATCCCTTATTCTGTGCTTCCCTCTCGTGATTTTATTCCCTATTGAGAATGGGCAAACATAAAGCTCTGGAAGGTGGACACAGGGTTTCTAAAGGGAAAAAACTGCAACCATCTGCGGGGGATAATGAGGTAATGGATAGGATAGATAATCTGTTATAGGAATGTACAGATCTGGTCAATTCTAACCCCAACTCGCATCTCTCAAAGCCCAGCCCAATAACCAACGATGCAGAACCAGCTAAACGGGTACATGAAATATTTGAAAAAGCTAAATGCAAATCCCGACCATGTCCCCGTCTGGCCCCACACAGCCCTGTCCAGTTGCACTCAATATCTACCGAGCCAACTATTGAGTATAGCAATCGTTTCTTGTCCCTCCTTATTGAGGAAAATGCTACAACAAATGAGAATCTACAAGCAGAGGGCCAGGGCATTATAAATCATAGTACTGCTGCACTACTGCAAAATATTATGCAAAATATGATGGGGATAACTGGGGATTTAAGGGATCAGATCAAAACACTTCAGAATACAGTTAAGAGTCTTGAGGGAAACAGCTAGTGAACCACCTGTCTATCCCTGCAGGGGTACCGGGGGGTTTGCAGTAAGTACCAGAATGCCTACAATTTTATGCCCTGGTTCAGATGTTCCTCAGTTACAGATCAACACTATTGATCTCCAGCCAGTTCTAGCCCAGCCCTCGGTGGAGAAAAGGGTGTGTTTGGCAGATAGGAAGGGATGGCTACAATCCTCTCAACCATGGTCGAGCACATTTGAATGGGAACCCTTTACAGCGGCTTGGCGGCAACAGCCTCTGCTGAAGTAAGGAGGTGTCGGCCAAGAGGGAAAGTTTAGGATGGTATTTACACCCGGGCGCTGTGGGGGGTCAGCCAGCTATGATATTTCTTGATAGGGTTCCTAAGTTAGCCTCTGGGGTTAGAGGAGATTCAGATTCCCTAATTAACAAGGTAATATATTGGTTTAGAGTAACAAGACAATGTTATGCACTAATTAGGAGTGATATCATAGGGGTCAAAAGGTTGTGTACCACTGATCGTTGTTATGATAAACTAAGTATCTCCTTTGTTAATAATGATTTGGTGGAAGGTCTCATGGCAGTTGAAGCTCATACCATCTCCAATGCAAACACACAGATTCAAATTAAGTTTCATGACCCCGCTATGTTGAAAGAGTTAGATCACACAGGGGTCAAGACTGGAAAGGAGGCAGTTAACAGTGGGATAACTGTCGCCTCACAATGACTGGAGCATGAGTCATCCTCCTGTAGTAAGACTGCTGTTAGTGCTCTTGTGGAGAAATTGCTGATTCACCCTTTAACTGCTCAAATATTGATTGATCCACTACACCCGGGTAGTGGGACACATGCAGGAATCACAGGTGATAGATTGATGGATCAGATATTGCTTTCGGAAAGTATGCCTCCGGCTGCAAGCACTGGGGTTAGCGCTGTAGGGGAATCAGACTCCCCACCTTCAGATGGGATTTTACAGCCCCAGGATCCCATATTAAAATATTGTCATGGAATGTAGCAGGATTAACCAATCTAATGGAGGAAGATGAATGGGGTATTTTCACTGACACATTTGACATCTGTCTCTTCCAAGAGACATGGGGGCATAATAACATGGGCTTTATCTCCGCTTTTTTGGCTTAAAAAGCCAAAAAAGTGGAGATAAAACTATCGCCCTATTTACAAGAGGGTGCTAACATGCATAATCGCATGTTAGCACCCTTTTTCCCGACGCCTCCCTTTGCATCCCTAATGAGATGCAAAGTGGGCGTCACTGGGCGTACCCCGGATGGACTACCTTGTAGAACATCGCTGATGTTCACATCGCGATATTTACAAGGCAGCCCACAGGATTTTAGCACACGTTAGATTTTGGCGAAAACTGCGGTTTTCGCCAAAAACCAACGTCTGCTAAAATCCTGACTTACCTATGCTTAACATAGGGGGTGGATTATGCTGATACGACCACAGGGTCGTATCAGCAGAGGTACTCGCCGTTTGCAGGGAACATCGCTGGAAAACCAGAGATGTTCCCTGCAAAACGGCGATTTCCCCGCTATCTCTGGAATTTTCATCGCCCTGGAGAAACGCGTTGTTAATAACGCGCTACCAGGGCGATGAATTCCTGAGACAGACGGCGATAAATAACAAAGCGCTAAGCGCGCTTTGCGTTATTTATCCCCGTCCGTTGTTAATATGCCCCATGGTGTCTAGACTCTGCCCACAAAAGTGGGTAGTTCCAATGGGGAGGGAGCAACGGGAGTTTGAGGGGAGGGAGGACAACCAGTTGGAGAAGAAACACTAGTAGGGAAGGGGAGAGATCCAATATGAGCAAGGGCCCTCACACACCCCAAGGGGTGTCATGCTTCATCATAGAGCATCTCCTCGTCGGGCTGGTGCTGCAATGCCGCAGGGGAGCTCTTTGCCGGAGATCTTCAATGTTGTTAAACCGATAGGCCCTATATGATGAGGCAGTGGGGCAGAAGTGTGGTGAGTAGAGTGGTATAAGTGGTGTCTTAAAAATAGCTAAAAGTGTCCAGAATGTACTTTATTCGCTGGACACTGATGCCTTGGCTAAAAACAGACTACAAGAGTCCAGACTGTCAGGAAAATTAAACCTGCTACAGCTCAAAATGTGTAGTGTGAAGGGATAGTGTTTTAAAAGGTCAACATGTTTCACGCCTTTGTTCTCCTGACGGATGAGTGCTGTTTCTTCAGGACCAGGGTGCAAGGGGTACCTAATCTACTCTCTGGTTCAAGGAAACAGTCAGGGTATTCCTAAGGTGTACTGTCCCTATGGTTTAGGATTCCAAGGTAATCCAGAGTGGGGGGCAGAAATGTCAAGTAGAGTAAATACGTCCTTCTCGCGGACCTATAGGTTCCGGAGCAGGTGTGTCAGCCTGTACGTCCAAACCAACCGCAGCAATGACGGAAGGTAGAAGCCTCCAATTTGGAGCTCCTGAATGTGGGACCTACCCACGTCTGAATGCCAGGGATGCTGCATCCCTGGTGTTCAGATGTGGGAAGGACTTTTTTAACTCTACTTGGCATTTCTGCGCTTTATATAAGTGGTGTTATTGGTACACTGGACAGAGATGGGTTTGATGCACCCAAGATAGGAAGTCGGAGAGTTCCCACTTTTCTTTTTGCTGATGACACCTTGTTAATTTCTAAATCACCGCAAGGGTTGCAACAACTCCTGAACTCCTTCCAATTGTTTTGTATGGAGCGGGGTTTGGAGCTTAATAGCTCTAAGACCAAAAGTATGATTTTCACCAGTCAGATGTCAAGTTGTGTCGAGTTGTGGGGCTATTCACATATTGAGTGTCTTTTCGTGGCTGAACAAAGGTTTCTTAGAACTTTATTGAATCTCCCTGTCAGTACACCTTTGATTCCTTTATATCTAGACTTGGGCCAAAAGAAAATTGCCCATAAGATTGAATGCAGAATGCTGATTTATTGGCATAGGTTATGGACAACCCCTATCTTGGAGTCCTGCCATGATGGTATTAAAGTCCTTCTGATCCCACAGTATACATGTAAAATACCGTGGCTCTGTGCAATCAAAGCCTTACTTTTGAGATTGAAATTGGCTGAATATTGGACCCTACCAGGGAGTATGTGTCAGATTGGTAAGGCTAGTCCAAAGGGACTATTTTAGGAAAGTGTGGCAATTGATAATATTTAAGAGTGTAAGGGCTCCTTGACAGTGTCTTTTATTGATCGGAAATCAATAGCACTATTGACGAAATTGTCTCTCCACTGGCGAGGAAGCTTTACCTCCTATTCAGGTATGGCACTCTACCTATAAAATCATTTACGTGCAGATGGCAACACAAAAAAGGCTCATTTTATGAACTGTGTGTAGGATGTGATGGGTGTTCTGAATCGCCTATCCATGTCTTGTTTTTTTGCTCCTTTTACAAAACTATACGTGCAAAATCGATTGTTCCCCTATGTAAAAATCTTGGTTGTAGGGAGCATAAGGAAGCATTTAGAATACTGCAGAATGACACTAGTCAGATTGTAGTTTTTTCTGTGGCCATGTTTTTAAAGGCATTTTGGATTAAGCAAACCAAACTCCTACAGTCTGCCACTGATCTTTATTTGATGTTGATGAAGTTATGTGGTGGGATTTTTATGCTGCAAATTTTATCTGTGGTTTAATCTCTTGTTATTTTAAGAAAAAGGTTGCAACATGAATTTCTGTGGTTTTTATATTGTGTTTTTAACCGTTCATTTTTATTTGTTGATATTTATATGTGTATTTTTATGTATATGTGTATTGTGGTTGTCTTGTTGTCTATACTTTTATGATCCATGGTGATTGAAATAAAGTCTATGATGATGAGGAAAAGTCCCTTCACCGACCATGGCAACTGAAGTCAATGAAGCTTTACTGTGGTAGTCTGCACAAGTTCTCGATCCCTTCCATAATGGGGAATTTTGTCTAGAAAATTACTTCTTTATTTTTGACTGCTTCAAAGCCTCTGAGGGTATATGCACCCAGTTCAACGCATATGTAGCAGAACTTGTCCCAGAGAATCGCAGTCTTCAGGTGCGCCAGTATTGGCATGGCAAGCTATGTCAGCGGCCAGAGTTAGCAAATTGTGTACTGGCTGTTCTGGCATTGCCAGTTTCAAGTGCCAATGTTGAGAGGGCCTTTTCACAGATAAAAGTTTACATGCGAAGGAAAGAACAAGCCACATGACCAAAGACTCACTGAAGAAGTATTGTATGGTGTACTAGAATAAGTTTGATTTGTAAAAATGTATTTGGACCTCATATACACTGTATGTACACTGTCTATATACCCCACACTATCAATGCAGAAAGAAAGCAATGATAAAAGCGAAACGTTCCACAAACACCAGAAAAACACTGTTTCTGTTGTTTTCAATGGCGGAAAAATGTGTATCCACTGATAAACACTGTTTTTTTAAAGTTTTGGAATCACAAAAAAAAACCACCAGAATTTACCAAAAATAGAAACTGAAAACAGGAAAGCCTACATATAATGATATATATATATATGTCTATATATATATGAAAATGTATGTGTATATATATATATATATATATATATATATATATATATATACAAAACAAAGACTCTCCTTCCAGAGATCCAGGGCCCGTAGAAGGGTGGCGCGATGCCGGCGGAGAAAACCGGTAAATCAATATTCATCCAATGCGGGGTTGCCAATAGCGCTCTCGGGTAATCGCAAAAACCAAGCAGAACTCCAAAGTTAGAAATGGGGGTTTATTAGTGTCATAAACCCTCCGTGACGCGTTTCGACTCCACAGAGTCTTGATCACACAGTGAGGCAACCAAAGAGCAGTAACTTTCATACACTTCCTGTATACAGTAAACACAGATAACGGACAATTTTGCGTTCATGGCAGTGTGCGAATTACACTTCCTGTATACAATAAACACAGAAAACGGACAATTTTGCGTTCATGGCAGTGTGCGTGAATTACATAATCGCCATTTGTAAGTGGTAAAACCGTATTATAACTAGGTCGTAATTAATAATGGCAAAGTACAAAACATGATCAAACACAATGTGTACGAACCATAGAATAAACGCATAGCAAGCCCACTGATTGGTATATGTTGCGTAAATTGTCAGTCCAGAGAATGGTAATGGAGCATGCTGGTATATGTAGTCCAGTAGGAAATATGAGTTGTCCAGTAGCCTATAAATTACTGGCAGTGTTACTATATAGATTATGATCAGAAAATATGCCAGTAGGGGAAAAGCATAGTGCATGTGGATAATGTTCATTATAATTGTTCTCAGATTAGTGAGAAAAATGCCAGCATAACTGCTTGGTTATAATGTCACAGTACTAGATGATATGCACAACCTGAACGATACAAACGTCTCTGTGCTGATCTATTATCCCCTGATTAGTGGGAAATATACCTGCGTTCCCTCAGGGCTCTTGTGTCTCGATTCTGGTAAGATGCACAGCCCGGCCGATACAAGCATCACTGTGTTGTACTGTTTTCGCCAATGTAAGAAAGATAATCTGATGTGTGTATCTAAATCTACTAGGAGTGTATTAATTCCTCCTTATTCCATATGGAGAGAAAAAGGGGGGGGGGAAGGTGAGAAGTGTGATCCAGAAACCGCTGCTGCTTGCCTATGGTGTTATTGTGCCCCATCTGCCACCCATTCTGTGTACATGAACTACAAAATAGTGAAATTTAAAGTGTTATCATTGAGGGCTGTTACAAATACAGTAGCACTTTCTACTGTTCCCCTCCATACAATGAACAAGTTATCGATGAATCTACACCAGACCTTGATGTTCTCATTCCATTCTTTCTTATATACTACCCCGAGTACCTGCTCCTCCCATCAGCCCATGTGAAGATTCGCATAGCTGGGGGCAAAGCCGGTGCCCATGGCCGTTCCCCTAAGTTGTTTATAGCTATCATTACCAAATAAGAACAAATTGTTTACCAAACACCATTCTGCCATTTGCAGAAGCATCTCTGAGTGTTGATATAATCGTAACGGTCTGCTGCCTAGGAAATGTCTGAGAGCTTTTAGTCATCTTTGTGTTCTATGCTCGTGTATTGCGAGGCTATATCCAGAGTTATCAGTAGATCTTTCTCTTCCCACTGTAGATTGTGTAGTTTCCTTAAAAAGTCCCCAGTGTCTTGGATATAAGACGGCAAGGCTTTTACAAAATCCTGCAGGAAGTAATCCAAATATCTAGATGATGTTTCAAAGAGGCTTCCAATGGCCGATAATATTGGCCTACCTGGAGGAGATACCAAGTCTTTGTGGACTTTTGGTATTAGATACAGTATGGGAGTCACCAGGTTGTTTACTTTCAAATATTGATATTCCGCATCCGAAATCAGCCACACGCCTCTCCACCGTGCCAGCTCCTTGTGATATTTGATTTTTACCTCTGATAGATTACTCTGTGGGACTCGCTGGTAGCATTCCATGTCTCTTAGCTGAAGCCTTGCTTCCTCATTGTATTTACTCAACGGCCATAGGACTACATTGCCCCCTTTATCGGATTGTCTTATTACAATGTCCGTCCTTGATTTGATTTTTTCCATGATCTTTGCATAGTTCCTTTCTTCCTCTTTTGTGTTTCTATTATAGTCCTTGCTTGACTCTTTGGCCAACTCTTTGAGATCCTTGATCACCCGGTCAGAAAATAGATCAATGGAGTCTTTGGGCAGGATTGGTGTGAAGGTTGATTTCTTTTTAAAGTCAGTATTGCTTGTTCCATCAATGTTCAAGTCGAATCTATCAGCAATTTCTTTACAAGATAATTCCAAGCCTGGAATCTCCTTACTTCTTTCCAACTCATCCAAATCCCTGAGAAGATTTAAATCTTCCACAGCTATGTTATCTAATGTCCCGTGCTCTATACTTTCCAACCCCCGATTTTTTCTGGTAGGTTGATTTCTAAAATATTTCCGTAGTTTGAGTTTTGTAACAAATTTAAAGAAATCAACGCGGGTCTGCGCATAATTGAAGTTGGTCCGTCTGCAGATTGATAAACCCAGTGATAGAGTATTCATCTCAGTTTCGGATAGGGTTAGGTCGGATAGGTTGATCACAGTGATAGATGTGGTCTTCATTTGTTCCGCTTCTTCTATTTTTTTGTTTATTCTGTACCCCCGGCCCCTTCCCCCTCTTGGTGGTCTTTGTCTGGCGTTGATGTTCTGGTCCAGACCTAAAAAACGCATCTCTTCGATTATGGTTGAGGGTTTTACCAGTGTTCTACCACCTTCGTCGAGGTCTGTATCAACCTCCGAGCTCCAGTCCGAGCTTGTCTCTGCTGCCCTACTTTTGTCCTTGTTTTTACTTGCTGGGGCTGGGTTACTGGATAATTCTTGTCGACTCAAGGTGTCGAACCTTTTGGCAAACGTGTAGATTTGTCCCCTCTGATCGTCCAGGCGGTCCCTGGTAAATTTGGTTGCCTTTCTTTCTTAATTATTTTCTCATATTTACTTAGTTTAACTTCTAGATCCTTTTCAAACTTTTCAATTGCTTCAGGATTCGTCAAGTTGCCTAATTCTTGTTGCAGGCGCTTGATTTCCTCTAAGATCTTTTCTCTATCCTTTTTGGCAAATTTAACCAGGATCCGAATCATATTGTTATAGGACTGGGCGCTGTTATTGGCCCACTCCTGTAGCATCTCTGGGTCCAAATTCTCAAAAGTAGGGGCAATCAGGATCCTTAGACCTCGAGGGACTCTTCCAACCTCCAGATACTTGTCCAGTGATCGGATTTCCCACCATTTGGAAATCTCTGTGCCCCTGAGTTTTTCCAATTTGCGCATAATTGATTGTACATCATTTCCTTATGTGCCCCTTCCTGCACCTGTTTCTGTATTTAAATTACTTGTTCCTGGTCTCTCCTCATCGAAAACGGCTCCCACCGCTTCTTCTCTTAGTTTTACCCACTCCTCCATTGCCAGTGTATGGCACTCTGAAAATGAGCCTGTCACTTTAAATGGTTGCTCCTCACTGTCTGACACCGCGTTGAGCGTCAGACACCAGCCCTTCGTATGATTTATTTTTCTTTATTTATGATAAATGCCCGGACTTGCCCCCTCGGACGCACTCCGCATCCACAGGCCCCTTTCCCCCTTCACTTCTCGTGTCTGCCGTTCGCTAGACTGTGCGGGCGCTTACCTGCTTCCAGGCGTCCTCCGATGCTCCGTACGCAGCAGCACTCCCGACCTCGTCTTCGCGAGCCCTGCAGCCACTACTAGGTGGTTGTACTTAGGATGTAGTTTCCATAGGAAGAGTGTCTTTTCATTTGCCAATAACTTTGCCGTTGTTTGATGAATCCTCCCGAAAATGTCAAAACTAGTTTGCCACGCACTTCTGCTGCTGTCTTGAAAATGTTGGGGTAAACCTTAAAGCAGGGGCCGAGAAAAAGGGGGGTTCCCAAAATGTTTTTTCCCCATGTTAATTTCCATAAGATCTTTAGACACGGCTACTGCCCGAATTGCTGAACGGAATTAAACCAAATTTGGCAGAAAGGTAGCTGTTGGTCCAGAAAGCAACCTTTTTGTTAAATGGTGTAGTTGCAGAGTTAGTTAAAGAAGCTTCCAGTTGTTGTATCTATTCGGAAGAGGAGAATCCGCCACCCCTAAAGATCTCGGGCTGAGATCTGATTGGCTGCCAACACTTCCAACCAGGAAGTATTGGCAGGCGTCTTGTGACTCGTTTGAACCGATTCAGAGAATTTTTTAAAGAAAAGGGGGCAGGGTAGAAACACCCTGACCCCCTAGGCCTCTTGAGGGGGTCCCACAGGGCCAAAAAAGCATTTTTAGAAAAACATTTTGGCGGGAGTCAGCCTGGATCCACGAATCCCACTGACAATATAAAAAAAACAGAAGAGTGGTCTCCCGTGCTTCTGTAATCTGAAGCCCCAGCATGGGCCAGGTCCCAGGGGCATGAAGAACAATTGGAGGAGGGGGCGCACAGGGCCCCCCACCTATCGCTCATAAAATCGCGGGGACTGCCAACTCCCTGGGGCATTGTGAATATTTCATGCAGGGGTTGCCTGCTGGGCAACCCCCGTGCCCTGTGGAGCGCCACCTCCCAAGGGCTAAAAATGAAATTAATGCAGGGGGCCACACGGCCCCCCCGCAGGTCCGGGGACCACCACCTCCCCTGGGCTAAAGCAAAAGAATGCAGGGGCGTGAGGCACTAGAGGTAACAGGAGGGGCTCTTGGACCCTAAGGACCCTCAGCATCTAAGAGGACTTTATCCCCCAATCAGAAGTGCACCAGGAGGCCCCTTTGCAGAGTGGCGGAGAAAGGGGGTGGGGCCTTGGATGACCTCTCAGCAGTCCCGCTGTCTGGGACTTACTGGAGGTAATAGGAGGGTTTGTTGGCCTCCAAGGACCCTCAACAGCCAAGGGGATTTCATCCCCCAACCAGTTGTGCACCAGGAGGCCCTTTTGCAGAGTGGTTGAGAAAGTGGGCAGAGCCTCCGACAACTTCCCCTGTGGCCAGCCGTTTTTAAATTTTTTTATTAGGGGAGGGGGCCACAGGCCTCCCTCCCCGGGCTGATTTAGGTCAGCTTTTTTATAAATGATTTTTAATAGGTTGAGTGGCAGCGCAGTCCCCCTCACTAAGCCAATTTCGACTGCAGGGACCCCATACCCGGGGCCGGCCTTTTTGCAATGGAGGAAGGGGGCTTCATTAACCCCCTCCCCAGCTCAATTTTGGCCCCGGAGACCCCATTCCCGGGGCCTAGCCATTTGTCCTGGGTGCCCTCAGGGCGCCAGTCTACATTGGGACTGCAGGGAGAGCCTCAAGGCCCCTGTGGTCCCTGCCGGCTCCCCGCCTCCTGCGGGAGCCGGCATTGCTTTCACACACAGGGAGCTCCTAAACATGCAGCTCAGTGTGTCTGAAAGCAATTCGTCTGTTTCCCTGCTTGCTTGGCAGCGGGCAGGAAAACAGACAAATGCTTCACTTCCAGAAAACTAGAGCATTTTCACTGCTCTCGCTTGCTGTAAGCGGAGTGTTTGCTGTGGCTTGGCAGGAGCGGTGGAAGTGCCTGCCAAGCCACAGCAAACAGCTAGGTCCCGGGGGTAGGCACCCCGGGACATAGCAGGAGCAGGCCCTGTGAGGTGGCGGTCCCCAGGGCCATCTATGGCTCCAGGAGGGGGGCCTCCTCCTTTCACTCAGTAGGGCCTGCACTGGGGAGGTGGTAGTCACCAGGGCAGAGTACTGCCCGGGAGGGGGGCTACCTGGTCCCCCTCCCATATTAAAAAACTGAATTTGGCCCCGGGGAGGTGGTGGTCCCCAGGGCCCTATGGTGTCTGTGAGGCCCCCCATTACAAATTAAATTGACCTGGGGAGGTGGTGGTCCATGGGACATGGGGGTCCATGAAACCCCCCCATTTGCTTTCCACATTTATAGCTGCATGCCCCTGGTACTGACTTACCCGGGGGCATAATAATAGAGACGTGTGGGAGCCCGCCCTTCTTTTTTTTAATTTTGTGGCAAGAGCAGTCGCTCCCACCAAACATTTTTTAAAACAAACATTTTTTTGCCCTGGTGGGGTCCATCTGGGACCCCCTCCAAGAGGCCTATGGGTTCAGGGTATTCCTACCCTACTCCCTTCTCTTTTTTTAATGTTTATTTGTGGGACTCATCTCGAGCTGAGTCCCAAGATGGCTGCCAACACTGGTGAGCTTGTCTGCAAGATAAGCATGGGTATTGGCCATGATGGCTTTGTAATCGATCCACCTGGTTTGCAAGATTATGCAGGCTGGCAAGGAGAGACAATAGAGTTCCATCAGGATGGAAGTACCCATGATATTTTCAGTGCTACTAAGTACTCATGCTAATGCAGATGGGACATTACTCATTTCTCAAGGGATGTCCCACATGTGTTTAATCCTAAATAGAACCATCATTGTATTCAAACCACACAAATCCACAGGCAATCGTCACATCATTTTGCATACCACCATTTCCTCAACTTACAGACACACAAAACAGAAACAATATGTTTAAACCACTTTTTGAGTATTGTTGAAAATACATGACTGTGTGAAAGAGATGCTAGACTCTCAGAATCTTAAACAAATATTTTTAAAATGAGAGAGGACATGGAAAAAACATTTAAAGGTACATTACTTTATAGGACTACAATGACAAAATAATAGATCCAAGTACTCAACTGATTGTCTGCTAGATCATAAAACTGAGAGTGTTTGGTCAGGGAACCCCTCAGCCAGCATGTCCAGCTCTTCTAGAGTGAAGCTGGGAGTCCTGTCACTGGTTCCCTCAACCAGTTTTTCTTCTGAGCAGATCAAATTGAGGAGGCATAATCTGCTTGGTGGTGGATGGTGTACTTACATCAAACAGTGACAAAGTTTACCAATGACTGAGCTCATCCACTGGATAGGGATTGTACTTTTGTCACAAAAATGTTCCCCATCCATGGCAATTGAATACATTATTCACCATGGTGTAACCACAATTCACATTACTCAATGGGGCATATTCTCAAGAACGTGTGATAACTACCGCAAAATTAGCTTAACGCAACTCTTCACATCGCAGTCTATCGCGGGAAAACAACGCCGTATTCACAACACGGCGGCCCCATGCGATAGTCCCACGATAACGCGTCAAAAGAACGTGTTAAAACTAACGCGACGCAGAAAAAACGCGAAACACGAACGCAAAAATAGTAGCGATGAGGCCAATCGCGATACAAAAATCAGCGATAACCAGCGAAAGGCCTGCAATTCCCACGCGTCATGCAGGAAAATGCACCATAAAAGCAGAGTAAAAAAACAGTGAGATGACAATGTACGAGCACAACACCACATCCGTGACGTAGAACAAATGACCATTGTCCCGCATCAAATAGGCATCGCCTCACAGTCACAATGTACATTGACATGCATTCTGCATGTAAACTGCGCCAATGCTGAAACATGCATGTAACACACAGTGAAACCGCATCTCCCCCTCACATTGCAGAGGGACAAGCAACCCCTCCTGCACACAGACGTGTCATGACCATGATCAATCAATTATGAAAGCGTGGACGAATGTAGGGGCAGTGACTCCCGCTTACGTACATGTTGCCCATGTTGTGGGACTTGAGTCACAGGGGGCATCCCTGCATCATGGTGGTACATATCTGACCCCAAAAGGAGCCCTGTTGTCACATGTAGGACACAAATGGCAGCCAAAATGGAATGAATTTGGACACATGTGAAACGCTCAAGAGTGGGATTCCCTACTAACTGCGACACACAGAACTGGCAGTTCGAATACGTGACACCCTAAACAGCCTCTCTGCACAGAGGTGACACACCCACCATCCATGAACAAATCATAAAATTGTCAGCAATACATGTCGCACTCACACTTGTCTGAGTGATGTGCCTGTACAGATGAGGGACATGCACTCAGGGAATGTGTTTTTGAATGCATTTATTTGCACATGCTGTGCCTGTGGTCATTTTGTACTGTCCCATTACTGGCAAGGACTGTCACAATGTGACGTGCCCATGTGAAGAAAATGTCAATGATGGTGTTCCTATGGGCTATTCCTGCTGCGGCTGCAGTGGGGTGTGGTCCACCTGCCTCATCTTCATCATCATCGTCCGGTGCATCTGGCACTTGTATCCATGGTGCCTTGCTGCGTACACATATGTTGTGCAACACACAACATGCAACAATCATCTTGCACACGATGTCTGGGCTGTACAGGAGCCTTCCACCTGTGATGTCCAGGCACCTGAAACGTGACTTCAACACGCCAAATGTGCGTTCCACGATGCCCCTGGTGCGTCTGTGGGCCGCATTGTACTGCCTCTGGGCCTGTGTGTTCGGGGCTCGGAGGGGTGTCATCATCCAAGCGCAGAGTGCATATCCTTGGTCACCTGTGACAGTGCAGAGAGACATGAGTCAATAGTTGGTTCTACATGATGTGTTGGCAGGCTCACTGGTACATTGATGAGTGATATGTGTGACTTTGTGATTCCTGCATGACATGTACTGCTTGTTGCAAATGAGCGGCATCAATGTGTATTATGTAGCCTCAATGCCGCTCCTCCCTCCCCCGAGCATATTCACTAGTGTGTGCAGCGCGGTTGCATCACTTGCACCCCTACGGCACACTATTGTCATGCCTGTCTGCGCATGTTCACAAGCCTGACAATGACACAGTGATGTCGTGCGCTGAAGGTGGACGGACACGTGTGTGTAGGCCCCTGGTAAGGACAGGGCGGACACAGATGTATGGTTCATGCCTGGCTGAACTCACCATGCGGTTGAGGGTAGACCTTTGGCTTATGCTGCGGAAATAGCGACACACACAACAGTTGGCATGTCTGATCCCTGACCCCGAGCGGGCCTGCGCACCCTCATTTACCCCTCGGCCGAGCCCGTACTCTGGGTGCATGCTACATAGCAACATTGTATATTGCGTGACGGGTGGCGCCGACACTACACCTGAGACACACGCATTAGTTACTTCCTTGGCAAGGCCTAAACTTAACCACGCCCAGAGTCACGTGTTGAATGACCACACCCCTACGCCGTACTGACGTATGCCGGTCCACTCACTCACGCTCACAGGGGGGTCCGACACAGCTACATGTCCCAGGTCTACCCCACTGCCTGAGGTGACAAGGTTGCGCCCGCTGTACACAGCACAATGTAATGTGGTATGGCCCGGGGCCCTCATGCATACATAATGACCACACAGACACACTGAGATTATCCGTGGAACTGGCTACGGGCACGTGCGCCCGGCACCTTTTATTGCCAGGGTCACACGTCCAGTGACGCCTGTGCTGGATGAGTGTTGGGTAGTGTAAACCACCCATCAGGGGTTGGTTGGTGCTGGCAACAACTACAACAATGATCAGACAATCAGAAGTTCAAAGTACAAACAGCAAGGGTCCATAACTTGAGCTGCACAGAGTTGGTGGCCCCGGATGCACAGCGGCCGGCACAGGCACACCGCCACGGGACGGTGACTTGCGATGCACTGAGGTAGGGCCACGAGAGCTGAGCGGGTCCCCGTTGATATCCAAGGAGAATGTTGCGGAGTGTTACGGGGGACAGTGGAAGGTGTCCATACAGGGCATGATGCAGAGGGCAGAAGCAAGCAGAAACAGGCAATATGGAGGAGTTGAATGCTACAGTCTCCTTTTTCCCACAATGTCAGCATCAGCTACATGATGATGAAGACAACCCCCAGGCCATAGACTCAGATGCCACCAGAGTTCAACCAGAGAGTGTCCATGACTCCCGTGGCACAGAGTCAGTGGCACCAGAGCCGGAAGGGGATGCAGTCTGCGATGAGGCCTGTACAATGATATGAAGTCTGCAATGAACAAATCAAGACTCAGTTCCAATTGTGTGTCCTACTCGACCGCAGTGGGTGCCGGAGGCAGCGGTCAGCACGGGGCACCCGCTGTGCAGCCAGCTCCTCCTGGATCTCTAACACATGGAGTTGAAATGGCATTGGAGAAGATTCCTGGTTGACGGAGGTGGAGGCACCAGAGCTGAGCGGGTGTTTAGCCAGCGACGATGCCGTGTCCTGCCTGTTACGGACTGTATTGGATTGGTGTGAGGTCTGCTGGACCGCTGTGTAGGCTGAAGGCAGAAGTCCACAAGGGCCCACAGACACGTGTGGTCGGAATGCTATGCACAGAGTTGGTGGCACCACATCGAAGGGAGTATAGGGATATAAACAATGCCATAAATATGTACTCTGCCATTGTGTAATCAAGACTCAGTTCCAAATGTGTGACCTACTTGACTGCTGTGTATGCCGATGGAGTACGTCAACATGAAAGGAGTACTGCGGGCCTTGCTTGCGGTGGCCGTGATGGTCTGAGGAGGTTGCCAAGGTCACGGGCCTCTGGCTTTGAGCTAGCACCGGCACGTGGAGGGCCCTCTTGGAGACACGCCGGTGTCGGCAGGTGTGCAGTGAGGCCTGGATGCGCAGGGGCGGACGAGACTGGTTCGGGGACCAGCAGCCCGGGCGGCGGCAGGCGCACAGGATCGCAGGCCACACCGCTCATGGCGACGGCGTCGGCCTCGTGGCGGGGTGGGAGGCGACGCCCTGGCAGACACGTTGGGCATTCTAGAAGAGAACCACACCCAGAGCTACGTGCTTTTTATTCACACCCCTACGCTGGCCTGGCGTACGCCGGGCCAGCCCAATCCGCACACGCTTACAGGGGGGGATGTCACAAGCTACATTTCCGAGACCTTCCCCACTGGCTGGGGTGACATGGTTGCGTCCACTGTCCACAACACTACCACCACCAGCAGTATATGTCGACATGGATATGTCTGTGGTCTGCATACTGCAGTCTGTCCAGCACTTCCACGCCACACTTGGCATTGTGTGCATTCTCATTCATGGGTCACTTGCCTCCTTCGCACATGCCTGGTTCCCACCTCTCCCCACATACTGCTATTGTGTGGCTGAGGTGCCATGCCGTTGATGGCTCATGTACATGGCTAGCCCAGATTTCCGCAGTACTGTGCTGTCGTGTATGGTGGGTGGGCATGTTGTATGTGAGTTTGTAACGTGTGCATTCCCAGAGTTGTGAGTTGCATGATTGTGGAGTTGAGGTGTGTGGTGTGTTCATTTGGTACTTACCAACGAGCACTGCATTTCCGTAGGTGCCATCCTGGAAGCGCCGGTTGATGATGGACTGTCGGAAGATGTATGAATCATGCACACTGCCTGGGTAGTTGGCGACGACATTGGTGAAGAGTCCCCGGTGGTCCACTATTGCCTGCACATTGATGGAATGCGTGTGCTTTCTGTTGCGGTAATTGTGTGCAGTGTCGGCAGGGGGCACAAGTAGGACATGTGTGCAGTCAATTTCCCCCAACACGTGTGGGAAGCTTGCTATGGCGTAGAAGCCTTGCTTGGTCTCCAGCTGTTCCTGCGCGGTGTGGGGGAAGTATAGGTACTGGGGTACCAAGCTGATGATGGCATCCAGGACAGGTTTGAGGAACTTGGAAAGGGCTGGCTGTGAGACTCCTCCGACTCTGGCGGTTGTTGGTTGGAATGTCCCAGAGGCCAACAGGTGCAGCACAGCCAGCAGCTTTGTCTGAGGTGGGATGTTGGTTGTCCGCTGTGTTGGTACCGTCAGCCTGTGGGCAATGATGGTCAGGATGCAGAGGATGGTTGACCTTTTGAGTCTGTAGTGGGCAATGACATTCTCTGGTGTCAAGTCTGTGAGGCTGGTGCGTTTCCTGAAGGTCCGCTGTCTTTGTCTGCGCTGCCTCCGGGGAGGTCCGGGGGCGGGGCGGGCGGGTCCGGGGGGGGAGGGGGTGGTGGGCCTGGGTGTGGTGGCGGTGGGTGTTGTGGCCCTGTTGGAGCTCTGAGCTGCATGATGAATAGCTCCATGGCATCTGTTGTTCTTCAGGTGTGGCTGTGGGCTGGGCTCCCTTTTCTGGTGCAGGGTGTCGTCCGACTTTGCACCAGGTCAGAGCAGGTGTTAATTTCCTGCTGCTAACGCGCCTTATCGCATGTTTTGTGATCTTATCGCCGATCTGGCTGGTTGTTGAGAATGTTGCGTTGTGGTGTTGTCGCGGATTTTTGCACAGGAACGCCTACTCTGCATATCATTAGCGTTAGTTGCCGGGGTCATCTGTGGCGATGTTTTTTGCGGCTGCTATCGCAGGTAAACTGGTGATATCAGCTGTTTGCACCAGCTTGTGAAAGGGGCGATGAATTTATCACGACTTTGGCTGAGATAAAGTGCCGTTAACTCTGTGATAGTTCCTTGAGAATATGCCCCGAAGTTACAAAAGTAAAATAGTAGGCAGGAAATCAGTCATTAATGTTACTCTGCCATCACCTAAGATAGGTCTGTCAAGTGTAGAAACCAGTTCCTAAATTTATGATGGTGGCATATCATATCACACCTGAAAGAAAATGGGTTATTGGTTGGGGAGGATGTGAGTCCTAACCAAGCAATAAGTCCCAAAATCCTGTATAGTTACAATTTAAACGTATGCTCAACCCTTGGTAGATATGGCAACAAGTAGACTGGCTTAAGTTAGGAATATGTGACATGTTTTTAGCCACATTAAACCAGTCAAATTGTCAAAATTCAACCTAATAAAAAACCCACAGCCAATTACAATCAATTAGGAAAAATGTAATAAGAAAAAATAAACCAAAACAACAAAAATCCAAATGAGGGTGGGTATGGAGATATTAACTTTTTACGGTTTTAAGGTAAAAACGGCCACAAAAAAGCAAAATGCCAGCCAGAAATCACTGTTGTCTGGACCTAGGAAGAATTTCAGGCTGATTACAATGAAGCACAGGTTGGATACACCAAGTGGGTCAGTCTGATCAAAGATTTTACCATCTGACATTCTTTTTTATGGAAGTCGAAATCCACCAGTGGCGGCGAGGCTGAAGGCTGTATCTGATGTAGTCCCTTCGAATTCAGATACCTGCTGAAGCTATTGGATTTGGTGGGAAAAGCAATGAGAGAAAAAAATTTAAACTTTCAGAAGTTATGTTATGTTATGTTATATGACTTTTGTATAGCGCAAATCACCTTCAGGTCTCTAAGTTCTCTTGTTAGGTGGATACTTTTTGTGCCTTCGCCTGGTCAAGATTTCTATCTTTAGAATACAGTATATTTTCTGTATCTGACAAAGTCCTTGAAAAATCAGACACCTTTTCCAAGCGGTCCTACTGAAGCTCCAGCGTTCTTGGGCAACTGCACTTAATCACTTCTAACATTCCCAGGACCTCAAGGGCAGCACTTAGGGCCAGTGTCCACTGCAGCAGAGGCCATCAACAAGGTTCAGTCTATTTCCAGCTATGACCGGTTCACTGGTCACTCCTGGAAAAAGGCCTCCTGCAGCTTGTTATGTTCCTTCAACCACACAAGAGGTCCCTTGGAGTCCACTACTTAGCCCTGGGTGCCAGAGGGAGCAGGCCTAGCCCTTCAGGTATCCACACAGGTTACAAACAGCAAGTCAAGTGCTACAGGTGAAGTGTTTTGAAGATCTGGGGGTGAGGTACTGCTTTTGTTCACTTCACTAGCTTCTCCTTCACCAACATGCAAAAAGCTCCCAAACCTTTTCACTTTTTTAGTACATCCCACAGTGCACTATTCTCAATAGACCACAAGATGGAAAAATCTTTCTGCCTCTGAAGGGAGAATGTGACTCATCTATGGGTATATTTAAGGCATTGAGCAGTCTCGTCCCACACAACAACTCTAAACTGATTCAGGGGTCAGTTTGTTTTGGGATCAAAAGACCCCTCTCCTCCAGGTTTCTCTTATCACTGAACTATAAACGTACAGGTCCAACCGGGTCCGTGTAAAGGTAATTCAGTTCCTGACACTCATAAACTGCTCTGCTTGGGTTAAGGTGGGATACATTCCTCATCCAAGCAATCCTGCCAAGCCCAGGCCATTGTCTCTGCTCTCAGAGCAGTTGTTCACCTCACCAAAGCAGCACTGCAGGCCAGCTTAAGTCGGACAGTGCTAATTTGCCTTCAGATGCTTTGGGTAAAGAGATAGTAAAGAACATTCAAAAGTACCTTTCCTGTATATTTAGCAATAATCCAACTTCACCATTGAATTGGATTTTAATAAATATTAAAAACAGTGGCTAAACCATCTCAGTAGTGTCTTTCAAACGAAATATTCAGAATGAACATGTTAACTGTGCTTTAGCTTTTTCAGTGAACATAGCTTTTGGGGGCTAGTAACTGTAGGGGCAAATAAACATTACATTCTTCCAAGTTCCAGTTTTAAATACTAGACACTCTACCTTGTGTTCAACAAGGCCTGCTTCGGGGTGGCTTTTAATTAATATTTTTAGGGAGGGTTTCCTCCTGTCAAAAGGTTTATGTGGTCTGCCTGCAGGTTTAAAAGATGAAGAGTCACACTATACATGTTGGCCTAAATCCATGGTTTCCTTGCCAGGCTAGTGAATGGTATAATAGGTGCAGCAGCCCACAGATGATGCCCTTGTTTGACTTTTATGAAATTTTTGAACACCATAGACAATAGCCTTACTGGAAAGGTAAATATGCCAGTTGGGAATTAGACAATGTTATCATGTTTTAGGGGTCGAAGTACATGCACTGGAAACTGCACAGTAGTACCCAGTGTGAAGAGTTACAAAAAAACACCAAATTTAGTCCAAAAAAAAAGTGGGTGGCCACGTAAAAAGAGCCATTTTCTCACAACGCTCATAACCCTTTCCTAGTTCAATTGTGCAAATTTTTCAAGCTAAATAAATAGCAGTCTAAGAGAGTGCTTAAACCGTGAAACCCCTGATACTTTGGAATTTATTGGGTTTACAGGCGTGTGGTATAGTAAATGCACATTTAAGAATATATTAACACACCACCCATTTGAACCTATGGTAATCAATCAACTTATAACACAACTACAATTTGCAGTTTTCAAGATTTGTTGTCATATGCAATAGAAAATCTTAAGATGTGTTCGCTGTCATGTTATTTAGACAACCATTTCTGAACACTGAAACTGTGAAAAAATATATGAGTGAGTGCATGTTAACAGCCTGATTACAAATAGTGAAAATATTCAATTGCATACGTTCTTGCATCAAACAACCATGATGGCCATGTCCTGGTCAGATGGTGTGTCATAAGTGATGATGGAAAACAACAAGGAAACAGCGAACACTTTCATGCCACCTGGAACTTTTTCACGGCTTCTTGCGCACCGTGAGGAGTAGTAAACAAACAAGACTGTCTTGTGTATGTTCAGTCCTGAGTTTAATTTTTTTTTAGATGGAGATGGTACTCACTTAAACTATTAAATGTAAAATATTTTATAATCAGGCAAAGGTATTTATTCCTGATACCTCTTAGTCTGAATTAACCAGAACGAGCATCAGGAGTGTGTGAAGGAGCAGTTGATCTCAGTGTAGTGTGCTACCTTATTCTTACTATATCTATCAAGTGTGACAGCCTCGTCTATCATGATGACATGCATTTACAACACTTACAATAGATGTTAGTCGTGCCAAATGTCACATGGCGGATGAATGATGAGAGTACAATGGATGGCGGATGCCAATGTCAATGAAGAATGCTGATAATCCAGCCAAACAAGTGCATCATTGAGTCATCCATCATCTGTTCGCAAAGGCACACCATCTGCCATGGTTTTCCGTTAGAAAACAGCAGGATAAATCAGAAAACTCATACTGTGGTCCAGGGAATGAAGCATTATGGGAACTGTAGTGTCTTTTAAAATAATGACATTTTTCCAAAATTTCTTTTACGAAACGCTATATATTTATCTACAATGAATGTCATTGTAATTCACAGTACAAGCAAATTATAATTATGCTATGTCAACAAAGAATAGAAGCATTCATTCGTAAGACATGCATGTGCTGAATGTCATTGTGTTCGCTGACCCTCTATGATGACATACTATATCATGCTACCATGCTGTTATCACAAGACCTTCATGACTTCAAATATTATATTGAAGCTGTGTGGCATATGTATAACATTGTGAGTTGGCCTTTTTTCTATTTCACAAAGACAGCATCGTCCCCCGCAGAGGAGAAGGAGCGTCCAGAGGATATGTAGTGACCATGTCTACAAGCCACACCATGCAGGAAAGAAACACCATTATGAAATACAAATTAACCTACCGTGCATTGCCCTTGGAAATCCTCTTGAAAGCAGAACTTGTCACAGATAGTCGTACAACTACTACATGTCACTTTTGAGATCATGGGAGTGTTACACTTCTGTACAACTGGATCATTTGAAGATACTGTGGCAAAATCAAATGAAATGCCACAACCAATATTTTCTGCCGGACTCTGCCAGTTTCTAGAAGTGATGCTTGTGCACGGCAATAATATGTCTGCTTCCCGGTCTGTGCTTTAAGAAGAATACTGCATGTGGTTATTCTCAATGATGGCGCCCATGTAGCACTGATGCTCCCCATGACCGAAAGCAAATATACAACAACTAGAATTACTTTCATTCACCCAGTTTGAGGGTGGCTTGGATAGTAGATCCCTGTATTGCCCGTGTCTTGCGCAAAGTTCCCTGGTTCTACCTACGACTCAATTCTGCTTCGTAATAGCAGCGTCAGATGTCTTCATGAGAATGGTGGATGTGTAATGGTGGATGTGCCGATAGGTAATTGGAGTCAGTGTGCAGACATCAATGTCCAAGAGCAAGAGAAATGTTTAATCATCATGTGGCTATGGTGAAATAAATGCCCATAGTACAAGGCATTCACGATTACATCTGTTCTTTGTTTTCTTGGTGGGTTTTTAAGTGTAGGGAACAGTTGGACCCCAGCATAGGAATTCTTTAGGGGCAGGATCAGGTGCAGGGGGGTGGTTGTCTGGGGCTATAATGGGTAACATTCTTTTGCTGTCCGTGACCCTGCAACCTTCAGATGTTTCAGAGGAGGGGTGGCAGTAGATGGTGGTGGGCCACTGAAGTAGCTGTCAAGTCTGACACTGCTGCAGTGAGTGCCTTGATACCACTATACAGCAACCCACACTGCTGTGTCTGACATTGAGGTGTCACTTCAGGCGGTAAGTCATCATCTTAAACAGACTGATGTAGATTCACTTTTTCAGTCAGCTATTTTTAATTCTGTAGATATGTCATTATGGTACAATCCGCGACTAAAGCTCTCTCGTTCTGTCAAATTTTGGCAGTCGTGGATTAACGCAGGTATTTTCTACCTAAAAGATATTTACCATGATGATACTTTTATATCGTTTGATGTATTGCAGGCAAAATTTCACTTCCCTTCTTCAGATTTCCTTAAATATGAACTTTTATGTAATTCTATACTAGACGCCTTTCCTAATAATATTCCTACAATTGTAAAATCAGATTTAACAATTTATGTTCAATCGGTATCCTCTTCCTCGCATGCTGTTTCATTAATATATAAGAAATTGAATACATTTCAAGGTAATAATACTGATACGATTTCAACTTTTTGGAATGATGAACTTTCAATATCTTTTTCATATGATACGTGGAACAAAATATGGTTGAACAATATTTCAGGATGGTTACCTGTATCACTTTATTAAACACATTCTTATATTTTGTTTAATTGCTTATGGACCCCATTAAAGTTATTGAAAGCTAAACTTCTTCCGAATTCGAATTGTTGGCATTGTAACTTGCATATTGACTCGTTAAAACATATGCTTTTTGAATGTACATTTATCTTAAAGTTTTGGAATGAAGTTTGGAGTGTCATATAAAAAATACTTAATATTTCTGATGAACTTTCATTTACTTTACTGATTTGTAAATCTGTTGC
Source organism: Calotriton arnoldi (assembly GCA_963921515.1). Classification (NCBI taxonomy): domain Eukaryota; kingdom Metazoa; phylum Chordata; class Amphibia; order Caudata; family Salamandridae; genus Calotriton; species Calotriton arnoldi. Next base: position 220,973 of record CAWUFW010002773.1, read on the forward strand.
TCTTTCTGAACAGTTATCTGATTTAGATTGTAAACTTTCTAATTTTTTGATGTCAGCCGCTCTAAAGTCTATCACTGTCTGTTGGAAAGATGTGTCCTTATTATCTTTTCATGCTTGGTGGTCTTGGATTATTTTTACTAGAAGAGGTGCCAATTTATCTTTGTCTGGTATTACTCATAATTGTGACTCTTATAATTCTTTTTGGAAACCGATTGAGCACTATTTATCTTCTTAGTTATACTTCCTTCCTATATATTGTCTTACATTGTATATCACACATGTTTAACTTATAGTAGCTCTATTTGAAATTATTTGTACGATAATTACTAATTGTTTCTTCCTTCTCCTTTTATGTTATGATTGCTACATTCATATAGCATTGTACTGCTCTGTATTTAATTAATTGTTATTCAATGATGTCTTTTTAAGGGTACTCTATACCATGCTCTATTTTGTATTGTCATTGTTTATTATCATTATGAAATTTAATAAACTATTTTGAACATAAACAGACTGATGATGTTCTCCAGCTGCTACTCCAGCCTCTGTGGAACACCATTCACATTGTGTTGAATGGCAATGACTTTATTGATTGCACCCTGCACCTCCCTCTAAAGCAGGCCCTGTCCCAATGGATTTCTGAAGGGCCCTTATGTCTTTGACACGTCTCGTTTTTCTTGTTACCATAGACAGTGTAACTTGCCTGGTTGTTACACAAGGCAAGATTGGGGTCGTCACAGTGGAGATGGTGGTGGTCAGAGCACAGGGGGGAGGCACATGTCCAGTGCTGTGCTGGGTGTGGGAGACAAGACCCGGCTGAATGCAGGAGTGTTGATGGCATATGGGGGAAGTAATGGGCAGAGGCCTGACAAATCTGATAGACCTTGTATTTCGTCTTGGCTATCTGTTATAGCAAGAGGGCTACTGCTCAAACTGAAAGCAAGTGATGATCTATCTAGAGCCCATGTGGATAGCAGTGAAGACTGCGTCCCCTGTTGCCTTGGTGTGGGAACTACAAATAAAATGGAGTGATGAAAGTGAATTGCTCTGTCATCTCATTTAAGACACCTGGAAGACAGAGGTTGCAACAGGACAAGTAATTGACCCAGTATATGATGTGGTGCAACACAAGGGTTGATTCTACTGTACTTTGCATCAACCGATGATGCACATGTGACCTGGTTTGGGTACACCTACACTTGACAGCTCTCACCATAGCACTGAGGTGTGGAATGGAGATGTACAATGCACAAACAAACTCACCAGCTCCAGCCAGAGCTCTGTCTTGCTTTGCGATCCTCCCTAATGTCAACTGCTGAACCTGGCTCCTCATAGGTGTAGCTGAAGAAGCGGTCCGCGATCCAGCAGCTTGAGAGGGAAGTGACACCATACTTAATGATCTGCATGACTAATATGCTAACAGGCACATGTGACACGCACATAACTGAAATAGTTTGTATTTAACTTTTTACACACCAACTACAGATGCTATGCAGAAGGGGATTTGGATGCTTGGAACGATTTTGGAATCCATAATAGGGAAACACTTTATGGCACGCTTACCTGATGGACAGATGCGAGTGGGTTTCACTGCTGCAGCCAGGATGTCTTGCATACCTCCGGATGGCATTGTCTGTAGCACTGATGGTATCCTGCCAGCAGCTGTTATGAGACATACATGTCCATATTTAAGTACACAGCATGATAGCAATGAGTTAACATGTATATGTCATTGTCAGAGACCATCATAAGCTATTTCTGGCCAGTGTGCCGCATGTGTACCTCTTGAACTTTACATGTGGGTCCCTGGTCACCAGCAGCAGTTGCCAGCTGTTACCTCCACATAGCACTGACATCAACAAGATATCACGTTAACAGACAAACGTGTATGAGAAGGTAACTGATATTTGAAGGAAGGGGATAATTATGTTGAACGCCTCCACCTACCTTTGGTTACACCTTCATTGTTAGGGCCATCATGCCTCATGAGTATAATGTTGTCTGTTGACAAATCTAAAGGAATGTACATCATCATGCAGACCAGTTTCACATTTGCACATCAGATCATATTGTTGCATTGGTGAGTTGATATGTGATATGTACAATAGTCAGATACATATTGTGACACCCTCCCCATGAAGTCACAATGCCCATTTAGGACTGGGAGATCACACCTTTGTTATGTTCAATTTTTGTGTGTCCTCTGTTCCCATTATACATGTACGACATCATGGTAGAACTTAGCTGTCAATGGATTATGTCTTGTCCAGCACACATCCTAACCTCATATATTATCCTGTCACTTATATATGGGAAATGGTAGGAGAGGCAAGCTGAAATACATATTGTGGTGAAGTTTAGAAGCTTGGATGTTTGCCGCCTAGACAGGATTTGCGTTGTGCAGTTCAACCACCTGATATATGTGTTTCACTTCCTCTACACCCACCTTAGCAGCCCATACACCCCTACCAAAACAACACAACCTAACTGGCATCAGTGCAACTCTCATCCATACTAATTTCCATACATTTTGTTCCCTGGGATTTTCAATGAGAGTTTTCATATCATTGACTTACAATCCAGTTTTGGCTATTCCACTTTATATGACACAATATAGTCTATTATGTCCATACTGCACTCACTTGCCATACAGTTAGTGCCATCCTTTCACTAGCCACCATGGTGTGGTATGGTATGCGTTAAAATGCCATATGTGAGCATGTTGCGATTAGGGACAACAGTGATGTTGAACACATATAATATTCTGCGGACATGAAATCCACATTTTATGAGCATTCAGTTACATGAATCTTGGGTTTACTTACCAGGGTCCCGCATCTGCCCACTGTGTGGTTCCTGACCAGATGTTACAGCCAACCTTGTAGCAGACGTCACTGAGGGGCCTGGAATCCTGGACGTCATCATTGGACCTACAAAGATATGTGTGTTTGCCAGTTAACATTCCAGTCTTCACATGTGATGCACTCGATTTCAGAGATCAGTTCACAGTTCTGGCACTGTTGATGGAATACATGTAATGGGCTTGATTCACAAGAGTTAACTGAGACAAAAATCTAACTTTACGACTTTCGATATTCACAAAGGGCATTTACTGCTCATAAATGTGCTTTCTGAAAACCGAAAGTCGTAAAGTTAGACTTTCGTCTCAGTTTACCTCTGTGAATAGGGCCCAATATGTCCATCTGTTGTCTGCTGACAATGTAGGCTTTTGGACCCTCGCCTGAACAGATTTACTTACCAGTTTGTGAGGGTGGTGTGGATGATGTTTTTTCTGCAGGGATCTCTGCTACAGTGGATGACTGTACTCTGGCTGAATGTGTCAATAGAGGAGAACAGAGAAAAGTCAGCAAAGCAAAAATGTACATGTGCAACTTGTCAGAATTTTCCTCCCTACATCTACATGCTAACAGTAATGCTAAGTGCAGCTGCGGCCGGTGCAGGGAGGAGCAGTGGGGTTGTGGGGGGTGGTGGGGCAGGGGGAAATTAGCCAGACAATGGAATGGAGAAAATCAATTTAAAACTAAAAAAAAAAAAAATAATCTCTCACCTTGTGCTCGGCGATGCAGCGAGCGCAAGGTAAGTGGTTTGGATTGTTCTTTTTTTTTTTTCCCTATTATGTTGTCTGTCGTATTTACCCCGCCACACCCCACCCCACTCCCCCATGCTCTTACCTGCCCCTTCCACAGCTGTATAAGTGGAAGGGGCACTTTGTCTATTGCTATTTAGGGGTGTTAGGTATACAAGCCAGCAGTGCTGGGCTCATGTTTTTGATAGTGGGAATGGGATTTGCCATTACCATCTCTAAGGATTCTGGTACTTGTGGTGCAATGTACAGAAGGAGACACATGAGGCTCTGACTCACTATTTTTTATACATACTTAGGACAACTTCCTTAGTTACAATTGTGGTGCAACACAGCCAGACATTTCATATCCATGTTCTGGTCATCACATTTACCTGGTACCACATTGCGGACATCACTCACAGCATGTGGGGGTGTTTGGTGTTGAGGATATCCTTCTCTATTGGGGTGAGATGAAGGTGGGGTCTGGATTGTACACCAGAGAGAATTCTGGCCACCTCAATCCTGGCATACTTCTCCTTCACCCGCCTCTTCTCGTCCTGCCACTTCTTCTTGATGTCATTGACAGTGCAGACATCAATCTCCAATGCTGGGCCTGCAGTGGCTAAATGCTGCCATAGGGATGCCTTTTGTGTGCCACTGGTGCTGTAAGGGGGAAAACCATGGAGCCGTTTGTGGTTTCTCACAATGAACTCCAAGATCATCGCGGTCTCCTCCTCTGTAAAATATTTCTTCCTCCTCTGTTGAAGCATTTTCCTGAAATGATGCGCAGAGCTGTCAAGAAGCAACTCGATGTGGACAAACCTGGTCCTTGTTAGTCTGCTGTGTTTATATGGTTTTAGTGCAGGTCTTGCAGGTGGAATCAATTGACTTCATCTGCTCCAAGCGGGGGTATGGTAAGCACTTACACAGGTGTTTAGCATTGAAGGCTATGATCATCTGGCTCGAGTGTGGAGATTACGGCCCGGTTGCGGAGTCTTCGGTCCGATTTCGGAGATTCTGATCTGAATGCAGAGATTCCGCCCCGAGTGCGGAAATTCCGGCTCGAGAGCGGACCTAAAGATACGAGTCACAAATGACGTTTGTGAATACCAAAAGTCATAGTGACTTCTGTGAATACCAAGAGTTGTAAAGTTAGACTTTTGGCTCATATTACCTTTGTGAATCGGCCCCTACATGTCTGCATACATGCAGTCAATGTGGAAGGAGTGTGAGGTAACCTACAAGTTCTCCACTCCTTACCATCCAAATACAAACGGGCTTGTCGAGAGATTCAACAAGACCCTGAAAGGCATGATTAGAGGCCTACCTGATGAATAAGTGGTACATTCTCTTGGCATGCCTGTTGATTGCCTACAGGGAGGTACCACAGACGGGAGTAGGCTTCAGACCCTTTGAGCTTCTGTATGGACACCCTGCCAGAGGACCTCTGAGTTTGGTCAAGGAAAGATGGGGGCAAGCTCCCAGGAAGATTCCCAAGGATCAGCTACATGCTGGCCTTCAGGAGCTAAATGGCGAAGTTGTGGAAGCAAGCTTCAGACAACTTAGAAGTCAGTCAGGCTGTGATGAAAGAGTGGTATGACCAAAATTCTACCACTGTGGAATTGCCGCCTGGGCAGAAAGTGTGGGTTATGGAACCTGTCGAACTAAAGACCCTACAGGACCATTGGACTGGGCCCTGTAGGACCTGGCATCTTTAGACATTGTCTCCCCTGAGGTTTTGGCTTCTGACCTCCTGTTTGGACCTTATTTTGATAGTTTAGGACATTGAGCACTTTACCACTGCAGAGCAGTGCCTGTCATATACATACTGGTGATTGGTGTATACCTGATTGGCTAATTTGAGTTAGCTGTAAGTCCCTTGTCCGTGGCCTGCAGCACTGGTTGTGCCACCCATGGAAGTAGCTCTACAACATTCCACAGGTTAGCCATGGAGGGGCATGTGTGTGCAGGTTACAGTTACTCAGCTTGGCATTTAAGATCTACTTGCCAATGTTCTGCATGTCTCTCGCTACATCTGAGGGCTCCCTGGGGGCAGGTGAAGGACGGGGCCCTCTAGTGCCCCGCGGGTTACATACAACCACCTGCTATGCCTGCCCCAAAATGAAGAGTCGGTCAGACAGTAGAGAATACAATCTTACATTTATTCAGCATATGCTCTGCAGAGGAGCCCAATCAGACCTTCACCCTAAGATGTCTGCTGAGGGGACTGACTCCCCAGTGTTTGGTAATACTAGATAAACCTTTCTGGGAGACTTCGGCCACGCCCCTAATGGAAAAATACCGGCTTGAGCCGGGCATGAACAAAGGAGGCACAGAGAGATGAGCTAACACCTGCCAGATGGGTACACTCTATCAGTGGTCCAAGGCCACTGTGCCGAGTCTCAGCGTCTCCTAACGTGGGAGCAGAGTTACACATTGATATTGGAATGTGGAGACAGAACATCAGCTCATTAGCAAGTCGGGTTACAGCCTTGAACAGGAGAGAAAATAATAACGAAGTACAGTGTTCTGCTGAAGCGAGCAGATTGAAGAATGAGGCCTAGTACGAGCACAGCCCAAGCAGTCTAATAACGATTGCGAAATACAAAATGGAGTCACACGGGCTAACGAAAGCTTGCATGCTGCAGGGATAACTCAGTGGGTTGCATAACGTGAATACAAATGGCGTCTATTTAGTCACATATTGCTACCCTAATATAGCATAAACACGTGCATTACGGGAAAGGGGAATTTCAAACCTAACACAGGGTACAGTGTAGGGAAGAGGTAGTGCATGTGCACGTGTGCACTACATGCCCTAGTAGTGAATAACACCGGTTGGTGTGCTCAGTACTGTGAGGTCTGCTTCTCTCATTGGTTAACACGGTGGATCTGTGGGAAGGCTATTGAGCTGTATTTCTTACGTGCAGAAGAGTAGCAGTATGGTGTTTTGTATCGATGGATTCGTAATGGCAAATCTTCTCCAGTAGTGAGAGCAGATTTGACATTACTAATGTGGAAATACCATTCTGGAAAAGTGGGCATTCTATGCTCATGGCTCTATGTGTGCCTGTCAGCTAGTCTCCAATCTGCATCTGGGTGCAGGGTGGAATGCTACATCTGTGCATTCCTGATTGACAGCCACAAACTAGGGGCACTCAAGAGAAACTGCAGACTTCTGACTCTGATGGGCCTTCCTGGGACAGATAAGAGGGAGTGGAATTGGCACCTGCTTTCCAAGGGGAAGGGTCCTGGCCCCACCAAAGATATTGTTTAAGCCACCCAGAGTAGGATGAATTTAGATGGGGCCTGTGCATTTTGAACTGATCTCATCTTCAAAGGCCATTGTGGATATAACTACTGGGGCTTTGTCCTCAGGAGTTAGAGACACTTTTGCAATTGGAACCATTCCACGCTGGTTCAATGCTGGGACAAGAGAAACTATTGGGCAGGAGAGACTGAAAAGGGATTATTCGCAGACTTGTGGTGGCCTGGGGCTTGTTGTGCTCCAGGAAGGTGACTATCACTTGGTGGATTTTTGGCTGGATGTTGCTAGCCTGCAGTCAATCACCTCCTGTTGTGGCCCGGGGCCCTAAGCACTCTTGAAGGGCCGGATGGCTGCGCACCGGTCCACGAGTTCCCAGGAACAGAAAGGATCCCCCGTATCTGTGAGATCGTAAGGACCACAGCGGAAATGGGTGGAAGTTATCGTCAGTTGGGACAAGGACCATCCTGACGTATGCAGTAATCACACTGTGCAGAGGAGTGTGCTCGTAAAGATCAGAGGCCCACCTGGGGTGCCATAACATGAGGAGTTTGAGGAGTGCTGGGGAAGTTTGCCGAGTCTGAGTTACCCAAGCTTGCAACCGGAACCCAGTGTTAGCTCGCACGTCATAGCGTGTGGTGTCTGAGGGGTGTTTGGGGATGTTTGCTGAGTCGACGGGACCCGAACCAGAAGCTTGGACTGTCTCTGACTTCCAAATTGGGAGGACGATAGTGCCTAACATGGGGGCCTCAGTCCGAGGTTCTGGCTCCCTCTCCCTGGACCCATGCCACAAGGTACTCTGTTGTTGGTAACATTGTAACTAGACCCGAGGGGTCTCATTGTGCTTGTGTGCACCCACTGCGTTTGTCATGATGGGGAGTGATCCTGTTGTGGTGGGAGGGGGCGGGGATCAAAGTAATGTATTTAAAATATATATCCCCCTACACCATAAATCCTTTTATTACTTGTCACAGATTACGTCGATTAGTCTGTATCTGTAATAGTCAATAACGACTTCATAATGTTTCTAGACCCATGTAAGAGGCTCTCTATAGTTTTACATACACTATCGGCACCTTGCAACATATAAACTCATCTTAAAGTTCCCTAATGCAATGCTATCGCCAGTTATAATTCTGCTAAACTTGTTTAGGAATGAAACAGTGCAGTGCCGACTCCAAACGTAACTACATTTCCCATCAGCACGTAGTGACGGCTCAACCTCAGCCAATCAGAGCTTCTGGTCTTCAAATATGCCTCGAAACGAACAGAGCTGACCGCGAGGCCTCCACAGACAAGGAGACCACATTCCCTGGATTACACTCTACTAAGACAGTAAACTACTGGACTTGTGAAGCACTCTGCCAGGAGTAAAGACTGATGTGCTACAAGTTTTGCCACTCTGCTTGACTGCTGCTCTAGAAGAGCTGCTTTTCTGCTTTGCTATGCTGCCCTGCTGCATGCTGATCGCTGCCCTGCTGAGGACAAGGACTGGACACATCTCACTTGAATCCAGAGTGACTCCAAGGGCTTGCTTCCTGTTCTGAAGTCTCAGGGCCATAATAGACTTCCTTCAGCCCTGCAACAGCACATGGACTCTGCCATCTGTGAGTCCTGCCCTGCAAAGTGGTGCAAACATGTCCTGGGCCCTTGAAAGGTGACTTCTGTACAGAATCATCAAAATCGATGCAGTGACGACTATGCGCTGATTGGAACTGACACATTGTCCTTCGACGCTGACGCAGGAGCTGATTGAAGAAATCGCTTCAATGGACTGGGCGGCTCAAAGATGACAGACAGCGTGGCTCAATCACGACGCCGTGCCGGCATGGTAAAGGGGTTCATCTATGAATCCTTCATCAACTACATGAATTGGACTCATTGCATCGAGCCTTCGACATCAACTTTGACACTTGCTCCATCCAAAGTACTTTTTCAGCAGGACCTGCATGAGTCCTGTAGTCATCCTGCCCTCCATTGTGGTCGACCTGATCTTTGGATTTACCCTGGTCCAGCGCGACCTCAAGTAACCACTGAGCGCTCTTTGCTTCTAAGCACTAATTTTTGATTTATATTTTAAAAATTCATAACTCTGGTTCTACATATTGGATTTTTGTTGTTTTGGTCTTGTTTTACCCATAAAAATATATTCTATTTTCCAACTCTGTGTGAAGTATTTTTTGTGGTAGTTTACATCTTTAGATAAGCCTGATTGCTCTGTGCCAAGCTACCAGAGAGTGAGCACAGGTTATCTTTTAGTGTTTATCTAGCTTTCCCTGATTAGAGTGGTGGTTCCTGCTTCTATAGGGTGCATACTTTGACAACCAGAAACCCTACTTCTAACAATAACCTAATGCATGCTTGGTGTATGTTTATGGCCTGATCATCCAATTGTTTTGCACTGATGCTGCTATTTTAATTGACTTTGTGCACTAGGACTCTGGTAACCTCAAAACAAGTCAAAATTGGCTATACTTCTATTTGGCTTATTTAACGTGCCTAAAGTCCTTAGTATACGGTAGAAAATGCACCAAGGGCTTGTTAGTTAATTGTCGCTAGAGGACAGCAGCGCTTATTGTGCCACCTCTAAAGTGACAATGTAAAATATGACTGCAAACCTGCCACCAGTAACCTGGCTGTGCAGGTTTAAATTGCAAATTCTACCTGTAAAATAATATAAACCCCCATTTAAATATTAATAAGTCAACCATACATAGGCCTTAATGCCCAATAAGGCCAGATGCATGGATATTAAAAGTAGGACATGTAAAGATTTAATGTAAAACATGTCTTTACATTGACAAGGCCCCACAAGCTATTTTCACTTTAGCAGAGTTAGCTGTTCCTTAGGAAATTATTGGGAGTTAATATTAAAACTAATCTCTGTCTAGGAACCAGATAAAAAGTTCATTCTTGAACTTTTTAAAATATTTATTAAAATTCCAATTCATTTTTAAAGTCAGGATGCAACAACTATTTTACAAACGGCCCTTATTTAAAAACACATTTTCCTCCCTAAAGTCTCCAGAAGCCAATTTGAATGAGCTTTCAACTGTCACACAAGTAACGAATAGCTTCTTAATAAGGTGTGAACTTGCTCCCAGAGCTGAGACGAAGACCTTGGTTGTGGGGAGATGTTGACCTTCTCTCGACAAGATGGCCTGGGGACTGTGCCCATCCCCTGCATATCTTCTAAGGATGCCTACCCTGCCACTGGCAAGGGTAGCTCATGCCTGCATCTGCCTCCGTTTGGCTCTAAGCCCAGTGGGAGGGGGAGCTGCCCAGAACAGGTTTTGAGTGACCCGAGGGAGGGTATGCCCTTTTCCATAACCATGCCTCTGCATGGGCACAGATAGCTCAACAAATGGGAAGAACGGTTCTAGTGTGTTCTTTTTGGAAATAGAAGTGCAGTGTGGGATTGTTTACAAAGATGTGCATTCAAAGTTGGTTGCCTTATTTTCAAAACCCTGCATGGTGCTAGCCCAAAATTTATATCCAGACTTGTTCAGAAATATTTACCTGTACATAGCTTACGCTCTGCCCACAAGAACCTTCTAACCATTCCGTCCTACAAACGGAAACGAATAGGTGGCTGCAGGTTTGCAGTATTGGCACCCAGCTTCTGGAACACTCTTCCTTTAGACATAAGAACCTGCACTGAATTCTCTAGATTCCGTAGGCTTCTTAAGACTTGGCTATTTACCCAAGCTTATAACTAGATTCTGCAGACAACTAAATATATGGGGTACCAGCAATACCTTAAGTTCAGCGCCAAGAAACCAATCGGTGTATGTGCACTTTATAAGAAACTTTAACATAACATAACATAACTGCCAACAAAACTGGAACTGCTACAAATGTGGGTTGGGCTGCCCCTTGAAACTTCTTCCCCCTTGGCTAGGGAATGGCCAGGAGTCACCTCACAAGCTAGTGTCAAGCATAAATGTGTCACCCCAGGTATGTTTTTCAGGACATTACTTGACCTGTGTCAGACAGAAGAAGGACTGCACCTGCTGCTGACACCTGTGAGAAGAACCCTAAGGCCTGGACCTGCTCCCATGTTTACACAGGACAAAGAAGAGGACTTCAAGTGTCAGTTGGCTGACCTCTTGCTAAGCTACAGGGGCACAAAAGCTGCAAGATGCCCACTTTTCCAAAAGAGTCCAGCTAACCAGTTTCAGCTGGAACATCCCGGGACCCTGGTAGTGGCTTCAGTTGGAATGATTTCTGACCCCAAAGTGCTGTTCCTGAGGTCCTGAAACCCTAAGCTGGGATTAGACTGTATTCCTCCTGTCTGCAAATAATACCCTGGTATTTTTGCAAAATTTCTGCCTGGGGAACTGTTGTGGGACTGGGGCCAACCTGCAGCCAACCTGCTGAGGGTGCATTGCTGATGAGCCTGACTTTGCTGCAGCTCCTGCTATCTTCTTCCCAGCAGCAGCAAATCCAGTTCGGGGGGGCAACATGACCAACATCCGATGATGTCGACTCCTCTTTAGCTACAGCCTGCAGCCTTGCCCCACTGAGGAAATCTGACTTCCAGAAAAGAGTCAGAAGGTAGAAATCTTCATTGAGTTGAAAGCTATACACCATCCAATCAATATTGACGGCTTCCTGGGAGAGAATTCCTGAATTTTCCTCTCAGAGCATTTCCCGCCTTCGGCTATGGCTTCACTAGGACTTCAAACAGCAGTAAACCATTGTCGATGACCCTGTCTTCAGACAGAGCCGAATCACTGACATAATATTGATCCACTAAACATCGAAACACAAAAATATAGGAAACTAAATTTCGATAACAAACATATCAACTCCGCATACATGACAATAAAAATCACACATTATGGGAACACAAACATTGATGTTAAAAATATCGGTTTTTGCATATATCGTCAGAAATAAAAACTGACTATCTTACAAATATCGATTCACACAATATTGACCGCAGCATTAGTGGCAAAATAATACTTAACAAAAAGATTTAAAAAAACACTTCACACAAAATAATTATGTAAATAAACCCAAAACTTTTTATACACATATTTGCATTAATTAAAATATGTTCAACCAACAAAATATTCACCATTCACCCCCAAAAAAGTACATATCTAAAATATATACAATAAAACCCCCAACAAATTAGAATTAACTACAAACATTGAAATACCAACCTAAATATTACTAAATATATATAAATAAATACATTTCTAACCAACTATATCAAGCTATACATTACACATAAAAAGTAAAACCCAAATTAGTGTTTACCATTGAAAAACTCTTGTCCAATGTGCATGCAGCGCCCGGTAGGGCAAGAAGACGACTGGGCGGCCGCTGGTACTCTTCTCCGATGCGGAGCTGGAGTGTGGGCAGAGGCAGCTGCGTGGCTATCCTGTGATCAGAGTGCTTTGCCCAGGATTTGCTTCCGGGGAGTTCCAGGCAGGGCCTTTAAACCAGCGGGTATATTGAGAGGCGATAGGGAGATACAGCTAAATAAAACATCTCTGGATGCACCAAAAGAAAGTCAGGGAGGTTCACATAAAGATGAAGACATATTTATGACTCCTGCAAAGAAGAGAAGCCGGAGGAGACCTGCTGGAGTTGTCATTGGGTCCCAGGTATCAGCGAAAAGAACAGGCAAATCAGGAGTAAACAAACACAACACAGAGGTAAGGAGGTTAGAGGGAGCTACATGGGGGCAGGTAAATAGATATGCCTTAAGAAATAAGCACATTTTAGAGATTCCTGTTGCTTCAGACCAAACCCTAAAAACACAGATACAACAGGACTCCCCGATTTTATACCCCCCAACAACTAGACTGGATAATCCACTAGAAGACCGGAGAACAGTGAAGGAGGGAGGGCGGAAAGGACAAAAAAAAGTAGAATGAGTTAAAATCACTCCCTCCCTGCGGTCTCACTTCAAAGTGCAGTCTTTGGGAGGGGACCATTCGAATTCATTACCACCATCATTACCACCACCACCACCATCTGATATACAGGTACACAAACGTAAACACCAGAATTAGATAGGCATGGCTGATATAGTGGGAAGTGAGTCCGGTTTACATATAATGGGAAACCAGGGGAATCTGGAGAACGCAAATAGATTTCATGTGTTGGCAGACAAAGAGTTAGAGGAACAGCCACAGGATAAGTTTCAATGTCGCACCCCAAACCTCCGCAGCAAGCAGAAAAGGGCACGCATCTGGAGGTAGAAAAAATGATAACCTCCCTATTTAGTGAAATAAAAGGAAGGTTTAATACATTGGAAAAGAATCAGGAGAAGATTCATGAATTGTGCGAGAGCTTAGAGATCAAGATAAACTCCTTAGAGGAAAGAGTTGAAATGATTGAAGTCTCTGTGGAGAAGCTGAATAGGGAGGTTGAAACAAATTAAAGAGATATGTTTTCCCCTAGAATGGATGAAAAGGACTTACGAGAAAAGATCAAGGCCCTTGAGAACAATGCAAGAAGAAACAACATAAGGAATTTAAATGTCCCAGAAGGTTTTGAAGGGGATAACATAAAGAGATCCGTGATGGGTCTGCTAAAAGAGTTTATCCCAAATCTTGAGACTAACACGCTTGAGGAAGATATACAACGTATCCATCGAGATCCTTTTCACAAATCTCCCGCTAGGAAGGTGCCCAGGAAGATCTTAATACATTTTAAAATATATGCTCTTAAAGAGAGAATACTAACAGAGGCCATCAAAGAGGGCACTTACATAAAGAGAGAATGGTCTTTCAAAATCAGATCAGCTATATCTAGAGCTACTCAAGATAGGTAATGGGAGTTGGGTACATTTACTCATGAATTAAGAACACTGGGAGCCACAGCCCAGATGTGCTTCCCTGCCACATTGAGGATAATGCGGGATAATAAAATGCACAATATTAAGGACCCAATAGAAGTGGAAACCCTGATCGAACAAATCAAAGCACACCAAAAGTAATTTAGTTTAATAAATAGCGGAAGGATAGGAGAACTCGAATAGGGTAACCTCCAAGAGAATACCCGATGATAAATGGGAGGGTTCCCCAGGGTGGGAAAGGGGGGCAAGTTTATACACAAAGTTTTGTTAAATTTTTAGCACACGGTGGGGGAGCGTGTGGGAGAATAAAAGAAAAAATAAGGTCCTCATTGACAAAAAATGGCAGTTTTGAGAGGGACTTGGGTCTTTTCTCCTCCCTTACACATACCAAGAGGTGAAAATGACAGACATACCCAAAGATAGGACCAAAGAGATCTTAACCTGGATTGTTAATGGCCTTAGGGTTGCTAGGAGGCGAAGGAACATTTTAGAGTACTGCAGATTATCGAGTAGTGAGATAATAATAATATAAGAAACCCATCTGCTGAAAGAAGATTGGATGAATATTCTGAAAAAACAAAAATGGGTTGAACATTATGTGTGTACAAATCAGGAGTGTTGCATAAAAGGGGTGGCTATTCTTTTTAAAAAATCAAGTAGTGCACTCTTGGTGGATTGTATGGTAGATAAAAGGGAAAGATGGGTTGTAACCAAAGTTAAGTTGTATGGTAATTGGTTCGCTATCAGAAGATATTATGGCGCCAATACTGATGACCCAGTGCCTCTTCAGGAGTTATGAAATCTTCTCCTGGCTATAAATGTTCCCATTATTTTGGGGTGCGATTTAATGTCTTAGACAAATCCTCCTCCAGAAATACAAATGAGAACTTTCATAAAACAAATGAAGGAAGATCTTGGCTTGATTGATACCTGGAGGGAAAAAGGTAGTAACGATAACAGATATACATTCAAAAACAAAAAATATGGGAATTCTTCCAGAATAGACTTCTTTCTAGTAAACAGTAGGTTTGGTAATAAAGTCATAAAAGTAGAACACATAGTAGAACATCTTTCAGACCATTCAGCGGTTAGCCTGGAGTTTAACTTAACCCAATCTTTTACACAAAAGAGATGGACTTTAAATCGCGTTCTACTTTTGGATGCTGATTTAATTGAAATACTGAAGAATGAAACAAACAAATTCTTTCAGATTAATAAACTCTCAGCCCCATTGCATATAGTCTGGGACATGTACAAAGCTTTTATAAGGGGACGTTTAATTAACCTCTACATTGGCCAAAGTAGGGAGCGGAAAGCCAAGATTGAGAAATTTGAGCTTAATAAAACTAAGCTTACTAAGGAAATAGAGAACTCTCTGGATGTACAGGACCAGGCTCAATTACAGGGAAACTTGCAGGAGGCTAGATACAGCTTATCAAGTTTTCTGGATGAGGGAATTAAGAAAAATGGGAAGCTAGTAAGCTATCCCAATATGAAAATGGGGAGGGCTGCGGTAAACTGCAGGCATGGAAAACTGAATAAGAATTCAATAGGTGCAAGATTATAGAAATTTTAGATCCTGAGACTGGTAAATCGTGTAAAGAGGACAAAGAACTGGAGGAGGCTTTTTTACACTTTTAAAAAAAATTGTAGAATGAAAATACTGTAGTAACCAGGGAACAGTTACAAAATTACTTTAAAGAAATAAATATCACTAGACTGTCTGAAACCTCAAAACAATTCCTCTGCTCAGAGATAAGCTTAGAAGAAGTAAGTGCTGGAATGGGAAAAATGAACATAAGGGACAGTAGCTACCCAGATAGCCGCCCCAACGAACTATATAGAGCTCTTAAGGAAGAACTAGCCCCATGGTACACGGAAATTTTAAATGCTGCCTTTATAGAAGGAAAAGAACTCCCACAATCCTGGGATGATGCCACGATTAGTATCATTTTAAAACCAAATAAAAACCCTAGGTTTTGCAAATCATATAGATTGATATCTCTCTTAAACTGTGATCATAAGATTTATACCCAGATTCTGGCAACACATTTGGAGAGTGTTATCGGGCAGTTAATACACATAGATCAAAAGGGTTTTATTAAAGGGAGACAGCTACATGATTTAACACACAATTTGATTGGAACAATAGACTTAGCTATAGGAAGTAAAATTCCTTTGACAGTTGTTACCTTTGACGCTGCACAGGCATTTGATAGGGTTAATTGGCCCTTCCTACAATAGATAATTAGGCAACACGACCTGGGGGAGGAATTATCTAGAGCTGTGTCAGCGATCTATAGTAACCCTACTGCTGGGATTCTAGTAAAGGGAAATCTCACAGATCAAATGATAATCAAAAGAGGGAAGCATCAGAGTTGCCCTTTGTCCCCCTTACTTTTTAATATGTATATTGAGCCTCTGGCAAACAAAATAAGATCAAACTTAAATATAAGCCCTTTTAGGTGTAGAGGTTGGGAAAAAAAGGTGGGCCTGTATGCGGATGACTTAATGATCTATAACAGTGAAATGGAGAAATCCCTCCCAGAGATTTTCAAAACCCTAAAGGGATTTGGGAAAGTATCAGGATATATAGTCAACCAAATAAAGACTGAAATTATGGTGTGGAATACGTACTGCTCTAGCTCATTGGTGAAACATGAGATCAGATATCTAGGAATTCAAGTGATACAAGACCTTAACAAATTGGCCCAGATTAATATTACAAAAGTAGAAGCTGAAACTAAAAGATTATTGAAGACCTGGAGCAGTCTCCCTCTTTCCTTTCTAGGAAGATCAAATTTACTTAAATTGTCCATACTGCCAAGTTTTACCTTTATTTTTGACGCAATCTCCCTACATTTTAACTTGGATGCTTTTAAAAAACTACAAGGTGAATTAAGTAGTTTCATCTGGTTAGCCAAAGGAGTAAGGATTGCTTGGAAGAAATTGCGTCGGAGGAAGATATACGGGGGAATCTCTAGTCTTGATCTTCTTATATGCTATCGGGCCTTTCAGTTTAAGACTTTTAGGGCCAGATGCATCAAGCATTTTTCTCCTCGCAAACGGGCCGATTCTGCGAATCGGCCCATTTGCGATTGCAAAAAATGCTTTTTGCGATGCATCAAACCCAATTTTGCAATTCGGTAACCTGTTACCGAATCGCAAAATGGGTTTAGGATTCGCTATTTGGAAGGGGCGTGTTTAGGGCGTCCCTTCCAAATGGCGAATCCTAACAGTATGCATGAATGTTTTGTGACCATGAATGCAGTCGCAAAACATTCGCATATTACCACCTACTTCAAGTAGGTGGTAAGACATTCGGAAATGGGAAGGGTCCCCAAGGGACCCCTTCCCTTTGTGAATGTTTGTAAAAGCATTTTAAGAGCAGGCAGTGGTCCCACGGACCACTGCCTGCTCCTAAAAATGAAAGAAAACTTTTCATTTTTCTTTTTGTGAAGCATCTCATTTTCCTTTAAGGAAAACGGGCTGCTTCACAAAAAAAAATGATTGCTTTATTTAAAAGCAATTACAGACTGATCTCAGCAGGCCACCTTCCCTGTGATTTTTGGGATTCCTAGGGGGTCCATTTGCGATTGCAAAAAATGCTGTTTGCGATGCATCAAACCCAATTTTGCAATTCGGTAACCTGTTACCGAATCGCAAAATGGGTTTAGGATTCGCTATTTGGAAGGGGCGTGTTTAGGGCGTCCCTTCCAAATGGCGAATCCTAACAGTATGCATGAATGTTTTGTGACCATGAATGCAGTCGCAAAACATTCGCATATTACCACCTACTTCAAGTAGGTGGTAAGACATTCGCAAATGGGAAGGGGTCCCCAAGGGACCCCTTCCCCTTTGTGAATGTTTGTAAAAGCATTTTTAAGAGCAGGCAGTGGTCCCACGGACCACTGCCTGCTCCTAAAAATAAAAAAAACTTTTCATTTTTCTTTTTGTGAAGCATCTCATTTTCCTTTAAGGAAAACGGGCTGCTTCACAAAAAAAAATGATTGCTTTATTTAAAAGCAATTACAGACTGATCTCAGCAGGCCACCTTCCCTGTGATTTTTGGGATTCCTAGGGGGTCGCAAATTGCGACCTACCTCATTAATATTCATGAGGTAGGTCATTTGCGACCCCTTAGGAATCGCAGAAAGTGTACTACACACTTTCATGCATGCCGTTTTGCGATTCCCTAATTGCGAATCGCAAAGATTCGCAATTAAGGAATCGCAAAATATTTTTTTGATGCATCTGGCTCTTAGATCTCTCCTTTGGGAAAATGAATCTTATACCCCACTATTCAAGGCCTTAACAAGGGATCATACAGAGATGGCAGATTTATTTCTTTATAAATTTGGCCATCCAAAATACTTTAAAAAGGTAGGGCTAGATATCTTGAAGGCCGCATGTAAGACATGGTATCAGATAAGACAGTCCCTGGCAATACCATATTACTGTTCCTCAGCTCCAATTTGAAACTCCCCAGGCACCCCCAGTTGTCTTCTAGATAAATTAGCAGTTCAGTTGGCTGAAGCAGGAATAAATAAGCAGAGTCAACTTCTGCTGGAAAAATGTTTAGTTTCCTCAGAAACCTTAGAAAAATAAATGGTATGACGTCTTTCCAAGTTCAAGTATTATCAATTGTCAAGTTTGGCAAGAGAACTGGGGAAAGTAGGGGAAGGAAGGACTATGAGATAGAACATCAATTAAGAGCCCCTCAAAGGAAATAAGTTGCATAATAGTATTGGACGTTGATAGAGGCGGGGGAAGAACCCTATTCTATGCTGGGAGAGATCTGGAAGAGGGAAATGCCAAACCTACAGATGGAAAACTTATGGCAAGTATCGATAACTACGTTTTGGTCAACCATAAAGTCTGCACCTCTCAGAAAAAAACATCTCTTCACAGTACACAGGGCATACTGGACACCGAAGAAACTGTTCAAACTGGGACGACAAGAGGTGAGAAAATGCCCCAAATGCGGATTAGAGAAGGTCAACGATACTCATATGTTTTGGTAGTGCCCTCTGATAGTGACCTTCTGGCAAGATTTGAGTAAGATGGTCAACAAGATTAGAGATAAAGACATTAAGGTAAGCCTAGCAACAGTAATAATTGGGGTTGTAGAGGGAGTCATAAGCCAGTGAAATTACTCAAGAAACAAAAATCTTTATTGTTTGTGCTAATGTTACTGGCAAGAAAGGAGATATGCATAAAATGGGTTTTGCTTACTCCTTCAACAAAAATTGAATGGGTTTTATCAATCCAGAGGATAAAAACTCTAGATTGTAAGAGTTCATTGGAAAAAAGAGCAAACTTTCGGGAGATATGGGATAGTTGGAAAATGGAAAATAATGAGCATGGAGGGTGAAGATAGCGGGACAAATGAGATACGGGTCCCATGATTAAGAATCGATAGCTAAATGTCTGGGTGGAGAAAATCCACCCTGGATAAACAGCTAAAGTGGCTGTGGAGCTGGTTGAGAGTGTAACATGGACGATATTCTTGTCCCAGACCCTCTAAGGGAGAAGATATCGGAGTTGCCTGCTTGATCTGCTAACCTGGCCCCCATATGCCTATTGATGTTATTTGAGGACTAAAAAAAAAAAACAACTGAAGCCAGCAGTAAAATCACAAAATCACAACAGAACCATGCCCTCAAACAATGCCCCCTTCAATTTAAAATGGCTAAAAATGATAGAGTTAAAAAAATTTCAATCACCTTCTTCCGAGGGAACAAAAATAGCAGCAGGATAGCACCAATTACATTAGAGCAAAATGAGCAAAATTAGTGCTAAATAAAGTGCTTATACATCAGTTCTCTTAGCCTAAAAACGAGTGGCAGAAACACCAGACGGCCGCACAGCCCCCTCGTCTTTATAGCCCCTTCTCATGAGGACTAGACCGCTAACCTTAAAAAATGGCAGTTGCCTGAATAATCTAGTGTATTTAGTGTGGTTCTTACCCATCACTACCACAATACAAGCCTGCTTTAAAATCAAAACAGAACCATGCCCTCAAATAACTTCTCTTTCCAAAAAGAGCACAATAGAACTTTTCTTCCCCTGTGTTGAGCTATCTGTGCCCATGCAGAGGCGTGGTTATGGAAAAGGGCATACCCTCCCTCAGGTCACAAGCAAAATCCTGAAAGATACAGAACCTAGAGTCCCCGAACACATAACAGGGAAATTACCACCTATCCCCGCTTTAAAACTTTTAATTGCACAAACTAAAAAAGCCACCAGTGATACCCAACCTGCCCCTAGTAGATAATAAGACATAGACACACCTGAACATTTGACAATTACACATTATGAGGAAGCTTTCCTTTTACACGACAACCTAAATAATGAGAAACAAATTCTAATATTCTCTACTGCAAACAACTTAATGAAACATAGCCAATGTCAAGCTGAAATGATGGATGGGACCTTCAAAATGTGTCTGAGAGGATTCACTCAGATATACACTTTACATGGTGAATATCAAAACACACATTCTGCCATATAAACAAAGCAACACTTGCTACGAGCTCTTAAACCATATAAAACATAAAACAAATAACTACTACCCCCCAAAAATAATCATAGACTTTGAGTAATCCATGATTCAAACCATTCTAAAAATCTACCTCCACACAGCCATACAACACTGTGACTATAATTTCAATCAAAGTAAATAGAGATAGATCCAAAAATAATTCTACACTAAGGCACTGATTATGAGTTTGGTGGTCCCAAGACTACCGTGGCGTAGGCATCGGATCGATCGCCGCACCGCTGGCAGTTCGACTGGTGCATTATGAGACATGTGGTTAGATAGACGAAAGACTGATGTGGATCCGCTGCTACAGCATCAAATTAGGCCACTGAAACTGTCAGAGGCTCGGACTGCCAGTGCAACCGCTGGCCCAATTTCGAGTTGCCATACAGCTGGCAGTCCAACCACAGCATCAGAGGTGGTAGTAAGGTAGGGATATAAGGTTGAAACTCACCTTTACTCACATGTACATGTACTGTGCTGCCATGGAGCCAATTGTACACATCCTGCTGCTGCTGTACCTGCTTGATCACATTCAACACCCACACCGACGCCACCGATGGTAGGTCACACTACTACCTGTTTCCATAGAAACCTCAGCAAACCGATGCCCTGGACCTGGCAAGGAGGTAAGGGTCCCTTGGTCAAACATATTTTGTGGGACCCTGTTTGGGATTGCTTTAAATGTATAACCCAACTACATCTGTATGATGCCCTTCTTGGCCAAGTCACCGACACTGCACAGGTACACTGTACACAAATGTACATGTCTTCACAACTCATAATCAGTGATAGTGACGTGTGCATTAAATTGTGTCACACAACAGCACCTCCTCATCGATATCACATCTGTTAATGCCTGTGACACCCTCACATTGCACACATACCAGGTCCTGTTTTGATATCAAATATACATCTGTATGGATGTGTCATGAAACTGAAACACACCTTCTATGTTACAAATCTGTATTAGGCTCTGACCCATATGAAAAGGCACTATCAGTAAATGGGATTTCAAAGGATCAGAGTGAGAAGCATTTAAGGGCACAATGTAAACACTCTCTGCAGAATAGGTATGCCTTTACCAGGGGGAACCCTTAAAGGCTGGGGCCCTGGGGCACTTTGCCACTGGATTCAAGATAGCCTGGCTGATGAGGGTTTTGAACCCGAAACCGGTCCCAGGATGCTTGTTTCCGGTCCAGGGAAGACATGGCTTGGCAGTTCGGGCTGGACTGTTCCCATGAGGCACAGGGTCAGACTGATTTGCATATGGCCATGTCTGAACTGGGGTGGTGGAGTGAGCTAAAGAATGATGATGGATTAAACCCAGATCAGTTGACTGGGGGTGAGTGTTTGATTTGCTCTAACGCTCCGTCCATCATCCCCTTTGGTATCGCTTAAAACCTCAATGTGCACAGGACATGTGATTTGAAGTATATCAGGGACAACCAATACCATAACCAACAGCCATGCATGTGTAGGTACTGTGTAAGTACAAGTCATGAAAGCAAACACAGCACTAACAGCATTTGTCACACATCTATATAAAGTAGGTGCAAGGTACACACTGGAAAATTGACACATGTCCATACAAATGTCCACAAAAGTATGACAATTTAACACCCTCCATGTGTGAAAAAGAAATATCTAACTGGAACACATCAAACACATACCCAACCTACATCATAGGGAGAGTTTTTCTATGTGAATTGTGCCATATATAGGGTTTCATAGCCAATCTACTTATTTTGTTCTGTTTTATATGGCTTCACCATGGCATCTTCATTTAGACATGTCAGAGTTGTGACATTAGCAAGGAAATGATGCTGTTCAGATTATGAAGTGGACCTGGATTTTTCCTGGGAATGTTTGCCACAGACTTTGGGTGTACAAACCCTGTACCAAGACAGCTTGCACAGTGATAGGATGGAAGTTACAAGGTTTCCATTGGACTTGTTCCTTGTGGTGTGGTGGTCCTAATGCAATATGTGTGCCATCATGTGCTCCAACACAAATTTGTGTTGGGCCCAAATCATGCTATTCTGCCTTCAAACTGGTTAAATCCTCATTGTATATGAACTGGATGTAGCTGTTGGTGTGTCTCCTCATTGTAGACCAAAGTACTTGTGGCACATCCCTGACATTTGTTTGTCACATTCCACCAGATGAAGCAACACTGGATTGGGATGAGCCTGTGATCAAAAACTGCTGTTTTGCCATGTGTCTGTTTTTTGTTTCAAATGATGTGGGATTCCTTTTGTGAGGTAGGCGATATGGTTCCAACTGATGACATAAACCTATTTTAATGTTGGCTATTCTACAGAAAATTGTCTGATGTGTCCCCTCCTTCCATGTTGTTAAGGTCTGCACCTGTGAATCTGATCACTGATAGATTATTTGAGTCAAGTATGATTTGCTATGTTTCTCACATAATGTCAGCCTTTGATTTGAAAAATGAATAAAGATGTTATAAGACCAGTCACTTGTATTTATGTGTTGGTGTGACATGGTTGGGATCCTGAGCTAAACATTGTGTACATGCTATATATCAATGCTTACACAAGTAGCTTGTTTTGGCATTGTAAAGTTCACATGGGTGTATATTTACATAGCTAGATGTGTGAGATACTACAGGAGGCAATAGATGTGTTACTACTGCATTTATTGCAGTGACCAAGGAGAAAATAAACAATGTACAAAAACAAACAGGTAAAACCAAAAGTGAAGAAGTCAGTCATGGTGAATGAAACCATAAATGTAGAGGCCAAAATGTCTGAAGTCCAAAGTCCAACATGCTACTCTCATCAGAAATAGAAAAGTGTCCAGAAATAGCTCCCAAAGTGAATGTGTTGCACACACAGGAGGGAATTAGGTATGAGGTTTCTTACTGGCGGTGGTGGGTGTCTTGCCATCCCTACCTCCTGGATCTTTGGGTGAACGTCCCCTCCTCTTGTGGAGGGGGATCCGCTGCTGCTGAGACAGGGGTGTCTGCAGACATGTCTTCTTCTGACAGGGCCTCCCTTCCTGTGGCTGCCGCAGATGTTGATGGATTAAATGTACTTGGACCATAGGAAGGGGTAGAAGCAGATGGAAAAGCCCTGCACAGGGTGGTGTTGATGTCCTACAGCACCCCAACCAGGTAGGCCATGTTGGTGTTGATGCCGGCCACCTCCTGGTATGTGTCCCTCTGCAGCTGCTTCATTTCCCGGATTTCCATAAGTACTTGGCCCATCACTCCTTGGCAGCCCTGATGGACTCCAAGACTTGGGTGATAGTAGCCTGGGTGTCAGTGGCCCCAGTGGGCTCACTCAGTGGTCCCATAGTTACCCTCCCATGAACCCTAACCCCATGGGCCTCTGCCACTGGCCCAGACTGCACCCTCCCACTGGTTCCTCAGTGACAGAGTTGGTGTTTGCCTCCTTAGAATCCAGGACTGGGGGGCACAAGATGTTAGTGACTGTGCTAGGTGCACAGGTTTGGGGGCACAAGTTGGCTATGTTGTTGGAGCTCTGGTGGGAGGTGGTGTTGTAGACACAGTGAGACCCACTGTTCCCGTCTGCCCAGATGGGCAGGAAGGTCATCCATGTCCACATCTCCAGGAGCGCTGTCATCACTAATGGCTTGATCCTGAGGTGGAGTGGGAGTCTCTTCAGTGTCCAAGCTCTGGCCAGCTGCTCTGCCTGATCAACCTGTTCATAAATAGAGAGCATTGCTATTAGTGGAAGTGTGGCATCTATATCCACATCATTTGTGTCACAGTAAGTAGAGACCTGGGACGACACAAAATAGGTAGAAATTACTATTGTGATCTATTTGAGTTGTATTGAAGTTGGTTACAAGACATACACTACATGTAGTAGAATTAAACAGCTCATTAGATGTGCTGATATGTATCATTTTGGATTTATGGATTAACATGACATCTCTAAAACATTTCAGCTAACACAGTGTAGACGTAACATGTGTATTTGACCATTCCAAGGCCTAGCTGTGTAGAGTACAGGCAAACCCACATCTTGGTTATATATTTAGCATTCTTCTTCATGTGAGCAGTGCAGAGTCAATGGGTCACCTGCCACTCCTAATCAGCTCAGTTACCTTCATTGCTTACATATATTTGAGGTACACACTTGGTATGGTGTCACTCATGCCATCAATACTTTCAATTGAGGAGACCAGGACACCATCAATCAAAGTAGTCAGACATGTCTCTGAATAGAGCATTGCATGTACATTGCACAGTCCATGATAAGCAAGCATTAGTTGTAAAATGGCAGACAAGTGAGCTGGGGCAAAAGGACTATTGCATCATGGTTAGAGTTAAAGTCACAGGGCCTCATGGTAGTTGTAGACATTTCTATCTCAACTTACCAATACTTGACAAATGGTGATGTGGCAACCCATTGCATGTGCTATCTGCACGAGGTTAGCTCACGCATAGGCGCATGCAGTGGGATGAGTATTCTAACATGGGAATTCCGAATGGGACGGAAATTTGAATGCAGAGCGTTAGACAAGCGAGGGTTGTCGTGCTCCTGGTGCTGTTACACAGATACTCAAATAAAGTGCAATGCAACAACAATATTGTTTGTAATTCATTGGCTCCGACGACTACTACAATTTGGCGATGATCTATTCAACGATCCTGCTGTCATAACCTACGGTTACAAATTCATGGATGTGTCGTTTCCTGAGAGTCTAGTTATGACAGAGTCAGCACGGTCAGCACTAGGAAGACGGTACTGTAGCCAACTTTATTATGCGTGAATGAGCTGACAGTCACTACACCTAGAAAGTTCTGTCAGAAGCAGAGTTTCAGCATATGAGCATTTCGTACGACTGCTTACTAACTTTACAAAACGTCAAGGATAAGCTGATTTCATTAATCAGAATCAGTAAAGTTTGAAGAGGTGCAAAGAATCGCATGAGCTCTTACCGTTGATGGTTTGCGGATTCGAGCTCATGCATGCATTGTTTCTCTAGGCCATCTCCGGGGCAGAATACGTTCACCATGATTGCATATCTCACATACTCTGCCTTACGTTGCCTGACTTTGCCTGATGTCGTAGTGGCCATATTGGGTGAGTCTGCTAGCAGATAATTCATCAGGTGCGTTTCTCCTGTTATCGGTAATACGCACACCATTTCAAAACATCAAAATCTGTTTACCGGATCAAGCCATTCATGTTTTGAACAGTGGCACGCACACTGCTTACTTGCGTGTCATTAACATATTTGGAGACACTCACAGCATGTAACACTTTCACAACATCACTTACATTAATGATGTACTTGGAGAATACAGTGACACGCACACCTCATAATTTTCGCGTGTCAGTTTTCTTTAATAGTAAACAGTGACACGCACACATACAGCATTTTTTTTTTACTTCAATTATATAGATATTTTTTTGTGTTTGGTTTCGAAGACCTCACAATATCTCAGGTTATGGTTGTGTTTGTAAGTTCTCTTATTTTCTGGAATATATTTATATGACCATAGGGTGGAATGCATTGCCGATATTCATCCAACTGTAAGTCGGTTTTGGTCAAGCATTGTCAGCTTGATGTGATTAGTACGTTTCAATTTTCATATTTTGAAAAAAGTTTAGGTTTCTCAATTTATGTACTAGTTGAGCTGCTCTTTACCATTTACCATCATGCAGTCTGTTACCGCTCCACCTCCATTTTTACAATCTCCAGGTGAACCTCCCTCCCATCAAATGGAAAACGTGGTTTTGGGCTTTCACAAAGTATTTGGGGGCGATAGGAGGAAACAGATATTGTTCTGAAAGAAAGAGGTTCCTTTTAGAACATAATTTAGGGTTCGAAGGGCAAGCAGTCTACGAACATCTACCTCCCGTCCACGAAAGGTCGGTTGAAGAAGAGGAACTTGATGAATATCAGTTAGTGATAAGGAAGCTTGAAAAACTGTTTGATGTGCAACCCAGTTTAATTGTCAACAGACATACGTTTTTTACCAGAGAGCAGCACCAGGAGGAATCAATAGATTCATATGTTGCAGCATTAAGAATACCTGCAGCAGATTGTAAATTTGAAGAGTTTACAAATCAACTCAAAAGGGATCAAATTGTTGTCAGGTGTTGAGACAAAACAGTACAGGAAAAATTATTGACTTATAAAAATACTTCTGTATCAGAGACAATTGAAATTGTTAAAAGTATTGAAATCTCACACAAAGCATCGAAAGAGTTGGTAAAAAAAGAAGGTGTGGGTGTCCATGTTGTTTTGATAATGGTATGAAAGGTCAACAGTCCAGCAAGTTGGTATATCCAAAGAAAAAGTATGAAGTTCCAAGGTATGAATTTCAGAGATGGGAACAAAATAATAATTTTTTCAAACCAAAAAATGTATGTTTTAGATGTGGTTATGCTCAACATATACTGAAAGGTAACGTTTGTCCGGCAAAGAACGTGGTGTGTAAATCACGTGGAAAAATAGGGCATTTTGCCAAAGACTGCCAGTCAAAGAAGAGTGAGGTTAATATGGTGGCTGAATATGATGAAGAAATGGTTGAGCTTACAGAAAGATCTAAAGACTTAGGGGCCGATTCCGATTCGGGCCGGAAATCTCTCCGACCGAGCCGGACCCGGAGAGAATTCCGACCGAATTGGACTCTGGCAGTCCGACCGAACGAGTACGATGCGCACGCACGCACCCGGACTCGATTCGGTCGGACTCCCATTGAAGTCAATGGGAGCCGGTCGTACAACGCGTACGCGGGCTCCCATTGACTCAATGGGTGCGAGGTGAACAAGGGCGCCCCCTACAGTGGGTACGCGTCGAAGCGCATCGTGCCGTACATGCACAGGTAGGGGGGACCCATGGGTCCCCCCTGTGTGCGACTCGCGCGGCCACGCGTACAGGGGGGTCCGACGCGGACCCCCAAAGTCCGGCTCCGACAGCTCTTTCGAGCCGGACGGCGCGAGTCGGTCAGACTGCTCGCGGTGCGCATCGTACTTACCCGGCCGGGGAACGTCTCCATTGCGTGGTGCGAGTTGTGTCCGTGTGAGTCGGTCGGAGCGTGTTGAAGCCACGTACGAGTCGGTCGGCGATTTCGCGGGCGCTTGCATCGTACTCGCTCGGCCGGACCCGCGTACGATTCGGTCGGGAAACAGGGCTCCGAATCAGATCCGGTAAAGCCGAATCCGATTCGGAGCCCTACCGGCCGAGATCGGAATCGGCCCCTTAGTGGTAGTAGTAACCAAACAAGAAGAATTAGATTGCATAGATCCCTACACTGATATCATTGTTGATGACAATGTTTTGAAGTTAGTGGTTGATTCGGGTGCCAAGATGACCATCATCTCTGATGTTATGTTTAAAGATAATTGGTCCAACAAAGAACTGGAACCACCAGACAGGTGCCCAGTTTCGTATGATGGGAAATTAATTGAGTTGTCAGGTTATTTTGAGACTACGTTACAGTTCAAAGAGAAGGTCATTGTCGGGAAGTTATATGTCGCTAAGAAAGGAGTCAACTTCCTAGGATGGTACCATCAAGGATTTTTTGGCATGACTTTGAGGCCAGGCAAGGATGTTCAAATTTCATTGATTAGGGATCAAGAGTCAGAAACAGACTATATCTAGATAACAAAAATCCCTAAAGTTTTCAAAGGAAAGCTAGGTAGAGTTAAAGGATTCCAGCACAAAATTAAGGTTCAGGACAGTGTGGTACCAGTCAAGCACAAATTAAGGGAATGTACCCTTTAGTGTCAGAGAAGAGCTGGTCAATATGCTGGAGAAAATGTCTGTTGAAGGAGTCATTGAACCAATAGAGTCTTCTTTGTGGTTATCTCCACTTGTTATAGCCCGCAAGAGAACAGGTGACTTGAGGATCTGCATTTATTTGAGGACTTTGAACAAGTCCATCTGGGTGCACTCCTATCCTCTACCAAGGATAGACGATATTCTGACATGTTTGCAGGGGCTAGTGTTTTCAGCAAGATTGACTTCGCATCTGCGTATCACCAGGTGGAGCTAAAGCAATTGTGCAGGCACCTTACTGCTTTTGTTTCATCTGTGGGTACGTTTCAGTTTAAACGTTTGCCATTTAGTTTGGCTTCAGCTGCATCTGTTTCTCAACAGATAATGGAGTCAGTGTTGAAAGGGGTTCACAGGGTTGTCGCATTTCAGGACAACATTCTCATTGCAGGGAGAAATTTACAGCAACATGATCAAGGCATGACCATAGAATTACAGAGATTACAGGAAGCTGGCATAGTCGCCAATTTGAGTAAGTGTGAATTTGCAAAATCTAGTATTGAATATTTGGGACATGTTATTTCTGAAAAAAGGGTAGAACCACGCCAAGGTCTTGTGGATGCTATCATCAAAGCCCCAGTTCCCAGCTCCAAAGAGCAGGTTTCATCTTTTTTAGGGGTTTGTGAATTTTTTGCAAAGTTCATAAAAAGAATTCTGATAAAACTGAAAATCTCAGGAGGTTGCTCAAAAAAATGAGGTGTTTAAGTGGGATGAAGGGTGTTGAGAGGATTTTGACAAGTTGAGATTAGAAATAGGGTCAGCAGGCATACTGGCACCCTATGATGCTTCTGTCCAAAGCATTATTACGGTTGATGCCAGTAACAGCGGCTGAGGTGCAACATTATCTCAGGAAAATGGGCAGGTGCAGAGGACGGTAGGCTTTGCATCACAGGCATTAAGGGAGAATGAAAAAAAGTTTTTTGTCATTGAGAAAGAACTCTTAGCCTGTTGTTGGGCTGTCCAGAGATTCAAGAGTTTCATTTGGGGTAAGAAGTTTCAGTTGGTTACTGATCATAAACCATTAGTGGGGATTCTTGGTGGTGATGTTATCCGGGATTTCACACCAAGGATAGCAAGATTGAGCGGCAAATTGCGGCAGTATTGTTTTGACATAAAACACATACCTGGGGGCAAGAACATCAGAGCTAATTATTTGTCCAGATCACCATTAATGGATGGGGTTGACAATATAGTAGAACAAGATGAGGAGTATTTGATAGCCGTCATTGATGCATGTGAAAGGGAGACTTTCGAACACAGAGAGTGGATGAGTTGTTTGGAGAATGATGAAACTCTGAAAATGGTTCAGAATTATATTGTGCGAGGGTGGCCTAAAGAGAAAAATTTGCCACATGACCTCCAACCATACTTTAAAATGGCGGATGAGTTGACCATGGAAAACGATAACATTGTTTTGAGGGGAGACAAATTCATTCCTCCTAGATTATTGAGGTCGAGGATCATTCGAGCTGGTCATGAGGTACACTTAGGCCAAACTATCACTAAAAGGAAGATACGTTCTGTATATTGGTGGCCCAGTATGGACAGTGAAATAGAACAAACTGTCCGTGAGTGTGAAATTTGTGCTACCAGTGACAAATGTTTAAAAACCACTACACCTCCACTCCATCCAGTGAGGATACCATACAGATCTTAGTCCAAGTTGGCAGTAGATTTTATAGGACCGTTTAGCTCACTTTCAATTAAGCACAAGTACGCTATAGTTTTAGTTGATTATTATAGCAAATGGTGGGAAGTGGAATTTGTTCAGGAAGCAACAACAGCCACAGTTATTTCTTTTTTCAACAACATTTTTGTGCGGGAAGGCCTGCCTAATGAGTTGATGTCTGACAACGGGGTACAATTTGTTTTGAGGGAAATGTGAGAGTACTTAGAATAA
Source organism: Calotriton arnoldi (assembly GCA_963921515.1). Classification (NCBI taxonomy): domain Eukaryota; kingdom Metazoa; phylum Chordata; class Amphibia; order Caudata; family Salamandridae; genus Calotriton; species Calotriton arnoldi. The sequence goes on from CAWUFW010002773.1 coordinate 250,870, forward strand.
ACTGAGTTTGTTCACAAGAGAGTCGCACTGTATCACCCTCAAACCAATGGTTTGGTTGAGAAGATGAACCGAACATTGGTTGAGTGTGTACAGTGGGCTGTCAAAAACAAGGCAAATGTAAAAGTGGCAGTAGACAGTATGTTGTTCTCTTGTTCGCACTTGTCCCAACTCTGTTACCAGTAGATCATATTTTGAAATCATGAGGGGTCGGGTGGCTGCTGGCAGAATGTGTCAGGGATGGTTGAGAGATTTACAAACACCATCTGTTTATGAGAGGGATATGGATAGAGACATTCGTCCCAAAGTTGAGGGTATATAAACAAAGATGAAGGAATATTTTGACAAGAAACATGGTGTTGGTAAGCTCAATGATGAAATTTGTGTTGGAGACTGGGTACGTGTCAAAGAACCTTACCATGTTCCTAATGGTTTCTCTAAATTTAGAGATCCGTTCAGGGTGGAAGCAGTGAGTGGTTGTGAAATCAAAATCAAAGGTCATGAATGGTGGAATGTGTCCAGAGTGGTTAAAGTTCATTACAATGCTGATCTACAGCAGCCCACCAGGGGGGCAGTCAATCCACACTCTCGCAATGGTGCTCATGGAAAAATTCAGGAAGCTATCAGGCCTAGGAGAATCATCAGAACACCGGAGAGGTTCAGGGATTAAAGGGTAGTTCTACAGTTATCTCTATAAGTATAAAGTGTACATTAAGTTAGGTTGGGTTTTCGTTTAGGCAGTTAATTTTGTTGATCCAAAGCAATGAATCTGGTTAAGTTTCTATTGCTAGATTTGTGCATGTACAACTTTCTTTCCATGTAGTATTATATATTTTAAAATTATGTTGTACTTAGTATTATTTTCAAGTTATGTTTAATTCAAATGTATTTACTGTGTAAGGAGGGAAATGTTGTGGTAACCCATTGCATGTGTTCTCTGCACGAGGTTAGGTCGCGCAGAGGCGCATGCAGTGGGATGAGTATTCCAACTGACTCTCACACACATGAACATTCCATTCACCAACATTCTCTCACACAGACAGCCAGGCTGAGCAGCAGTATAACAGTATTCTAACATGAGAATTCTGAATGGGACGGTAATTTGAATGCGGAGCGTTAGGCAAGCGAGGGTTGTCGTGCTCCTGGTGCTGTTACACGGATAGTCAAATAAAGTGCAACGCAACAACAGGATTGTTTCTAATTCATTGGCTTTGACGACTACTACAGGTGACCAGCATGATAAGTAAACATAATTTGCAAAATGGAAGACAAGTGAGCAGGGGCAAAAGGATTATTGCATCTTGGTTAGAGTTAGAGTCACAGGGCCTCATGGTAGTTGTCGACATATCTATCTCGACTTGCCAACACTTGACAAATGGTAACCTGCATGGTGAGTGTACATCAGTTGTAAAATGGTAGACAACTGAGCAGGGGCAAAGGGACTATTGCATCTTGGTTAGAGTTACAGTCACAGGGCCTCATGGTAGTTGTAGACATTTCTATCTCGACTTACCAACACTTGACAAATGGTGACCTGAATGATAAGTGAACACCAGCTGTAAAATGGTTAGTGTAACATACCTGTTGGCAACATGCATTTTGGGATGACCATATTTTAAAGTTTTTTACACATATCATTGGTCCTGCGATGATAGTTTTCCAATTATACACTTACAGACAGCATTCCAACATGTGGCATGTAATAGAGATTGATACATGTGATATTCTATGCAACATTACACATTAACACTGACAAAGCAATATTTTTGATACTTTGAGGATTGCATGTTAGGAAAGTAGGTAGACAACACTATAGCAAAAACAGAGTTGAGAGCCAACAGGACGTTGAGGTATTGTGACAGTTTGTGAAAAGTACCTTATCAGACTTCACTCCCTCAGGTATTCCTGGCATGCCCTCAGTATGCAGGATGGTCAAGACCATCTCCTCCCAGGGAAAGAGTTGTAATGGGCCACTAGGGGGCCACTGCCAGTCCTCTGGGCCTCCAGGTGGTGCTTGGAGGCAAAGGTACGCACCTTCAATGTCAAGTCTTGCCACCTCTTCCTAATTTTGCCCTTTGTGCACAGGGTGGTAGCAACAGCATTCACTCTGTCGACTATCCTGTTCCACAATTCCATTTTCCCAACTTATGGCTCTACTCTAATGATTTCATCCACCATGAATGACAACTCAGCCTCTGTGAAACATGTATTTTTGGGGTGATTCCTGACTATGAAATAGAGTGAGTGACAAATGAACAAAAAACCCAAGGAATATTAGTTAATGGGCAAAAACAAAAAAAGGGTGTGGCGAGTGCTAAATCAGAAGATGAAAAAAAGGTCTGCCTTAGCTCAAAATGCACAAAACAGTGGTGCCTGTCTTGTGGGCTGCATTGAGAAGCAAAGGATTATGGTCAGTGAAAGGGGTGTTTTTATAGTGTGATTTCCAGGCGTGTCCACTTGGCCAAAGGACATGAGCTGTGTAATTTTTTGATCCATCCAATGGGCATTGTTGTGGTGCTTTGCTGCGAATTTACCGCTGCAGTCTCCCGTCATTGGGGAACCGCCAGCACAACTGTGTTATTGTAATAGGCTTAGTGGGAAGCCACGGCCTTGACGGCGTTGGAGTACGAATCACCAACATTGCAGACCCCCGCGGCCCAGGTGGGAACCACGCCGCAGACGTGGTCTGTGTTTCAGGCTGTATGACTCGTAATGCAGCAGGCAGAAGACCGCCAGCTCAGCAGTCTTCTAAGGACCATGGTGGTCATGCGGTTGGACTGCCAAACTCGTGATCAGGGCCTAAGTGTATAATATCCCACAAACAGCCAATTTTCTTTTGAAATAAAACAAATTACAGCACAAGCCTATGTCCCTCTCACAGAAGTAGCCAAACACTACAATTTACTAAAAGAAAGCCCTTTCTACCAACAAAATGAAGACAAGCTTAGACCCCTACTAGACTATTTCGAAGGCACTTGGGTTGGCAGATTGCATCACTCCAGTCACAGACGCCAATACAAATTCCAAATACCATGGTGCAATGACTATGACAGCACCTTGGCACAGGAAGCCAAAAACAATGCAGTGGAAGGATGGCACATGTCTTCCAATCCACACTAGGCAGAACTCAACCTAGACTAAACACATTTATAAAAGCATTACACAAAGAGCAAAGCTACCAACAACTACAATTGGAGCAATCTGCTAGCCAAATCAGCTCTGAACTTAGCAAACAAACCAAAAGAATTTACAACATGCTAGAATTTAAAGTTAAACTCTTCATAAATATCAAAGGGGTAGATTACTTAGAAATGATAGCTAAAAGCATATTATAAAATAAATGTTAACCTACCACAGTCCTCAAAAAGTACGACAAACTCTAAACCAACATATCAAATCTATTTTTTTAAAAATAAATATAATATTTTATTAGATCAATCAAACAATTATTTAAAATCGCCATGTTAATAAAGACTGGTATAATAAAAACATATATAAGTTATTTTTTTGAAAAAATATAACTATCACCAACCAAAATAGATAAAATTAAACTCAATCCATCACATAAAATAATTACAACACATAATCCAAATAATTAGACATAGCATATATAACATATATCTGACATTAACAATATAATAGCACATTTCCCACCCAAAATAAATTAAAGAAATAAAATGTACTCGGCCCGATTACGAGTTTGGCGGTCTTACTGCCAAATGGCCGTGGGGGCGGTCCAAAACACACCGCTGCGTCAGCGGTGTTCTGTCCACCTAATTGCATTGCATGGAGGATGAGTAGCAGACTGCCACAATGGAATGCTCCCCTCCAGCGATGTGGCGGACTGCAATGTTGGCGATTAGTGTGCTGACACAGAAAGGGCAGCGTATTGCCACCATGCACATTACCAAAATAAATTAGTACTGGTGGGCCCCTTGCAGCGGTTCCCTGACGGCGGGAAACCATTGAGGTTCGCGCTCAGCAAAGCAACTGAACAGTGGCCATTGGATGGCCACAAATACAAGACACATGGGGGCATATTCTCAAGAACGTGTGATAACCACCGCAAATTTAGCCTAACGCAACTATGCATATCGCAGTCCATCGCGGGAAATTAACGCCTTGTTAACCAAGTATTCACAACACAGCGGCCCCACGCGATACTCCCCAGATAACGTGCCAACTGACCACGTTAGAATCAATGCCACGCCGCAAAAATGCGAAACACCAACGCAAAAAAAGCTGCGATGAGGCCAATCGCGATACGAAAATCAGCGAAACCCAGCTACAGGCCTGCAATCCACACACGTCAGGCGGGAACAATCACCATAAAAGCAGAACAAAAACAGACAAACAAATGCCAAACAACAGCGAAGCACAATGGACGTTGCCGGAGCAAGTACGGAGGAGAGCCAGAACCCCACAAGCCCCCCGGAGGACCATCCTGGGACTTCGGGGTCAGGGAAGGGCAAGGACAAGAAGAAGAGGAAGACGAAGTTCAGTCCGCAGGAAAACAGGATCCTGATAACGGAGGTGACAGAACACCATCAACAACTGTTCGTCACTTCCCCTGTGTCATTGGCAACAAAAAATACATTATGGCAGTCCATCGTGGACAAGGTGAATGCAGTCGGAGTGCTTAAGAGGACAATGGGCGAGGTCAAGAGGCGCTGGAATGATGTCAAGCGCAAAACCAATCATAAACTCGCCAACAACCTGAAGGCAGCAATGCAGACTGGAGGTGGGAGCCCAGCGCCACACAGGAGGAGCTGGACGACATGGAGGAAATGGTCTCCACAGTCATCAGTGGGGAGACGGTGGCAGGAGTTGGGGGCCCGGACACTGCTCAACAGGACCTGACACAACAGCAACAGGGTGAGTAACCACCAGGGCCTGGGGGCCCTGGGGGGAGATGGGCACAATGGCACACATGCACAATTAACTTGAGCACATCTGCGGACACACCATGCCCCAGACCACCAACTCCCACCAAGAGACCAACGTACCCCAGTATGCAACATGTCAACACTGTACAAGCAAAGTAGTCAGAGGCACACCTCATGAAAGTGATAAGGGGCAACAAAATCTGAGCTGCAGGAGCGACTCCCCAAAAATGCAGCACACACATCACATACAGAGCACATCTACATTGACAACGATGTGACACAATCCGCAAAACACCTACAACAGAACACAGGACACTACTGGTGCCGCTTGGGTGCAGACACTGGCCAATCACAATTGGCATTGCAGGGACATGTGCGTTGATAATGTACAAGTACAAACACACATCCGTGATGTTGTCGAAATGTCCACTGTCCCCCATCAAATAGGCAGCTCCTCCCAAACAGCCACAATGTACCCAGTCATGCTGTCTGTATGTAAACATGTACAATGCGACAACATACATGTGGACACATTGTTAAACTGCATCTCCCCTTCACATTGCAGAGGGAGAATCAACACCTCCTGCAGAGCAGTCTGACCCTCTCTTCTCTGGAGACAAAGAGAATGACCACAGCTTCGACTCTGATGCCCTACAACTTCTTGTGGACAGCCTCCGCAGCCCACTTCCAGGAGCTGGGCAGCCCAGCTGCTATGAGGAGACCCCACCCCCTGCACAGACCACACAGCAGACAGCACCCACCACCACTGTTTCCTCCAAGGACCCCCACGGAGAACACATGGCCTTCCAATGCCGTGTGTTGGGGTGCCAGGAGAATCTGGCTGAACAGGTGCGGGTGGGCTTTGACCGCATGGCAGACAAACTAGATGCCATACGTGGGTGTCTAAGTCCCATCAGGGACCACTCACGCTCCCTAACGGACACCCACAGTCCGCTCCATGCTCTCTAACGGACCATGGCTGACATCGCTGGAGCCCTGACTCAGAGAATAGTACAACTGTCCAGTCCGAGTGGCTCTAGCTATGTCACACGGGAGTTGGGAAACATGCGGAGGTTAATGGAGACCATGGAGCGGGCGAATGCGGAGCGAGCGGCTGCCACGGCTGCACACCAGCGAGAGGTAGCTGGGTTCCTCAATGACCTCAGGACCCTCCTCATGACATTGCTGCCACAAGGCCTGGTGCGGATGCATGCTGCTGCCACCACTCCATCCACATCTCCGCCCCCTGATGTGTCAGTGCCACACAGTGCTGCAGACCTTCCACCTCCGGCCACAGATGTGTCACTGCCACACAGTGCTGGAGACAGAACACCACAACCCACACGTGAGGCACATGAAACAGCAGAGAACGAAGATGCGGATGATATTGCCCTCGAGGTGAGGAGGACGCAGCAGCATGCATCTCATCCATAGGTCCGGCTTCAGCTTGGTACTGCCCTCTGCATCATCACCTTCCACTGTCCCCCCGATGCACTCTGCGACACTCACCTTGGACCTCGACATGGACTGCCATATGATGTTTGATCGCCATTGACACAGCAATCAGACTGCAGACTGTACTCGTCCTCTTCCTTTGGACTTGTCATTCCCTGGAGGACCCTGGCTGGATCTCCACGGGACAACATCGTCATGTGGGCTTTGCATGGCCCTGTACTGCTCCAGATGCAGCACTCCACTGAATGTGCATTAAACATTCATATACACACAGATGTGTCATGTCTATGGTCTTTTAAGTGTGGAAGTAGGGATGAATGTGGGCTCACTGGACTCCTCTTATGTCCATGTGGCTCATGTCGTAGAACAGGGGTGACAGGGTGACACATTGCCCAATGCGGTCCGAGTGGCGCTGACACAACAACAGGGACACACGCATGAGTTACTTCCTTGTCCAGCCCAGTACGGAACCACGCCCAGGGCCCAGGGGTCATATACAGACCCTTACGCTGGACTGGCATACGCCAGGCCAGCCCACTCCGCTTACGCTCACAGGGGGGGACGGCAATGCTACATGTCCCCTGTCTTTCCTGTGGTGATCTGCTGCTCACAGGTCTAGTTGTCAGCATAGCACAGCCCCTCCCTCATGGCTGGTTTACACCCACACCACACCCATCCAGCACACGCGTCACGGGACATGTGACCCTGCCAATGAAAAGGGACGGGCGCACGTGCTCGACGCCATTTCCACTCTCTATCTGGGTGCGTCCGTGTGGTGTCAATGTAGGCATGAGGGCCTCGGGCCCTGCAACATCACATTCCCCAGGACCGGAGGTGACATGATGGCGTCTGCAACACGATACCCAATCATACAGGGAGCATGACTTTGGGACACAGACTTGGTGGCACCGGATACATTGCGGCTGGCACAGGCACACCGCCACAGGACAGTGACTTTGGGTACACTGAGGTAGGGGCACCTTAAGTGCTGAGTGGGTGTGCAGCCTGCGATGATGCCCAGTGCACTGGTATGTCCTCTGCCATGGCGAAATCAAGACCCAGAATCATATGTGAGACCTGGTGGCCTGCGGAGTGGGGCTGCATGATGTGGAGGGTGCCATGTCCACGGGCCCCGGGCATTTGGCTTGCAGCAGCACGTGGTGGGCCCTCATTGTTACACGCCAAGGGCGGAAGGTGAGCAGTGAGGCCTGGGTGCGCAGGGGCGGGCATGCACCGGTGGGCGGCGGCAGGGGCTGGGGTGAATCTGCCTGGGTGCGCAGGGGCAGGCTTGCACCGCTGGGCGGCAGGAGGGGCTGGGGTGCATCTGCCTGGGTGCGCAGGGGCGGACAGGCGATGATGTCTTGTGCAATTGTATGTACTTTGCCATTCAGGTATCTGGACTCTGTTACAGATGACGGATCTGTTTCAGATGTGTGACCTGGTGAACTGCACTACATACCGGCACGTGGGTGGAGACACACTGGTGGCAGCAGGTGAGCAGTGTGGCCTGGGTGCGCATTGTCGGCACTCTCTCTCCCTGTCCGTCTCTTCTGTTATCTGTGTCTCACTCCCCCTCTCTGTCCGTCTTTCTCTGGCTCCCCCTCTCTGTCCGTCTTTCTCTAGCTCCCCCTCTCTGTCACTCTTTCTCTGGCTCCCCCTCTCTGTCCGTCTTTCTCTGGCTCCCCCTCTCTGTCCGTCTTTCTCTCGCTCCCCCTCTCTGTCCGTCTTTCTCTGGCTCCCCCTCTCTGTCCGTCTTTCTCTCGCTCCCCCTCTCTGTCCGTCTTTCTCTCGCTCCCTCTCTTTCTCTCTCTCTCTCCTTCGCTCTCTCTCAGTCCTTTGATGTGTGCAAGACACACCTTCTCATCGTGATTTTTGTCTTGCAGGCTGTGACCTACGGATTGTCCCAAGGGGAGCCGCCATGTGTCTTCATTTCTGTTCTGTGTTTCTTTTAATACATTTTCATTTGTTACATCGAAGGTGGATGTGTGATGCTCATTTTTGTGACGACACATGCATGCCACCAAATGTGATTGTGCGACATCTGGCGGATTATTTGGTACATGTTCCGGATAGTTGATGTGGCATGTCTTTGGCAGGGGGGGACTGGGGGGGGGGTCCTGGGGGTGGTGGCGGTGGGTGTTGTGGCCCTGTTGGGGCTCCGAACTGCATGATCAGTGGCTCCATGGCATCTGTTGCCCTTCAGGTATGGCTCTGGGCTGGGCTCCATTTTGTGGTGAAGGCTGTGGTCCGACTTTGCACCAGGTCAGAGCAGGTGTTAGTTTCCTGCTGCTAACGGGCCTTATCGCCTGTTTTGTGGTCTTATCGCCGATCTGGCTGGTCGTTGAGAATGTTGCGGAGTGGTGTTTTTGCGGCTTTTTGCACGGGTACGCCTACTCTGCATCTCATTAGCGATAGTTGCGGGGGTCATCTGTGGCGATGTTTTTTGCGGATGCTATCGCGGGTAAAATGGTGTTCTGGGCTGTTAACACCAGCTTGTGAATGGTGCGATGATTTTATCGCCACTTTGGCTGCGATAAAATGCTGCTAACTCAGCGATAAGTCCTTGAGAATTTGCCCCATGGTGTTTATTGGCCCATTGGAGACACCTACATAGCACATTTTAAAACACACCCCATTTCAGACCATAATCCTTTGCCACTACACAGCTCCAGAGCATTTGTGAGGTAAATCTGGGACAGAGAAGACAGACTATTTTCCCCATCACTTGCCACTCTCCAAACACCTTTCCTGCACTTTTACTTTTTCTCCTGGGTGTAATTAGTTGTTGTACTGTTAGTTCCTTCATTGTTTGATAATGCCCAGACCCAAAAATCCAAGGTTTTCTGAGCAGGATTTGTAAGTCATGGTGGATGAAATCATTAGAGTAGAGCCACATCTGTTTGGAGCCCAGAAAAGGGAAATGTAGGACAGAATAATCTGCAAAGTGAATGCTGTAGCTACCATACCATGCACACAGGGGAAAATTAGGAAGACGTGGAGTGACCTGAGGTCAAAGGTGCGTAACCTGGCTTCCAAGCAACACCTGAAGGCCCAGAGGACTGGTGGTGGTCCTCCCACCATACCCGTACATTTTTTCCCCTAGGAGGAGAAGGTTTTGACCATTCTACACACTGAAGGCTTGCATAGAATACCTGGAGGAGCAGAGTCTGGAATGTGACACTTTACAAACTCACAAGATACCTAAATCCCCTGGTTGTTCCCAAACCATCTCTTAACAATGTGATTTCCACATATTTCCCTAACATCCAATCAGCAAAGTATCAGCATCAGAGATGTGAAATTGTCTGTGTGAATGTTTATTGTCACATGTAGGGTTTGTTGCATCAATCGCCACACATTGTCACATGATAGAATGATGTCTGTAAGTGTTGTATAAAATATAATATACCCTGATACATCCTATCTGCCCCAATGTAATGGTATGGGCCATGCAAACAGCATAATGAAAACAGCTATGTCACACTAACCAGCTAGATAGTGTAGACAAGTTGGGATTAGAAATGACTACAAATCCCACGATGCCCCGTTTCAGAAACCCAAAACAAGATTAAAATGTGCTTTAGTAGATCGTCACGTCTCACAAATAACAACTTATCTTAAATTCTCATGGAGTGAGGGATCTACATCCAAAGCTATCCTCAGACACGTCATGAAACTGTCCTGTATGTAGCCATGTCTCAGCAACTGAAACAATTGATGCCATTAGTGACCCCACAACAAGTGTGTTTGCATATTAATCTCTACCTGTTACTTTTTTCCTCCTAGATTTTACTAACTGTGTCACAAGATCTGGAGATAGATATCACACTTCCAACAATAACAATGTTCCCCATTTCCCAACAGGTCTTTTGGCCAGAGCAAGTGGCCACAGGGCTGCCACGGCAAAGGCCCACACTGCAACCCAGGAGCAAGCCAACAGTGATGAGGACAGTCCTGGAAATCTTGATGTGGACAACAGTGCTGGTCCATCTGGTCAGGCTGGGAACACAGCAACACTGAGTGCATTGAGCGTCACTAGGCCCACAATACCTCTCCCGAGCTGCAACAACTCAGACACCAGTAATCCCCCCAACCCATGTGCCTAGAACAGTGTCCCCCATCATTTGCACCCCAGTCCTGGCTACTAATGTCACTGTCATTACCCCTGCAACAGAAGAGCTAGGATCCAGTGCGGTGTGGCAACCTGTGCAAAGTGCACAGGTTCGTTGGGTAGGGCTCATGGAAGTGTATCTGTGGGCCAGCAGAGTGAGGCCACTCGGGCCCCTCACACCCAATCTTACATTGACCACATCTTAGGAGCATACCATCAGTCTCAAGACAAGGTGGACCAGCTACTTGCTGAAATCAGGGAGCTGAAGCAGGTGCAGAGGGACATACACACGGAGATGGCGGCCTACGACACCAACATGGGCTCCCTCATTGGGATGCTGCTGGACATTAACACAGCTATGGCCAGGGTTTTTCCACCACTATCCACCTCTTCCTGTGTTGCCCCACCATTAGGCCCCTCAACATCTGCTGCAGCCACAGGAAGGGAGGCCTTGCCAGAGGAAGAACCAACAGCAGGCACCCCAGACCCTGCACCTGTGGATCCCCCTGCACTGGCAAGCCAGGACATCCACAGAAATTTCCAGTCTGTTCAGATGGTAAGACCAATACCACCACCAGCAAGAAACGTCGGACCTAATTTCTCCCAGTGTGTGACACACATTCATTTTGTGGACTATTTCTGGACCCATTGCCCTTTCTGATGGCAGTAGTATCTTGGACATTGGACTTCAAACAATTTGGCATCTGCAACTATGGTTTCATACCCCATGACTGACTCCTCCACTTTTTGGTTTCCCTGTTGAATTTTTTCACAATGTTTATTTCTCCTTGTTCACTTAACTAAATGCACTAGTCTGAAACTAATTGACTGCTGTTGTATGTTTCAAATCTAGAAAACCATATATGTACTCCCACTGAACTTAACAAATCGCCAACTATTGCTTGTGTCAGAAAGGATATTTTGCATGTACACAATGTTTAGATCAGGTTAACAACCATGTCTCAACAAAACATACAAACTAATGTATTGTTAAATAACAACTTTAATTCATCTAAAACAATGGGTTTTCATGATGTCAGTTACAGACCATATCAAACATTACACCAATAATCCGTGCTAGTGTACACATTAAAAGTCCCAGACCATATCTACATGAAAGGAAGGGATACATCTGACAAATTGCAAACAATTAGGACATGTAGCATTGATCAGTCCCATCAGCTGGAGCCATATAACCTACCTCACAGAAGGAATCCCATATCAAATACACCAATAGACAAACACATGGCAGTACTACACTTTTGATATCAAACCCTTATTCCAATACACTGTTCCACTATCTGGTAAAATGTCACCATCAAATGTCTATGGTGTGCCACTTGAGGTATGTCCCACAATGATGAGAAACATCAACAGCTACATACACGTTACCCACAATGAGGATTTAGGCAGCGTGAAGGGAGATTTGCATGAATAGTTCATGATGACACACATATTGCATTAAGTCCAACACACGACAAGGAACAAGTCCAATGGACATCTCAGAAGGCCCATCCAATCACTGTGCAAGCTGTCTTGGTACAGGATTTGTACACCCAAAGTCTGTGTGTGTCAGTCCCAGGAACTAGCCATGTCACCCTTGTACTTCCAAACAGCAACATGGAGTAGCAGATGTCACAACTCTGAAATATCCAAATGAAATTGACATGGTGAAGGCACCTATAACAGAACATTACATAACGAGTACATTACAAACCATACATGTACAATAATTCATGTAGTCAGTATCTGGAGAATACAGTCTTGGACAAAAATCTGAGATAAACAATGCTACAGAAACTAAAGCCCCATGCGTTAAACTCTTTTTTGAAATACACCTTTGCCAACTAGTTCCCCAAGCTTGCCCTTCCTTTCATTTTAGCTTGAATTACTTATCTAATCATTACAACAAGAGGTGCTGTAACAGTCATAGTAATGTAAGGTCAATAAATACCTTCACTCAGGATAAGAAGTTGTTGATGAGATCCTGATGCTAGTCCCCTCCTTCTTCTTCACCACTATCATCTTCATTTGGTATTTCATGGTACTCACCTGGTGGCTCACCATGGTCTCCATCTTCTGCGATGTAAGGGATGTTCCATCGCAGGGCGATGTTGTGGAGCATGCAGCAGGCTACACCAATTTGGCATACCTTCCCGGGTGAGTAGAGGCGGGCTCCACCTGTCATGCCCAGACATCTAAATATGGCCTTCAGGAGCCCAAAAGCCCGCTCGACTGGCCGCGTGTTCTTCCATGGGCATCATTGAAGTGGACTTACCCTGGCGTTGTTGGATTCCTCAGCGGTGTCAACAACCATGGTCTATTGGGATACGCTGAGTCAATTAGATGGAAGTCACACATAAGTGCAACAATGAGTCACATAGTTTGAGATGATACTACTTGACATTAGCCAGACAGAGTTAGGACAGTTCATACTTACCAACAACCCAGGCCCTCTCTGGTTGGAGTTGTGATATCAGCTGGGGTATGGTGCTGTTACGCAATACAAATGAGTCATGGGCAGATCCTGGGAACCAGGCACAAATATTTGAGATGTACAAATCTGCTAGGCAGCCAACTTGCATGTTGATTGTGTGGAATTTCTTCCTGTTACGATAAGCCTGTTCCCTGTTGTGTGGTGGTATCAAAGCTATATGGGTACCTTCAATGGATCCAATCACATGTGGCATGCGAGCAAATCCATAAAACTCTGCCTTCACATTTGCAAATCCTCACATCCGGGGAACTGGATGCAGCTGTCACTGTTTCACATCAAAGAAGAAAGGACTACTCCTAGCACACCAATGAACATTGGTTGTGACATACCACCAGATATTGCCACTGTGTACAGAAATGAAGAGGTGGCAAAAAAATGCAGTGCTGCCATTAGTTGAACTATTGGTGGGATACATGTTGGGTATGTGTTGTGAGGCAGGAGATCAGGCTCGAACTGATGACATAAATCATGGATTGTTTGCCTCTTCAGGTGAAACTTTTAAATTACATCCCTTTCTTCCATGGTTTGTAGGTCTAAAAATGGGCGGTACACTGGAGGCCACCTTCTCCTCCCTCTCACAGGGTACCTATGTGTGAAGTGACAACATATCAGTACAATAGTCACAGTAACATATGTTTTACTTCAACTAAAAAATATGTGACACAATATAACTGGTGAACTATATAATATACATATGTAACATGTTAGTAGTGTCCTGTCCAACACCCATCAATAATCCCCATTGTGCACTTCACATTTGTTTGTAGCACTGATGTGCAAATATTGGCTCACAAAGATGATATTTGCAAATTCAGTGATTTTTTGGGAAAGGTTTTGAGCAAAATACCGTCAATTGCGGTATACACTGCACCACGCTAATCTAGCGATAATATCCAGTAACACACAACACAGAGGTTGTGTTTCGAGAAAATTACATGGCTATGGATTACTTCCCATTTCAACATGTAACCCCTTCAAATGAGTGGTGGTGGCGCATTTAAATTAAAAAATCCACTACCTTCAACCGTTCACATGGTGGCTGCTTGGCCTTGCTCTTTGGACAATCTGAACATGCTGCCGCCGCCGGAAGACGTACATGCAAGAGGCGGTTCAGCCCATGACAGACACAGCCATAGGCTAACATTGTAGATTGTGACAGTAGTGGGCCAATGTCTGTGTCCGTCTCCACTGATTACCATGTACTTTGCATACATGTATGCTGTAGTTTCAAAAATAGCTCACTTGCCTACAGACAATGCTGCCACCAACACCTCTTCCACTTCAGCAGCTGTTCTCCACCTTTGGGAGAACTCATGGCAGGCCAAAAAGTGGAGCGGGGGCACTGCCTTCTTTGTAGAAGAACTGAAAATGCTATCAGATGAGGTCCTCTCTCGGTATGGCCAGCTCTATGGCGCACCAGAGGAACAGGTGAGTTACTGACAACGTCTATAACTCTGTGTAACTCAAGCTTTGCCATGTCCACAGGTTACATTGTGCCCATGAGTCACATTATACGTCTATATGGTATTGTATCATTTGTAGCTCACTACATAGGACAATCATGTTAGTGATTGCTGAGCACTAAACATTGTGGATGTGACATCACCATTGTTTGGGGAAAAATATGAAAAGACCTGGAGTCCATGTTGGGTGTATGTTGTCATCTATGCATTCATACATTTAATGGTACCTGTGATAATGTTACAACTCTGATAATGGCAAATATAAAAACGTGTATTTCTTAGCAGCATGAGGACTGCATGTACTTTGTCAAGAGCAGATGAGGATGATGTCAGCAATGTGTCTAGCCACACATAACACTCAGCCTACATTTAGGCTCTCAAAAAAGTTATCTGGGAGATAGAAATCTATCACAGACCCCTTCAAGGTGCCACCCAGCATTGAGTTTGTTTATTGGATGTCCACAAGCTGACCTTTGAGATTGGGATATGTTGGTAATGTGGGGAGATGGGACATCGGTATGCTTAGCCTGCAGAGAGCAAGACCTGACATTGAGCTGTAGCCAGTTAGAAGCATGTCCCAACCTGGGGCAGGGTGTCTGTGGCAATACAACTGATGCCAAGAGCTATGTCCTTGTAGTCTCTTTTTTAATGTGTGATGCCAAATTGAGTTGGGTCCACCCAAACTCTACCCCTGCTTGGTCTTACATGGACAAACTTATGCATGGTGATTGAGGTAACCCCTTGACCTGATACTCCTGTCCAGTGCATATGGGTTTCAAAGTGTGTAATTTCACAAACACAGGCTCATTACTAACAGTGATCTGTTAACAATATGCAACAATTGATGCTTGCAAAGTACCGGCCCAATAAAAAATGTTACACACTCACAGACAAGATCATTGCTTAGTTAAGATGAGATGTTGGTTAGGTGAATTAGCAGCTACCATTCATTCAACTAAGCCAGGGTGGACTTACTATGGTATGTTGATGGCGTCACTGTGAAAGTCTCACATATTACAAAAGGGATCCTGTGAGGCTAGTACATGGCACACATATTCGATAAGCGGTAGGAGTAGACATGTCCATAACACCCCACTTAAAATTCTCTCACTGACACACATGACAGGTCAGTCATAGTAGGCTAAGTGAAAGTCTGTGGGCCATACCCTGATACCAGTCTCTTTGGACTGTAGGCCTAAAGTCAATGTGCCTGCCTTTACAGATAGATGTAAAATGTTTGCTAAAGTTGTGCAGCCTTCTAAAGGCCACAAGGTTTTGTCAGGTTTCATTGTAGCTCACATCAAAGTACATGTAGCTCGCCCCTGGGGAACTTTGTTTGAGTAGGGTACATTTGTGATTTAGGGACATGAACAGGGATAATGTTATTCAACAGATTATTACAGAAGTGTGCATTGGGGAGTTTGTATATCTCAGCATGTGTAATATACAGTCTGCTCACTATTGGTGTCAGCTTGTGGCAGATGTAATACACTTGTGTGACATCAAAACTGATGTACATTAACTTTCAGTTACAAAATGTTTGCTTTCTCTCTTGCATCTATGCAGTTTAATGCCCATCAGAAGCGTGACATCTGGAAGGCCATTGCAAAGAAGGCGCGGACCCTGGGGGTCTACAGGCGATGTAGCGTCCATTGCCGCAATAGGTGGGAGGACCTGAGACGCTGGACCTGGAAGATCATGGAGGTCCAGCTACGGCTATCCTCCCAAAGTGTGCAGGGCACAGGCAGCACCTTGACCCCCCTAATGGCCTGCATACTTGAGGTGGCTTATCTCGGGCTTGAAGGCAGTTGAGGGCCCAACAGCAGCAACTAGGGGGTAAGTCATGACCAGAGTTGTACAAGTGGTGTTAACATTTTTTCCAGCTCATATGCATGAATGTCACCATCTGAACAATGGATTTAGGCCCAGATCTCTGTAGTGGGGTGAATGTTTGACATTGATCAGCATTCTGTCCATCAATTGTTCTTTCTGCATTTGTCACCTCGAGTGGGACAGGTATGCCCACACGTGGGTCCCATGCTCTCCATGCCACTGGAGTCAAGCTAGCCTGGCTGATGAGGGGTGAAACCCCCAAACCGGTCCTAGGATGCTTTTTTCTGGTCCAGGGAGAACCTGGCCTGGCAGTTCAGGCTGGACTGTTCCCATGGGGTACAGGGTCAAGACTGATTTGCATATGGCTGGGTTTAACCTGGAATGGCATGGGGAGCACATGATTTAGGCCCAGATCTCTGTACTGGGGTGAATGTTTGACATTGATCAGCATTCTGTCCATCAATTGTTCTTTTTGCAACCATCTGAACAGAGGCAGACCCAAATTCTAATGCACAAGAGGAGTACACAAACATGTAGGTCTGGTGGTAGGTCAATAATGATGTATTTTGCCTATTGTCTGTATCAACCTGCTACACAGCAGTGACTAGTTACCTATCCATGATCCTGACATGGGCTGACACATGGCTGACTCCAGTGATGATTCATCTCATGTTGTTGTATAACGCGGTTGGCCATTGCTCCAAACAGGCCAATTGTCTACATTGTGGAATGAGTGATGATCACTCACTACTGTGTGTCATGTGATGGTAGGCCTATCACATGTGACATAGTATGACGTGCACCTTTGATGTGGTGACTCATCAACAATTCCCATTGGTAAGTTGGGTATGTACGATAACGTAAGTGTTCCTACATCACTGGTGCAATCAGTAATATTGCCTACATGTTGGCCTGTGAACCTGTTCCTGTTGTTGTGTCATCAGCAATTCTGTGTTCTACATGATGTAACTGCATTCTTAGGTTGATGTCTGACTCAATCAGACATGGGTGTGAGTAGACCCCAGAGATTATTTTGTGAGTTCATTGTATAACTTAAACAGTCAATGTTTTATCACAGCCAGGACTGTGTACACATTGGTGAGTTTGTGACACATACCCTAATCCATTACTAATACTTCTATCAGAATGTCTAAATGGTGAAGCTATGAATGATATGATAGGTAGAATTTGACTAATGTGACTATTTCTGATTTTACAAGGCATAACTCAGGAATTAATCTGTAATGTGAAGTTTGCATGTTTGTGTTTGCAGGTTCACTCAATGAGTGGACAAATGCATCAGGGAGTGCTATGCAGGTTCGAAATGACATTATGTTAAAAGCCTCACTCAGTATTCCAAGCCAATTGCGGTGATCAATACAAATGGGTACTGTAATATGCTAACACCCTGGGAACAAACTTATACTACATGTTGATGTCACAGATAGTCAATGTGACACATGAGCCTTGAATGGCAAATTGCCTTTTGCGAACGATAAGTATGAATGTAGTGGTCAGACAGACCAAAGATGGAATGGGGATGTCCTTAGGGCAATGTGACAACTTCTGCTGTGGGCATTTGTTCACTGATCACCCAAATATTTGGCCATACATGTGTGCACTCTGCTTTTCAGTGTTACATGTGAAACATTGCAAAGCTACTTCAAATCACCTTACTTTGGACTACTGTGACAGTGGATACATGAGGACTGTAGGTATTTGATGTTCCACTAGTGTGACTTTATCATTTTCATGTGACCTGATGTCTGCTATTGCACATATTGCTGCAACATAGCTGTACAACTTGGCAGGCAGTACATAAGGATGTGTCATTAGATATGTGCACATTTTGCGAATTAAGGGCCTTGTGTAGAGAATGGGCATAAATATGTTTTGTCCCTTTCCAATTTGTGCAGATCTGTTCACTTTGGTGTCCAACATGGGCCAAAGTGTAGAAGGTGGGGACCAACACCAGTAGATACATCTTGATAATGTGGAGTAAATTTCACTCATGGTCTTGTAGCTGTGTGGGGTAAGAACATCACTGTGAACAACTGTTTAGAGGGTATGTACCATGCATTCATGTGTTCAAACTAATGTTGGAGCCAATGTTTTGAAACTTGGAGCTGGTGTAATCTGTGCACCTTTCAATTGTTTAGTGTTAACATCTCATTGTCAGGTGTGTTATCGCAGATGCAATAAACTGATTTTAATTTACACTGCAGCATCATCTCAGGCAAGCAAAGGAGAGAGGGCCAACATCTGCGGTGAAGCTGCTGGCCACAGCGGTTCCGGTACTTCTGACACAGATGAACCCAGTGGCTGAGAGGATGCGAGGAGTGCCATGGAGTAAGGTAGCACAAGTTCATCAGAGTCATCAGAGTAATCCTCTAGTGGGCACTCCTGAGTGGTGGCGGACCCCACAGGAAATCTACCACAATCTTCCTTGTCAGCCACCCCATGTTCCAGGTCCTCCCTCTCAGTTGCTTCCCGCCCAGTTGCCCGTGCCCGGTCCCTTAAGAAGGGACCCGTCTCCTTTGTTCCAAGCACCTCAGCCTCTGCCCCTTTACCCACCCACTGCATTAAGTGAGTAGGCTATTGACCTCCCGACGAACATCTCTGTGAGTCAGACTGTATGGCTGAATGCCACCCAGGTGCAAGGCAGCCATATGCAGCAGATGGTGGCCTACCTGAAAGGCATCATAGTGCCATGTCTGTCTTACAGAGATCTTTTCAGGCTCTGGCTACCTTACTGACTGCAACTTTACCACCTACCAAAACTTGTGTTCATCCCCCTGCCTCTTACCACACCTGTCCAAAGCACACACACACCTGTGCACGCACCCACCCATACTGACTCCAGCAGCACATTCACAAACAAGCACAAACAGAAAATAAGGTTAACACGCATCCAAAGATACAGATAGATAACCCACCACCACACTCACAGGCACCCCACCACCATTGCAAATGCTACTGACAACACAACACCCACATACTCCCACCACTCACCCATCTTATCCCCACACAGGACAGAGGGCACAAAACATGCATGCATACACCACACACCCACCATCACACCCCCACCCACCACAGAAATACCATACCCACATGCATACCCACCAGCACATCCATAGACACACCCACAGTCAGCATAACATCACCATTCACAACACCCATATCCAGCACTTCCACTGCAGCAACATCCATAGACATACCACGCACACTCTATACACTTAAAAACTCAGACGCAAACAATCAAGCACCCAAAAGACACCAGATAAACAAGACACACCCATACTTGCAGCACATATACCTGACATACATGCACCTGCTACAGACCCAAGCACATCACTCAAAATCACTTCCTCTCCCTCCGAGTCCCCACTTCTTCCCATAACCCCTCCCAAGTCTCCTACAGAAGACCCTTCCTTTTCCTTTGCCCTCAGTGCTACCAAATCTCCTACGACCCCTTCAAAGAAGCTTCCTCCTCCTCCTACTGCAACCAAGACCACCCCTTCCACCACCAAATCCACCCCTATTCTTGACCCCTCCACACCTTCCACTTCCCAGCGTCTCCCTTCCAAATGTCAGTCTACCCCTTCTGACTCCCAAAGTCCCACCTTTACTATCCAAGGACAACCCTACCAAACCCAAGTGTCCCCCTCTCAAATAGGATCATCGAGGCGCCTGATATGCCCAATTGATGCCCCTGTGTGAGGAGGTTCCCTGACAGTGTCATGAAGGAGGGCAAGTTTAGGGACACTGCAGTGTGCTTGACCACAGAATTTGGACATGGACTGGCCATTGGCCTTTGGTTTGCTACATCAGTGTATTTCGGAGAAATACAACATTTGTTTGGTTTAGAAAACATTAGTCCTGCCATTACTTTTCTAACTGTTTGATGCTATTGTATACTTTGGGATGTGTGACTACAGTTGTGCTTGTTTCACCCTGGTTGCTGATCCATTTGAAGGGTTTGTATAATCTAACATTGGAATCAGTGCTGGAGTTGCACAGGAGAAGGGTAACTGTTCTAAGGATGTATATGTGGGATGAATTCTAAATAGGGCTGATACTGCATTGGGTGGTATATGATATGGTAAATATGTCTACTTGTCTTGGGAAATGTGAACATCATTTAGCTTGCAGTTCTCCCTATGATGTAGATTGGATATGTGTTTGATGTGTGCAAGTTAGTTAATTGTTTATCCACACATGGAGGGTGGTGAATTGAATAGTCATACCTTTAAAAAAAAAAGAAATTGGACATGTGGCCTTTTTAGTGTGATTAGCTTACACCTACTTTATATTTGTTTGTGAAAAATTCTGTTACTGCTGTTTGCTTTCATTACTTGCACTTACACATTCCTCACATATTCATGACACTTGGTTATGCTTTTGATTGTCCCTGGTATACTTCAAGCCACAGATCCTGTGCACATAGAGGTTTTAAGACATGTGCAAAGTGGACTGGGGCCAAAGGGCCCAGCCTTTCAGGGGTCCCCCTGATAGAGGCAAGCCTATTCTGCAGAGGGTGTTTACATTGTGACCTTTGTATGCTTCTCACACTGATTATTTGACATTCCATTGACATTCCATTGACATCACATTTACTTTTTATGTGGGTGATGTGTGAGAAACGAATACAGATATTTAGCAGAGAGGGTGTGTTTAAGTTTCATGACCCATCCAGCCAGAAGTCTCTTTGATATGACAACAAGAACAAGCAAGTAGTAAATGTGAGAGTGTCACAGAGATGAATAGCTGGGATATTGATGGGGAGGGGCTGTTATGTTACACCAATCACTGCACACATCAGTATCCCTGATTCTTACTTTTAAACACATGTTAAAATTGGTGACGTGGGCATGCCCAAGGAGGGCATAATGGGGCAGTGCTTGGATCATACATTCTGATTTATTGGGAACAGAGGGAAACATGACATGTTTAGGCCAGAGACCCCATACACCTTTGCATGTCCATGTTGGACCAACTATTTACTGAGGAGTCAATGTGAATGGGTAGGTATATGGCTTATCGTTGGTTGAGTCTATGACAGTGTTGGTCGTCTTCAAGCAGCAGCTGCAGGAAGTTGAGGTCAGGCTCCTTGGCAGCACGGGACATGTGAAAGTGAGTAAAGGTGAGTTTGTGCCTTATAGCCTTTCATTTGCACCAGCTCACGTGTGGAGGCTTAACCGCCACAGTCACATGAGTGGTACAGCATCTCGTGATTTGGCAGGCAAGGAAACTTGCGGTCCACCCTCCGGCAAACGCATTGGCCTATCCCACTGCGGTTGGGATTTACTGGTGGTGGCGGTGGTGCCTCGGCAGTCAATCCTCTATGGGAGTGTATGCATCATAATTGGCCGTCGGACAGCAAACTCGGCGGCGGTGATTGCAACGCTGTTTTGATGGCAGTCACGTAACGGCCAAACTCATAATCAGGCCCTTACTGTTCTGTAGCTTCAGATGTTCCTCTGTCTCCATGTAATAAAAATTAGTAATACACCATAGATTAGAGAAATGAATCCAAAAATCCACCTGAAATGATAACGAATCCAATCAAAATCTCTGGAGGCAGTATAAAGTATCTAGGTCCCATAAAAAAAACCAAAAAAGTGTTTTTAAAAAAAAACTGCTCCACGAAACCTGAAAAGGAATTCAAAGTAAAAACCATTATTTTATTAGAAACCAAAACTCATTACCTTTAAAAAAAAAAAAGCATAAACTCCAAAAGCCCATAGAATGCAATCATAGACAAAAGCCTATAATGTAAATTTAAAAAATCCACCCATAAAACACACAGCATTCCCTAAAATACATAAACATAACAGTTAATCATCAAAATATAACTAATATCACACAATTTAACATAGGATAGTAATACATTACTAAAAAAGTGTGAAATAACGCAAAAACAACAAACAAGTGTAAAACACTAACAGTAATACATCTAAATACACCAAATACCCACAAACAACACTATAACTAACTTTTAAACCTCCCTCCTACATCCCCCCAACCTCAAAACCCTTAAAAAATCCTTTAAAACTGACTTACCTGTTCTGACAAACAGCAGCACCTTACCGAGACCTGGTTCCAGAAAAATAGACTAAAAATAACGCAAAGAGATTACAAAATGGAGGGCAGTGGTTAAAAAAAAATGCCCGCTAAATTAAACTAAAAAAAAAGACTATCGCTCTGTAGAAATTATTAGGAAATATTGTAAAAGTGTTAAATAAATGTTTTAAAAAAGTAAAAAATTATTAAACGTAAAACATATCAAACAATTTTATAAAACATTATGAAAAAATTGTAAAGCATAACATTCAGTAACAGTATGCAATATATACAATTAATTAATACACACTAATAAAACATTTTAATATAATGTTGAAAGTATGTATAAAAAGTTTAGAAATCTTTAAAAAATTTAAAAAATAATTAAACATAGAAAACTTATCAAACAATGTTGTGAAAAAATTGCAAAGTATAAATTAAATAATTGTATACAACCTATACAATTATTGTATACTAATAAAACACGTTAAAATAGTGTTGAATATATATATATATATATATATATATATATATATATATATATATATTCACCACTGTATCCTCCACAATAAAGATATATATATATATATATATATTTAAAAAAGTTAGGAAAAGTTAAAAAGTTAACAACAAAATAATAAGAGTTAAAAGTGTACAACATACAAATGTATATAAATATGATTTATATAAACAACAAAAGAAGGAGTAATTCCAAATGGATTACAATATACTGCACTGAACGAAACAAGGAAGCAAATCCTATTTTTTAAAAGAACCCTCAATCACCAACATAGTTGGTGACATGCTTCATCATAGGGTCCCCACCCGAGGGGCCGAATGCCTCCCGGGTGTGCTACAACACCTGATTACAGCGGAGTGGATTTGTTTGTGCAGAGTGAGTGATCAGTGAAAAAGTGATTTAAGATTGCCTTTATGAATCCTTATAAATTTAATGATGGAATCATAAGGCACGATTAAAACAAAAGGATGTCCTATCTGGTTGAATTAACCATTGACATCCGTGGGTGTATTCATGACAAGGTCAGGTCTACATGTTTCAGCCTCTGAGTGCGAATTCGCAAGGCTTTCTTCAGGACCAGTGGTGACACAGAGGTGTGCACTCGCTAAGGTGCACCCAACGCTGTGTCAAGGTAACCGCAAACTTACGGTTCAGCTCTCAACAATTTCTGAAAGGAAAAGAGATTTTTTCTGAAAGAAAAAACAACACATGAGAACATCAAGATTGTCCATGCAGTAATAATAATACTCAGCATAGCCGTTGAAAGATTCTGAACCACATGCTTACATGCGTGTCGTTTAATCTGTGTAGTAGGCTCTCACGATTTTTGCATAACTCTCTTCAGTCAAATGTCATGCACATGCATTGCACACACACTATCTTTGATTCGTTACGTGGTATTTTAATGCAGGGTGGGCTCATTGTATGCCGGGTACCTCCTTACTACCACCCACACACGTGATAATTGGAGTGTGGTGTTTTCACGTGAAAAAGATTTTGTTATCAATAAGGTGAAGAGCCGGTAGTCACGGACCTGCCTTCTTTAAAAACATGGAGAAATTCGTGATCAGTAAAACAGAGGAGCGTCACTGGAACGTGGTGCTCCAATCATACAAACATGGTGGAGACAAGGGAATAATTCCTAAATAAATCAAAGGCTTACATAAGACGTAGTTTTGTCCTACCCCGTGGATCCTGTCACGGGGCGTTGCCTATAGTCACACTCTAGAGGTAAAGTAGAGAGAAATCAGGCATAACTGAGTCTATTGCGATAGCTAGCGTGCAGGACGGGCCGAGGCCCTACTTGCTACATCAAGGAGCCCCCTTGGAGACCCTAGTGTTGGTAGGCTAAAAAAGGGGGGGGCGCAGGTTGTGTTCAGTAGGTTAAGCATGTTTGTATTATGTAATGTAAAAAGGCCAATCAAGGACCTACAATATTTGGACGTTCCAGTATTTGTGTCTAAAAACAGTGTAAATATAGGGCCAGAGGTATGGACTCACAAAATTCCAAGGCATGGGAAAGACTAGACGTGCTTTCTTATTGTTTGTGTTTAGTCATGTCTCCCCTCCTTTACCTGGTGGTATATCATAGGCTCCATAACCAGGCATATCAGGGTCCTTACTTTATTTGTGGTTTAACGAATTCCACGGGATATTATCATTCAGCCCTTGTTTATGAGATGAAAGCCTATATATCCATTGCTGTTCTTTCCCTAAAAGGAATCTTTGTGTGTTCCCTCCAGTCTTAATCTGCTTGATGATCGTCCACCTCAGGTAATTGGTGGTGTGGTTTGTTTGCAAAAAATGTTCTGTCATTTTGGTAGTATTTCTTTTGCACCTGATATTGCTGCGGTGCTTGCAAATGCGTTGCTTAACCTTTCTGCTTGTCAACCCTATGTATCTTAGTCCACAGGGGCAGGTTATAAGGTATACCACATTTGCTCAATTACAGTTGGTATGTGCCCTAAGCATCCAGGTCTTATTGGGTTCAAGGTCAAGACTTTTTGCTGGGGCTGTCAGGTGGCAGACACTGCAATTTCTGCAGGGATAGTGTCCAATCACATTAGGGAGGCCCCAGGAATTAAGTATTGTGGTGGTCTGATCCTTATCCACCTTTTTTGGACTGGTGGAGACTAGAGAGTCCCTCAAGCTCCTAGCTTTTTTGAATGAGATCAAGGGTTTTTCCCATTTCCTGTTGCCAGTACGAAGTAATGTGATTGGACTCTATCCCTGCGGAAATTGCATCGAGCAGATTAAGACCGGAGGGAACACACAAAGATTCCTTTTAGAGAAAGAACAGCGATGGATATATAGGCTTTCATCTCATAAACAAGGGCTGAATGATAATATCCCGTGGAATTCGTTAAACCACAAATAAAGTAAGGACCCTGATATGCCTGGTTATGGAGCCTATGATATACCGCCAGGTAAAGGAGGGGAGACATGACTAAACACAAACAATAAGAAAGCACATCTAGTCTTTCCCACGCCTTGGAATTTTGTGAGTCCATACCTCTGGCCATATATTTACGCTGTTTTTAGACACAAATACTGGAACGTCCAAATATTGTAGGTCCTTGATTGGCCTTTTTACATTACATAATACAAGCATGCTTAACCTACTGAACACAACCCGCGCCCCCTTTTTCCCTACCAACACTAGGGTTTCCAAGTGGGCACAACGCTAACAAACACACCTGAAGGCAGACCTGTAGTGTAACCACCCTCACATGATTGCAGTACCACAACTATAGCACAAAGTAATGCCCAAAACTCACAGAGAGATATACTCTCACAAGCTTTTGGCCACTTTAATAAAGTTTTCTTGACTTTCAATACTCCGACACTGCATGAGTTAGTTTTTTCCAACAACAGGCAATACGCGCTGAGCGCGGAGAATCAACATCCTTTCAAAAACGCCCAGCCACGGTGATCATGCATCCTCAAGATCCCGGGCCGGGAATGCAACAAGTGCCAGAAGCGGGCGGTTGTCCTTGATGTAGTAAGTAGGGCCTCGGCCCATCCTGCACGCTTGCTATCGCAATAGAATGAGTTATGCCTGTTTTCTCTCTACTTTACCTCTAGAGTGTGACTATAGGCAACGCCCCCCGACAGGATCCATGGGGTAGGAAAAAACTACATCTTATGTAAGCCTTTGATTTATTTAGGAATTTTTCCCTTGTCTCCACCATGTTTGTTGGATTGGAGCACCACGTTCCAGTGACGCTTCTCTGTTTTACTGATCATGAATTTCTCCATGTTTTTAAAGAAGGCAAGTCCGTGACTAACGGCTCTTCGCCTTATTGATAACAAAGTCTTTTTCACGCGAAAACACCACACTCCAATTATCATGTGTGTGGGTGGTAGTAAGGAGGTACCTGGCATACAATGAGCCCCCCATGCATTAAAATACCACGTAATGAATCAAAGATCGTGTGTGTGCAATGCATGTGCATGACATTTGACTGAAGAGAGGCACGCAAAAATCGTGAGAGCCTACTACACAGATTGAACGACACGTATGTAAGCATGTGGTTCAGAATCTTTCAACGGCTATGCTGAGTATTATTATTACTGCATGGACAATCTTGATGTTCTCATGTGTTGTTTTTTCTTTCAGAAAAAAACTCTTTTCCTATCAGAAATTGTTGAGAGCTGAACCGTAAGTTTGCGGTTACCTTGACACAGCGTTGGGTGCACTTTAGCGAGTGCACACCTCTGTGTCACCACTGGTTCTGAAGAAAGCCTTGCGAATTCGCACTCAGAGGCTGAAACATGTAGACCTGACCTTGTCACGAATACACCCACGGATGTCAATGGTCAATTCAACCAGATAGGACATCCTTTTTTGTTTTAATCTTGCCTTATGATTCCATCATTAAATTTAAAAGGATTCATAAAGGCAATCTTAAATCACTTTTTCACTGATCACTAACTCTGCACAAACAAACGCGCTCCGCTGTATTCAGGCGTCGTAGCACACCCAGGAGGCATTCGGCCCCTCGGGTGGGGACCCCATGATGAAGCATGTCACCAACTATGTTGGTGAGTGAGGGTTCTTTTAAAAAATTGGATTTGCTTCCTTGTTTCATTCAATGCAGTAAATTGTAATCCATTTGGAATTACTCCTTCTTTTGTTGTTTATATTGATTCTTTAAGGGGACCGGGAGTCGTTCCATTATACCATTTCTCTCTTTGTGTTGAATTATATAAATATGATTTACCAGATTTTTTATTATTAAAAAATAATGAAAAAATATTTTATTTACTTTATTTTATATATTTTTTATTTTTTCTCGAAGAATATATGATTCAAAATATAAAACTATAGGATAATAAAGAATTGGAAACAAATAAAATAAGAAAAATGTGTGACGTGTCTTTATCTCACAAAATTCGGGAAAGGTGTTCACTAAAGTGGTGACTTTTAAATTCCCACTCCAATCTAAACGAATTTGGGAAAGGTGTTAGACAATAAAGGGGGTGACATTTACTATTCCCACACCAATCTAACTATATTGGGAGAAAGTGGTAGACACTAAAGGGGTAATATTTATTATTCAGACTCCAATCTAAACCAATTTGAGGAAGGGGTTGGACACTAAAGAGATGGCATTTGCTATTCCTATTCCAATCTAAACCAATTTGGGGAAGGTGTTGGACACTGAAGGGGTGACAGGTACTATTCTGACTCCTATGTAAACCAATTCGGAAAGATGTTGGACACTAAAGGGGCAACATTTACTATTGCCCACCTCAATCTAACCATATTGGGGGAAGGTGTTGGAGTGTAAAGGGGTCATTTAATATTCCCACTCAAATCTAACCATATTAGGGAAGGTGTTGGACACTAGAGGGGGTCACATTTACTATTCCAACTCCAATCTAAACCAATTTGGGGAATATTTTGGACACTAAAGGGGTGACGTTCACTATGCCCACTCCAATCTAACCATATTGGGAAAGGTGTAGGACACTAAAGGGGTAACATTTGCTATTTCCACTCCAATCTAAACCAATTTGGAGAAGGTGTTGGACACTAAAGGGGTGACATTTAGTACTCCCACTCCAATTTAAACCAATTCAGGGAAGGTGTTGGACCGTAAAGGGGTGACATTTACTATTCCAGCTTTAATCTAACCATATTGCGGGAAGGTTTTAGACACTAAAGGGGTGACATTTACTATTCCCACTCCAATCTAACCATATTGGGGAAGGTGTTAAGACACTAACAGGGTGACATTTCCTATTTCCACTCCAATTTAAACCATATTGGGGAAGGTGTTGGGTACTGAAGGGGTGACATTTACTATTCCCACTCCAATCTAAACCACTTTTGGGAATGTGTTGGACACTGAAGGGGTGACAGTTACAATATCCACTTCACAGTTAACTTTTTGCATAACATTTAAAAAAATAAAAATATTGCAAACACAATCAATACTCCATATTCTCACATAATTTTTGTAATATAACATTTACCAAAATGTTACCTAAAAAGTACACTAATCTACACTACAAACCTTTATATAAATCTTTATATTTCAAATTAAAAAATGCAATTTTTTACTATTAGAAAGTGACATATTGTTCAACATGTTTACTGCCATTCATGGATTTTAAACAATAGAAAATAACACAACATTAACAACCATAAATTAAAAAAATCATATTCATATAATTTTTATATTTTAAATTTAAAAAAATAACTTGAAATAAACAAATGTATAAAATGTTAACTATTTTTTAAAATGGAACTTTTGAACATAAAACATTTCTAAATATTCTACTTAATATAAAACTATATATGTTTTTAACAATTTATAATATTTAAGTTTTTCTAATTTAACAAAACTATCTAATACCAATATTATAAATCTTAATGAACATAAAACTACAATATCAATATGATACAATACATTGAAAAATTCTAAATTATTAACTTGCATAGCTTTCAAATTATTACCTTTCAATCTAAATTTTAAACATACATTTTTTAAAATCTCCCCACTCATATTGCTTAAAAACCCAATACCCCGCTACTAAAAAAAAAAATCAGCAATTAATTATATACATTTTTACAACTAAAAATAGAAATGTTAACAATTTCATAAATAAAATATTATCTTACTAAAAACACAAATAAAAATAATAATAAACACATACTATCAAACACATTACAAAACACTACATACTATTTAACACTTACAAATTATATTACATACAACAATCATTCCTACATCAATATTTTTTACAACAATATTGAAAACAACACTAAAACCAATATTTTTACCTTCGATATTCCTGTTCACAATATTTTTGATGTCCCAATATTCTTGACATGATATGTTTGTATCAAGATATTTTTTTTCTCCAAAATCTTGTCCAAACACGGTTTGCGCTTTACATTTTTTGGCAACATATTGGATGCTTTTTGTTTAGATGTCATTTTGTTCATTAAATAGTCTCCATTTTTATAAATTGAAGTCAGACTTTTATTGTTTTCTGCTTTGGAAGTCTTAACTGTTTTGGTACTTCTAAATGTTTTACATATTTTCTTACAATAAGCCGGTATGCTTTGTGCCATAGCTACTAGGGGTTGAACTCAGGTTTAACTTACTAAAACTTTACTGGACCTAACAAGAAAAGGGGCAATGTTACTTATGGTGGACTATCAGTCAACCCAACAAAGAATCCACTTTCTCTCAGTGCAGCAATCTTGTTTTGTTTACATAGCACTACAAATACCATACCACAAAGACATGGATTTAGTTTGTCACCATAATAGGAAGTAACTTTTCATTTAATTTATTATTTGGTGTTTGAACAAAATGAGAGGTAATAAAACAAAGGCCCTCATTCACAAGAGTTCTGCACCGCCAGACCATCACTATTTATGATTATCCGGTGGTGCAGGCCTAAGAATCATATCTATGATGCAACGTAAAGCACCCTGCATGGCTTTGCATGGCCTCATCGAGAAGTAGTAAGGCAAGGCAGCATAAAGCGCTGCCTTGCCTTACTCTACAACAAGGAGGCGTTCCATGGGCGTTGCTGTTAGTGTTCCCACTCAACACTCATGGATTTTGACACTGCCCCAGATTTACAACATCACATAAACCTATGGCAGTGCCAAACACGTACGTCTCCCCAGAGCAGGCGCAATGAGGAGAAATGTTTACATTTCTCCTTGTTTTTTCCTCTTTTTTTATGTGTGCTGCATTCTGCAGCACACACAGGATGAGAAAAAGGCCTATTGTGATTGTTTTTGTGCAGGAAGGTACCCCTTCCTGCACAAAAACAATCATGCCAACAACACAGACATCGGCTGCAAATTGTGCATCAGCACTGGCTAAAAGGACGGGAGTACACTGTATCTTGTAAATACGGTGCATTCCTGCCCTTTCCAGTTGGTGTAGGAAAGCGCAGCAAAATTACTTGCGGTGCTGCCCTACCCCAATTTTTTGTAAATGAGGCCCAAAGTGTACACAAAGGACCTGATTATGATTTTGGAGGTCCCACTGTGGACGGTGCTATGGGCCATCTGCTGTGGGACCACCAAACCCGTGGTGCGACCGCCAGCCAGATCATGAGTTTTTTCCTGGTCACGCAGGTGGTCCTGCGGTTGTCTGAGACCAACGGTCTGTCAGGCTCATAAAAGAGCCTAACAGGCAGACCACTACCCTCAGAGAGACAACTGCACCTTCCTGCATGGTGTGCCACACCGTGCAGGAACTGTGGGTGCATATTTACAGGGGGGGAAACATGCCCCCCCTGCATGCACCCCCAGGCCCAGAGGCACAAGGGGACCCCTTCAGGGTCCCCTTTGTTGCCTCACCACCACCCTTTTAATTGCAGTCTCACTGCCATGACAAACGTGGTGTTGAGGCCACTCGTATTATGCTCAACAGTGCCTCTGCGACACTACCAGCATATTACTGCCTCTGACTGCTCCAAGACCGCCGCGGGATGATGGATCCCCAGAGGTTGCAGCGGTCCTGTGGCAGTCCAACTGCCACATTCAAAATACTGCGGCGGGGCCCGCAGTGTTGCAGCAGGCAGACCACCACCACAGGTTTGGCCATCCTATGGACCACCGACCTCATAATCTGGCCCAAAGAAAGTTGTACAAGAAACAACAAAAACAAGACAGGTAGATCCTTTGTTTGTGCTAGTCTTTTAATCGTGTTCTTCTTCAAAATATGCAAACAAGCCCAGCCAATGCTTTTCGCTTATCACAGGTTTACTTAGGGCAGAATTGGATAAAAAGGCATTGTAAGCCAATCTGAGCAAACAGCGTCACAAAGGACAACCTATCATCCAGAGCGCCCTTGTAAAAAAATTGATTTGCATGCGTTGTAGCTTGAGAGTTAATTGACCTATGGTATTATTGAGATCGAGTGTTCAGGGTCTTGGGATCAGCCATCCAAGCTGTGTTCAGCATGAAAATCATGTCCACCAATCAGGTATTTTGCCATTCCGTATGAGACTGGTTTGAGTGATACAATGTGAAATGCCAGAGAAAGAAACATATGTGACTTGCTACTCATGTGGATTAAGAGATGCACCTATATTTCATCATTTCTTTGCTTTGTGACATGAAAATCATTGATATAGCTGTGTATCAGCAAAATGTGGATAACCAGATGTGCTTATTGGCATCTCTGACTGCCTGATTGCCTTTATTTATCATTTCTGTGTTGGACTTCTGTCACAATACCTATTTGGAAATGCAATTTACTGCAATGTATCATCAGCCTTATCATCATAGTAGTCCCTGCTGTAATTCATGTTTTCATTTCAATTATATATAAATATATATCTGTTTTGCGAGTTGGTGGCAGTGGTACATGAATCCTCTAAGAAAAAGGTTGTTTTCCTATAGCTTGACCCTTTCAATAAAAGCCCTCGGATGGTAGTGAAAAATACTAGTAGGTATGAATAATGTTTGGGAAACATCAATTACAACTGGCCCTTGACCACAATGGCCAGCACCAATCCATGAAAGTCCAAGCATTCTTATTGTGTAAATAATATCACATAGCACAAAAATAATGTGCTTACAAACAGCTGATTAACCTCAGTCCAAAAAGTAGCTTCATTACTTTGGTGAAATCCATAACCAACGAAGACGATCTTCTAAGAAAAAATAGTTTTCAATGAAGCAAGACATCCTCCCACAAAACGTCTAACCATTCCTTAGTTGAAAATCGTATGACATGGGAAACATTCTATTATACATAGGAACCACTTTCAAGAAAGAGCAACTTCCCTTGATGCATCGTCCAAACAAAAAGTGATTTCTCATTGATACTGTTGTGCAAATTCCACCTCAGTGGAAGTAATCCCAAATAACAATTGTTTCTTATGTAGCGTAATTACATTTTATAACGGAACCTATTATTTCAAATGTGTAAAGCATACCACTTGGTAATACATTGAACGAAAGAGCTAGTTCCTCTGGAGCTTGACCATTCTCCATTAGGAACTCCCAATTTTGTTTATGGAACTTATACCACACAGGAACTACTTCCAGAAATCATCTGGTTTCACAAGAGCTCAAACCCACCCAATGAACATTCCCATTGTAAAAATCTCAATTCATGAAGACTTAGTTACATCAATCGACAAATCAACCATTGATACAAAAGTTGTATCTATTACAAACGCATCCTAGAAATGTGCAGGAATCATGCACAACGTTGGCACAAACAAGAGAATAAGTTGCAAAATTATGAAATGTTGTTCTGCTGCCTAAAATGAGTGCTCTGCTATTGTTGATTCTTGTCAGTCTTTCGTTTCTGTAGTTATGGGCCAGATGACAGCTAGTATTGTCAAAATGTAAAATGCTGTGCCTAGTGTCTTAAGACTGAGAGCAATAGGACCTGGTGATTCTGGGCAGACTCAATGAGAGAATTACGTAACTATTTAGGGAGGTGTTAAGGGGTGGTTATTAATGATTAGGAGATAATGAGAAGTACAGTTTAATGTTGTACGCTCCATGTGTGGCATATTCATTTTGCATGCTCCCAGCCTGCAGAGGACACTACAACTGGTGACAAGTGGGGGATCTTTGCACTGAAGAAACGAGACCGCTCTCCCTGAAACTTTCCAATGCTAAAGCAAACTGTTCGTGTGTGCCACATGTGCCTCTTCAATGAGAAGCAGTTCAAAGTTGGCATGTGTGGAATCGAAGCATCTCTCCAGCCCATATATGGCCCTCGAAAAGTCAAAGGCCCTGCAGAGGAGTATACTAAAAAGCCTACCAGAAACCCACTGGTAAGGCAAAAGAAGAGATACTGTGCCACAGCCTAGCACAGAACCATCATCAATATAAAGTGAAGCGCTAAAGGCAGCCACAACCAGGTACGATGCAAAAAGCTGAAAGCAGTGATGAACAAGTACGAGACACAAAACTGTCACTTACCGTCAAAAAGAAGATGGCGCCCTACGACCTCCAAACGCTTGTGATGACACAAGTACAAGGACACGGTCAGTGCTTGCTGGAAGTACCGGCCCAGAGGACAGCTGCCATCACCTGAACAGCATATACTCTCAATGGCAGCAGAAAAGAGCACAAAGTATGATGCCACTGTTTTTCTGAAACCACCATTCGACACAGCAAAGAAGCAGAATATTGGCACAAGATGGACTGCATGGATCGAGACGTTGATGATTTCATAGATGCCCTAGAAGAAGTAGATAATAGGAAAATTATTAAGTACCTAAAAAACCTTTCCGGCAATGGAGTAAAAGAAGTACTAAAGAAAATATCGCAAGCTGATACAGCACCATACTGTCAAATTGAAAAAGTGGTGGAAGCCAAATTCAGTCCAATGTCAAACATCGACTATGAAAGGTACATTTTCAATCAAGCGACATAACAAGTTGGTAAAACGATGGATGAGTTTGTTCATAGACTTGATGTGCTTATCAAACATTGTAAATTTAGTGAATTTAAAGATGAAGAAGCCATACACCTCATTGATGGCTATCTTTCAGACTCGTTCAGACGACGCATGTTGAGAGAGACGCTCATTTTAACAAAAGTGCTAATGGCTGCAATAGCTGAGGAAAGAGCAGATCGGTACCTGCCGACATGGAAGCTGGAACAAATAAAAAGTGAATCTGGACTAATCATGAAGAGCAAACACAAGCACAACATAGATACATGCAAGTCGACATCCTCAAAGAAAGGAAAGCTGTGTTTCTGATGTGGATTTTCATTTCCACGTGAGGTAAAAATGTGACTGTCCAGCCGTCCGACAGACGTGCAAAGGTTGCGGAAAGGAAAACCACTTCATAGCGGTATGCCAGGCAAAAGAGAAACCAAATGCATCACAGCGAGATGAGAAAATGGATGCCAAAAGGTTCCAGAAGCACTCTCACCATGCTTATAAAGATGAAAAGCAACCTCAATGGCAACATGTGGAAACTAAAAGAAGTTGATCATCATCACATTCATCCAACAATAGTTCTTTGACGTCACAAACATGCAACAGTGAAGGCTGAATTTTGATGATCATATCTGACAAAAAGTGACATGCACATGTTGGTCTTGCTGCTTGCAAAGAAGACGAACAGATGACAAAAACAAGAGAGTCAACAAAACAAAAGAATTTATCAGAATGCTGCCCCAAGTTCTCACTAAATGTCAAAGGTTGCCCCATAATCTTTATAATTGACAGTGGTGCATCGATCAACATCATGCCAGTCCAACAGTTTAACAATTTGTCACCTATACTGCGACTAAATACGTCAAACATGAAGGTGTACACATGGCTGCTTCAAACCCGTTGCACAGTCAAGGATCCTCCACGACGACCATATGACATAAAAAGACGTCTGTGCAGCCACAATTCACGTTCTTCAAGGTACTTCGTCCAGTGCATGTCTACTCAGTTTTTAAACTGTTACTGACATGGGACTAATATTTATCAATTATAACCTACATACGCAATCTGAAATTGTCAGTTAGTTCCCGTCATTATTTCATGGCCTAGGAAAGCTCAAGACAATGAAGGTGCAACTTCACATCAATGAAAGCATCCAGCATGTTGCACAGCGACACCGCAGAATAGCATTTCACCTGTAAGAAGCGGTTGAAAAAGAACTAGAAACACTGTTGAAGCACAGCATCATTGAGCGCTCTACTGCTCCCACACCATGGGTATCACCCATAGTGATAGTGCCAAAAAAGGACAGTGAAGGTGAAGTGCACATTTGCATGTATATGCGCCTGGCCAACAAAGCAATCAAGAGAGAAAGACATCTGGGTCTTCATATTGCATACATGATCATGCAGCTTAACGGAGTCAAAGTTTTCTCCTGTCTTGACCTGAACAAGGGATGCCATCAACTTGAATTGGAAGAAAACTGTAGGTACATTGCGACTTTTTTGACCCATGTTGGTTTGTTCAGATACAAAAGGTTGAGTTTTGAAGCGTAATCTGCTGCAATAATATTCCAAGATGCCATATGTAGAATAATTCAACCTGTTACGTATGCTTTCAATTACAGTGATGACATATTGGAATTTGGACCAACATGGAAGGAGCATGATAAGGATCTCAAACTATTTTGCCAGTTACTTACAAATGCAGGTCTCACTCTAAATGCAGAGAGGTGTGAATTTCACAAAGCCAAACTCAAGTTCTTTGGGCACATATTCACTGATGAGGGAATGACTCCTGACCCAGATAAAGTAAAAGCACTGTCAGCCACCCAACCCCCACCAATGTCACCATGCTACGATCCTTCTTGAGCATGGCCATCTTTTGTTCAAGGTACATTTGTGACTTTGTCACAGTAAGTGCCCCATTGAGAGATCTAAGTAAATGAAATGCCCAATTCCAGTGGTCCTCTGAGTGTGACCAAAGCTTCAAAAGGATGAAACATGACATTGGAAATGCCAATGAGATGGATTACTTTGATCCTAAATTACATACTGAGATTATGTTGATGCGAACCCGGTGGGGCTGGGAGCAATCCTTGCTGAGCATAATAGACATCCAAATGCTTAAAGACACATTGTGGCGTATGCTAGTCGAAGTCTGTCTAAAACAGAACATGCCTATTCTCATACAGAAAAGGAGAGTCTGGCTGTGGTGGGGACCTGTGAACATTTTCATGTGTTTCTTTACGGAAATCATTTCATGATTGTTACAGACCACCAAGCACTACTCACCATATTCAGAAACCCAAAAGCTAAGATGCCCCCTCATATTGAGGGATGGGGGTTGTGTTTATAGGAGTATTAATATACAATTGTGCATAAGCCAAGCAAAAAAAAAAAAACCTGTAGATTAATTCTCATGAGTACCCTTATTTCGGCACGGCTCGACATTGAAAACAGCTGAAGCGTACCTCAACTTCATTGTAAGGTCCACCACGGAAGCTGCCTTATTCATTGAACAGATCATTGCTTCTACACATGCTGATAAAGACATGCTTGCCCTTAAAGACATCATCTCAGCACAGTCATGGAGAAAAAGTGTTCGACCTATAAGTGATGATGTTGAATTTCAAATGTTCAAGACAGATCAAGACTGTACAAGATGAACTGTTTGCAACTAAAGAAGGCTTTCTGTTGAGAAGCGCATGGATTGAGTGTGGTTCCCGCGCTTGGACGAGCAGGCTGAGAGGGAATTAAAGGAGTGCCACTTATGTAATTGCCTTTCTACTAAAGTGACACAGCATCCACTCACCATGTATGATCTTCCTGCAAGTGTGTGGGAAAGTGTGTCCGTTGATTTCTTTGGGCCCCTAGCGAATGCACATCATATCATGGTAGTCATTTACGAGTATTCCCATATTCCTCTCGTAGAGGAAAGGTCATTAACAACTCATGACAAGGTTATTGAGCAGCTAGATGACATCTTTGGAGCTTGGGGCATCCCAGACATCCTTAAATCTGACAATGGTCCACAGTTCAACAACAAGGAGTTCAAGGAGTTTCTAACTTGACTCAATATCAAGCCCAAAAAGAGTACACCCTTGTGGCCCCAAGCTAACAGTGTTTTGGAACGATTTATGGGCACCCTAAAGAGAGCGATCCAATGTGCATTGATGGAGGGAATCGAGTCAGGCCTTATATCAAGCCCTCACTGCCTATCGTTCGACTCCTCACTCCACCACTGGTGAGAGTCCTGCCACCTTGATGTCTGGGAGAGCTGTAAGGACCAAACTACCATAGTGAACCTATGAACGAACTCTGACTGCTGACGAGGTTTGTGCCACTAACACTGCTCGAAAACGTCAAATGAAGACATATACTGATCAGCCCTGGAGAACTCAGTTACTCATCTTCGACGAACAAACAAAAACAGAAGCAGAAAACAGAACCTCCATTTGCTGGTGAGCCTCTGAGAGGTGTAACACGCATGTAACATAAGATAACGGTGCAATGTCCCGGAAAATCCATCATAAGGGATTCATCACATTTCAGACATATATCTCAACATTCATTAGCCCCTGTAATCCCAGATTGTGCTGCCCCACCTGACGTCCCAGATCAAACATCACCTCCTGTACCTCAGTGTCCACTAAAGGTGAATCTCAAATACCTCAGGCCACGCAATCTGGTTGAACAGTGGGAGCACCTAGACAACTCTTCGAAGAAATATGAAATGCTGCTGTTGTTTACACCTTTTTATTTAACAAGGGGGAGCTATCGCATTTTAAGACTAAGATTGCCAGGACCCCACGGTTCTGGGCGGACTCATGGAGAGAATTACATAACTATTTGGGGAGGTGTTAAGGTGTGATTATTAATGGTTAGGAGGAGTTCAGTTGAATGTCGTACATTGGTCAGTTACGAGCTCCGTGTGTGGCATGGTGATTTTGCATGCTCCCGGGCTGGGGAGGATGCTACACTGATAAATAAAATCACAAATCAAATGACTGTGAACCTATAGCAGGATACAGAATAATTGACAATCTGCTGTTCCAACATTAATAGTTTTGTGAAATGTATCAGAATTACATATACATTAACTAAAACACACTGGGGTAGATTTACAAGCCCCTTGCGCCACTTTTGCGTCACTTTTCCCATGTTAAAAGTGACGCAAAAGTGGCGCAAGGGGCTTGTAAATCTGCCCCACTGAATTTATGTTCGAATTTGGATGAGATTCAATCCTCCACTGTGCTGCAAACGGCATCCGGTTTTTTTTTTTGTTCCCCAGGAAGCTTTGTATTGCCATTTGTTGTATTAATCATGCAGGAACTCCGCTATAATGGTTTTGAAAGGTTTTGCACAGAGCACAAAGCTCACTGGATTCTCAGAACATTTCATGGTGTAATGATTCTCTTTTGAATTGCAATTATAGGTTTCAAGGCTGAGTTAGTTATATTATGATAACCAGAATAACTGTTTTCCTTAATGTTTCTGAATTCATTCAGCGCCTAAACATAAAAGAAGCATTCATGCAGTATACAGGCTGACAATAAATGGGGTCTTACACTGCGCACCTAAACAGACAGGAAAATAACCTTATATGAACACATGAATTCCTTCAACGAGAGACTTATCACGCTGCAAAAACGATTTTATCATCAAATTAGAATAAGCTAGGTATGCAATGAGTGGCCCCAATGCATCGCAATCGCTACGATTTTGATATTGTAACCTAAGGGTTGATGTTTGATTTATATCCAGGCCAGATTTGCAGCATTTGACTGGGCCTGAGATGAAATGCTTCAAATATGTATCCGATTGAAAATTATTCAAAGCAATGAGATGCACAAAGCAGCGAAGACACCTTGTTAAAGAATACAGAGGAGAGAAAATGAATTTATTTAGCTTTTATTTATTTATGTATTTATACTACATTCTATTTGCAGCCTGCTTCAATTTGGGCTTGGTTTAAACATGTTTCCTAGAGCCCCTTTTGGTTTCCGGTCCAGCCCTGCATTTTTCACAAAACGATAGGCAGCCAAAATGGAACAAACTCATTAGTCACATGAATTGATATTTCCTTCAGAAAAATAATACAACTGTGTATGCATACACATTAATGCTTTGGTGGGTGAGTAAAATGGCAGACTTACTTTATACAGTGGGAGTGAGAGACAATAGCTACAATAAAACAAGGAGCGCAGTTTGCTCACTAACTGCTATAAATATGTGCAGACTTGTATCCTTTGTAATGCAGTCAATAAGCCAGAATTAGAGAACGTTTACTAATATGAGCTTCTTTTTGTAGCTCAGAACAGGAGGCCAGCTAACTAGCACTTGGAGTCACTCAGGTAGCCTGGGATGAAGAAAGCAGGTCCAGTCTTCCTTCTCAAACAGCAGGGCAGGCCTTAAGCAGCAGGGCAGTCCTCTGGCAGCAGGGCAGTCTGTTATATCCTCACTGTGATATGTAATGCTACACAGCCTAGCTGTATCCTGCTGCTCAGCCAGAGTGAGAGATGGAAACGGAATGTTGGTGTGAATGTGATGAATGGAATGCCTGGGTGCCTGTGTGGATGAGTGGATGACAGTTGGAGATGGCTGAGCAGCAGGGAGGCTGCTCCTGGTGGGGCTGGTGTAAGAGATGTAAAGACTAGTAACAGGGTTGAAGTAGAGATGTAATGGACAGTTGTTCATATCACTTGGAACTAATAAAGAAGACTTCAGAATTCAGGTGAACACAACATTTATTTGGCGACGAGCGGACCTGGACCCAGCGTACTTAAAGATGGTACAGTAACCAGGAAAAACTAAAGACTACAGTAACCAAGAGACCAAAAGAAACCTGAGAACCTCGATGGAAGAAATCAACATGAAACAAAGTAAAGAGCGTCTGGTATGGAGCAACAGGCAAGCCAGCCCCACCAGTGTCCTTGCCAACGGACAGCCCCACCGACATGTGTCTTTACCAACGGACATTACAGCCTGCAATACTCCTAAGGTACATTACAAAGGATTCTGTGAGTTGGAGGAGTAGTCTCTACAGCAACATCTGGTTTTCCAACCACATCAATCTACTTCTAAGGAAAAGCATGAGTCACAACAAGATGTATGAGTTGACTACAAGTATGGTCTGTCATGTTAGGGGACATTTGGATTTGGTCTCACCCCTACCACACTCTTGCTTCAAAGGATTTGTGGCTGCACTAACTCAGTGAATGTATTCACAAGTACCATACACAAACGGTGTGGTTTAAAACGGCCTTCCTGCAACCTGGAGTGAAATTTACAAGTGTGTGGAAGTTACAGCTAACAATGCAAGATTTTCCACAGTGACTCTATGAAGAAGGCTACGAATCTTCTTTGTCTTTGTGAAGTCTGGAGCTACATGGAACATGTCGAGATGGATCTTGGTGCTTATGGGATCCTTTCACATGGGTTCTTTCACACTAATGCACTTGTGTTTTGCGCAAGCACAAGTTAAGGTGTGGACAGTCTGTTGTAGAGGCCGTGAGGAAAAACTCTTCTCAGCTATTCACTTTACTTGTGCAAGCATGGGGGTAAGTTTATTTTTATTTTTATTGTGGTCCCAGTCTTGCCCCAGATTTGCAGCAGTTCAACCGCTGTTTTTATTTTTAAAAAAATCCTGGCACGAGCCAAGCATCATGCGCCTACCTCTTTACATCGAGTTGGTCGCGTGCAGTCCCTCCGATGTTGTGCCCTGCGTCTTCTCCATTATGACGTGCTGGGCTGCCTCAGCTTTGGCGATGCTTCTCGGCTATTACGACGTTTTGGTGCTTGTATGCACCGTGAGCCACTCTGCAGCGACGTTCAGAGCGTGCCGCCATCTTGTGGCTGGCGGCTACTATGTTCTTTCTTTGCTGGTTCCGAGTTGCCAACCACGTTGCTTCGCTTCTGAATGAAATAAAGTTTAGTTGAAAGTAGAAGCTTGGAGTTCCAGCGAGTTTCGGCGCGGGAGTACTCAAGTCTGGCAGCTATGTAGCGGTTTCTGCTTAAAGGACACTGTGGCAGAAGAGCTTTCCAGCAAAGTAAGGGTATTTTTTTGTTTTTAATCCCTCAGCGATCCTCTCTGTAGTGCCAGATTCCGCATGTGGTTTACACGCGTTTTGTGTACATTGCTGGGCTTTTACCATAACTATCCGCCTAAATTTTAATTTCGGCTTATAAACATGAGGATTTGTCTTCGTGGGATGTTTTTTTTTTTTTGTGACACTCCGTTTCATGTATGTCGGATGTGATCTGTTGGAACCATGGTGAGTTACTACTGGCATCTTCAGCATCAGACTATCTTTAAGGAGGCTCACTCTATCTTTATGCGGGCATTTTGCTGCAGTGCTGTTTGTGAGCAGGAAAGGTATTTCTCTGGTTTTTTGCACACCTTGGATCAGACTATCTCTTGGTGGCTTAGAGCATGAAATTTTACATTATCCGTGTGTGATTTGTACCATGAGTCTTGGTCATTTCTGTACACAGTGTTATGTGAATTTTGGGTAATAAGATAAAGTTTAGTCAATATGTGTCATACTTACTTTTCAGTACATTTGTGTTTACATTTCTACTTTTATGGGTTTAGTTACTCATGTTTTTAGTAAGCATAAGTTCCCTTACGAGTTTCTAGCCTTGTTCAACTCGGGTGAGAGATCGCTCACCGGCGAGGTGCACAGGTCATTAGTCAGTAGATGGAATTGTATTAAAAAGATCAAAAGTTTCATTTTTCATATTTCGTGATGCCACAGTTTTACCCTGTTTAATGGTTGGGACGTCCTAGTTTCTGAGTGGGTGGACATCACAGTTGATCCCTTAAGTGAGGGGTAAGGTTGGGTTTTAGTCCTTTTTAGTGTCCTCTACATGGGGGTGGGCATTTGTATGAGCTTCCGTTTTCTATTATATTTGGGTCTCTTTGTGTTGTCCTGTGTAAGTCGCCCCGCGCTTCAGATGTTGTTGTGTGTAAGTCGCCTTGCGCGTCACGTGTTGTCCTGTGTAAGTCGCCCGCGCTTCAGATGTTGTTGTGTGTAAGTCGCCCTGCGCATCACGTGTTGTCCTGTGTGTAAGTCGCCCTGCGCCTCACGTGTTGTCCTGTGTAAGTCGCCCTGCGCTTCAGGTGTTGTAGTGTGTAAGTCGCCCTGCGTCTCACTGTGTGTACCCTCTGTGTTGTCCATATTGTGGTACATATGTATTTTTGGTGTAGTTCTCACCCTTGTTGTCTGACATTGGCCTCGGGTGTTGGTCTTTGGGTGAAGGTCCACCCTTCACTACTTTCTTTTAATCTAATTGTTTTTGGGAAGGATGGGTATATTGCTTGCTATGTATTTATTATTGCTTGACGATATTTTTCCTTCCTTCAGGTTCACAGAGTTTCTACTCTAGCGAATTAGCTTTTGTTTTGCTTCGCTTCCATGAGTTTTAACATTTTCTGTGAGTGTATATTTTATTGCCATGTTTATAGTTACCTTCCTGTTTCTTCACACTTTCTGTTTTCTTTTATAAGAAAGGGGATAATGTTATATCCTCACTGTGATATGTAATGCTACACAGCCTAGCTGTATCCTGCTGCTCAGCCAGAGTGAGAGATGGAAACGGAATGTTGGTGTGAATGTGATGAATGGAATGCCTGGGTGCCTGTGTGGATGAGTGGATGACAGTTGGAGATGGCTGAGCAGCAGGGAGGCTGCTCCTGGTGGGGCTGGTGTAAGAGATGTAAAGACTAGTAACAGGGTTGAAGTAGAGATGTAATGGACAGTTGTTCATATCACTTGGAACTAATAAAGAAGACTTCAGAATCTACATGGCTACCTGTGTCTACATGTGTACAGAACACAACACAGTCCTTCTTCTGTAGTGTCTATAGGTCCAAGAGTGTACTTAAGAGTGGGTCGGAAGGACCAAGTTGTATACCTGGTGCCAGCTTTGAAGTGGAAGAAACTTCTGGAGTTTTCCCCCCACAGAAGTGTCTGGAATTTCCTGCCTCTCTGCCCTGGTCCCAGAATATCTGGGGCACAATAGGCTAGTGTAATGTTCTTTGTGAGTATGCTGAGGCAGTGTGTTTTAAGTGCAAGGGGGGCTGTCCGCCTCCATCCTGCCCCATCCTTCCAACACCTAGTCCTTCTATTGTGTGGCTATTTGAGAGGTATACACAATGGTGAACTGCCAGCTACACCTAATCATAAGACTCAAGAAAGAAGTTGCTGTCACCAAATGGTTAGGATAAGAAAATACCAACTTTCTAGAAGTGCCATTTTTAAGATTATTATATATAATTCAACTTTACTATTAAGAAGGATTTTAAATTACAATTCCTGAGACACAAAACATGAAATTTCTATGTCCTTCCAAACAGAAGTTATCACTTATTAAATGTAATAAGGTATCTCAATGTTATGCTATGGGAGAGGTAGGCCTCACAGCAGTGAAAACGAAGCTGTGAGTTTTTCACTACCAGGACATGTAAAACCTGAAAGCACATGCATAGCATTTTAAATACACTGCACCATGGGCTGCTTGGGACCTACCTTAGGGGTGACATATATATTAAAAAGGGAGTTTTAGGCTTGGCAAGCGATTTATTTTACCAAGTCAAATTGGCAGTTTAAAACTGCATACAGGCTACAATTGCAAGCCCAAGGCATGTTTTAAGGGGCTATTTAAGTGTGTGGGTCACTAGTAATATTTAATTTACCAGTCCTGTGTATTTGGTATACAACTTTACTTGGGACTTATAAGTAAATTAAATATACCAATGAGATGTGATCCAATGTTACCATGTTTTAGGGAGTGAGCACAAGCACTTTACCACTGGTTAGCAGTAGTAAAGTGTGCAGAGTCTTAAAGCCAACAAAAACTAATTCAACAAACAGCAGTAATAAAGGCAAAAAGCTTGGGGGGCTACCACCCAAGGGTGTCAAGTCTAACACCACATGTCTTACACTTTGCAAATACCAGGTGCTGCTTTTACCTTATTTAATGGCACACAATTTACTCACCTTGGAAGGATGGGATGCTGAGTCAAACTTCCCTGGATTTTAGAATGTTGACTGTAGTTCATTGCATGCCAGCGATGCTCAATCAGCTCACTTTGCAATCCTGGCAGAATTCTGATCAAAAAAGGATCGGAAAAAGAGGAAAGGGTAAGGTCTCAAGAAAAAAAGTCACAATTAATGGAAAGGGAAGGCAGGAGAGGTACTAGGGTATAAGGTCACCTAATATGTTATATATGCCCCCTAGCTCAGTTTGCTTTATAAGGTATACGGGCTTCATGCAGAGTCCTTGGTGCCAATAGACATTTCCCCATATACACTGCACTGGCAGATGCAGGTGACGAAATGTCATGGCAGGGTGGCAAGGAGGAAGATGGGTGTGGTGGATTAATAAGAAAAAAGAAGAGGGGTATGGAAGGCACCACCATAAAGAAAAAAAAGTGCAGTGAAAGAAGGGGTTGGCAAAATCACTGGAGGCAAACACCTGCACCCACAGTGCATCAGTGTTTGTACTACAGTGAAATATCCACAAAGCATGTTATACAACTATACATAATACATATCATATACAAATGAG
Organism: Calotriton arnoldi; assembly: GCA_963921515.1. Lineage (NCBI taxonomy): Eukaryota > Metazoa > Chordata > Amphibia > Caudata > Salamandridae > Calotriton > Calotriton arnoldi. The sequence goes on from CAWUFW010002773.1 coordinate 295,161, forward strand.
GAAGAAATACTATGCAAGTGGGTATAGCATGGGCAAAGACACTAGTGTATAGTTGGGGATAGTTGATATAGACACAAGAGTAGTGGTAAGATTAGAGGTAGTAGGATATTGGTAGAGGTAATGGTAGTAGCGTATAGGTTCTATGGTGCAGGTAGTGGTAGAGACAGTAGGGTCAGCTAGGTTTAGAGGCACTAGGATATAGGCTTGAATAGAAGAATAGGATAAAGATAAGCAGATGGACATTCAGCAGCTTGGAGTTCATATGCTGTGACTTCCATTCATTGGGAACAATTTGTAAAAACTGGTTCATCAACAAAGATTCTGCAACCAGGTTATAGTTTTCCCAGTATAACATAAAATCACATCTATAAACTAAACGGGCAAATAAAAAGGTAAAATTAGGGATCTAATTTAGGGGATGGCAGTAATGTAAAATCCACCATGAAACAGCAGATTTACTACCTGCCCATGCTACAGCTTATCTATTTATTTTCAGTTTGGTGGGTGGTAGAAAGTGTGATGTCCCTACCATCTGCTTGCAAATTTGCAGAGGGAACACAACAAAATAATAATGGCACATGAGGTATTTGGTCGAAAATGTTTGCTCTGCCACCATGTTTGGCTGATGAGCCTATGTGATAGATGCCATGCAATCAATCTCTCTCTTTATTTCGGTTAAAAACCATAAAAGATACAGCCATACAAGTCGTGTTTGTTGCATACTGGCTTGCAAAACAACATTCAGGTGAATATTAAAACAAGTTACAATTAAAAATGGCTGGGATTGGCATAGTAATAGCAGCATACAAAACGAAGTAAGTAAAACGATTGTCAAATAATTCATGATTAAAAATGCCTCCAGCGATTTGTAACAAGCAACAAAAACCCATGACTAAAGTGCAAATGCATTCAAGAGATTTTATATGGAACAAACCCCAAGTTTACATCCAAGCCTAGAAAAACGTAAAATAAATAAAGCATTAGATGGCATCTATGGCAATTGACCTTGTGTAAGTGGAGCAACACTTTTTTGGCTCTCGGGGCTAGGTAAGGGGGTTTGCAAAGCCCTCCTTCTAATCGCCCAAAACTGGCCTAGAAATTTTGCAGTTGCGCAAGCGAATAAAGGTCTAGCATCTGTCTTCAGTATGCGTAAGGCCACTTTAAAATTTCGAGTCCCAAGTTGTCTACACACTGGAGCTAGCCAATTGTTCCTTGGTTTCTCATGACCTATCGATTTGTGTGAGCAAGAACAACAGGGACAGTTCTTGGGTTGAGATTTGTTGCTCAGCCAAGAGTTTGTGAAGGCATTAATTGGTAGGCTACCATGCTTGAATTGGATATAGAGTTTCCTATCGGCTGGAACCTTGATAATATCAAAATAGCTCTCCAAAGCGCGGTTGGTTTTCAGATCTCCAAAGGCTTCTGCTAGACTACCCTGTTTAATTTTGAAGAGTGTGTTCTGCTCAACCCATGCCCAATACAATAATTTGACCTGGCATCTAGTGTAGGCTGGTGGGCAGCCAATGTCATGCTTTGGCAAACCAATGCTGGACCGAAGGCTATTTACGTGTTTGATCCAGCCAATGTTATTAGTGTTATCCAGAGCACAAACCTCACTGAAAGCAACAGCATAAGGTACCAGATCAGGAGTGGTGACCATTCTGTGCCAAAACAACAATGGGCGTAGCCTTGCAAGATCATTAATAGGCTTAATGCCCAAATCAAGTTTAAGTGGGAAGAGAGGGTGCTTTGTGGAAGAGATACCAAATTTCTGAGAAACGTGTTCTCCACTGCTAAGAGGTCGCTTACATTTATCACACCCCACAACTCGACCCCGTATACGGCACTGCTCACGGCCTTACAGCAATATAGTTTGAGAGCAGGTGCTACTGGCTTGGTATATGAAAGACAATGCTCCTGCCTGAGAGCCCCGGTTACCTGGGAAAATTTGAGAAAGGCCTTCTTAAGATGGAACTTCCAAACCAATCCCTCCGATAGTTTAATTCCCAGGTAATCAAAGAAGCTAACTCTCTCAAGCGGGGTGTTGTCCAGGAACAAATTTCCCTTGAAGGACTTGTGGGGGTTAAGCAGCATTAGCTTGGTTTTGGAGATGTTAATTTCCAAGCCTCTCCCATCACAAAAAGCCTTGAATTGGTTCAATAGTTTTTGCAGGCCCATGGGAGTTTTAGAAACGAGAAGGTTATCGTCAGCAAATAATAAGGTGGAGATTTTATGGTTCGCCAACGAGGGGGCATTGACTGGAATAGAAGATAGAAGCTCAGCTACTTGATTAATATACAAAGAGAAGAGGGTTGGGGCTAAGACACAGCCCTGGTGGACCCCCCGCTGTATCTTGAAGGGCTCGGAAGTTTGACCCTGGTTGCCCCATATTACGCGGGCAGAGTTATCTTCATTCAACCTGATTAGGAGTTCCAGAATTCCCAAGGGCATTCCCATGTCCCTGAGCACTTGCCACAATAAATCCCTGTGGACAAGGTCGAAGGCTGTTTTTAAGTCTATAAAAGCTAGGTATAGACTATCCTTGCCCAGCAAAACCACCTTCCAATATAGCATGAGAAGGCGAAAAACTTGATCGGTAGTGCCGGTCTTCCATCGGAAACCCGCTTGGAGCGGAGAGAGAGAGAGGATGTGATTCTCATCCATCCAATCTTGGATCTTGACTAGGAGAGAACGGCAGAAGACCTTTTGGGCACAGTCGATCAAACTGATCGGGTGGTAGTTAGCGGGCATTGACCTATCGCCTTTCTTAAAAATGGGGATAACTTTGGCCCCTTTCCATGATTCTGGAATCATTCCCCCACCAGCGATATCATTGTACAGTGTCGTGAGGTAAGTAGCCCAGTTGTTTCTATCTAAGCGAAAGAGGTCACCAGGGATACCGTCCGGACCCAGAGCTTTTGCTGGTAGGATTGCCTCCAAGGACGCCCTGCAAATGTTAGTGGAGTTTCATGAAAAGTATAGGGTTGCACTATATTTTAATTCCACATATATAGCAATTCATTATCAGGCAATGAAGTGCATTTGTGGACAATATATATGCCACTCTGCAGGAGTGTATTGGTGGGAGGTGTATTTTGATGATGTGTGCTTGGATACGAGTTTTGCTCCTATTGTGTTTTTTACTGCACTTTGGCATGTAGGGAAACAACAAGGAGCAATTTGATGTTTAAGAGAAATGCGTAAATGATGTGTGGTCATTGTGAGAAGTGTTTTGTTAGGGTGCAGATTTACTAGAGTCTAATAATATCGTGTTGCTAGAAAGTTGTAACTACGCCAATACTAGGAGGAGAATAAAGGAGAGTTGAAGACAGTGCTTTTTTGCATGGTTTTGTCTACCATCCTTTGAATTATTTTTTCCAGTGTTTGCTGGTCATGTTCCTGAGTTCTGTGTTGTAACAAAGTGGGTTATAAGTTGAGAAGGAAGTCCACAACTTTCTGCCTACCGGGAGCTTATAAAAAGGAAAAGTACTTTATTAGGAACACAATATTCAATACTATGTATAAATATACAAATATATACGTGATGCCAGTTGGAAAATACCTATGTTGACACCATCTTAACTGTTCATATCCCCAGTGAACCGTGAACACTGTAATCACAATACCCCCACATCTACTACAAACAATACAATGAGGCATTGTGATTGAAAGGTTGGTCTACTTGCTTTTGTCAGCGAAACAAAAAATAAAATATTTATTTTAAACTTCAAAATCTTGTGCGCGTGTTATTGACTGGTAACATCACAGAACATAAACATTAAAAGCAGTGGAACATTTCGAAAACTGTGAAAACAGGACACAATTGTAGCAAGGTCATTAAATTTAGAAGTCACAACCCTCTCACTCTCACACTATTTCTAGGTGGTATGCTAGTTCTAGCAGAAAAAATAAATAATAAGCCTATTCTTCAATTTTCAGAGATAGTACACATACCTGGTTTGGAACAACAAGGTCTGTTGTCTTTCGGGAATAGCTTGCCTTCTATTTAGAGCACAAAGGCAAGGACATCATGTCTATTTGAGATCAAACAGTACAGGCACCAGTCAGCAGAGGCTAAATGCTTTGCAGAGCCTCAGAGGAGTCTTGAAGAAGCTGCCTTCAATTAAGATGAAATCTGGTGCCGTAATGCCCTTCCTGAGCTGCACCTGCATGAAACTCCCCTCCTAACTATGGTCTAAAACCTGTGGTTTGATACAATTTGACCACTGATTTTATCTCATATTTTCAAAACAAAACAGGGATTGGAGACACTAAGGCTTCTAAGAGACCAAACTAACATGGTGCAAAAGATGTCAGCTGTATCCACATGTTGACATAATGCCTCCACCTTTGTAAATAATAAGCTCACACTGTAAGAGGCCATATTGTAAAGAAAAACGTCAGTCTAAAGAGTGGTCTGCCTTGATGACACCTACATTTTTGCCTGTGTTTCAAGAACTTTAAACTTTCCACCAAAAATAAATAGAAAAGTCTGAAACCATATATTAAAGGAAATAGAAGAATCTAAAAAGTAATTTGTGAGCGTGTAACACTTTCTATGAAAGAAACAGAAAAGTCTGAAAAGACAAGTGATGAAAATAGAAGAGTCAGAAGAGACAAATGAAGGAAATCATACAATCTGAAATGGAACTCTCTTAGTGCTTATGAAATACTGAGCATAACTCCTATAAACATAGGGTGTCCGAGTGTTCTTGCAGTTATCTGTTGAACATTTATAAATGAAACAAACTCAAAAATATTTAACGATTAACAGCTGTCTAGTAACTTTCCTCTAAAATGTCAAAGGGAAGCCCCTCCTGTGGCTGGCTTTAAAGGGTGGTTGTCTTCATTTGTTTCTGTGGGTTTGAGCCCTCCCATGCTGGGTGCATTGTGAAAAGTAATTGGAATATGCAGATACCTTCCTTACCCTCTCCCTTCCCAGGAGAAGGCCTAATTACTGTTTAGCGCCATAATGTGGGTACCCCTTGTATCCTCCAGCTGGTCAACAGAGTAAATAACATGGCCAAGCACGTTGATTTAAAGGCCCAGATGTCATTAGGAGCCAAGTCAAAGAAAAATTATAAATCTTGAAGTGCCACAAGAAGTGCAGGTATAGAAATTAATGGCAGATCTGCATTCAGTATCCTGATTTGCTATATTATAGGACTGTGAACCGAGTTTCTAGGTCTAGCTAAGGCAAAACTGTAGTTAGGTGTAAATTTCAATCATAAGTTATAATACAATGAAGCACACACTTCAGTCACAGCAGGGGTCCATAAACTAGGTAGCCTAAAATGCAAATAAACCAAGGGGGATTATATGGGTAGAATCCAGTTCTCAAATGTGTTATAATGCCCTCCTAGTAATGGCAGGTGGTTCAGCCCGTTCTATGCGGCGTCATCTTGGAAAAAGCAAAGTCTTCAATGCCTACATGAATTTTTAGTCTTTGAGGAAGAGAGAGAGGCAGGGAGCTACTGATAGGGGAAAAGACTGTAAAGGCGACAGACACAGAGGAAAGACTCCAGACATAGATGAAAGGAAAGTAATGAATATATTGTAATAGTGAGAATATAGTGACATGAGTATCAGAGAATGAAAAGGAATGAAATAGTGGAAATAGTGAAATGAAGGAATTGTACACAATATGGGGGGATGGTCTAACAGTACCTAGCAGTACTGCAAATACCCTTATTAATTGAAAAGAAAATGATGTGCGACATATCAATGCAATTTGATTTTGCTGGAGACCACATGGACAACATTTGATCCAGGTTATACAAGAAGCCTTCAACATCAATTTGAAACTGGCTGTTTTAATCTTCAGCCAACCATGGACACCATTTTACTGCATACCTTCAACTAAAGGGAGAAATGTTCATTTATTTTTGGCAATGTCTTGCCAGGGATGTTCTATCCTGGTGGTCCTATCTCAAGAAAAGTTCATGGACCCGTTATCTATTTGTTCATTGACCTGCTCATTTCTGTTGATAGGTCTGTGACATTTTTCCCTGCATATTAGATAACAACAAAGTTGATGACTTAGTTTTTGAGTATAGTCTACCTTTTTATTTCACTGTGCTTTTGCCTTGGGTAGGATAGCTCCCTGCTATTTTTTTAGAACTGTGCATGTCCATGCATGTTGCTTTTGATTGGCCATTGCTTCATGTCTGTTTTGTCTCAGCAGTGTATGGTTTGGCCTTGGCACACCATTGGCTGTATTTTAATTACTTACCAGTAATTTCATTATTCTGATTCTACTTGAGTGCTCTGTCCTTACAGGATGAGTTGTGTTCACTTCCTAGAGATAGAAACTATTCACATGATAGAGTTTAGGGAAAGCTAAAGCTAGACAACATACACCTGTCTAGCCTGTGGAAGGGTAAAAGAAACAGCCTTGTTGAAGACATGATAAACACCTCTGAACATAAGATTAACACTACCTATTATATAGAATTGATTTATGAAGAAACTATACGTGTAAACACTATTTCCTACCATAAATTGTTGCTCATACTCACTACATTTCATTTTCATCAGACACATACTCACTTCTTTTTTTCTTTCCAAATTCTAAGACAAGAATGTGTTTGTGATTTTCTTTATCAGTCTCTCCCCTCAAATCAAATCCCATTTCTTCTGAGCTTCTCAAATTATTTTCTGATCATTTCCTATTATATTCTTTAATAAAATTCTACTCAACTTCAGTCAATCTATACACATTTCATATATTAGTACTTCAAATGTTAGTACTATGAAAACTAGAAAGGACTGCTAAAAAGTTCAGATGCTTCTATTAGTAATGTTTGTGAGATACCCACCTTGAAGATATGTACACTAACACACACAGATATTTACATCCCAAATGAAAGCTATAAGAATTACTTGGAAAGACTTTCAAATCTTCTTCTTTCTTAAAGACATTTTCTTCAGCCCTTTCAATCAATGTATTTTTTTAAATGTAAAATTCAAAATGCAAAAACGTGGCAAAGTTTAAAAGGTATTATTAATTCAAGAAACCATGGACTGAACATCATCTCCTATGCAAACGACACCCAGCTCATTCTCCCTCTATCTGAAGACCCATCAACCACAAGGGCCAAATTCCACCTGTGTATGACCAGCATCACCGATTGGATGCAAAACAACTGCCTCAAGCTCAACATAGACAAGACAGAAGTTCTGATCTTCGGGAACAACACCTCCCTGTGGAATGACTCCTGTTAGCCTACTGAACTGGGACCCTCTCTCACCCCCCTGGATCACGCACAGAACCTAGGTATCATCTTGGACAGCAAACTAACCAAGAAGAACCAGATCAAGGCAGTCTCCTCCACCTGCTTCCTCACTCTGTGCATGCTCCCAAAGATTTTCAAATGGGTCCCATTGTCCGCCAGATGCACCGTCACTCAAACCCATGTCACCAGCAGCTTGGACTACAGCAACATACTCTACGCATGAATTAACACACACCTCCTGAAAAGACTGCAGACGATTCAGAACTCAGCGGCGAGACTCATCCTCGACCTCCGGAGACAGACCCACATCACCCCTCACTTGATGAAACTCCACTGGCTTTCCATTCACAAGAGATGTCGATTCTAGATTCTGACCCACGCCTACAAAGACCTGTACAACCAAGAATCAACCTACATCAACAACTGTCTGAGCTTCTACCAACACTCCAGACTCCTGCACTCCACCTCCCTCTCCCTTGCGTACAGCCCCGGCATCCACTGAAGCAATAGTGGAGGACGCTCCTTTTTCTACCTTGCCGCAAAGTCCTGAAATAGCCACCCCCTCCATCTCTGGACCGCACCCTCTTTCCAGGAATTCAGAAGGGGACTGAAGGCCTGACTATTCAACTTATGCCACCCAAGCAGCTTGGCTCCCAGTGCCTGCATACCCTTGCAGGTGATCAGTTGCACTTTATAAATCCTGTTTGTTTGATTGTTTGATTGATCTACAGTTAGGTTTTAAAAAGTCAAACCTATCAAAAACAAAAATTCTGAAGAGCAAAAATGTAGTCAGAGCAATGGATTACTTCTTCATCACTTGTTTAGCATTGATGATTTCATAGTTCATTTGCCATTTCACCTCCGGTGACTCTTTGGTATCGTCAAACAAAAATTGAAGAACTTCAAATCAATGGGCCATATTATCAAGAATGGGCGATAACATTATCGCCGCTTTAGCGTAAGGAAACTGCTGCTAAAGCGGCGATAAGGGCATGATAATATGCCCTATAGAATTCCAATAGAAGCCCAGGTTCTGGTGTGAAGGACATCAAACCTGGGCTTTCTATTGGAATTCTATAGGGCATATTATCAAGCCTTTATCGCCGCTTTAGCAGCAGTTTCCTGTCGCTAAAGCGGCGATATGTTATCGCCAGTTCTTGATAATATGGACCAATGTCTCTTTAATTTTATTTGATCTCAGTCAAATACGCCCATTCAGGAGCTTTATACTTCTTGTTTGGCACTCTCTCTCTCTTGTTTTTCTTCTTGCTGCACCACCTGTTACAAACTTCTCAGATGTTGATTTTCTAGTGTTCAGATTAGATTCTTATACAACTTTAGTTGATTTTGAACCACTTTGCTCACATCTGCTTTGCACCGCTCTGCTTCTCTCTCGCACACTCAAATTTACAGGGAGATCAGCTTGAATCAAGCTTTTAAGTTCTTTATTTCGTTGCTGTGCTCAAGTTTCATGAGTTTCAATTGCTTGATGTGCTTGAATTTCATTTGCTTGAATTCATTTACTTGAGTTTGATTTTGCTCCCCACCCTCAGATCTACTTATCAAACTTGATTTTGAATTATTGAGTCAACCGTTTGTCCGATTATTACTTCATCAGAAGCTCACACCCTCCTGTTTGAGACATGTGAATCCAAAACGGTAAACCTCCACACTTCACAGCCTTCTTAGTCAGCAGAATCACCTAGTAGGGGCTCTTTCACCTGGACTCAAGGTAAGATTTCCTCTGATGCTTTTAGGTGAGCACTCATTAGTCTGGCTGCAGATCATGATAAAATTCTGTACTGGTAGAAGGTGCCACAATTTGCACCTAGTGAGCGATAGAGCATACTGTATCAGCTAAGCTCTTGCAATAATCAAAGATCAAATCATCAGTAGCACTCATAAGAGCTGGAGATGGTGTTCCAAAATCCTAATGCCCTTTTTTTGCCCCTTATGCTTTTGTTCGAAGTACATCTTATGCTTAGTAACACCAAGGGAAGTGCACCTGGTCTTTTCAGAGAATTCAAAGCACACACATTTGCAAATTTGCCTTTCAAAACACCTCTGTACCTATCTACCACACCATATACTTCAGGATGATAACTACAATGGAACTTCTGATAGATGTTTAATGCAGCACACAAAATCTTCATGTGATTCTCAAAATGTGTTTCCTTATTTATCTTAAACAAAGCTGGCATTCAAAACCAAGATATCAATTCCCTCAACAATAGTTTGACAGCTATTAGTGCATCACACATCCTTGTTGAGTATGCCTCAATCCACTTTGAAAACCGACAAATAATCACTAGAATATACCTTACACCATTACATGGTATAATTTCTACAAAAGCAACCTGTAATCTTGTGAAGAGACCCGCTGTTTTTTTCTACATGGTTCATAGTTACACACGTTTTCTTTCCCACATTGCTTTGTTGACATATTATACATCTCCGACACAATTGCATCTCTGACACAAATCATGAGCAATATTTTTGAGATGAGTATTGAACCTGTATGTCTTGAAAAGCTTCACCATTCCTTCTCATCTGACATGTGTAGGTCCATGTATCAATCCCACCATCTGCAGCAACAGTGAATCTGGCAAGACAAATCTCCATTCGGTGTATCTCCACAAATCGTATTGGTCCAATTTGTATCCTACCTTTTCCCACTTTTCCTTCTATGCTTCTGACATCTCACTGGGTACATCTCTTAACTCGTCAAGTGTTTGCACTGATACACAAGTAAAGACATGTGCATTTTCTACAGATTCTGAATTCTGAATCATTTCTATTGGCAGTGTAGTACTCAACGTAGAACAATATTTAGCAACCTCATCAGAAAATGTGTTGCCAATTGTAATCATGTCAGGGAGAGGACGTGGTGTTATGGCTAGAGTTGATGACTTTGGAACTGGGTAGCCAGGTTCAAGTCTCAGCATTCATTCAACATTCTGTGATTCCGGGACAATCACTTAAGGCCTGATTATGAGTTTGGCGGTCTGACTGTTCGAACACCTCTGCTGCTAGAAGACCGCAGTGCTGGCAGTCTTCCAACTGCCATATTATGTGTTTGTCCACGGGGCCCGCTGTGTGTCTGCGGCGGTCTTGCGGTGGTGGGCAATAGTTTCCCCTATCCATCGATGCATGTGTGTACATTTCGACTGCACAGGTGTCGAATGTACACATATACATGTTGAAAAATACCACCTAGCCATTGCCGGAGTCTGGGCCATATGTGGGCAGTCCAGGCAATGGGTATATGATACAAAAAAGATTTACCTGTTGATCGCCACAAAAAGGGTCATATTCTTTGGGGTGAAAATGCTGTTGTGAAGGGGTTCCTAGAGAAAGGGATCCACGTCGAGCTCTGATGGGAAAAACAGGAAAGGGTTGAGTTTGCACCCCAGATCCTTTGTTTCTGCCAACCTAAAGACAGCTCATTGGAAAGCCAACTCATAATATGGACGGCGGTGAAGCTCCTCAGTACTACCCTATGGCAGCTTCTTTACCCTGACCGTGACCCCAGCGGTCGGCGGTGTGCTGCCGATGTCGGCGGTTCAGCCAAAGTCTTTACAATCGCTATCTGCTCATCTCACCATATGGCGGTCAGACCAAGGGTACGGCGGTTCACCGACTGCCAAACTCTTAATAAGGTCCTTAATCTCCCTGTACCTAAAAAAAATAAATGAATGTGACTTTGTATAATGCATTGGCGCTGATATAAAGCACCTCAATATCTTCGGGTCAAGTTCACACTGTACTCATGTCAGAGAGCGGATGTGCTGTTATGGCAACAGTTGCTGACCTTGGAACTGGGGAACCAGGTTCAAGTCTTCTCATACACTCAACATGCTGTGATACTGGTCAAATTACATAATCTCCTTGTGCCTAAAAAGAATAAATGAATGCAACCTTGAGTAATATAACTGGTGCTCATGTAAAGGGCCTCAATACTTTTAGGTAAAGTTTGTGCTATATAAAAACTGCAAACAAGCCATTTTTATTGGCTGGACATTTTACAATAGCAAAACCAAAGGGGATGATGGACGGAGTGTTGAACATTGCAAGCACTCACCCCCAGTCAACTGATCTGGGTTTAATCCATCATCATTCTTTAGCTCACTCCGCCACCCAATTCCAGACACGACCATATGCAAATCAATCTGACCCTGTGCCTCATGGGAACAGTCCAGCCCGAACTGCCAAGCCATGTCTTCCCTGGACCGGAGACAAGCATCCTGGGACCGGTTTCTGTCTTACAGCCGTCATCAGCCAGGGTATCTTGAATCCAGTGGCAAAGTGAGCAAGGGACCCACGTCTGGGCATACCATGCCAACTTAGGGCGAACATAGCAAAACCAAAGGGAATGATGGACGGAGTGTTGAACATTGCAAGCACTCACCCCCAGTCAACTGATCTGGGTTTAATCCATCATCATTCTTTAGCTCACTCCGCCACCCAATTCCAGACACGGCCATATGCAAATCAATCTGACCCTGTGCCTCATGGGAACAGTCCAGACCGAACTGCCAAGCCATGTCTTCCCTGGACCGGAAACAAGCATCCTGGGACCGGTTTCTGGCTTACAGCCATCATCAGCCAGGCTATCTTGAATCCAGTGGCAAAGTGAGCAAGAGACCCATGTCTGGGCATACCCTGCCAACTTAGGGCAAACATAGCAAAACCAAAGGAGATGATGGACAGAGTGTTGAACATTGCAAGCACTCACCCCCCAGTCAACTGATCTGGGTTTAATCAATCATCATTCTTTAGCTCACTCCGCCACCCCAGTTCAGACACGGCCATATGCAAATCAGTCTGACCCTGTGCCTTATGGGAACAGTCCAGCCCGAACTGCCAAGCCATGTCTTCCCTGGACCGGAAACAAGCATCCTGGGACCAGTTTCTGGCTTACAGCCGTCATCAGCCAGGCTATCTTGAATCCAGTGGCAAATGAGCAAGGGACCCACGTCTGGGCATACCCTGCCAACTTAGGGCAAACATAGCATAACCAAAGGGGATGATGGACGGAGAGTTGAACATTGCAAGCACTCACCCCCAGTCAACTGATCTGGGTTTAATCCATCATCATTCTTTAGCTCACTCCGACACCCCAGTTCAGACACGGCCATATGCAAATCAGTCTGACCCTGTGCCTCATGGGAACAGTCCAGCCCGAACTGCCAAGCCATGTCTTCCCTGGACCGGAGACAAGCATCCTGGGACCGGTTTCTGGCTTACAGCCGTCATCAGCCAGGCTATCTTGAATCCAGTGGCAAAGTGAGCAAGGGACCCACGTCTGGGCATACCCTGCCAACTTAGGGCGAACATAGCAAAACCAAAAGGGATGATGGATGGAGTGTTGAACATTGCAAGCACTCACCCCCAGTCAACTGATCTGGGTTTAATCCATCATCATTCTTTAGCTCACTCCGCCACCCCAGTTCAGACACGGACATATGCAAATCAGTCTGACCCTGTGCCTCATGGGAACAGTCCAGACCGAGCTGACAAGCCATGTCTTTCCTGGACCAGAAACAAGCATCCTGGGACCGGTTTCTGGCTTACAGCCATCATCAGCCAAGCTATCTTGAATCCAGTGGCAAAGTGAGCAAGGGACCCACGTCTGGGCATACCCTGCCAACTTAGGGCGAACATAGCAAAACCAAAGGGGATGATGGACGGAGTGTTGAACATTGCAAGCACTCACCCCCAGTCAACTGATCTGGGTTTAATTCATCATCATTCTTTAGCTCACTCCGCCACCCCAGTTCAGACATGGCCATATGCAAATCAGTCTGACCCTGCGCCTCATGGGAACAGTCCAGCCCGAACTGCCAAGCCATGTCTTCCCTGGACCGGAAACAAGCATCCTGGGACCGGTTTCCGGCTTACAGCCGTCATCAGCCAGGCTATCTTGAATAGAGTTGCAAAGTGAGCAAGGGACCCACGTCTGGGCATACCCTGCCAACTTAGGGCGAACATAGCAAAACCAAAGGGGATGATGGACGGAGTGTTGAACATTGCAAGCACTCACCCCCAGTCAACTGATCTGGGTTTAATTCATCATCATTCTTTAGCTCACTCCGCCACCCCAGTTCAGACATGGCCATATGCAAATCAGTCTGACCCTGTGCCTCATGGGAACAGTCCAGCCCGAACTGCCAAGCCATGTCTTCCCTGGACCGGAAACAAGCATCCTGGGACCGGTTTCTGGCTTACAGCCGTCATCAGCCAGGCTATCTTGAATAGAGTTGCAAAGTGAGCAAGGGACCCACGTCTGGGCATACCCTACCAACTTAGGGCGAACATAGCAAAACCAAAGGGGATGATGGACGGAGTGTTGAACATTGCAAGCACTCACCCCCAGTCAACTGATCTGGGTTTAATCCATCATCATTCTTTAGCTCACTCGGCCACCCCAGTTCAGACACGGCCATATGCAAATCAATCTGACCCTGTGCCTCATGGGAACAGTCCAGCCCGAACTGCCAAACCATGTCTTCCCTGGACCGGAAACAAGCATCCTGGGACCGGTTTCTGGCTTACAGCCATCATCGGCCAGGCAATCTTGAATCCAGTGGCAAAGTGAGCAAGGGACCCAGGTCTGGGCATACCCTGCCAACTTAGGGCGAACATAGCAAAACCAAAGTGGATGATGGACGGAGTGTTGAACATTGCAAGCACTCACCCCCAGTCAACTGATATGGGTTTAATCCATCATCATTCTTTAGCTCACTCCGCCACCCCAGTTCAGACACGGCCATATGCAAATCAGTCTGACCCTGCGCCTCATGGGAACAGTCCATCCTGAACTGACAAGCCATGTCTTCCCTGGACCGGAAACAAGTATGCTGGGACCGGTTTCTGGCTTACAGCCGTCATCGGCCAAGCTATCTTGAATCCAGTGGCAAAGTGAGCAAGGGACCCACGTCTGGGCATACCCTGCCAACTTAGGGCGAACATATCAAAACCAAAGGGGATGATGGGCGGAGTGTTGAACATTGCAAGCACTCACCCCCAGTCAACTGATATGGGTTTAATCCATCATCATTTTTTACCTCACTCCGCCACCCCAGTTCAGACACGGCCATATGCAAATCAGTCTGACCCTGTGCCTCATGGGAACAGTCCAGCCCGAACTGCCAAGCCATGTCTTCCCTGGATCGGAAACAAGCATCCTGGGACCGGTTTCTGGCTTACAGCCGTCATCAGCCAGGCTATCTTGAATCCAGTGTCAAAGTGAGCAAGGGACCCATGTCTGGGCATACCCTGCCAACTTAGGGCAAACATAGCAAAACCAAAGGGGATGATGGACGGAGTGTTGAACATTGCAAGCACTCACCCCCAGTCAACTGATCTAGGTTTAATCCATCATCATTCTTTAGCTCACTCCGCCACCCAAGGTCAGACACGGCCATATTCAAATCAGTCTGACCCTGTGCCTCATGGGGACAGTCCAGCCTGAACTGCCAAGCCATGTCTTCCCTGGACCGGAAACAAGCATCCTGGGACCGGTTTCTGGCTTACAGCCATCATCAGCCAGGCTATCTTGAATCCAGTGTCAAAGTGAGCAAGGGACCCACGTCTGGGCATACCTTGCCAACTTAGGGCGAACATAGCAAAACCAAAGGGGATGATGGACGGAGTGTTGAACATTGCAAGCACTCACCCCCAGTCAACTGATCTGGGTTTAATCCATCATCATTCTTTAGCTCACTCCGCCACCCCAGTTCAGACACGGCCATATGCAAATCAGTCTGACCCTGTGCCTCATGGGAACAGTCCAGCCCGAACTGCCAAGCCATGTCTTCCCTGGACTGGAAACAAGCATCCTGGGACTGGTTTCTGGCTTACAGCCATCATCAGCCAGGCTATCCTGAATCCAGTGGCAAAGTGAGCAAAGGGGCCCACGTCTCGGCATACCCTACCAACTTAGGGCGAACATAGCAAAACCAAAGGGGATGATGGATGGAGTGTTGAACATTGCAAGCACTCACCCCCAGTCAACTGATCTGGGTTTAATTCATCATCATTCTTTAGCTCACTCCGCCACCCCAGTTCAGACATGGCCATCTGCAAATCAGTCTGACCCTGTGCCTCATGGGAACAGTCCAGCCCGAACTGCCAAGCCATGTCTTCCCTGGACCGGAAACAAGCATCCTGGGACCGGTTTCTGGCTTACAGCCGTCATCAGCCAGGCTATCTTGAATCCAGTGGCAAAGTGAGCAAGGGACCCACGTCTGGGCATACCCTGCCAACTTAGGGCGAACATAGCAAAACCAAAGGGGATGATGGACGGAGTGTTGAACATTGCAAGCACTCACCCCCAGTCAACTGATCTGGGTTTAATCCATCATCATTCTTTAGCTCACTCCGCCACCCCAGGTCAGACACGGCCATATGCAAATCAGTCTGACCCTGTGCCTCATGGGAACAGTCCAGCCCGAACTGCCAAGCCATGTCTTCCCTAGACCGGAAACAAGCATCCTGGGACCGGTTTCTGGCTTACAGCCATCATCAGCCAGGCTATCTTGAATCCAGTGGCAAAGTGAGCAAGGGACCCACGTCTGGGCATACCCTGCCAACTTAGGGCGAACATAGCAAAACCAAAGAGGATGATGGACGGAGTGTTGAACATTGCAAGCACTCACCCCCAGTCAACTGATCTGGGTTTATTCCATCATCATTCTTTAGCTCACTCCGCCACCCCAGTTCAGACACGGCCATATGCAAATCAGTCTGACCCTGTGCCTCATGGGAACAGTCCAGCCCGAACTGCCAAGCCATGTCTTCCCTGGACTGGAAACAAGCATCCTGGGACTGGTTTCTGGCTTACAGCCGTCATCAGCCAGGCTATCTTGAATCCAGTGGCAAAGTGAGCAATGGACCCACGTCTGGGCATACCCTGCCAACTTAGGGCGAACATAGCAAAACCAAAGGGGATGATGGACGGAGTGTTGAACATTGCAAACACTCACCCCCAGTCAACTGATATGGGTTTAATCCATCATCATTTTTTAGCTCACTCCGCCACCCCAGTTCAGATACGGCCATATGCAAATCAGTCTGACCCTGTGCCTCATGGGAACAGTCCAGCCCAAACTGCCAAGCCATGTCTTCCCTGGACCGGAAACAAGCATCCTTGGACCGGTTTCTGGCTTACAGCCATCATCAGCCAGGCTATCTTGAATACAGTGGCAAAATGAGCAAGGGAACCACGTCTGGGCATACCCTGCTAACTTAGGGCGAACATAGCAAAACCAAAGGGGATGATGGACGGAGTGTTGAACATTGCAAGCACTCACCCCCAGTCAACTGATCTGGGTTTAATCCATCATCATTCTTTAGCTCACTCCGCCACCCCAGGTCAGACACGGCAATATGCAAATCTGTCTGACCCTGTGCCTCATGGGAACAGTCCAGCCCGAACTGCCAAGCCATGTCTTCCCTAGACCGGAAACAAACATCCTGGGACCGGTTTCTGTCTTACAGCCGTCATCAGCCAGGCTATCTTGAATCCAGTGTCAAAGTGAGCAAGGGACCCACGTCTGGGAATACCCTGCCAACTTAGGGCAACATAGCAAAACCAAAGGGGATAATGGACGGAGTGTTGAACATTGCAAGCACTCACCCCCAGTCAACTGATCTGGGTTTAATCCATCATCATTCTTTAGCTCACTCCGCCACCCCAGGTCAGACATGGCCATATGCAAATCAGTCTGACCCTGTGCCTCATGGGAACAGTCCAGCCCGAACTGCCAAGCCATGTCTTCCCTGGACCGGAAACAAGCATCCTGGGACCGGTTTCTGGCTTACAGCCGTCATCAGCCAGGCTATCTTGAATCCAGTGGCAAAGTGAGCAAGGGACCCACGTCTGGGCATACCCTGCCAACTTAGGGCGAACATAGCAAAACCAAAGGGGATGATGGACGGAGTGTTGAACATTGCAAGCACTCACCCCCAGTCAACTGATCTGGGTTTAATCCATCATCATTCTTTAGCTCACTCCGCCACCCCAGTTCAGACATGGCCATATGCAAATCAGTCTGACCCTGTGCCTCATGGGAACAGTCCAGCCCGAACTGCCAAGCCATGTCTTCCCTGGACCGGAAACAAGCATCCTGGGACCGGTTTCTGGCTTACAGCCGTCATCAGCCAGGCTATCTTGAATCCAGTGGCAAAGTGAGCAAGGGACCCACGTCTGGGCATACCCTGCCAACTTAGGGCGAACATAGCAAAACCAAAGGGGATGATGGACGGAGTGTTGAACATTGCAAGCACTCACCCCCAGTCAACTGATCTGGGTTTAATCCATCATCATTCTTTAGCTCACTCCGCCACCCCAGTTCAGACACGGCCATATGCAAATCAGTCTGACCCTGTGCCTCATGGGAACAGTCCAGCCCGAACTGCCAAGCCATGTCTTCCCTAGACCGGAAACAAACATCCTGGGACCGGTTTCTGGCTTACAGCCGTCATCAGCCAGGCTATCTTGAATCCAGTGGCAAAGTGAGCAAGGGACCCACGTCTGGGCATACCCTGCCAACTTAGGGCGAACATAGCAAAACCAAAGGGGATGATGGACGGAGTGTTGAACATTGCAAGCACTCACCCCCAGTCAACTGATCTGGGTTTAATCCATCATCATTCTTTAGCTCACTCCGCCACCCCAGTTCAGACATGGCCATATGCAAATCAGTCTGACCCTGTGCCTCATGGGAACAGTCCAGCCCGAACTGCCAAGCCATGTCTTCCCTGGACCGGAAACAAGCATCCTGGGACCGGTTTCTGGCTTACAGCCGTCATCAGCCAGGCTATCTTGAATCCAGTGGCAAAGTGAGCAAGGGACCCACGTCTGGGCATACCCTGCCAACTTAGGGCGAACATAGCAAAACCAAAGGGGATGATGGACGGAGTGTTGAACATTGCAAGCACTCACCCCCAGTCAACTGATCTGGGTTTAATCCATCATCATTCTTTAGCTCACTCCGCCACCCCAGTTCAGACACGGCCATATGCAAATCAGTCTGACCCTGTGCCTCATGGGAACAGTCCAGCCCGAACTGCCAAGCCATGTCTTCCCTGGACCGGAAACAAGCATCCTGGGACCGGTTTCTGGCTTACAGCCGTCATCAGCCAGGCTATCTTGAATCCAGTGGCAAAGTGAGCAAGGGACCCACGTCTGGGCATACCCTGCTAACTTAGGGCGAACATAGCAAAACCAAAGGGGATGATGGACGGAGTGTTGAACATTGCAAGCACTCACCCCCAGTCAACTGATCTGGGTTTAATCCATCATCATTCTTTAGCTCACTCCGCCACCCCAGTTCAGACATGGCAATATGCAAATCAGTCTGACCCTGTGCCTCATGGGAACAGTCCAGCCCGAACTGCCAAGCCATGTCTTCCCTGGACCGGAAACAAACATCCTGGGACCGGTTTCTGGCTTACAGCCGTCATCAGCCAGGCTATCTTGAATCCAGTGGCAAAGTGAGCAAGGGACCCACGTCTGGGCATACCCTGCCAACTTAGGGCGAACATAGCAAAACCAAAGGGGATGATGGACGGAGTGTTGAACATTGCAAGCACTCACCCCCAGTCAACTGATCTGGGTTTAATCCATCATCATTCTTTAGCTCACTCCGCCACCCCAGGTCAGACACGGCCATATGCAAATCAGTCTGACCCTGTGCCTCATGGGAACAGTCCAGCCCGAACTGCCAAGCCATGTCTTCCCTAGACCGGAAACAAACATCCTGGGACCGGTTTCTGGCTTACAGCCGTCAACAGCCAGGCTATCTTGAATCCAGTGGCAAAGTGAGCAAGGGACCCACGTCTGGGCATACCCTGCCAACTTAGGGCGAACATAGCAAAACCAAAGGGGATGATGGACGGAGTGTTGAACATTGCAAGCACTCA
The DNA here is from genome assembly GCA_963921515.1 of Calotriton arnoldi. Lineage (NCBI taxonomy): Eukaryota > Metazoa > Chordata > Amphibia > Caudata > Salamandridae > Calotriton > Calotriton arnoldi. The sequence continues at coordinate 314,324 of CAWUFW010002773.1, forward strand.
CCCCCAGTCAACTGATCTGGGTTTAATCCATCATCATTCTTTAGCTCACTCCGCCACCCCAGGTCAGACACGGCCATATGCAAATCAGTCTGACCCTGTGCCTCATGGGAACAGTCCAGCCCGAACTGCCAAGCCATGTCTTCCCTAGACCGGAAACAAACATCCTGGGACCGGTTTCTGGCTTACAGCCGTCAACAGCCAGGCTATCTTGAATCCAGTGTCAAAGTGAGCAAGGGACCCACGTCTGGGCATACCCTGCCAACTTAGGGCGAACATAGCAAAACCAAAGGGGATGATGGACGGAGTGTTGAACATTGCAAGCACTCACCCCCAGTCAACTGATCTGGGTTTAATCCATCATCATTCTTTAGCTCACTCCGCCACCCCAGGTCAGACACGGCCATATGCAAATCAGTCTGACCCTGTGCCTCATGGGAACAGTCCAGCCCGAACTGCCAAGCCATGTCTTCCCTAGACCGGAAACAAACATCCTGGGACCGGTTTCTGGCTTACAGCCGTCATCAGCCAGGCTATCTTGAATCCAGTGTCAAAGTGAGCAAGGGACCCACGTCTGGGCATACCCTGCCAACTTAGGGCGAACATAGCAAAACCAAAGGGGATGATGGACGGAGTGTTGAACATTGCAAGCACTCACCCCCAGTCAACTGATCTAGGTTTAATCCATCATCATTCTTTAGCTCACTCCGCCACCCCAGGTCAGACACGGCCATATGCAAATCAGTCTGACACTGTGCCTCATGGGAACAGTCCAGCCTGAACTGCCAAGCCATGTCTTCCCTGGACCGGAAACAAGCATCCTGGGACCGGTTTCTGGCTTACAGCCGTCATCAGCCAGGCTATCTTGATTCCAGTTGCAAAGTGAGCAAGTGACCCACGTCTGGGCATACCCTGCCAACTTAGGGCGAACATAGCAAAACCAAAGGGGATGATGGATGGAGTGTTGAACATTGCAAGCACTCACCCCCAGTCAACTGATCTGGGTTTAATCCCTCATCATTCTTTAGCTCACTCCGCCACCCCAGTTTAGACATGGCCATATGCAAATCAGTCTGACCCTGTGCCTCATGGGAACAGTCCAGCCCGAACTGCCAAGCCATGCCTTCCCTGGACCGGAAACAAGCATCCTGGGACCGGTATCTGGCTTACAGCCGTCATCAGCCAGGCTATCTTGAATAGGGTTGCAAAGTGAGCAAGGGACCCACATCTGGGCATACCCTACCAACTTAGGGCGAACATAGCAAAACCAAAGTGGATGATGGACGGAGTGTTCAACATTGCTAGCACTCACCCCCAGTCAACTGATCTGGGTTTAATCCATCATCATTCTTTAGCTCACTCCGCCACCCCAGTTCAGACACGGCCATATGCAAATCAGTCTGACCCTGTGCTGCCAAGCCATGTCTTCCCTGGACCGGAAACAAGCAGCCTGGGACCGGTTTCTGGCTTACAGCTGTCATCAGCCAGGCTATCTTGAATCCAGTGGCAAAGTGAGCAAGGGACTCACGTCTGGGCATACCCTGCCAACTTAGGGCGAACATAGCAAAACCAAAGGGGATGATGGACGGAGTGTTGAACATTGCAAGCACTCACCCCCAGTCAACTGATCTGGGTTTAATCCATCATCATTCTTTAGCTCACTCCGCCACCCCAGTTCAGACACAGCCCAATGCAAATCAGTCTGATCCTGTGCCTCATGGGAACAGTCCAGCCCGAACTGACAAGCCATGTCTTCCCTGGACCGGAAACAAGCATGCTGGGACCGGTTTCTGGCTTACATCCGTCATCAGCCAAGCTATCTTGAATCCAGTGGCAAAGTGAGCAAGGGACCCACATCTGGGCATATCCTGCCAACTTAGGGAGAACATAGCAAAACCAAAGGGGATGATGGATGGAGTGTTGAACATTGCAAGCACTCACCCCCAGTCAACTGATCTGGGTTTAATCCATCATCATTCTTTAGCTCACTCCGCCTCGGCCATATGCAAATCAGTCTGACCCTGTGCCTCATGGGAACAGTCCAGCCCGAACTGCCAAGCCATGTCTTCCCTGGACTGGAAACAAGCATCCGGGGACCGGTTTCTGGCTTACAGCCGTCATCAGCCAGGCTATCTTGAATCCAGTGTCAAAGTGAGCAAGGGACCCACGTCTGGGCATACCCTGCGAACTTAGGGCGAACATATCAAAACCAAAGGGGATGATGGATGGAGTGTTGAACATTGCAAGCACTCACCCCCAGTCAACTGATCTGGGTTTAATCCATCATCATTCTTTAGCTCACTCCGCCACCCCAGTTCAGACACGGCCATATGCAAATCAGTCTGACCCTGTGCCTCATGGGAACAGTCCAGCCTGAACTGCCAAGCCATGTCTTCCCTGGACTGGAAACAAGCATCCTGGGACTGGTTTCTGGCTTACAGCCGTCATCAGCCAGGCTATCTTGAATCCAGTGGCAAAGTGAGCAAGGGACCCACGTCTGGGCATAATCTGCCAACTTAGGGCGAACATAGCAAAACCAAAGGGGATGATGGACGGAGTGTTGAACATTGCAAACACTCACCCCCAGTCAACTGATCTAGGTTTAATCCATCATCATTTTTTAGCTCACTCCGCCACCCCAGTTCAGACACGGCCATATGCAAATCAGTCTGACCCTGTGCCTCATGGGAACAGTCCAGCCTGAACTGCCAAGCCATGTCTTCCCTGGACCGGAAACAAGCATCCTTGGACCGGTTTCTAGCTTACAGCCGTCATCAGCCAGGCTATCTTGAATACAGTGGCAAAATGAGCAAGGGACCCACGTCTGGGCATACCCTGCCAACTTAGGGCGAACATAGCAAAACCAAAGGGGATGATGGACGGAGTGTTGAACATTGCAAGCACTCACCCCCAGTCAACTGATCTGGGTTTAATCCATCATCATTCTTTAGCTCACTCCGCCACCCCAGGTCAGACACGGCCATATGCAAATCAGTCTGACCCTGTGCCTCATGGGAACAGTCCAGCCCGAACTGCCAATTCATGTCTTCCCTGGACTGGAAACAAGCATCCTGGGACTGGTTTCTGGCTTACAGCCGTCATCAGCCAGGCTATCTTGAATCCAGTGTCAAAGTGAGCAAGGGACCCACGTCTGGGCATACCCTGCCAACTTAGGGCAACATAGCAAAACCAAAGGGGATGATGGACGGAGTGTTGAACATTGCAAGCACTCACCCCCAGTCAACTGATCTGGGTTTAATCCATCATCATTCTTTAGCTCACTCCGCCACCCCAGTTCAGACACGGCCATATGCAAATCAGTCTGACCCTGTGCCTCATGGGAACAGTCCAGCCCGAACTGAAAAGCCATGTCTTCCCTAGACTGGAAACAAGCATCCTGGGACTGGTTTCTGGCTTACAGCCATCATCAGCCAGGCTATCTTGAATCCAGTGGCAAAGTGAGCAAGGGACCTACGTCTGGGCATACCCTGCCAACTTAGGGCGAACATAGCAAAACCAAAGGGGATGATGGACGGAGTGTTGAACATTGCAAGCACTCAGCCCAGTCAACTGATCTGGGTTTAATCCATCATCATTCTTTAGCTCACTCCGCCACCCCAGGTCAGACACGGCCATATGCAAATCAGTCTGACCCTGTGCCTCATGGGAACAGTCCAGCCCGAACTGCCAAGCCATGTCTTCCCTAGACCGGAAACAAACATCCTGTGACCGGTTTCTGGCTTACAGCCATCATCAGCCAGGCTATCTTGAATCCAGTGTCAAAGTGAGCAAGGGACCCACGTCTGGGCATACCCTGCCAACTTAGGGCAGCATAGCAAAACCAAAGGGGATGATGGACGGAGTGTTGAACATTGCAAGCACTCACCCCCAGTCAACTGATCTGGGTTTAATCCATCATCATTCTTTAGCTCACTCCGCCACCCCAGTTCAGACACGGCCATATGCAAATCAGTCTGACCCTGTGCCTCATGGGAACAGTCCAGCCCGAACTGCCAAGCCATGTCTTCCCTGGACTGGAAACAAGCATCCTGGGACTGGTTTCTGGCTTACAGCCGTCATCAGCCAGGCTATCTTGAATCCAGTGGCAAAGTGAGCAAGGGACCCACGTCTGGGCATAATCTGCCAACTTAGGGCGAACATAGCAAAACCAAAGGGGATGATGGACGGAGTGTTGAACATTGCAAACACTCACCCCCAGTCAACTGATATTGGTTTAATCCATCATCATTTTTTAGCTCACTCCGCCACCCCAGTTCAGACACGGCCATATGCAAATCAGTCTGACCCTGTGCCTCATGGGAACAGTCCAGCCCAAACTGCCAAGCCATGTCTTCCCTGGACCGGAAACAAGCATCCTTGGACCGGTTTCTAGCTTACAGCCGTCATCAGCCAGGCTATCTTGAATACAGTGGCAAAATGAGCAAGGGACCCACGTCTGGGCATACCCTGCCAACTTAGGGCGAACATAGCAAAACCAAAGGGGATGATGGACGGAGTGTTGAACATTGCAAGCACTCACCCCCAGTCAACTGATCTGGGTTTAATCCATCATCATTCTTTAGCTCACTCCGCCACCCCAGGTCAGACACGGCCATATGCAAATCAGTCTGACCCTGTGCCTCATGGGAACAGTCCAGCCCGAACTGCCAAGCCATGTCTTCCCTAGACCGGAAACAAACATCCTGGGACCGGTTTCTGGTCTTACAGCCGTCATCAGCCAGGCTATCTTGAATCCAGTGTCAAAGTGAGCAAGGGACCCACGTCTGGGCATACCCTGCCAACTTAAGGCGAACATAGCAAAACCAAAGGGGATGATGGACGGAGTGTTGAACATTGCAAGCACTCACCCCCAGTCAACTGATCTGGGTTTAATCCATCATCATTCTTTAGCTCACTCCGCCACCCCAGTTCAGACACGGCCATATGCAAATCAGTCTGACCCTGTGCCTCATGGGAACAGTCCAGTCCGAACTGAAAAGCCATGTCTTCCCTAGACTGGAAACAAGCATCCTGGGACTGGTTTCTGGCTTACAGCCATCATCAGCCAGGCTATCCTGAATCCAGTGGCAAAGTGAGCAAGGGACCCACGTCTCGGCATACCCTACCAACTTAGGGCAAACAAAGCAAAACCAAAGGGGATGATGGATGGAGTGTTGAACATTGCAAGCACTCACCCCCAGTCAACTGATCTGGGTTTAATCCATCATTATTCTTTAGCTCACTCCGCCACCCCAGTTCAGACATGGCCATATGCAAATCAGTCTGACCCTGTGCCTCATGGGAACAGTCCAGCCCGAACTGCCAAGCCATGTCTTCCCTGGACCGGAAACAAGCATCCTGGGACCGGTTTCTGGCTTACAGCCGTCATCAGCCAGGCTATCTTGAATCCAGTGGCAAAGTGAGCAAGGGACCCACGTCTGGGCATACCCTGCCAACTTAGGGCGAACATAGCAAAACCAAAGGGGATGATGGACGGAGTGTTGAACATTGCAAGCACTCACCCCCAGTCAACTGATCTGGGTTTAATCCATCATCATTCTTTAGCTGACTCCGCCACCCCAGTTCAGACACGGCCATATGCAAATCAGTCTGACCCTGTGCCTCATGGGAACAGTCCAGCCCAAACTGCCAAGCCATGTCTTCCCTGGACCGGAAACAAGCATCCTGGGACCGGTTTCTGGCTTACAGCCGTCATCAGCCAGGCTATCTTGAATACAGTGGCAAAGTGAGCAAGGGACCCACGTCTGGGCATACCCTGCCAACTTAAGGTGAACATAGCAAGACCAAAGGGGATGATGGACGGAGTGTTGAACATTGCAAGCACTCACCCCCAGTCAACTGATCTGGGTTTAATCCATCATCATTCTTTAGCTCACTCCGCCACCCCAGGTCAGACACGGCCATATGCAAATCAGTCTGACCCTGTGCCTCATGGGAACAGTCCAGCCCGAACTGCCAAGCCATGTCTTCCCTAGACCGGAAACAAACATCCTGGGACCGGTTTCTGGCTTACAGCCGTCATCAGCCAGGCTATCTTGAATCCAGTGTCAAAGTGAGCAAGGGACCCACGTCTGGGCATACCCTGCCAACTTAGGGCGAACATAGCAAAACCAAAGGGGATGATGGACGGAGTGTTGAACATTGCAAGCACTCACCCCCAGTCAACTGATCTAGGTTTAATCCATCATCATTCTTTAGCTCACTCCGCCACCCCAGGTCAGACACGGCCATATGGAAATCAGTCCAGCCTGAACTGCCAAGCCATGTCTTCCCTGGACCGGAAACAAGCATCCTGGGACCGGTTTCTGGCTTACACCCGTCATCAGCCAGGCTATCTTGAAACCAGTTGCAAAGTGAGCAAGTGACCCACGTCTGGGCATACCCTGCCAACTTAGGGCGAACATAGCAAAACCAAAGGGGATGATGGATGGAGTGTTGAACATTGCAAGCACTCACCCCCAGTCAACTGATCTGGGTTTAATCCATCATCATTCTTTATCTCACTCCGCCACCCCAGTTCAGACATGGCCATATGCAAATCAGTCTGACCCTGTGCCTCATGGGAACAGTCCAGCCCGAACTGCCAAGCCATGTCTTCCCTGGACCGGAAACAAGCATCCTGGGACAGTTTTCTGGCTTACAGCCGTCATCAGCCAGGCTATCTTGAATCCAGTGGCAAAGTGAGCAAGGGACCCACGTCTGGGCAAACCCTGCCAACTTAGGGCAACATAGCAAAACCAAAGGGGATGATGGACGGAGTGTTGAACATTGCAAGCACTCACCCCCAGTCAACTGATCTGGGTTTAATTCATCATCATTCTTTAGCTCACTCCGCCACCCCAGTTCAGACACGGCCATATGCAAATCAGTCTGACCCTGTGCCTCATGGGACCAGTCCAGCCCAAACTGCCAAGCCATGTCTTCCCTGGACCGGAAACAAGCATCCTTGGACCGGTTTCTGGCTTACAGCCGTCATCAGCCACGCTATCTTGAATACAGTGGGAAAATTAGCAAGGGACCCACGTCTGGGCATACCCTGCCAACTTAGGGCGAACATAGCAAAACCAAAGGGGATGATGGACGGAGTGTTGAACATTGCAAGCACTCACCCCCAGTCAACTGATCTGGGTTTAATCCATCATCATTCTTTAGCTCACTCCGCCACCCCAGGTCAGACACGGCCATATGCAAATCAGTCTGACCCTGTGCCTCATGGGAACAGTCCAGCCCGAACTGCCAAGCCATGTCTTCCCTAGACCGGAAACAAACATCCTGGGACCGGTTTCTGTCTTACAGCCGTCATCAGCCAGGCTATCTTGAATCCAGTGTCAAAGTGAGCAAGGGACCCACGTCTGGGCATACCCTGCCAACTTAGGGCAACATGGCAAAACCAAAGGGGATGATGGACGGAGTGTTGAACATTGCAAGCACTCACCCCCAGTCAACTGATCTTGGTTTAATCCATCATCATTCTTTAGCTCACTCCGCCACCCCAGTTCAGACACGGCCATATGCAAATCAGTCTGACCCTGTGCCTCATGGGAACAGTCCAGCCCGAACTGCCAAGCCATGTCTTCCCTGGACTGGAAACAAGCATCCTGGGACTGGTTTCTGGCTTACAGCCATCATCAGCCAGGCTATCCTGAATCCAGTGGCAAAGTGAGCAAGGGACCCACGTCTCGGCATACCCTACCAACTTAGGGTGAACAAAGCAAAACCAAAGGGGATGATGGATGGAGTGTTGAACATTGCAAGCACTCACCCCAGTCAACTGATCTGGGTTTAATCCATCATTATTCTTTAGCTCACTCCGCCACCCCAGTTTAGACATGGCCATATGCAAATCAGTCTGACCCTGTGCCTCATGGGAACAGTCCAGCCCGAACTGCCAAGCCATGTCTTCCCTGGACCGGAAACAAGCATCCTGGGACCGGTTTCTGGCTTACAGCCGTCATCAGCCAGGCTATCTTGAATACAGTGGCAAAGTGAGCAAGGGACCCACGTCTGGGCATACCCTGCCAACTTAGGGCGAACAAAGCAAAACCAAAGGGGATGATGGATGGAGTGTTGAACATTGCAAGCACTCACCCCCAGTCAACTGATTCGGGTTTAATCCATCATCATTTTTTAGCTCACTCCGCCACCCCAGTTCAGACACGGCCATATGCAAATCAGTCTGACCCTGTGCCTCATGGGAACAGTCCAGCCCAAACTGCCAAGCCATGTCTTCCCTGGACCGGAAACAAGCATCCTTGGACCGGTTTCTGGCTTACAGCCGTCATCAGCCAGGCTATCTTGAATACAGTGGCAAAGTGAGCAAGGGACCCACGTCTGGGCATACCCTGCCAACTTAGGGCGAACATAGCAAAACCAAAGGGGATGATGGACGGAGTATTGAACATTGCAAGCACTCACCCCCAGTCAACTGATCTGGGTTTAATCCATCATCATTCTTTAGCTCACTCCGCCACCCCAGGTCAGACACGGCCATATGCAAATCAGTCTGACCCTGTGCCTCATGGGAACAGTCCAGCCCGAACTGCCAAGCCATGTCTTCCCTAGACCGGAAACAAACATCCTGGGACCGGTTTCTGGCTTACAGCCGTCATCAGCCAGGCTATCTTGAATCCAGTGTCAAAGTGAGCAAGGGACCCACGTCTGGGCATACCCTGCCATCTTAGGGCGAACATAGCAAAACCAAAGGGGATGATGGACGGAGTGTTGAACATTGCAAGCACTCACCCCCAGTCAACTGATCTAGGTTTAATCCATCATCATTCTTTAGCTCACTCCGCCACCCCAGGTCAGACACGGCCATATGGAAATCAGTCTGACCCTGTGCCTCATGGGAACAGTCCAGCCTGAACTGCCAAGCCATGTCTTCCCTGGACCGGAAACAAGCATCCTGGGACCGGTTTCTGGCTTACAGCCGTCATCAGCCAGGCTATCTTGAAACCAGTTGCAAAGTGAGCAAGTGACCCACGTCTGGGCATACCCTGCCAACTTAGGGCGAACATAGCAAAACCAAAGGGGATGATGGATGGAGTGTTGAACATTGCAAGCACTCACCCCCAGTCAACTGATCTGGGTTTAATCCATCATCATTCTTTATCTCACTCCGCCACCCCAGTTCAGACATGGCCATATGCAAATCAGGCTGATCCTGTGCCTCATGGGAACAGTCCAGCCCAAACTGCCAAGCCATGTCTTCCCTGGACCGGAAACAAGCATCCTGGGACAGTTTTCTGGCTTACAGCCGTCATCAGCCAGGCTATCTTGAATCCAGTGGCAAAGTGAGCAAGGGACGCACGTCTGGAAATACCCTGCCAACTTAGGGCGAACATAGCAAAACCAAAGGGGATGATGGACGAAGTGTTGAACATTGCAAGCACTCGCCCCCAGTCAACTCATATGGGTTTAATCCATCATCAATTTTTAGCTCACTCCGCCACCCCAGTTCAGACACGGCCATATGCAAATAAGTCTGACCCGGTGCCTCATGGGAACAGTCCAAAGCGATACCAAAGGGGATGATAGACGGAGCGTTTGAGCAAATCAAACACTCACCCCCAGTCAACTGATCTGGGTTTAATCCATCATCATTCTTTAGCTCACTCCACCACCCCAGTTCAGACATGGCCTTATGAAAATCAGTCTGACCCTGTGCCTCATGGGAACAGTCCAGCCCGAACTGCCAAGCCATGTCTTCCCTGGACCGGAAACAAGCATCCTGGGACCGGTTTCTGGCTATTCAGCCGTCATCAGCCAGGCTAGCTTGAATCCAGTGGCAAAGTGAGCAAGGGACCCACGTCTGGGCATACCCTGCCAACTTAGGGCGAACAAAGCGATACCAAAGGGGATGATGGACGGAGCGTTTGAGCAAATCAAACACTCACCCCCAGTCAACTGATCTGGGTTTAATCCATCATCATTCTTTAGCTCACTCCACCACCCCAGTTCAGACATGGCCTTATGCAAATCAGTCTGACCCTGTGCCTCATGGGAACAGTCCAGCCCGAACTGCCAAGCCATGTCTTCCCTGGACCGGAAACAAGCATCCTGGGACCGGTTTCTGGCTATTCAGCCGTCATCAGCCAGGCTAGCTTGAATCCAGTGGCAAAGTGAGCAAGGGACCCACGTCTGGGCATACCCTGCCAACTTAGGGCGAACAAAGCGATACCAAAGGGGATGATGGACGGAGCGTTTGAGCAAATCAAACACTCACCCCCAGTCAACTGATCTGGGTTTAATCCATCATCATTCTTTAGCTCACTCCACCACCCCAGTTCAGACATGGCCTTATGCAAATCAGTCTGACCCTGTGCCTCATGGGAACAGTCCAGCCCGAACTGCCAAGCCATGTCTTCCCTGGACCGGAAACAAGCATCCTGGGACCGGTTTCTGGCTATTCAGCCGTCATCAGCCAGGCTAGCTTGAATCCAGTGGCAAAGTGAGCAAGGGACCCACGTCTGGGCATACCCTGCCAACTTAGGGTGAACAAAGCGATACCAAAGGGGATGATGGACGGAGCGTTTGAGCAAATCAAACACTCACCCCCAGTCAACTGATCTGGGTTTAATCCATCATCATTCTTTAGCTCACTCCACCACCCCAGTTCAGACATGGCCTTATGCAAATCAGTCTGACCCTGTGCCTCATGGGAACAGTCCAGCCCGAACTGCCAAGCCATGTCTTCCCTGGACCGGAAACAAGCATCCTGGGACCGGTTTCTGGCTATTCAGCCGTCATCAGCCAGGCTAGCTTGAATCCAGTGGCAAAGTGAGCAAGGGACCCACGTCTGGGCATACCCTGCCAACTTAGAGCGAGCAAAGCGATACCAAAGGGGATGATGGACGGAGCGTTTGAGCAAATCAAACACTCACCCCCAGTCAACTGATCTGGGTTTAATCCATCATCATTCTTTAGCTCACTCCACCACCCCAGTTCAGACATGGCCTTATGCAAATCAGTCTGACCCTGTGCCTCATGGGAACAGTCCAGCCCGAACTGCCAAGCCATGTCTTCCCTGGACCGGAAACAAGCATCCTGGGACCGGTTTCTGGCTATTCAGCCGTCATCAGCCAGGCTAGCTTGAATCCAGTGGCAAAGTGAGCAAGGGACCCATGTCTGGGCATACCCTGCCAACTTAGGGCGAACAAAGCGATACCAAAGGGGATGATGGACGGAGCGTTTGAGCAAATCAAACACTCACCCCCAGTCAACTGATCTGGGTTTAATCCATCATCATTCTTTAGCTCACTCCACCACCCCAGTTCAGACATGGCCTTATGCAAATCAGTCTGACCCTGTGCCTCATGGGAACAGTCCAGCCCGAACTGCCAAGCCATGTCTTCCCTGGACCGGAAACAAGCATCCTGGGACCGGTTTCTGGCTATTCAGCCGTCATCAGCCAGGCTAGCTTGAATCCAGTGGCAAAGTGAGCAAGGGACCCACGTCTGGGCATACCCTGCCAACTTAGGGCGAAAATAGCAAAACCAAAGGGGATGATGGACGGAGTGTTGAACATTGCAAGCACTCACCCCCAGTCAACTGATCTGGGTTTAATCCATCATCATTCTTTAGCTCACTCCGCCACCCCAGGTCAGACACGGCCATATGCAAATCAGTCTGACCCTGTGCCTCATGGGAACAGTCCAGCCCGAACTGCCAAGCCATGTCTTCCCTAGACCGGAAACAAACATCCTGGGACCGGTTTCTGGCTTACAGCCGTCATCAGCCAGGCTATCTTGAATCCAGTGTCAAAGTGAGCAAGGGACCCACGTCTGGGCATACCCTGCCAACTTAGGGCGAACATAGCAAAACCAAAGGGGATGATGGACGGAGTGTTGAACATTGCAAGCACTCACCCCCAGTCAACTGATCTAGGTTTAATCCATCATCATTCTTTAGCTCACTCCGCCACCCCAGGTCAGACACGGCCATATGCAAATCAGTCTGACACTGTGCCTCATCGGAACAGTCCAGCCTGAACTGCCAAGCCAAGGTCTTCCCTGGACCGGAAACAAGCATCCTGGGACCGGTTTCTGGCTTACAGCCGTCATCAGCCAGGCTATCTTGATTCCAGTTGCAAAGTGAGCAAGTGACCCACGTCTGGGCATACCCTGCCAACTTAGGGCGAACATAGCAAAACCAAAGGGGATGATGGATGGAGTGTTGAACATTGCAAGCACTCACCCCCAGTCAACTGATCTGGGTTTAATCCATCATCATTCTTTATCTCACTCCGCCACCCCAGTTCAGACATGGCCATATGCAAATCAGTCTGATCCTGTGCCTCATGGGAACAGTCCAGCCCGAACTGCCAAGCCATGTCTTCCCTGGACCGGAAACAAGCATCCTGGGACTGTTTTCTGGCTTACAGCCGTCATCAGCCAGGCTATCTTGAATCCAGTGGCAAAGTGAGCAAGGGACCCACGTCTGGGCATACCCTGCCAACTTAGGGTGAACAAAGCGATACCAAAGGGGATGATGGACGGAGCGTTTGAGCAAATCAAACACTCACCCCCAGTCAACTGATCTGGGTTTAATCCATCATCATTCTTTAGCTCACTCCACCACCCCAGTTCAGACATGGCCTTATGCAAATCAGTCTGACCCTGTGCCTCATGGGAACAGTCCAGCCCGAACTGCCAAGCCATGTCTTCCCTGGACCGGAAACAAGCATCCTGGGACCGGTTTCTGGCTATTCAGCCGTCATCAGCCAGGCTAGCTTGAATCCAGTGGCAAAGTGAGCAAGGGACCCACGTCTGGGCATACCCTGCCAACTTAGGGCGAACAAAGCGATACCAAAGGGGATGATGGACGGAGCGTTTGAGCAAATCAAACACTCACCCCCAGTCAACTGATCTGGGTTTAATCCATCATCATTCTTTAGCTCACTCCACCACCCCAGTTCAGACATGGCCTTATGCAAATCAGTCTGACCCTGTGCCTCATGGGAACAGTCCAGCCCGAACTGCCAAGCCATGTCTTCCCTGGACCGGAAACAAGCATCCTGGGACCGGTTTCTGGCTATTCAGCCGTCATCAGCCAGGCTAGCTTGAATCCAGTGGCAAAGTGAGCAAGGGACCCACGTCTGGGCATACCCTGCCAACTTAGGGCGAACAAAGCGATACCAAAGGGGATGATGGACGGAGCGTTTGAGCAAATCAAACACTCACCCCCAGTCAACTGATCTGGGTTTAATCCATCATCATTCTTTAGCTCACTCCACCACCCCAGTTCAGACATGGCCTTATGCAAATCAGTCTGACCCTGTGCCTCATGGGAACAGTCCAGCCCGAACTGCCAAGCCATGTCTTCCCTGGACCGGAAACAAGCATCCTGGGACCGGTTTCTGGCTATTCAGCCGTCATCAGCCAGGCTAGCTTGAATCCAGTGGCAAAGTGAGCAAGGGACCCACGTCTGGGCATACCCTGCCAACTTAGGGCGAAAATAGCAAAACCAAAGGGGATGATGGACGGAGTGTTGAACATTGCAAGCACTCACCCCCAGTCAACTGATCTGGGTTTAATCCATCATCATTCTTTAGCTCACTCCGCCACCCCAGGTCAGACACGGCCATATGCAAATCAGTCTGACCCTGTGCCTCATGGGAACAGTCCAGCCCGAACTGCCAAGCCATGTCTTCCCTAGACCGGAAACAAACATCCTGGGACCGGTTTCTGGCTTACAGCCGTCATCAGCCAGGCTATCTTGAATCCAGTGTCAAAGTGAGCAAGGGACCCACGTCTGGGCATACCCTGCCAACTTAGGGCGAACATAGCAAAACCAAAGGGGATGATGGACGGAGTGTTGAACATTGCAAGCACTCACCCCCATTCAACTGATCTAGGTTTAATCCATCATCATTCTTTAGCTCACTCCGCCACCCCAGGTCAGACACGGCCATATGCAAATCAGTCTGACACTGTGCCTCATCGGAACAGTCCAGCCTGAACTGCCAAGCCAAGGTCTTCCCTGGACCGGAAACAAGCATCCTGGGACCGGTTTCTGGCTTACAGCCGTCATCAGCCAGGCTATCTTGTTTCCAGTTGCAAAGTGAGCAAGTGACCCACGTCTGGGCATACCCTGCCAACTTAGGGCGAACATAGCAAAACCAAAGGGGATGATGGATGGAGTGTTGAACATTGCAAGCACTCACCCCCAGTCAACTGATCTGGGTTTAATCCATCATCATTCTTTATCTCACTCCGCCACCCCAGTTCAGACATGGCCATATGCAAATCAGTCTGACCCTGTGCCTCATGGGAACAGTCCAGCCCGAACTGCCAAGCCATGTCTTCCCTGGACCGGAAACAAGCATCCTGGGACTGTTTTCTGGCTTACAGCCGTCATCAGCCAGGCTATCTTGAATCCAGTGGCAAAGTGAGCAAGGGACCCACGTCTGGGCATACCCTGCCAACTTAGGGCGAACATAGCAAAACCAAAGGGGATGATGGACGGAGTGTTGAACATTGCAAGCACTCACCCCCAGTCAACTGATATGGGTTTAATCCATCATCAATTTTTAGCTCACTCCGCCACCCCAGTTCAGACACGGCCATATGCAAATCAGTCTGACCCTGTGCCTCATGGGAACAGTCCAGCCCAAACTGCCAAGCCATGTCTTCCCTGGACCGGAAACAAGCATCCTTGGACCGGTTTCTGGCTTTTAGCCGTCATCAGCCAGGCTATCTTGAATCCAGTGGCAAAGTGAGCAAGGGACCCACGTCTGGGCATAACCTGCCAACTTAGGGCGAACATAGCAAAACCAAAGGAGATGATGGACGGAGTGTTGAACTTTGCAAGCACTCACCCCCAGTCAACTGATCTGGGTTTAATCCATCATCATTCTTTAGCTCACTCCGCCACCCCAGGTCAGACACGGCCATATGCAAATCAGTCTGACCCTGTGCCTCATGGGAACAATCCAGCCCGAACTGCCAAGCCATGTCTTCCCTAGACCGGAACCAAACATCCTGGGACCAGTTTCTGGCTTACAGCCGTCATCAGCCAGGCTATCTTGAATCACGTGTCAAAGTGAGCAAGGGACCCACGTCTGGGCCTACCCTGCCAACTTAGGGCGAACATAGCAAAACCAAAGGGGATGATGGACGGAGTGTTGAACATTGCAATCACTCACCCCCAGTCAACTGATCAGTGTTTAATCCATCATCATTCTTTAGCTCACTCCGCCACCCCAGTTCAGACACGGCCATATGCAAATCAGTCTGACCGTGTGCCTCATGGGAACAGTCCAGCCCGAACTGCCAAGCCATGTCTTCCCTGGACCGGAAACAAGCATCCTGGGACCGGTTTCTGGCTTACAGCCGTCACCAGCCAGGCTATCTTGAATTCAGTGGCAAAGTGAGCAAGGGACCCACGTCTGGGCATACCCTGCCAACTTAGGGCGAACATAGTAACACCAAAGGGGATGATGGACGGAGTGTTGAACATTGCAAGCACTCACCCCCAGTCAACTGATCTGGGTTTAATCCATCATCATTCTTTAGCTCACTCCGCCACCCCAGTTCAGACACGGCCATATGCAAATCAGTCTGACCCTGTGCCTCATGGGAACAGTCCAGCCCGAACTGCCAAGCCATGTCTTCCCTGGACCGGAAACAAGCATCCTGGGACCGGTTTCTGGCTTACAGCCGTCATCAGCCAGGCTATCTTGAATCCAGTGGCAAAGTGAGCAAGGGACCCACATCTGGGCATACCCTGCCAAATTAGGGCGAACATAGCAAATCCAAAGGGGATGATGGACGGAGTGTTGAACATTGCAAGCACTCACCCCCAGTCAACTGATCTGGGTTTAATCCATCATCATTCTTTAGCTCACTCCACCACCCCGGTTCAGACACGGCCATATGGAAATCAGTCTGACACTGTGCCTCATGGGAACAGTCCAGCCCGAACTGCCAAGCCATGTCTTCCCTGGACCGGAAACAAGCATCCTGGGACCGGTTTCTGGCTTACAGCCGTCATCAGCCAGGCTATCTTGAATACAGTGGCAAAGTGAGCAAGGGACCCACGTCTGGGCATACCCTGCCAACTTAGGGCGAACATAGCAAAACCAAAGGGGATGATGGACGGAGTGTTGAACATTGCAAGCACTCACCCCCAGTCAACTGATCTGGGTTTAATCCATCATCATTCTTTAGCTCACTCCGCCACCCCAGGTCAGACACGGCCATATGCAAATCAGTCTGACCCTGTGCCCCATGGGAACAGTCCTGCCCGAACTGCCAAGCCATGTCTTCCCTAGACCGGAAACAAACATCCTGGGACCGGTTTCTGGCTTACAGCCGTCATCAGCCAGGCTATCTTGAATCCAGTGTCAAAGTGAGCAAGGGACCCACGTCTGGGCATACCCTGCCAACTTAGGGCGAACATAGCAAAACCAAAGGGGATGATGGATGGAGTGTTGAACATTGCAAGCACTCACCCCCAGTCAACTGATCTGGGTTTAATCCATCATCATTCTTTATCTCACTCCGCCACCCCAGTTCAGACATGGCCATATGCAAATCAGTCTGACACTGTGCCTCATGGGAACAGTCCAGCCCGAACTGCCAAGCCATGTCTTCCCTGGACCGGAAACAAGCATCCTGGGACAGTTTTCTGGCTTACAGCCGTCATCAGCCAGGCTATCTTGAATCCAGTGGCAAAGTGAGCAAGGGACGCACGTCTGGAAATACCCTGCCAACTTAGGGCGAACATAGCAAAACCAAAGGGGATGATGGACGGAGTGTTGAACATTGCAAGCACTCACCCCCAGTCAACTCATATGGGTTTAATCCATCATCAATTTTTAGCTCACTCCGCCACCCCAGTTCAGACACGGCCATATGCAAATAAGTCTGACCCTGTGCCTCATGGGAACAGTCCAGCCCAAACTGCCAAGCCATGTCTTCCCTGGACCGGAAACAAGCATCCTTGGACCGGTTTCTGGCTTACAGCCATCATCAGCCAGGCTATCTTGAATCCAGTGGCAAAGTGAGCAAGGGACCCACGTCTGGCCATACCCTGCCAACTTAGGGCAAAAATAGCAAAACCAAAGGGGATGATGGACGGAGTGTTGAACATTGCAAGCACTCACCCCCAGTCAACTGATCTGGGTTTAATCCATCATCATTCTTGAGCTCACTCCGCCACCCCAGGTCAGACACGGCCATATGAAAATCAGTCTGACCCTGTGCCTCATGGGAACAGTCCAGCCCGAACTGCCAAGCCATGTCTTCCCTGGACCGGAAACAAGCATCCTGGGACTGTTTTCTGGTAACACAGCCGTCATCAGCCAGGCTATCTTGAATCCAGTGGCAAAGTGAGCAAGGGACCCACGTCTGGGCATACCCTGCCAACTTAGGGCGAACATAGCAAAACCAAAGGGGATGATGGACGGAGTGTTGAACATTGCAAGCACTCACCCCCAGTCAACTGATATGGGTTTAATCCATCATCAATTTTTAGCTCACTCCGCCACCCCAGTTCAGACACGGCCATATGCAAATCAGTCTGACCCTGTGCCTCATGGGAACAGTCCAGCCCAAACTGCCAAGCCATGTCTTCCCTGGACCGGAAACAAGCAACCTTGGACCGGTTTCTGGCTTACAGCCGTCATCAGCCAGGCTATCTTGAATCCAGTGGCAAAGTGAGCAAGGGACCCACGTCTGGGCATATACTGCCAACTTAGGGAGAACAAAGCAAAACCAAAGGGGATGATGGATGGAGTGTTGAACATTGCAAGCACTCACCCCCAGTCAACTGATCTGGGTTTAATCCATCATCATTCTTTAGCTCACTCCGCCTCCCCAGTTCAGACACGGCCATATGCAAATCAGTCTGACCCTGTGCCTCATGGGAACAGTCCAGCCCAAACTGCCAAGCCATGTCTTCCCTGGACTGGAAACAAGCATCCGGGGACCGGTTTCTGGCTTACAGCCGTCATCAGCCAGGCTATCTTGAATCCAGTGGCAAAGTGAGCAAGGGACCCACGTCTGGGCATACCCTGCCAACTTAGGGCGAACATATCAAAACCAAAGGGGATGATGGACGGAGTGTTGAACATTGCAAGCACTCACCCCCAGTCAACTGATATGGGTTTAATCCATCATCATTTTTTAGCTCACTCCGCCACCCCAGTTCAGACACGGCCATATGCAAATCAGTCTGACCCTGTGCCTCATGGGAACAGTCCAGCCCGAACTGCCACGCCATGTCTTCCCTGGACCGGAAACAAGCATCCTGGGACCGGTTTCTGGCTTACAGCCGTCATCAGCCAGGCTATCTTGAATCCAGTGTCAAAGTGAGCAAGAGACCCATGTCTGGGCATACCCTGCCAACTTAGGGCAAACATAGCAAAACCAAAGGGGATGATGGACGGAGTGTTGAATATTGCAAGCACTCACCCCCAGTCAACTGATCTAGGTTTAATCCATCATCATTCTTTAGCTCACTCCGCCACCCAAGGTCAGACACGGCCATATGCAAATCAGTCTGACCCTGTGCCTCATGGGAACAGTCCAGCCCAAACTGCCAAGCCATGTCTTCCCTGGACCGGAAACAAGCATCCTTGGACCGGTTTCTGGCTTACAGCCGTCATCAGCCAGGCTATCTTGAATACAGTGGCAAAATGAGCAAGGGACCCACGTCTGGGCATACCCTGCCAACTTAGGGCGAACATAGCAAAACCAAAGGGGATGATGGACGGAGTGTTGAACATTGCAAGCACTCACCCCCAGTCAACTGATCTGGGTTTAATCCATCATCATTCTTTAGCTCACTCCGCCACCCCAGGTCAGACACGGCCATATGCAAATCAGTCTGACCCTGTGCCTCATGGGAACAGTCCAGCCCGAACTGCCAAACCATGTCTTCCCTAGACCGGAAACAAACATCCTGGGACTGGTTTCTGTCTTACAGCCGTCATCAGCCAGGCTATCTTGAATCCAGTGTCAAAGTGAGCAAGGGACCCACGTCTGGGCATACCCTGCCAACTTAGGGCAACATAGCAAAACCAAAGGGGATGATGGACGGAGTGTTGAACATTGCAAGCACTCACCCCCAGTCAACTGATCTGGGTTTAATCCATCATCATTCTTTAGCTCACTCCGCCACCCCAGTTCAGACACGGCCATATGCAAATCAGTCTGACCCTGTGCCTCATGGGAACAGTCCAGCCCGAACTGCCAAGCCATGTCTTCCCTGGACTGGAAACAAGCATCCTGGGACTGGTTTCTGGCTTACAGCCATCATCAGCCAGGCTATCCTGAATCCAGTGGCAAAGTGAGCAAGGGACCCACGTCTCGGCATACCCTACCAACTTAGGGCGAACAAAGCAAAACCAAAGGGGATGATGGATGGAGTGTTGAACATTGCAAGCACTCACCCCCAGTCAACTGATCTGGGTTTAATCCATCATTATTCTTTAGCTCACTCCGCCACCCCAGTTCAGACATGGCCATATGCAAATCAGTCTGACCCTGTGCCTCATGGGAACAGTCCAGCCCGAACTGCCAAGCCATGTCTTCCCTGGACCGGAAACAAGCATCCTGGGACCGGATTCTGGCTTAAAACCGTCATCAGCCAGGCTATCTTGAATCCAGTGGCAAAGTGAGCAAGGGACCCACGTCTGGGCATACCCTGCCAACTTAGGGCGAACATAGCAAAACCAAAGGGGATGATGGACGGAGTGTTGAACATTGCAAGCACTCACCCCCAGTCAACTGATTCGGGTTTAATCCATCATCATTTTTTAGCTCACTCCGCCACCCCAGTTCAGACACGGCCATATGCAAATCAGTCTGACCCTGTGCCTCATGGGAACAGTCCAGCCCAAACTGCCAAGCCATGTCTTCCCTGGACTGGAAACAAGCATCCTTGGACCGGTTTCTGGCTTACAGCAGTCATCAGCCAGGCTATCTTGAATACAGTGGCAAAGTGAGCAAGGGACCCACGTCTGGGCATACCCTGCCAACTTAGGGCGAACATAGCAAAACCAAAGGGGATGATGGATGGAGTGTTGAACATTGCAAGCACTCACCCCCAGTCAACTGATCTGGGTTTAATCCATCATTATTCTTTAGCTCACTCCGCCACCCCAGTTCAGACATGGCCATATGCAAATCAGTCTGACCCTGTGCCTCATGGGAACAGTCCAGCCCAAACTGCCAAGCCATGTCTTCCCTAGGCCGGAAACAAACATCCTGGGACCGGTTTCTGGCTTACAGCCGTCATCAGCCAGGCTATCTTGAATCCAGTGTCAAAGTGAGCAAGGGATCCACGTCTGGGCATACCCTGCCAACTTAGGGCGAACATAGCAAAACCAAAGGGGATGATGGACGGAGTGTTGAACATTGCAAGCACTCACCCCCAGTCAACTGATCTAGGTTTAATCCATCATCATTCTTTAGCTCACTCCGCCACCCCAGGTCAGACACGGCCATATGGAAATCAGTCTGACCCTGTGCCTCATGGGAACAGTCCAGCCTGAACTGCCAAGCCATGTCTTCCCTGGACCGGAAACAAGCATCCTGGGACCGGTTTCTGGCTTACAGCCATCATCAGCCAGGCTATCTTGAATCCAGTGTCAAAGTGAGCAAGGGACCCACGTCTGGGCATACCTTGCCAACTTAGGGCAACATAGCAAAACCAAAGGGGATGATGGACGGAGTGTTGAACATTGCAAGCACTCACCCCCAGTCAACTGATCTGGGTTTAATCCATCATCATTCTTTAGCTCACTCCGCCACCCCAGTTCAGACACGGCCATATGAAAATCAGTCTGACCCTGTGCCTCATGGGAACAGTCCAGCCCGAACTGCCAAGCCATGTCTTCCCTGGACTGGAAACAAGCATCCTGGGACTGGTTTCTGGCTTACAGCCGTCATCAGCCAGGCTATCCTGAATCCAGTGGCAAAGTGAGCAAGGGGCCCACGTCTCGGCATACCCTACCAACTTAGGGCGAACATAGCAAAACCAAATTGGATGATGGATGGAGTGTTGAACATTGCAAACACTCACCCCCAGTCAACTGATCTGGGTTTAATTCATCATCATTCTTTAGCTCACTCCGCCACCCCAGTTCAGACATGGCCATATGCAAATCAGTCTGACCCTGTGCCTCATGGGAACAGTCCAGCCCGAACTGCCAAGCCATGTCTTCCCTGGACCGGAAACAAGCATCCTGGGACCGGTTTCTGGCTTACAGCCATCATCAGCCAGGCTATCTTGAATCCAGTGGCAAAGTGAGCAAGGGACCTACGTCTGGGCATACCCTGCCAACTTAGGGCGAACATAGCAAAACCAAAGGGGATGATGGACGGAGTGTTGAACATTGCAAGCACTCACCCCCAGTCAACAGATCTGGGTTTAATCCATCATCATTCTTTAGCTCACTCCGCCACCCCAGGTCAGACACGGCCATATGCAAATCAGTCTGACCCTGTGCCTCATGGGAACAGTCCAGCCCGAACTGCCAAGCCATGTCTTCCCTAGACCGGAAACAAACATCCTGGGACCGGTTTCTGGCTTACAGCCATCATCAGCCAGGCTATCTTGAATCCAGTGTCAAAGTGAGCAAGGGACCCACGTCTGGGCATACCCTGCCAACTTAGGGCAACATAGCAAAACCAAAGGGGATGATGGACGGAGTGTTGAACATTGCAAGCACTCCCCCCCAGTCAACTGATCTGGGTTTAATCCATCATCATTCTTTAGCTCACTCCGCCACCCCAGTTCAGACACGGCCATATGCAAATCAGTCTGACCCTGTGCCTCATGGGAACAGTCCAGCCCGAACTGCCAAGCCATGTCTTCCCTGGACTGGAAACAAGCATCCTGGGACTGGTTTCTGGCTTACAGCCGTCATCAGCCAGGCTATCCTGAATCCAGTGGCAAAGTGAGCAAGGGACCCACGTCTCGGCATACCCTACCAACTTAGGGCGAACAAAGCAAAACCAAAGGGGATGATGGATGGAGTGTTGAACATTGCAAGCACTCTCCCCCAGTCAACTGATCTGGGTTTAATCCATCATTATTCTTTAGCTCACTCCGCCACCCCAGTTCAGACATGGCCATATGCAAATCAGTCTGACCCTGTGCCTCATGGGAACAGTCCAGCCCGAACTGCCAAGCCATGTCTTCCCTGGACCGGAAACAAGCATCCTGGGACCGGTTTCTGGCTTACAGCCGTCATCAGCCAGGCTATCTTGAATCCAGTGGCAAAGTGAGCAAGGGACCCACGTCTGGGCATACCCTGCCAACTTAGGGCGAACATAGCAAAACCAAAGGGGATGATGGACGGAGTGTTGAACATTGCAAGCACTCACCCCCAGTCAACTGATTCGGGTTTAATCCATCATCATTTTTTAGCTCACTCCGCCACCCCAGTTCAGACACGGCCATATGCAAATCAGTCTGACCCTGTGCCTCATTGGAACAGTCCAGCCCAAACTGCCAAGCCATGTCTTCCCTGGACCGGAAACAAGCATCCTTGGACCGGTTTCTGGCTTACAGCCGTCATCAGCCAGGCTATCTTGAATACAGTGGCAAAGTGAGCAAGGGACCCACGTCTGGGCATACCCTGCCAACTTAGGGCGAACATAGCAAAACCAAAGGGGATGATGGACGGAGTGTTGAACATTGCAAGCACTCACCCCCAGTCAACTGATTTGGGTTTAATCCATCATCATTCTTTAGCTCACTCCGCCACCCCAGGTCAGACACGGCCATATGCAAATCAGTCTGACCCTGTGCCTCATGGGAACAGTCCAGCCCGAACTGCCAAGCCATGTCTTCCCTAGACCAGAAACAAACATCCTGGGACCGGTTTCTGGCTTACAGCCGTCATCAGCCAGGCTATCTTGAATCCAGTGTCAAAGTGAGCAAGGGACCCACGTCTGGGCATACCCTGCCAACTTAGGGCGAACATAGCAAAACCAAAGGGGATGATGGACGGAGTGTTGAACATTGCAAGCACTCACCCCCAGTCAACTGATCTAGGTTTAATCCATCATCATTCTTTAGCTCACTCCGCCACCCCAGGTCAGACACGGCCATATGGAAATCAGTCTGACCCTGTGCCTCATGGGAACAGTCCAGCCTGAACTGCCAAGCCATGTCTTCCCTGGACCGGAAACAAGCATCCTGGGACCGGTTTCTGGCTTACAGCCGTCATCAGCCAGGCTATCTTGAATCCAGTTGCAAAGTGAGCAAGTGACCCACGTCTGGGCTTACCCTGCCAATTTAGGGCGAACATAGCAAAACCAAAGGGGATGATGGATGGAGTGTTGAACATTGCAAGCACTCACCCCCAGTCAACTGATCTGGGTTTAATCCATCATCATTCTTTATCTCACTCCGCCACCCCAGTTCAGACATGGCCATATGCAAATCAGTCTGACCCTGTGCCTCATGGGAACAGTCCAGCCCGAACTGCCAAGCCATGTCTTCCCTGGACCGGAAACAAGCATCCTGGGACAGTTTTCTGGCTTACAGCCGTCATCAGCCAGGCTATCTTGAATCCAGTGGCAAAGTGAGCAAGGGACGCACGTCTGGAAATACCTTGCCAACTTAGGGCGAACATAGCAAAACCAAAGGGGATGATGGACGGAGTGTTGAACATTGCAAGCACTCACCCCCAGTCAACTCATATGGGTTTAATCCATCATCAATTTTTAGCTCACTCCGCCACCCCAGTTCAGACACGGCCATATGCAAATAAGTCTGACCCTGTGCCTCATGGGAACAGTCCAAAGCGATACCAAAGGGGATGATAGACGGAGCGTTTGAGCAAATCAAACACTCACCCCCAGTCAACTGATCTGGGTTTAATCCATCATCATTCTTTAGCTCACTCCACCACCCCAGTTCAGACATGGCCTTATGCAAATCAGTCTGACCCTGTGCCTCATGGGAACAGTCCAGCCCGAACTGCCAAGCCATGTCTTCCCTGGACCGGAAACAAGCATCCTGGGACCGGTTTCTGGCTATTCAGCCGTCATCAGCCAGGCTAGCTTGAATCCAGTGGCAAAGTGAGCAAGGGACCCACGTCTGGGCATACCCTGCCAACTTAGGGCGAACAAAGCGATACCAAAGGGGATGATGGACGGAGCGTTTGAGCAAATCAAACACTCACCCCCAGTCAACTGATCTGGGTTTAATCCATCATCATTCTTTAGCTCACTCCACCACCCCAGTTCAGACATGGCCTTATGCAAATCAGTCTGACCCTGTGCCTCATGGGAACAGTCCAGCCCGAACTGCCAAGCCATGTCTTCCCTGGACCGGAAACAAGCATCCTGGGACCGGTTTCTGGCTATTCAGCCGTCATCAGCCAGGCTAGCTTGAATCCAGTGGCAAAGTGAGCAAGGGACCCACGTCTGGGCATACCCTGCCAACTTAGGGCGAACAAAGCGATACCAAAGGGGATGATGGACGGAGCGTTTGAGCAAATCAAACACTCACCCCCAGTCAACTGATCTGGGTTTAATCCATCATCATTCTTTAGCTCACTCCACCACCCCAGTTCAGACATGGCCTTATGCAAATCAGTCTGACCCTGTGCCTCATGGGAACAGTCCAGCCCGAACTGCCAAGCCATGTCTTCCCTGGACCGGAAACAAGCATCCTGGGACCGGTTTCTGGCTATTCAGCCGTCATCAGCCAGGCTAGCTTGAATCCAGTGGCAAAGTGAGCAAGGGACCCACGTCTGGGCATACCCTGCCAACTTAGGGCGAACAAAGCGATACCAAAGGGGATGATGGACGGAGCGTTTGAGCAAATCAAACACTCACCCCCAGTCAACTTATCTGGGTTTAATCCATCATCATTCTTTAGCTCACTCCGCCACCCCAGGTCAGACACGGCCATATGGAAATCAGTCTGACCCTGTGCCTCATGGGAACAGTCCAGCCCGAACTGCCAAGCCATGTCTTCCCTGGACCGGAAACAAGCATCCTGGGACCGGTTTCTGGCTTACAGCCGTCATCAGCCAGGCTATCTTGAATCCAGTTGCAAGGTGAGCAAGGGACCCACGTCTGGGCATACCCTGCCAACTTAGGGCGAACATAGCAAAACCAAAGGCGATGATGGACGGAGTGCTGAACATTGCAAGCACTCACCCCCAGATCTCTGTACTGGGGTGAATGTATGACATTGTTCTGCATTCTGTCCATCAACTGTTGTTTTTGCATTTGTTACCCCGAGTGGGACGGGTATGCCCAGACGTGGGTCCCGTGCTCTCCATGCCACTGGAATCAAGCTATCCTGGCTGAAGAGGGGTGAAACCCCGAAACCGGTCCTAGGATGCTTGTTTCCAGTCCAGGGAGGACCTGGCTTGGCAGTTCGGGCTGGACTGTTCCCATGAGGCACAGGGTCAAGACTGATTTGCATATGGCTGGGTTCAAACTGGAATGGCATGGTGAGCAAAAAAACAATGGATTTAGGCCCAGATCTCTGTACTGGGGTGAATGTATGACATTGTTCTGCATTCTGTCCATCAACTGTTGTTTTTGCATTGGACATTTTACAATGGCTGTTTTCCTCTGCAGTTTCAAAGCATAGAGCAAATCATGAATGCATGATCCATTTCAAAATGGTGTCTCAGCAGAAGTCACGAAACCCTTCTGTGACCACAACTTGCTAAAATCACAAACCACTCCAAAATAAAACTGTCAGTGTAGTTTGTAACATTCAATGTATTGGCTATACAGCAAGCTCTAGTATTGGCAATCAATTCAGCCACTTTTGCCAAAGTACAATGCCTTCATAATGCATTTCAACGTGCAAACTGTATATGCTGCTTGTAAACATCCTTTAATGTCTCTTAAACATGAGCCATTCACAAATAAAACCAAATTAGCCGAATCAAGTGGAACAGCTTCAATATTAGGTCTTGGCTAACTATGTTACATCAGTGTAGACATGATGAACATCATTCTCCTCATTAACAATTTAATCTCTTGGCAATGATAAAAGAGTAGCTGGATACAGTATTTTACATCTTTTGAAATTTTGAGCTGCCAATGTCTGGTGTGCATATTTAGTCAATCTGCTGTTTGTCAGATGCTGGGTTCTAATGCGACTTGAAACTGTCTCCACTAAATGAAGCACTAACACATTGATTCACTCTGACCAATTGTAAAATCTGTCGTCACTACGGATTTCAGCCAAAAAGTAGCAACTAGAGCTAGGATTCCAGAAAAACAAGCCATAGATCTCTTTGTATTGCCATTTTGCTATGTAAGAACAGAAAGTGAGCACCCTTATTTTTCATGACTGAATAAATAAAACTCTTTTTGCAATCAGGCATTCCTAAAGTGGGTGCCATAAACAAAGTCTGTTTTAGCTCCAGGAAGGCTTTCTTACATTTGTCATTCCAAGGTACCAGATCTATGACTTCACTAAGAGTTAGTCTCCATTATGGTTTTACAATCAAAGAGAAGTTGGAGATCCACTGATGACAGTAGCCAACCATTCCTAGAAACACTCTTTTCTCTCTGTGCCGTTGGTAGATTCATTCTCAGAATCACAGAGATGAGATCCTTGGACACCTTCCTTTCTCCTTTTTAAATTTAATGGCCCAGATAAGTAACTCCTGTCTGACAATACTATAGATTTGTGGGAGAAACCTTATGCCCATTATCAGCCAAATGATTCAATAATGCAATTGTATCCAACTTATAGCCCTCTTTTGCTGCAAGCATCAAATCACCAATATATTGACCCAAAACTGACTCAAAAGGTAACTTTAAGAATTCCAAATATTTTTAAGCACTTATGAGAAGATATAAGAACTCTTGTATCTCCTTGTGGGATTTCCCCCAAACCTGCATCTTATCTTTGATTCTGAACACAAAAAGGCGGACTAGAAGAATGGAAAAAAAATTGGAACACAAATCAGTCACTGTGAACCACTCTCCATCTGCTGGAATTTGAAATAAAATCACTGCTGGATTCAGTGTCAGGGAACAACTTGGGACTACTATTTCATTAATCTTAGATCTTGAAATCTCCTCCACTTCCCATTAGGGTTGCAAAGACCCATTATCAGTGGATTATATGGACTCCCCAAAACGTCTCCTAATATACCCTGCTTTACAACGGTTTCAACCACAGGTGCAATCCCTACCTCAGCTTCACAAGAAAGTCTATATTAGTGAATACTTGAATACATAGAATCTGGCTTTATGGTAATCTGCATTGGGTTTGCACTTTTTATGAGTCCAACTTCTTTTCCAGTGAAATCCCAAACATCCATTTTCACTGTTTGTCTTAAATCTGGAGGTAATTCCTCATCTGTGAGAACCTGAAATATACAATTTCTCACTTGTTGTGATTTTACCTTGAAGTCAAAATCAGGATCTTTTTATTGAACATAGACACCATCTGGTGTACAATAAATCACACAATTCAATTTACACAATAGGTCACAACCCAACATATTTATTGGACTGGTTTCACTAATCATGAATTCAAGTTACGTTATGGATGGACCAATTTTTACTGAAACATTTGCTGATGACATGTTAACCATTTGTTTGTTTGAACTGCCTACTACTTGCACTTGACCTCTTATCCCCAGTGGGGTAAGTTAGGAAATTCCATTGGTCTAACTTTGAATTGGGTAGGACCAGCCTCAACAAAAAATGATACAGCATGGCCATTAACTGTCCCTTGTACCAATGGGCCATTCTGGCCTGCCTCTAGGACTGCACTAACGAAGCTGCAAACTCAACTCAACATAAAAGCTGAAACAAAAGCTGATACACCTTCCTTTTCTGGATCTTGCATTTCATTGTATCGCCAGTAAATTTGCATCAATCTCTCATAATATATGTCAACTTACTCATCTCCACCTGTGTCATTCTTGTGATTTGTGGCCATTTAACATTTTTACCGGAACCTTTTCCTTCAAATGCTCAAGAACGTCACCATATTTTTCATCACCACTAATGAAGGCATATAACTAGGTTCTTCATCTGGCCACTTCACTACTGCTTACTTATAATCCACAAATCGTTCAATACTCGGATTGAAAATAATACCTCCAAGTCTTCCCACTACACCTTCAACACAGTTACAATTCCTTTCCTAAAAGTCCATAAATCCTGTCTGCTCCAAATTATATGAAAATAAGTTCCTCTTGCCATTCTTTCAATGGAAGTTCTCCTACCACACTATCACACTCAGAGACACTCATAACTTTCCTTCCGTCATTCTTCAATGGCTTTGAAATCCATTCATGCCTAATTGTGTTTCTGTATGCATCTCATTTTCCATTTGTTCAATTATATACAGCTTAAATATTCTTATTTTGTTCAAGTCTTTAACCATCACATTCTCCACTTTATCAAGTTTCTCATGTGCAAGACAAGCAAGCTTCCCTGCTTCCTAATTTGAATTCACAAATTCATCATATGTTAATTTCAGAACCCTATCTTGATCAGTTTATGAATAGGTAATGTGTTGCGAATTCAGTTTACCCACTTTTAAGTGAAATTCGTAGTATTGAAATTTCCAAACTTTGTAGCCAACTTCAATTCACCAACTTTATTATAAGATGGCGGAGTGATCAAAGTGAACAATTCATCCATCAATTCAACCTGATCATCAGAATCACTCTGTGTCTCATTTTCATTTGTTATCTCTTTTGATTTGTTCTTTACTGGATCATTAGCAATTGTACTTACAAGAAACATCCCACTGTTTCCAACATTTCTCTATGCCATTCCTTTTTCCTCAAACGCAACCTAGTATCCATCCAATCATGCATAGCCTTACCAACCTGACCTTACAATATTTTCTGTTGAACCTTCTTATTTGCTACCAAATCACATTCATTTAAAGCATAAAACTGTGCAGGTTTTGGTTGTGGTGTTGTGTCAAACATTTCAAATAAGCAAGTTTCTTCAATTTAAACATGCCATTCTGATGAAATTGTAACTTTTTTCATTTGCAGTAGCTTTGTGACACTCTTTACGTCATAAGCAAGTATGCATGGCAAAATTCACAGGCATCCCATCAGCTGGAAGTCCAACTGGCAGGGGAGTTAGTGCTTCTGTCATTGAGTTCTTCCAGATTTATCCAAATTCTCACCCATTGTAAATTCAAACAAACTTCACAGTACACCACGCAATCAAACACCAATGTAAGCACAAAACAATATCTTTAAACACAGTAATTCATTTATGAAAAACAATAAAACATCTGTTTGTGTACCTTGGAAACAGGATGAAAATCAAACTCACCAGAAAAGGGAAATAGTGCTTCAAGGCACTACCCAGCAACGGGAGACATCCATTACCACGTGGGCATTGCATCGCAATGCCATTACATCGCGGGTATTACAACGCAAGTCGTTACAACGACTTGC
The DNA here is from genome assembly GCA_963921515.1 of Calotriton arnoldi. Classification (NCBI taxonomy): domain Eukaryota; kingdom Metazoa; phylum Chordata; class Amphibia; order Caudata; family Salamandridae; genus Calotriton; species Calotriton arnoldi. The sequence continues at coordinate 343,725 of CAWUFW010002773.1, forward strand.
GCTGGATGGCTCTCTAACCTGAGGAATAGTATGATTTACTATTCCAACACCTTCCCTACTGTACGTAGACTGGTGTTGGAATAGTAAATCATACTATTCCTAAGTCCAGCGCCAGTCGTAACGACTTGCATTGTAAAAACTGCGATGTAACGTACCGTGATCATTTTGATTGCGTTGTAACGTCACATATTCCCCAGCAACATACGCACTTAACTAGGCTTTAACCTGTGATGGCCTAACCTGGAATCAGTATAGCTTATCCTTGTGCACAAAATAAATGCCACTATTCCACTCTTAATTAGTACTCATTCACAGCTAGACTATTAAGTTATTCAAAAACTCAAAAACCTTGGCACCACACCTTTAAACTTCTAGAGACACTGGGGCAGATTTACAATAAACTAACGCAACACGGCGCAGCACGTCATTTTGCTGCGCCGTGCTGGGTTAGTTTGGAAAGCACAGCGATGCGACATATTTACAACAATATGTCGCATCTCTGTGCTTCCCCCTGCGCTGGTGCACAAACTGCTGCCATGCGCCAACGCAGGCACCCTTGCACCATGGTGCAAGGATGCCTGCGTCATGGGGAGATTTGTCCTGAACAAAAACAATCATTAGAGGTGATTTCCTCTTTCAATGCGTGCTGTAGAAAGAGGAAAAAACGAGGAGAAATGAAAACATTTCTCCTCGTTGCGCCTCGCTGCGCCTCCCCTGGGGAGGCGTAACATTGACACGCATTTCCAGATTTACGATTCCTCGTAAATCTGGAAATGTGTCTCGTTCCATGGGTGTTGCGTGGGAACACCCACAGCAACACCCATGGAACGCCCCTTCCATGCAAAGTGCTGCGTGTGAAGGGGCCATATTTACAAGGAGAGGAAAAGTCACGCAGGGTGGTTTTTCCTCTCCTTGTAAATATGGAGAAGTGGAATGCGCCTCTAGTACGTCACAAAAAGTGACGTACTGGTGGCGCAGGGGGCTTGTAAATCTGCCCCACTATACCTAACTTGAGTTCACCAAAAATCTAGTATCTTCTCATAAAATACTTAGGGCCTGATATGAATTGAGGCGTTATTTATCACCCGCTAAATAACAATACCACAGGGTACGTTATATATTGGGTGAAACAAATAATGTCTATTATGAATTTATGGGGAATAACATGCAGATTTTGGTGTTTCATGCACTAAATTCAGCATTGAACACTAAATACAGTATGTTTTCCCTGTTAAATTTCAGCAAGTTTGACCTGCCGAAATGTAATGAAGTTTGAGTTATTTAGCACATCCAATAAATATCAGATGTGTTAAATACCTTCACACTGTATTCCAACCCATGCGTAAACAGGGGTTAACGCATGGGTTGGAATATTATGAGGAACTCTTAATCAGTCCCACAGTGTCAAGACAAATCAAGAACAGTGTTTAATAATGCATCTTCATCAGCAGGCCATCATATGTCACATTCTGTGCATCACATAACACCCAAAACACAGAACAACATCATAAAAAATGCACAAATAACTGTCACAAATCACACAGCGTAAGACATACTATCCTATTAACACTGAGCAATCCAACCTTCTGAACTGTACTACCAGTGTACCTTACTCAGCATCCCACTGTGAACCACTGCCTTATTGCCCACAGGATTGTCAAATTTGAAGGACTAATTATCCACTAATTAGGCTTTAATTAGCACTATTAAGCACATAAGTCCTGATTCACAAAGGTAAACTTACACTTTTGTGTAAGTTTACTATTTGTTGGTATTCACAATCCACTAGTTTCATATCATTAATAGTAATTTTATGACTGCGGAGACTCTGCACTGGTGACTGAGACTCCACACTTAAAAAGATAGGCCTACCCATCAAGGAAAATGGGAAGTGTTTAAAACAAATGAAAAGTTACACAAACCTATGGAGGAGTATGCTCCTAAAAAAAGTTTCTATCAACATTCACCAAGGGGAAGGTGTCCACTGGTGTTCCCTTCCCGTTGGTGAATGGATTACCATCTCCTTTGTGTTGGTGGTAAAATATGAATGTTTTGCAACTGGATTTTAGTCACAATAATGCATAAGTAAAGAATTGTTACTTGAAAGGGATACACTAAACACACCCCTTCCATATACTGATGCCCTATTTTTTCCTACACTCATTTAACAGTTTGGAAAACCTTTTCCAAACTATTACTTGAGCTTAGTGCATTTCAAAAAGTGTTTTAATGGTCATAAATCCTCTGATTTCCCAAATATGAGGGTTTAACACCAATAAAACACTTTGTACATGAGGTCACAAAGACTAGATTAGCCCTCGCCATGCTATAACCAAACATACCTCATCTTCTTCTTGAAAGTGAACTGCAATATTTGCACTGTCAAATCCAGGGTTTACTAACCATTGAGTCCTGCCCCGCTTAAAGCTCTCCACCTGCTATTACTCTCACGAAGGGGCCCCATGGTACACAGAGAATTTAGCAATCCTTAATAAATCTACCATAACAGCTGAATGTCCATTGCACAAAATCTTCTCAGCTAATGCTTTTTATCTCCAAATTATGGAAACATATATGGCCACCATTAGGAGATTGCATGCTGTTCAATTCACTCAAATACATCATGGATTCAAAAATCCCATTACAGAGATATTAGTGATAGTTAAAGATCTCCCCAACCACTCCTGTTGTCTTATAATTATTCCTGTTTTCCAAAATGTTAGCAATGATTCAAATGAGTTCTTATTTACCAGAATTGAAACCATCATGACTTTCTGCTTGTCATCTCTAATATCTCGGAAATTGAATATCTGCCTTTTTCTCCTGCATACAGATAAGTTGCTTTCTCACCTCTAAATGCCATTTATATGGAAGCAAACTGTCCACAATTAAATTTAACCTCTTGCCCCTCAATAGTTTGACTTTGGCTTCCGCAATTCTTGCTCCCATCATTATAGAACTTCATAACTCTTCAACTATTTTCTGTTACAATTCATGATGCATGGAAGCAGGCTACTTATACTAATGAAAAAGCCTAATGTTGACTCAGCAGTTATGTCCAACTAGCCCCCTGTCACTTTGCTCCATCACCCTTCATGATCCATCAGTTCTGACCTTTCATCTGTATTGAACAACACAGTGTCCTCAAGTCTTTTCACCGCTGCTTCTGACCCTCTCACAGCCACCTTCAATGATCTTTGAATCACATTTGATAAAGAGTGCAGTACAGTTTTAATCTAGCAAGAAATGTTCTTTGGCTTTGATACTCTTTTATACCCTATTCCCTTACATTACTTTTTAGAAATTAGTTGGGAGGGAGTTGTGTTCTGACTGCTCTCAGACAGTTTCCACACCTCCTTCTCCTTCTAGCTAGATACCTTTACCATGTGAAGTGCCTCTGGGCTCCATCTTTAGCCCCACATTCTTTAACTTCTATTTGTCTCATCCTGCTGCACTTCTACACTCCATCAGGATTGATTTATTTAGTTATAGCAATGAGTGTAGCTTCATCTCAGATTGGATATTGATACAGACAGACACCCATCTCTGATTCCACCATAGTCCTTCAGCCATCAATAAGTGGGTGAGCCTTAGTTTCTTGAAGCTCAACTGGGAAATGCCTTAGACTTGCGTCCCTGGAGAAGCTATTTCAGCATGATCAGACAGCTAGCACCTTCCTCCATGGGCTCACTTTCTTTGCCATCATGAGAAACATATGGATCCTATTTGATTCCTCTATCTCAGTCAGGCCTCAAATTAGTAAGCTAGCTTCTACCCACTTCTTTTGTATGAGAACACTAGGGATGACGATTCTCCCTCTTCTTCCAATGCACAGTCAATCGCAAGATCAGAAGTCATCACTTCCAACCTTATCGAAGGTGTTCTTAAATGCTTTCATGGTGCCAGCCAATTATTTAAAATTTCACTGATAGACTGTGCCTCACACTGTCTTCATATCAACTCTTTACATAGACTGTCTATAGCTTGAATTGTCTTTGATACCCTCTACATCTGCCACCGACCCTGTATAGCACTAATCTTCTCTGCAGTCCATCCTGGGTCTATAGCTACGGGCTCAATTGCAGTCCTCCACTATAACTTCTGAATGTTCCTGCTATTCAGTGCTCTAGAACTATTGGACGATCCTTGGATTGTATAAAATATCCACTTAAAGATATTGGGAGAAAGAAATATCAGAAATTAAATAACGTGACACACAAGTATCGTCATGCACAAATATCATTGACAAAAGAGGTAAGAATTATAATTTTAAGTCATATCAATGTTTTACATATTGTTTTCAACAATATAGTGGTTAAAAAATAGTGTTTTAATTATTTGAATGCGTTTTAGTTAATATATTAATTTTATGTGTTACTATTGTTTACTTAAATGTTGTTATTTTTTTTAATATAGCTGGTAACGTGATATTGTATTTTTTGTTTAATGTTTACTAGTAACTTATAGTGCCACAGTGGGTTATTGGGTTTATAAGGGGATAAGGTGGGAAGTTAATTAGGTTATAATTAATTATTATTTATTTATCAATCAATTATTTAATTATTTTTTTAATTATATAATTTAGGAATACTTATTTATTTGACTTACTTTTGCTGCAGGCTGCTAGGTTAGTAAGGGAGTATGGTGAATGGAAATTTAATTAAGCAATAATTAATTAGCAATTTATTTTCAATTTTAATTAATTATGTATTTGATTTTTGATTATGTAAAATATGGGAAACTAATTTACTTCACTTATAATTTAGTTGCCAGTTACTAGGTTTGTAGGGTTTTAGGGTGGAAGTTAACGTAGAAATAATTATTTAACTAATAATTATAATTTGTAAATTAATTATTTAATTGAATTTTAAATATGTAAATCATGAAATACTAATTTATTTTAATTATATTTTAGTTGCTGCTACTATAATGTAATTATATATTTATATTTTAGGTGTGGGCTGTTAGGTTTGTTGGGGTTTATGGTGGGAAGTTAATTAATTAATTATTGAGTAATAATTATTTATTAATTCAAAAATAATTATTTATATTGAATGGTAATTATATAACTTGATTAATTATTTTTAGTTTTTTTAATTGCATATATATAGTTTTTTCATGTTATTTAATAGTCTTTATAGTAAAAGTTTCATATTTTTTCTACATTCATGGTGTGTCTTAAATATATAATGTGTTTGAAATTAAGTACTTTGTCTCAAATTAACCTCTTTGAAGTTCAACACTGTCCCTACTGTTGTGCTGTTGGGAGTGGGAATAGTAAATTTCAACCCTCCAAAATCCAAAGCTTTTCTTACTGTTGTCCTGTTTGGAGTGAGACTGGTAAATGTAACCCCTCCGAAGTCCAATACTTTCCCTACTGTTGTGTTGTTTGGAGTGGGAATAGTAAATATAACCACTGAAAAATCCAATGCTTTCTCTGCTGTTGCACAGATTGCAGTGGGAATAGTAAATGTAACCCCTTTGATGTCCAACACCTTTCCTGCTGTTGTTTAGACTGGAGTGGGAATAGTACATTTCACTCCTTTAAAGTCCAACGCTTTCCCTACTGTTGCTTAGATTGCAGTGGATATAGTAAATTTATAAATGTAACCCCTCGGAAGTCCCTATAGTTGCACTGGCTGGAAAAGGAATGGTAAATCTAACTCCTCCGAAGTTCAACACTTTCCCTACTATTGCGGTGGCTGGAGTAGCAATAGTAAATGCAACCCCGCTAAAGTCCAATATTTTTCTAACTGTTGCATGAACTAGATTGGGAATAGTATGTTGAATATTCTTAGACAAGAATAGTTTTCATAATATTGGCCAGGGGGTGTGTTTGCACACTTGTAATATCAGGCCCCACCCCCTCCCTGCACCACTGTGCAAACGCGCCCCCTGGCGCGTTGTAAGTTGGGGGATTAAGTCCCCTTGAATCCTGAGGGTCCCTGGGGGCCAACTAGCCCACCAGGAATCTCCAGTAAGCGCCACAGAGCTGCGTTGCAGAGTGGTGTGAAAAGGGGGCATGGCCTTGGACCACCTCTCTGCAACGCAGCTCTGTGGCGCTTACTGGAGGTACCTGGTGGGCTAGTTGGCCCCCAGGGACCCTCAGGATTCAAGGGGACTTAATCCCCCAATTTACAAAGCGCCAGGGGGTGTGTTTGCACACTTGTAATATCAGGCCCCGCCCCCTCCCTGCACCACTGTGCAAACGTGCCCCCTGGCACATTATAAATTGGGGGATTAAGCCCCCTTGAGTCCTGAGGGTCCCTGGGGGCCAACTAGCCCACCATGTACCTCCAGTAAGCGCCACAGAGCTGCGTTGCAGAGTGGTGTGAAAAGGGGGCATGGCCTTGGACCACCTCTCTGCAACGCTGCTCCCTGGCGCATACTGGAGGTACCTGGTGGGCTAGTTGGCCCCCAGGAACCCTCAGTATTCAAGGGGATTTAGTTCCCCAACTTACAACGCACCAGGGGGCGCATTTGCAGAGTGCTGCAAGGAGGGGGCGGGGCCTCCGGCGCGATGCCGGCTTTTTTGTTGTTGTTGTTTTTCAGAAGGGGGGGCTGTGTGGCCCCCTTCTTTTCCCTTTTTTGTGGCCCTGGGTACCCCATCCCCCAGGGTCTGACCCCTATTAAAAAATAAAATAAAAAAAAAAACGGGAAGGGGGCCGCGTGGCACCCCCTCCCGAGGCCAATTTCGGCCCCGGGGACCCCATCGCCCGGGGCATGGCCATATATATATATTTTTTTTTTTACTATTCTTTAAGGAGGGGGGCTGCGTGGCCCCCCTCTTGAGGCCTCTATTAGCCCCGGGGACCCCATCCCCCGGGGCTCTGCCTCCTTTTTTGTATTATTTTTTTTAATTGAGGGAGGGGGGCCACGTGGCCCCCCTCCCGGGCCACTTCTGGCCACGGGGACCCCATCCCCCAGGGCTGGCCCTATCCGTTGGGGACCGTGGGGGGAGCCCCAATGCCCCCACTGTCCCGCCGGCTCCCCGCCTCCTGCGGGAGCCGGCATTGCTTTTCCATAAAGGGAGCTGCTGACATGCAGCTCCCCTTGTGGAAAAGCAATCCTGCTTTGCTTCATTGAAGCAAGAGCAGGTTTCCCTGCTCTCGCTTCAATGAAGCAAAGCAGCATTTGCAATGACAGGGCGGAAGCCGCACGGCTCCCGCCCTGTCATTGCAAACAGCAGTTTCCCGGGGTGGGCCCCCCGGGACACTGCAGGAGCCTGGCCCTGGGGGCGGCGGTCCCCAGGGCCATCTAGGGCTCCAGGAGGGGGGCCACGCAGCCCCCCTCCCTTTTTCAATTTAGCCCCGGGGAGGTGGTGGTCTCCGGGGCTGTGGGTCCGCCACGAAGCCCCAAATTTAAATAAGTATGTGCCCCGGGGAGGTGGTGGTCCCCAGGACTGCGGGGGGGCCGTGTGCCCCCTGCATCCAATTAACAATGCCCCGGGGAGGTGGCGGTCCCTGGGGCAGCGTGGGAGGTTGGGACCCCCCACACATTCATTCAGCAAAAAGCCCCGGGAAGGTGGCGGACCCCGGGGCTGCAGGGGCCCCCGTGGGCCCCCGCTATTATTTTTTAACAATTCCCCCGGGACCTGGCCCACCTGGTGCGGGAGCCCGCGCTTCATTTTTTTTTATAATTTCCGTGGGATTCGCGACCCCAACCCGAATTCCACCAAAATTATTTTAAAAAATGCTTTTTTGGGCCGTGGGGATCCTTGTGGGACCCCCTGAGCAGGCCTAGGGGGTCAGGGTGTTTATACCCTGCCACCTTTTCTTGTTTTTTATATTTGTTTTACTGTTTTCTTGTGACTTGGTTCTACCGAGTCACAAGATGGCTGCCAACACTTCCTGGTTTGAAGTGTTGGCAGCCAATCAGAATTGAGCTTATGCTCGGGAGGGTTCGCGAACCCTCCTCGGTGCTCAGATATCGATATTTTTCTTTTTTAACTTTCTCAGGAACTACTGAACGGATTTACACCATTTAAAAAAAGGGTGCTTTCTGAACCAAGAGCTACCTTTTTGCCAAATTTGGTGTAATTCCGTTCAGCAGTTCGGCCTGTAGCCTGTTCCAATTTTTCCTATGGAAATTAACATGGGGGAAAACGCGTTTTGGGACCCCACTTTTTTCTCGGCCCCCGCTTGACGAATCACCCCGAAACTTTCAAGACAGGAGCTGACCTGAGCGGGCCATTAGTTTTGAAAATATGGCGAAGATTCGTCAAACGACGCCAAAGATATTGGCAAAAGAATAAACGCTTTTTGAATAGAAACGAGATCCTAACTATAACTACCTACTGGTGTCCGTCAGTAGGTAATATATATATATATATATATATATATATATATATATATACATATATATATATATATGTTCCCATAATTCGTCCAAAAATGAAGACGCACTCGCCTGCTGATGAAATTCAAAGAATTCCTTTTATTTAAAAGCAACCGGCAACTTGCATTCAGGTGATATCTCTGCCTAACGCGTTTCGAAGTAACATACTTCTTGCTCACAGGCTCATCGGAAATGGCGCAGTCACGCTGAAAGCCACTTTAAATCTACATGCTAATTGGTTAGTTAATGAAATTGCCCTCTAGTGGGCCTCTTTGGTGAGTATCGCTTTTGAAGCATGTTGGGATTTGTAGTGTGCCTCAGGTCAATCATCCCCTCCGGTGGGTTCTGAGCCATCTCCGAGTAATATTTACTTAATTTACAGTCCTTCAGTGGACCCCCAAGTGCAGCTTGCACAGTTCGTTTTTGCTTTGCAGCAGTTCCGCTTTTTAGACAAGAAAAGTTCCAGCCCTGCAGCCCCTCCTTCACTTGGGTGGTGGTGCAGTCTTCTCTGGCAGGACAGCCAGTAAACATGTTCCCATAATTCGTCCAAAAAATGAAGACGCACTCGCCTGCTGATGAAATTCGAAGAATTCCGTTTATTTAAAAGCAACCGGCAACTTGCATTCAGGTGATATCTCTGCCTAACGCGTTTCGAAGTAACATACTTCTTGCTCACAGGCTCATCGGAAATGGCGCAGTCACGCTGAAAGCCACTTTAAATCTACATGCTAATTGGTTAGTTAATGAAATTGCCCTCTAGTGGGCCTCTTTGGTGAGTATCGCTTTTGAAGCATGTTGGGATTTGTAGTGTGCCTCAGGTCAATCATCCCCTCCAGTGGGTTCTGAGCCATCTCCGAGTAATGTTTACTTAATTTACAGTCCTTCAGTGGACCCCCAAGTGCAGCTTGCACAGTTCGTTTTTGCTTTGCAGCAGTTCCGCTTTTTAGACAAAAAAAGTTCCAGCCCTGCGGCCCCTCCTTCACTTGGGTGGTGGTGCAGTCTTCTCTGGCAGGACAGCCAGTAAACATGTTCCCATAATTCGTCCAAAAAATGAAGACGCACTCGCCTGCTGATGAAATTCGAAGAATTCCTTTTATTTAAAAGCAATCGGCAACTTGCATTCAGGTGATATCTCTGCCTAACGCGTTTCGAAGTAACATACTTCTTGCTCACAGGCTCATCGGAAATGGCGCAGTCACGCTGAAAGCCACTTTAAATCTACATGCTAATTGGTTAGTTAATGAAATTGCCCTCTAGTGGGCCTCTTTGGTGAGTATCGCTTTTGAAGCATGTTGGGATTTGTAGTGTGCCTCAGGTCAATCATCCCCTCCAGTGGGTTCCGAGCCATCTCCGAGTAATATTTACTTAATTTACAGTCCTTCAGTGGACCCCCAAGTGCAGCTTGCACAGTTCGTTTTTGCTTTGCAGCAGTTCCGCTTTTTAGACAAGAAAAGTTCCAGCCCTGCGGCCCCTCCTTCACTTGGGTGGTGGTGCAGTCTTCTCTGGCAGGACAGCCAGTAAACATGTTCCCATAATCTCGTCCAAAAATGAAGACGCACTCGCCTGCTGATGAAATTCGAAGAATTGCTTTTATTTAAAAGCAACCGGCAACTTGCATTCAGGTGATATCTCTGCCTAACGCGTTTCGAAGTAACATACTTCTTGCTCACAGGCTCATCGGAAATGGCGCAGTCACGCTGAAAGCGACTTTAAATCTACATGCTAATTGGTTAGTTAATGAAATTGCCCTCTAGTGGGCCTCTTTGGTGAGTATCGCTTTTGAAGCATGTTGGGATTTGTAGTGTGCCTCAGGTCAATCATCCCCTCCAGTGGGTTCTGAGCCATCTCCAAGTAATATTTACTTAATTTACAGTCCTTCAGTGGACCCTCAAGTGCAGCTTGCACAGTTCGTTTTTGCTTTGCAGCAGTTCCGCTTTTAGACAAGAAAAGTTCCAGCCCTGCGGCCCCTCCTTCACTTGGGTGGTGGTGCAGTCTTCTCTGGCAGGACAGCCAGTAAACATGTTCCCATAATTCGTCCAAAAATGAAGACGCACTCGCCTGCTGATGAAATTCGAAGAATTGCTTTTATTTAAAAGCAACCGGCAACTTGCATTCAGGTGATATCTCTGCCTAACGCGTTTCGAAGTAACATACTTCTTGCTCACAGGCTCATCGGAAATGGCGCAGTCACGCTGAAAGCCACTTTAAATCTAGATGCTAATTGGTTAGTTAATGAAATTGCCCTCTAGTGGACCTCTTTGGTGAGTATCGCTTTTGAAGCATGTTGGGATTTGTAGTGTGCCTCAGGTCAATCATCCCCTCCAGTGGGATATATGGGAACATGTTTACTGGCTGTCCTGCCAGAGAAGACTGCACCACCACCCAAGTGAAGGAGGGGCCGCAGGGCTGGAACTTTTCTTGTCTAAAAAGCGGAACTGCTGCAAAGCAAAAACGAACTGTGCAAGCTGCACTTGGGGGTCCACTGAAGGACTGTAAATTAAGTAAATATTACTCGGAGATGGCTCAGAACCCACTGGAGGGGATGATTGACCTGAGGCACACTACAAATCCCAACATGCTTCAAAAGCGATACTCACCAAAGAGGCCCACTAGAGGGCAATTTCATTCACTAACCAATTAGCATGTAGATTTAAAGTGGCTTTCAGCGTGACTGCGCCATTTCCGATGAGCCTGTGAGCAAGAAGTATGTTACTTCGAAACGCGTTAGGCAGAGATATCACCTGAATGCAAGTTGCCGGTTGCTTTTAAATAAAAGGAATTCTTCGAATTTCATCAGCGGGCGAGTGCGTCTTCATTTTTTGGACGAATTATGGGAACATGTTTACTGGCTGTCCTGCCAGAGAAGACTGCACCACCACCCAAGTGAAGGAGGGGCCGCAGGGCTGGAACTTTTCTTGTCTAAAAAGCGGAATTGCTGCAAAGCAAAAACGAACTGTGCAAGCTGCACTGGGGGTCCACTGAAGGACTGTAAATTAAGTAAATATTACTCGGAGATGGCTCAGAACCCACTGGAGGGGATGATTGACCTGAGGCACACTACAAATCCCAACATGCTTCAAAAGCGATACTCACCAAAGAGGCCCACTAGAGGGCAATTTCATTCACTAACCAATTAGCATGTAGATTTAAAGTGGCTTTCAGCGTGACTGCGCCATTTCCGATGAGCCTTTGAGCAAGAAGTATGTTACTTCGAAACGCGTTAGGCAGAGATGTCACCTGAATGCAAGTTGCCGGTTGCTTTTAAATAAAAGGAATTCTTCGAATTTCATCAGCAGGCGAGTGCGTCTTCATTTTTGGACGAATTATGGGAACATATATATATATATATATATATATATATATATATATATATATATATAAATATACACATACTCCGGCAGAAAAACAAGCCCACCAAACGGAGTATTATCCAATATCCTTTCTTTCGGAAAGTAATCCTACAACGAGTTTCGACCCACCACAGGGTCTTAATCATATGGATTGCAGGGCGGTAGCTTGCACGCATTTTAAACATCAGCATATCGACATCAACAAAGGACTTTCAAAGAAGTAGGCCCATTAACGAAATAACATCGCCATGATGGCATATTTGCAGGATGCCCTTGAGAGATTGCAGGAGCACATTGTGGGGCCGATTCCGATCTCGGCCGGTAGGGCTCCGAATCGGATTCGGCTTTACCGGATCCGATTCGGAGCCCTGTTTCCCGACCGAACCGTACGCGGGTCCGGCCGAGCGAGTACGATGCGAAATCGCCGACCGACTCGTCCGGGCGTCCCGACCGCTCCGACCGACTCGCTCCCGGCTCGAACCGCTCCGACCGACTCGCTCGGACTCGACTCGCACCGCGCAATGGAGACGTTTCCCGGCCGGGTAAGTACGATGCGCGCCGCGAGCAGTCCGACCGAGCCGCGCACTCCGGCTCGTAAGAGCTGTCGGAGCCGTACTTTGGGGGTCCGTGTCGGACCCCCCTGTACGCGTAGCCGCGCGAGTCGCACACAGGGGGGACCCATGGGTCCCCCCTACCTGTGCGTGTACGGCGCGAATCGCTTCGCCGCGTACCCGCTGTAGGGGGCGCCCTTGTCCGACCTCGCACCCATTGAGTCAATGGGAGCCCGCGTACGCGTTGTACGACCGGCTCCCATTGACTTCAATGGGAGTCCGACCGACTCGAGTCCGATAACATACGGACGCATCGTACTCGTTCGGTCGGACTGCACGGGTCCGATTCGGTCGGAAATCTCTCCGGGTCCGGCTCGGTCGGAGAAATTTCCGGCCCGAATCGGAATCGACCCCTGTGTGTATAGGATACCTTCGATGACTGAGAGGCAATGGAACATGAACATGTAGGGTGCCTTTGATGAGAGATCTCAGGGTCACATGTATGTGCAAGATATCTTTGATGACTAAGAGTCACGTGTACATGAACATTCGGGAGCTTTGGTGAGAGATCACATATTAATGTTCATTTGTAAAGTGAATCGTTCACCTGGCAGGCATCTTGGCGCTAACCGTGTTCATCCGAGAATGGCAAAAATGACTAAAGACATCCTTTCTTGATTTATTTAGGATAGAGCCATATTTTGAGGCTCTTCCTAAAGCCAATTAGATCTGTTTGATCTGAGGGAGGTAGGCAGCTTATTCCAGACTTGAGCTGCTTTAATTTGAAAAGCTCCCCCACCAACCCTGGTTTTCTTGAACCTGGGCAACTGCACTAGGTTTGCTGAGGATGATCTCAGCCTCCTTGCAGGTTTATAGTAGGTACGTTTTTCCTGTAGGAGTCTGGGTCCTGATCCATTTAGGGCCTTATGAACTATATGCGCTGCTTTGAGCGTGCCTCTCTCTTTCAGCCAGTGGAGTTCCTTCAGAGTTTCCGTAACGGAGTCAGCCCATGATTTGCTGAGGGCTAGTTAGGCCTCAGCTACTTGTGTTCTACATAGTATTTTTAGTAGGTAGTCTGGAATTCCCAGTAAAAGGGCATTGCAGTAGCCAATCCTGCTTAGAATTGTACACTGCACCACCAACTTTCTGGCTGGCTGTGGGAGCAAGGGGACGATTTTTCGAAGGTTTCTCATCAACCCATGACAGGTGGTCACTGTTTTAATAACCTGAGTCTCCATAGAGAGTTTTGTATCAATCTTCACTCCTAGATTTCACATTGACTTAGCCATATTCAGATCCCCAGCTTTTGTCCATGGCTAAAAGTTATCTGGGAGTTAGTTGTGGACTTTATTGGGGAGCAGGCTGGGAACTCTGTTTTGTCACCATTAAACTTTAATTTATTGTTACTGACCCCATTTACCATTTCAGTAAGGCAATCATGGAAGTTTTTCAGCTGGTTCGGGTCCTCCTTATCCAGGGATATGATTAACTGGGTGTCGTCTGCATAGTTTGTGAAAGTTAACCCAAAGGATTTAATTAGGGTTAGTAAGGTGCGTAAATACCCATTAAATATAATAGGGCCCTGTGGCACTCCATGCATTAGCTCTTTGAACTCTGGTTTGAAAGGGGGGAGAGAGATAGCATGCCTTCTCTCTGATAAATAGGATTCAATCCATTTTAGGAAAATGCCTTCCACCCCAATCTCTTTTAGTCTGTTGAGTAGGATTCGGTGGTTGACTGTGTTGAAAGCCGCCGATAGATCCAACAAGATCAGGACTGCTGATTTTCACTCATCAACTCGCCTCCTTAAATCATCTGTTGCTAGGATTAGGGCAGATTCTGTGCCATGGGCTGGTCTAAAGCCCATCTGTTCAGGTTTGGGTAGGTGATTAGATTCTAGAAAGTTCGATAATACTCTACTGTTGTTCCTCTCTATAATCTTCACTGGGTATGGGAGCTGCGAGATGGGTTGGAAGTTGCTAGTATCCTGAATGTCAGCTTGGGGTTTCTTCCCCAAGGGGGTGACTAGGGCTTTCTTCCATCCTGCTGGGACCAACCCTGTCACAAGTGATTGGTTGCATATTTTCCGTAAGGCCAGGAATAAATATTTCCCCTTTCTTTCCAGAGTTTATGTGGTATAGGGTCTAGTATGGCGCCAGAAGACATTGACATTGCTAGTTTCTGAAAATCCTCTACATTTATTTCCGTCAGATTTATTCCAGGCGTCCCCTGCTATTGCCTTATGTTGGGAGTATTTGGCGTGCTTGTAGATAGGTCCATGCTTTTATAGTTTTCCGTCTGCTTTGGGGGGTTCTCAACTAACCGCTGCAGGACGAGGATCGCATGTGACGACAGGCGCTAACTATAAACCCTAATGTTAAAGAGGGAGTTATAGAGTACGACAAATTGGAATAATTCGTCCTATAACAGTAGTAATTCTGCTTCCATTTAAAGGAGTTTTCTTGATACCACCGATACATAAACAAATTATCTGTGGCGGAGGTCGTATAAAAGGTGTGTTACAGATCTGACGGGAAGACTACAAAACCACTTTAGCCTCAAAACATGGCATTAATATAGGATGTTGGGAAAAAAAATTTAATCCAGATTTATTCCCATCAATCGAGAACGGAATAGTGAAGACAAGTCAAGACATTATACCCTATTATATCTGTCTAGTACTTTTGATACGATTAGTACTGCCCATGGGAGGTGGTGGTAAAATTGATATTGTTTAATAGAAAAAAATTCTTTTTAATCAAAGAGAGTAAATATGGTTTGGTCTTGAAAATATGGTTAAATAATCTACCCATCGAAACGCGTCGACGCCCATCTAAATACACAATCTGTCAGAAAGGCGGAGGTCTATGAGCAGTTTATACCAGGATCTATGCCTCAAATATTGGTGTAAAACAGATGTGTAAATAACTAATGATAAATTGAGCCTGTCTGTGCTATGTACTCTCTTTAAGCTATTTTATTTTATTATGTTTCTTTAATGGATTGTGTTTTAACATGTGACTGTTTTTTCTGAACTTTTGTGATCTTTGTCTATTTACAACGCTATGCATTGTGCTTATAAAGTATAGGGTTTTCTTGCCCTTTAGTTTTTAATGTCATTTTGATACACTTGTCTTTTTTATTAATAAATCGATTTATATATTCTTGTATATTTTATGGTTTATGACTCTCTGTGGGAGCTTTATGGCACAATCCCTTCAAGTGTGCATGTGAGGGAATAGTGAAGAAGTATCGGGTTGAATGGAATGTATTGATTGGTTGAATACCAGAGTGTGATATTGGGTCCAAAGGATATTGTTTTTTTCTTCACTATATTTTCCGTAAGGCCAGGAATAAATATTTCCCCTTTCTTTCCAGAGTTTATGTGGTATAGGGTCTAGTATGGCGCCAGAAGACATTGACAGTGCTAGTTTCTGAAAATCCTCTACATTTATTTCCGTCAGATTTATTCCAGGCGTCCCCTGCTATTGCCTTATGTTGGGAGTATTTGGCGTGCTTGTAGATAGGTCCATGCTTTTATAGTTTTCCGTCTGCTTTGGGGGTTCTCTTTGCTGATATTTTTTATAATTAGTTCCACTTTGTTATGGAAGAAGTCTGAAAGGGTATTACATAATTCTTGTGTTGGTTCTGCTATTTATTTTGTGCATTCTGGCTGAGCCAGTTCTCTAACAATCTCAAAAACCTTTTTTGCTTTCCTTAGTGCAGTGGTAATGGTATTGGTATAATAGTTTTCTTTTGCTTTTCTGCCTATCTTATAGTTTTTTTAATGCCTCTTTTGATTGCAACTTATCATTATTTGTATATGTTCTTTGCCTTTGTCTTTCTTGTATTCTACACTCAGTTTGTCTTTCCTTCAGGGCTTCTGTGTAACATGGGCCAGATGGTTTTTGTTTTGGTGTCATCAATTTTATCAGAATGATTTCATTTAGTGTGGTTGTGATTTTATTTCATAGACGAGTATAATTGGTGTCTACTGTCTCTACTTCTTGGAAGCAGAGTGTAGTGTCAAAGATTATTTTCCCCTCCATGTTCTTAAGTTTCGGCCAGGCCCTACCCTGTACCTTCGCTCTGGTAGTTTTTGAGTGTTGTCTATGAGTAAGCTCCATTAATTTAAACCTGATCAGATGATGGTCTGACCAGTGGACTGGCACCACATCCTCTATAACCACCATGTTCTGGGGGGCCAGTACCAAGTCCAGGGTGTGTCCACCCTGGTGTGTAGGTTCCTTAACTGTTTGCTCTAGTCATAAAGTTTCACAGGATGTAAGGAAGTTACTGATTTGGGAGTGGGCTCTATTTTCTGCCCAGATGTTAAAGTCTCCTAGTACTAATAACTTGGAGTGGGTTAGGGTTAGATTTGAGATTAGGTTTAAGAGAGTTTGGAGTCATTTAGTGAGTTTCCTGGAGCCCTATAGCATAGAATCCCAGATAGTGCGGTTCCCCCTCTACTTTTCAGGAGGAAACCCAGGGTTTCTATCCCTTGAATGTCATCAATTGGGAGTATCTCCACTTACCACTTGTTTAAAAAAAATATTAGCTATTCCTCTACCTCTCTTATGAGCTCTTGATTGATTTATTACTTTATATCCTGGTGGGCATGTAAGGCCCAAATATATGTATGCGCCATTGGGAATCCAGGTCTCAGTTATGAATAACATGTCCCATTCAGATGCGTCTAGTAGCAAATAGAGCTCATGTGTGTGCTTCACCAATGAGCGAGCGTTAATAAGCCCACATTTAAGACCACATTTGAGGCTCGCCCAGTTATCTCTGTTATCTGGTTCATTACTCTTCCCCAAGTGCCCCTCCTCACTCCTGATTTCCGTATTCTGGTGGTTAGATCTGGTTATTCCCTTCTGTATTCTAAATTTTTCTTGTTCCCCTTCTGGACTTAGCTCTCTTAGTTCCTTGCTAGAATATGTTATTCCTCTGGCCCATGACGCTGTTTCTGGTTGAAACCCAGCAGCATGGCTGACGCTGACCGCTTCCAGGATGCTGACTGGGGCAGACAGGCTTACATTTGGTGCGCCCGCTGCACGGATGCACCAGCTTGCGGCCTAAGTTCCCTAATTTCCTCTTCCCGACAAGAACACCTTTGCCGTGCCAAAATGGTGGCCGTCAAGCGGATCCTGTAGAACAGCGCAGTGAAGAAGGTAGAAGCGGTAGGTAGCCTTCAATGTTTCCCACTCCCCTCTTTTATACTTTTTAATTAGGACACCTTTCAAATTCAGTTAAAAATAACAGTTTTAAAAACACAACTCTGTCGATGATTTAGCTTAAGATAAGCCCCTGATTTTGCCAGTTTTTCTCGTGAATACCCCCGATTTTTTGTTAAAAACCTAAATTCATTATCAGCTCCCAGCCTAAAAAAGTAGCGTAGTCTCAGCATTTTTTATTTCTTTCAATGAACACTGCACGGTCGTGCCAGCTTACCGCCTAAATACCCTCCTTTCCTGTTCCCAACAAGAACAGCTAGACCGCTCACCTTGTCCATGCCAAAATGGTGGCAGTCAAGCGGATCCACCAAGTACGTGCAAGACAATTTCAATGACTGAGAGCACAGACAAATAGACAAGCAGGATGCTGTTGATGACTGAGAGGCTGAGGCACATGGAGAAAGAGGACACTTTTGATCACTGAAAGGCAAAGGCACATGTACATGTAAGAGACCTATGAAGAGTGAGATACAAGAGCATGTGGACATCAGGACACCTGTGATGAATGAGATACAAGGTCAGGTGGACACGCAGGACACCTTTGGTGTTTGAACTACAAGGGCATGTTAAAATGCAGAATACATTTGATGATAGAGTCATAGGGGGACATGGATAAGCAAGACACTTAATTGAGAAACACAAGCACATGAACAAACAGGCTAGCTTGAAGGATTGAGGGGCAGGGCACATGCGACTAGCAGGTACCATGTATAGCTGAAAGTTGCCAATGAAAGGCATCCTCATTTTGACAAACTGTCTCAGAGGAGCAGAGCAATAGATAAATAAAAAGCACGCCAAAAGAGACAAGTCTATTGCCTCATTTTCCAAATGAGACGATACTTTGCTGCTTCTTCTGGAACCTAAACCATCCTCCAATGTGCAGTCTGGCACCATTCTGCATAACATACTTTGTGAGGATTCTATTGTCAGGTTCAACAAGACTTTGTGAGCCTCCATATCCTAGGCAACAACATCATCTATATTGAAGCTAGAAGAACTTTAAGAGCCCAGGCCTTCTATAGCCACAGCAGCATAATAACAGTGCTACGGTCCCTTATGCAAACAAATTTTAGGTAGAAACACACCAGGATTGTTGAGGTGCTGTTATCCCCCCACAACCATGGGCCTGGCTGCCACTGCACCTTCTGCACTACTGAAGGCGATGGCCCATTGCACTTGTGTTCTAGATATTGCACTTTATAATATTTCATTCTCCCTACTCTCGGCCTCCAGGTAGGCAAAAATCAGTGATCCAAAAATGTTTACATTGCTAGTTTTTTTAAGATCCTGGGAAAAATATAGTTTACTTCAAATAAGTGATAAAGTTATACTTCAAATGAAGTTAATCGACATTCTTCTGCTGCATAATTTATATCCCCTCAGTATTTCCTTTGGTCACTGGAGAAACGATTATTCCTGGATAAAAATCTGCTGTTTTAGGATAATATACCCTTATAGCCCTCTGCTGAGGGCTATACTGTTGTGTTTAACTATGCTTGTTCATTGTTATTGTTAGAACTCCCACGCGCTGCCACCTTCCTGATTTGGTGTTGACTGAGGGTGAAGTCGTGGATGAATATCAAGAAGCTGTTAAGAAACTTGTCATCAAATTTGATGTGCAACCCAGTTTGGTTGTATTAAGACACAAGTATTTAAGCATACACAATCACAGGGTGAGAATGTTGACACATACATAAGTGCTTTACGAAAACTTTGTGCTGAATTCCACTTTGGAGAATTCCATGACCAGTTAGTTAGGGACTAGTTTATTGCACATTGTTGGGATAAACAAATTCAACAAAAATTGCTTACCAAGGGTAATCCAGGTCTTGAAGAAGTTATAAAGGTGGCAAAAAGTGTTGAGTTGGCACAGCTGTCCATTGAAGAGCTTAATGTTAATAGCACTCCAAAGGAGAATGTAAATGCCATCGCCTCATCTAATGAGCCTAGCAGCACCCCACGTAAAGACAGTGTGTCTAAGGAAAATGTTTTTTTCAAAAGAACCAATATTTGTTTGAGGTGTGGTTACACACCACATGGGAGGGACAACAGGATATGTCCGGCCAGGAAAGTTATGTGTCATAAATGTGGCAAAGTGGGACATTTTATGAAAGTGTGTCAGTCAAACATGAGTAAACCTAATATGGTCAATTGCGTTATGGAGAATGAATCTGTGTGTGAGCGTGAACTCGTTCAAAATCTACAAGACATGATTGTGGTTGTTACTGATGACGGTATTGTTACTGGTGATCCTGCTGATTGTGTGGATCCCTATGTCGATGTGTTGGTGGGTGGTGTGTGCCTGAAATTGCTTGTGGATTCAGGTGCTCGAATTTCCATGATTACTTATGATTTGTTTAAGAAGTCTTGGGGAGACAGTCCCCTCTTTTCACCAAACAGGGCACCAGTGTCTTACGAGGGACGCAAAATTGATTTAGAAGGGTTCATTGAAGATGTGCTTTAATTTAGGGGGCACAGAATTCAGGGAAAAATTTATGTAGCTGTTCGTGGTTTGAATATTCTTGGGTGGTACCACCAAGGACTTTTTGGGATGGTATTAAGACCTGGTACCAGCGAACAAGTTTTGGTCATCAAGGACAATCCTGGATCCGATTGCTTAGAATATGAGTTTCCCAAAGTGTTTTCCAATGATATTGGTAAGATAGTTGGTTTCAAGCACAAAATTAAAGTCAAGAAAGACGCTATCCCTGTGAAGCATAAGGTTAGGTTTGTGCCGTTTAGCCTCAGGTCGGATCTTAAGAAGGAATTGGACAGGTTACACAGTTGTGGGGTCATTGAACCCATTGAGTCCAGTTTGTGGTTGAGCCCGTTGGTGGTTGCCAGAATACGTTTGTGCATTGATCTTAGGAGTTTGAATAAAGAAATTTGGGTTGATTCGCACCCTCTTCCTAGAATTGGTGATCTCTTGGAGGAATTGAGGGGTGCAGAGTGGTTCTCCAAGATCGATCTTGCCTCAGCTTACCACCAGGTTCTGTTAGATGATGAGTCTCGCCACTACACAGCTTTTAACTCCCCTTTTGGTTCATTTCAATTCTGTAGGATGCCCTTCTGGCTTGCTTCGGCAGCCTCGGTATTTCAAAGAATAATGCAAACGATTCTTAGTGATGTAAAGGGTGTTGTCATCTTTCAGGATGATGTTCTTATTTTCACAAAACACTTGGAGGAACATGAGAATACGTTGAAGACCGTGCTTCGCATTTTCGAGAAAAAGGGGATTGTTGTAAAAAAGAATAAGTGTGAATTTTGGAAGATAGAAATTTAATTTTTAGGGCATTTGGTCTCTGCTAAGGGTGTCAGTCCTAGGCCTGGTCTGGTGCAGTAGTTGAGTGTCTGTGTCCTAGGAACAAGGATGAATTACGTTCTTTCTTGGGGTTGTGTGAGTTTTACTCACGTTTCATCCCAGATTATGCCAGTAAAATCAATCAATCAATCAATCATGTCACTTATAAAGCGCACTACATACCCGCGAGGGTATCAAGGCGCTGGGGGAAGAGGGGGGTGGTGCTGCTACTGATCTCCAATATGTTAAGGGCTAATGTTACTTTTCAGTGGAATGAAACCTGTCAAGAGACGTTCGAGCAGGTCAAGTCAGAGATGGTTATTGCTAAAACCCTCAGCGCGTATGACCTGGGTGTTCCTTGCACCATAACTGTTGATGTTAGTAACTATGGGTTGGGCGCTGTTTTGACTCAACATCTGGGAGGAATTGAAGTCACTGTCAGTTATGCTACCAGAGTGTTGCGTGACGCTGAATTGAACTACTCGGTGATTGAAAAGGAGCTACTGGCGTGCTATTGGGCGTGTGAAAAGTTCAGGACCTATATTTGGGGCAGGAAATTCGTCATTTAAACTGACCATAAGCCCCTTGTATACATCCTGGGAAGGGAGCGACTTAAGTATGCCACACCATGCATTGCTCGTCTCACCACTAAATTACTGCAATATGATTTTGTGGTCAAGCACATTCCGGGTAAGGAAAATGTCCGAGCAGATATGTTGTCCAGACTTCCCATTAATGATGATGAAAGGCTCGATGTAGAAGAGGACAAGGAGGATTGTTTCATCGCCTCTGTAGATGCCCTGGAAAATAAAGCTTGTAGTGAGAGTGAGTGGAAAAAGGGAATGTCAGAGGATCTAGTTTTGGGCAAAGTTAAAGAATGTATTGTGTATGGCTGGCCCAGGGAAAGATCTGTGTCTTCTGATCTTCAACCTTTCTGCAAAATTGCTGAGGAATTGCCCATAGAAGACAGCATCATTATGAGAGATGGTAGGTGTATTCCTCCGTTTGGTGTCCGTGACAAATTGGTTGATTGTGCTCATGATGGACACTTAGGGGCCACGATGATGAAGAGACGTGTCAGGTTGCACTATTGGTGGCCTTCAATGGATAGAGACATAGAATCTAAAGTAAAAGAGTGTGTTGTTTGTTGCGGTGCTGAGAAGGGTTACAAGGTCGCCACACCGCCATTACAGCCTATTCCTTTACCAGAAAAACCTTGGCTTAAGGTGGGCATTGATTTAGTGGGTCCCTTTAATTTTCTTCCTCATCACTTGCGCTTTGCGTTTGTCTTGATGGATTTTTACAGCAAGGGGCCAGAAGTCCATTTTTGTGCTTCTCCCACTGCTAATTGTGCCATTAATTTCTTAAAAGAGATTTTTATGAGAGAAGGATTCCCGGAAGCGCTTGTTTCCGACAATGGAGTGCAGTTTGTTAATCAAGACATGGGAGTGTTCCTGCGTGAATCTGGTGTCAAGCATTTGAGAAGCTCTGTTGGTCATCCTCAAACGAATGGATTGGTCGAAAGGATGAACAGGGTCGTTGTAGAGTGCATTAAGTGGGCAAAACACAATGGATACAATGTGGAGGCTGCTGTTAGATCCATGTTGTGGTTTTACCGCACAACACCCCACTGTCTCACCAAAATAGCGCCCTTTGTATCTCTTAGAGGTTGGATTCCCACGTCCGCCTTATATCCTGCTTGGCTTTTAAGAACTGTTTGTGATAAAGTGTCATGCTGGGTGGACCAAAGTGCATTGGAATCCAGGGTTGAAGCGGCACAAGAAAAGATGTGTATTAGATATGATCTAAAAAATTCTGTAAAACCACTTACATTTTTCCCTGGTGACATGGTTCGAGTCAAGAACTCTAATTTTGTAAAAAAAAGGTGGTGCGACATTTGGTGATCCTGTGTGCGTTGAGAAAGTGTGTGGTGGTGCTGTCATGGTACGTGGGGAGCATTGGTGGAATGCTAGCAAAGTGGTGAAGGTTGCTGGAGAAACTAATCCAGTCTCTGAACCCTCAGAACCTTCGAACTGTGCCAAGTGTGATGTTGCAGTATTTCCTCCCTCTGCCGGAGAACATGGTTCTAGTGGGGTATCAAGGAGGTCGTGCCGTGTCAGACGGGTACCTTGGAAACTAAGATGAATACCTTCAATGCCATATTGTTTTCTTCTTTTTCCTCAATGCCGTAAGAAACTAAGATGAATACCTTCAATGCCATATTGTTTTCTTCTTTTTCCTCAATGCCGTAATGTACTTTTCATGCAATTGTTATGATACCTTTTGTACTACTTGTTTTCTTTTAACAGTCTTTCTTGGGGGGTTGGGGTTTTTCTTTTTTAGGTCTTCTCTTTAAAAAAAAAAAGAGGTAAGATGTTGTGTTTAGCAATGCTTGTTCATTGTTATTGGTACAACTCCCACGCGCTGCTGTGGTGTTCTCTCGTGTGTGGGGGATTCCACGTTTGACAGTTGGTGGCTCTCGCTTGCGGTGAAGAGCAGCAGTGGCTCATTGTACCCACATTAAACCTACAAGAGTATTTACTTACCGTGTCCTGTAATCCTTACCTTCGAGGACACCACATATACCATTTGTTAAAGACCCTGAACAAGAGTTATAGGCCTGAACTGCTGCCGACGAGGGCCTGTAACGAGGGTGGGTGCCTTTAACAATCAGTATAGCCCGAGGTAGAAGGGCTATAAGGCAATTAGAGCATTCCACCTACTAAGGGTAGAATTATCTAAATTGAAAAGTGAGAAACATGAAGACAAGCATTGGAATTCTGGAGCCAAAGGCTTATGTCAGCCATTATACTCCTGGAGCCACTCCATTGTCTTCAGTGGAGCTCTCAGCATTCCAGTGTTCTAATTTATGTTATATTTATTTGGAACCCACACATACGCAAACACTTTTTCCATATTGATAAAAATACAATGGGCTAAATACAAAGTGAAAAGGAAAAAAGGTTAAAAGGAGCATCTCATGCAAAACTACATCTAACAGAAGGGAGATAAAAAAAATATGTATTGGGCGAGCAGCCAGGTTTTGAATGATTTCTTGAAGCTGGACAGACTGGACAATTTTGATGATGTTCTTTACTTCACCTTTAAGAAAGAAAAAGCACCTGGTTGCCCTGCGATTTTTATATGTAGTTTGATCGTCCACAAATCTAGTCATATACAAAACTCATTTTAAATCTATTAGGAATAAATAAAAAATATTATTTACATACACATCTTTCAGTTTTGAATGGACCTAGGAGGTTGTTTGTTTTGTTATATTAACATTTTCACCCAAAAACTATTTGTGTTAATGTGATCTTTGTATATTACGCAAAAATTCGCCCTAGGCATGTGGCCGCTGCAGAATATTGTAAACTTTGATCGATTGAAACTTCTTGCTTAGACGCCCACCACAAGATGTAAAATCTAAATGGTAAACGTGCAATCATCTTCTGAATAGTTGACATACATAATCAATATTGCTAAGAATATACATTGAAAATGAATTTCAGCGGCATGCATTTGACTCAAATTGTGGCTGTTGCTATGGTGATTTCCTTTTAGTGGTGAGCAGATGTGGTGAAGAAAAGTGCTATTGCTACTCATGCCTCTCAAGAGGTGCCATGCTAGCAGCTTCTGTGTGAAGCTGATTATTTTTTACCTTTGAACAACCATTCTCAATAAAGAGGAGACAGCAGCAGCATCTTCTCCCTCCCGGGCATGTTGTCTGCTCTTTAATTTGACACATGATGCTACAAAACAAAACTCGACACATTGAACTGAACACCTTGAAACACTCACTGGAACTCACTTCTGTAAAGTGGGGCAAGGACGCTTCCACTTTAGACATGATACTGAAATGTTCTTAAGAACTCTGGGGCTTATTTACAATTTTAATATGGGAAAAAGTGAGGCACCGGCAGCGCAAGGGGCTTGTAAATAAACCCCCTAATGTGGAAAACAACTGCTCTACATTCTGAAAGGTTCTGCAGGATGTGCTATGAAGCTTATTGAAGTTGTTGTGGCAGAAATAAAATCTGCATCATCTGAATATGTATAATTGGCAGTATTGCCCTTAATGCAGTTACTGGCATACACTGCAAGATTTCTATGTCATATACTTACTGTATTAATTCAAAGATGAAGAGCCATAACTCATGCCAGATGTCAATGTAATGATTATTTAAATATGCATCATTTTTACAAGGAATGCCCTTACGACAGATTGGTGTGCATCACCACATATTGGTTCTCATGATCGTTCGTAGCTGATTTGCATAGGTTTATTGCAAGTGGTGAGCACTTCGGTAGACAGTGATTTGCGGGGACACAGTGTACAGTAATTACTATATATATTCCAGTGGTGGATAAGATGAACCTGTTAGAAATTCGGCTCTTTCATCAGCTAATCATGAAACCTTTACGTTAGAGCCAGAATAAAATAACGTGACAAGAACAAAACAAACAAAAATGAAATCAACTTTTGTTGATTTAAATTATTTAAGAAGTTAGATCCTGATGCATGGTTACTTAACCATGGGGCATATTCACAAGGAGCTATCGCCGAATTAACGGCACTTTATCTCAGCCAAAGTCATGATAAATTTACCTCCCCATTCACAAGCCGGTGTTAACAGCCCACAGCACCAGTTTACCCGCGATAGCAGCCGCAAAAAACATCGCCACAGAGGACCCCCGCAAATATCGCTAATGAGATGCAGAGTAGGCGTTCCCGTGACAAAAGCCGAGACAACATCACACCTCAACATTCACAACGACCAGCCACATCGGCGATAAAAACACAAAACAGGCGATAAGGCGCGTTAGCACCAGGAAATTTACACCTGCTCTGACCTGGTGTAAAGTCGGACGGCAGCCAGCACCACAAAAGGGAGCACAGCCCAGGGCCACATCCGAAGGGCAACAGATGCCATGGAGCCACTCATCATGCGGCCCGGACACCCAAGAGGGCCACAACACCCACTGCCACCACCCCAGGACCCCAACCCACACCCGGAACACCCCCTCCCGGACTACCACAGACGCAGCACAGACAAAGACAGCGGACCCCCAGAAAACGTACCAGCCGCACAGATCCAACATCTGACAATGTCACCGTCCACTACAGGCTGAAAGGGACAACCATCCTATGCATCCTAACCATCATCGCCTAACAGGCCTACGGCACCAACACACCGGACAACCAACATCCCACCCCACACAAAGCTGCTGGCTTGGCTTCACCTGTTGGCCCCAGGTACCCCCAAACAACACCCACCAGAGTCGGAGGAGTCACACAGCCAGCCACATCCAAGTCCCCTACACCTGTCCTGGACATCACCATCACCCTGGTACCCCAGTCCCCATACGTCCAACACAATGCGTAGGATCCGCTGGAGACAAAGCAAGGACCATACACCATAGCAGGATGCACGCACGTGTTGGGGGCAATCCACAGCACACATGTACTACCTGTGCCCCCTGGTGACACAGCACACAATCACCTCAACAGGAAGCACATGTCTCACATCAATGTGCAGGCAACAACAGAACACCGTGGAACCTCCAACAATGTCGCCTTCAATTACACAGCCAGTGTGCATGATACCTTCATCCTCCGACAGTCCATCATCAACCATCGTACCCAGGATGGCAACAAGGGAAATGCACACCCCTTTGGCAAGTTCGAAATGAACACCCCACACACCTCAACTCCACAACCATGCAACTCACATCTCTGGCAATGCACACGTCACAAAATCACAACCAACATGCACAACAACATGACCACCCACCAGACACGACAGAACAACTTACAATGGTAACGTGGGCAAGTCCTGAACATGAGCCATCAACGGCATGGCACCTCAGCCACATAATAGCCAAATGTGGGGAGAGGTGGCAACCAGGCATGTGTGAAGGATGCAGTAGAACCATGATCGGGAAAGCACACAATGCCAAGAGTGGCGGAGATGTGCTGGACAGACCGCAGTATGCAGAACACACCCATATCCATGGCGACATACACCTCTGGCGTATGGAGTGCAGTGGACAGTGGACGCAACCATGTCACCCCAGCCAGTGTGGGACCTCGCGGAAATGTTGCCTGTGACGCCACTCCATAAGCGTCACCGGAGTGGGATGGCCCGGCGTAGGCCACGCCAGCGTAGGGGTATAAATAAAAAGCACGTAGGCCTGGGCGTGGTCCTCTCCCGGAAAGCCCCACGCCTCTGCCAGGGCGGCGCCTTCCACCCCGCCATGAGGCCGATGCCGTCCTCGTGAGCGGAGTTGCCTGTGATGCTGTGCGCCTGCCAGACTCCGGCACGCTGGACCATGAACCAGTCAGGCCCGCCCCTGCGCAGCCAGGCCACACTGATCACCTGCCGACACCAGCGTGTGTCAAGGAGGGCCCACCACGTGCTGGCGCAAGCTCCAAGCTCGAGTCCCGCGACCTTGACAGCCACCTCAGACCATCACGGCCTCCACGACACAGGCCCACTTTAGTCCTTTCTCGTTGACGTACTCTACTGCCGCCTTCAGCCTACTCTTCGGACCAGTAGGTCCCATATGTGAAACTGTGTCCTGAGTCATGAATGGCAGTGACCCCAAATCCGGGCCAGCGGCACCAGCACCAGACCCCCCCGATCAGTGAGGCATAGTTCCATATGGGCATCTTGCGACACGTGGTGCCACTAACCCTGTTCAACGTCAGCCGGCTACACGTGGTGCCACTAACCCTGTTCAACGCCAGCCGGCTACACGTGGTGCCACTAACCAAATACAAATAATACATTATTTTGATCACAAGAGTAAAAGGTAGCCATATTAAATTACTGATCAGGCATATTAAATCAGACTAAGTCATGGAGAAGACAGTTGACACTGTTAGTATTGTGAATTGACCAAAAGCATATTTAGAGAGTGTTAGAAATGGGGGTCTCTAGTTGGCAGAGGTAGGTACCTTTGTCCAAATAGGGACCCTTGCTTCTAGTCAGGGTAAGGGAGATACACACTTTAGATAACCCCTGCTCACCCCCTGGGTAGCTTGGCACGAGCAGACAGACTTATCCCAAAGGCAATGTGTAAAGTATTTGTACTCAAAACACACAGTAATACAGTGATAACACCAC
Source organism: Calotriton arnoldi (assembly GCA_963921515.1). Lineage (NCBI taxonomy): Eukaryota > Metazoa > Chordata > Amphibia > Caudata > Salamandridae > Calotriton > Calotriton arnoldi. Next base: position 371,631 of record CAWUFW010002773.1, read on the forward strand.
AAATGGACACCACACCAGTTTAGAAAAATAAAGCATATTTATCTAAACTCAACAAGACCAAAACGACAAAAATCCAACATACAAGTATTAATAAAATGACTTTAAAAGGGTTTTAGGCAACTCGGTCCAAAGAAAACTATGGATGCGTGATTTATCTCAAAGTACCTGTAGTTGCAACAAAATTCACAAGGCCAAACAGCCGCAGCGATGGGAGGCGTCAAAAAACAAAGAGATGCGTTGTTTCCTGAGACCTTGTGGATGCTATGCGACAGTTCTGCTGCACGCAGGAGAGCGGTGTGTCAGGTCCGGTCTGTAGGGGGAAAACGATGTGTCGATTCTGAGGCGACTCCGATCCACAGGTGATGCGTCGGGAAAACTTGCTGCACAGGTACGATGCGTGGAAATCCTGGGTGCGTCAGTGATCGATGCGGCGACGTCTAGCGGCACTGCTTCTGTTTCTTCAGCCGTGACCCCTCGATGCGTCGGTTCTTGAAGCGACAACAGGCGCTGCGTTGGTTTCAGCAGCAACACAGCAATGCGTGGAGATTCTTCTCGCACTGTGGTGCTGCGTCAGAAAAAACTGCTGCTAGAAGAGCGATGCGTCGATTTTCTTTTAGTTGCGTTACTTTTCCAGCTCCTAACGGCAGAAACAACCTCCAGAGGCCCAAGACAGTCACAAGCACCTCCTGGCAGGTCAGAACTCCCAGCAAGCAAGTTTAGGGGAGCTGGGTTGAAGTCTTTGTGTCCCTGAGACTTCAAAACAGGAGGCAAGCTCTACTCAAGCCCTTGGAGATCTTCTTCAAGCAGGGGACACAGCACACAGTAAAGTCCTTCTCCTTTCCTTGGCAGAAACAGCTACTGCAGGCCAACTCCAGACACACAGCAAAGGGGCAGTACTTCTCATCAGTTTCTCCAGCTCTTCTCCTTTGCAAAGGTTCCTCTTGATTCCAGAAGTAGTCTAAAGTTCAAGGGTTTTAGGTCTAATACTTATACCCCAAAATGTCTTTGTTCTCTTTGTGCAAGGGTCTCTGAGCCCAGTCCAAAGCAGTTCTGTCCTCTCTGGTGGAGCTGCCCGGCAGTAGGTGGAGACAGCATTGTGTAAGGCAGACAGGCCCTATTCAGGTGCAAGGGAAATCTCCTCCCACCACTCTAAATGCAGACCGGGCCTATTCAGGTGATAGTGAGAACTCCTCCCCCTACTCTGATTGCAGCCCAGGTCTATTCAGCCCAGCCCTGACTCATTCAGGAAAGGCAGGACACACATCAACCCCCCCCCCGGTGACTGTCTGAGAGAATGCACCTCCCCAGCCCCTGTCACTCCCAAACCAGACAGTCAATACACAAACAGGCAGAGGCACATAGAATGGTTAAACAAGAACATGCCTACTTTCTAAAAGTGGCATTTTCAAGCACAGAATTAAAAAAACATCTTTACTAACAGATGTGTTATTAAATTCTGAGTTCAGGGAGCCTAAACTTTATTTCTCTATCTTCTCTCAATGGAAAGTTATATTTATAAGATGTTATAAATAAACTCCCATTCTATCCTTTGGGGCAAGATAGCCTTTCAATAGTGAAAAACGAAATTGGCGGTATTTCACTATCAGGACATGCAACCCGCCCAGGGGGGTACCTTGGGCCTACCAATGGGGTTTCCTTACATGTAAGAAAAGGGAAGCTTAGGGCCTGGTAAGTGGGTGCACTTGCCAAGTCGAGATGGTGGTCAGCAACTGCGCACAGACACTCCAATGGCAAGTCTGAGTTACCTTTTCAGAGCTACTCATGTTGGTGGCACAATCAGTGCTGCAAGCCCACTAGTAGCATTTGATTTACCGGCCCTGGCACACTTCAGTGCACTTTTCTAGGAGCTTACCAGTAAAACAAATATGCCAATCAGGGAGAACCAATTGTAACAACAATTTACACAGAGAGCTTATGCACTTTAGCACTGATAAGCAGTGGTAAAGTGCCCAGAGTCCTATAGCCAACAACAACAGGTCATGGAAAAATAGGCGGAAGAAGCAAAAGTTTTGGGAATAACCCTGCAAAAAGGGCCAAGGCCAACAGAGAGAAAAAGTGGTAATCATCAAAAAGGAAGTTCAATCAAATCCAATGAAACTATGTAATTTATTATTATATTTCCTAGTGCTTTCAAAATATAAACAACTAGCAACTTGGAACAGGTGTTTCTTTTTTATCATTTGGAATTTGAAGACTACAGTGATTTAAAGACCTTTTTGTCCTCTGCTATCTCTTCCAAATGTGGCTAGGAACGACAAACGCAAATGCATCAATAGACACTATTTAAAATTTTATGATATTTTAGTCCTAGACCATTTATGCATCTGAGAGGTCCTTAACACTGTATTTGGCACTGGTTACATATCATAATAACTTGTTATTGAGAACATCAACTGACTTATTAGCAGAGCCCGGGAAAGAAGTGACCAGCAGCTCGCCGTGGCCTTTCATTGTAGGCTGGGTGCCTACGGAAATGGATTGGCTGGTATAATCTAATCCAGAAAGGAGCCATGGAAAAAGCATAGAAGCGGACCCTTGTCCATATGGGTTGAGTGGCCATCTTACATCCATGATTCATAGCAATACCTTTTTATAGATAGTTTGATCATCCAGGTCAGAAACAAATAGTGACCTGAAAAACATGCTACAGAGAACATGCATGTACACAGATTGTACACAGATGTACAAGGATCCAACCATGGGTGACTGCCCTTCATCTCTTAGGCACTAGAGAAAGCTGTGTCTCCATGCGTTATAGTTTCTTTGTTGCAGCCCATGAGAGTAGAATGTATGTGAAGATTTGAGGAATGGAGAGGTGATGAGTAATTGTATTTGTATTTATATTGTGCTTGCTACCCCTTTTGAGGCATTTAAGTCCTTGACACCAGGCAGCACGCTGCTCCGAGAGCCCAATGTTAGTGGTTAGTCCACTGTTTATCGGTTATTGGTGGTTATTGGAGTTAATCTTGAGCTCTCAAGGAAACCATTCCATGCATTTACCCACGTATTTTTGTAGTAGATTAAATTGATAGTACGTAGGTGTAATCAGTAGTATGGGTTTTGTGAGTTTATGCAGATGGTTGGTGGGATTGATATTTGAGCTACATGGGATACAGGAGTGTGAATTACAAAGGAGGTTGTTATTATCTTTGGAAGGAAGAGTGGGCAATTTGCAGAAATGAAATCATAGCAATTAAGGCAAACACACATCACAGAGTAGGCTGTAGTCAGAGAAAAAAGATGTGCAGGGATGAAAAGTAAAAAGTGTTATTGAAGTAAAAAAGAGAGGTGAAAATCAGAAGTTTTGTGTCAAAGTCCTTTTTTCATGCAGGGATTTAGGAATATAGAGAAGACTTTTGAGACAGAATTCTATCTGAAGTTGCAACACAGTGGAAAGAAACATTATTTGTGTATGATATTGTGCTCTACTAGATACTTTTGACAGGCACTAGAATGAGATGAACAACATATCCACTGCTTAAATGCCACTACCACTTCACCACTTCAGCAAGAAAAGCTGATCAGCTCAGGCATTGGAAGTGGAAATTAATGATTGGATGTGTATTTGGGGAACTATCAAAAGATTTAGGCAGTGCTTGAAAGAAGCAGTAACCTTGTGATCGTTACAACGTGAAAACATAAAGGGGTGCATAATGCAAACATTGAGAGGAGATTCTGGTGTGTCCTGTGCAGTAGCGGCTGGTGACATTTGAAAGTGGTGAGGCGTAAAGTTATCGTGGTACTGCACTGAGGCGAGCGAGCGTGGCGAGCGAGCCCGAACAACCTACCGGGTTTTAAAAAAAAAAAAGAGTGGATAAATGGAGCATTTTCAAGCAAATTTGAGGAAGCAGGAAGGTTGATAAAGCACTTGCGAAAGTGTTATGACATCAATAGTAGAGATTTCATATGATAATGACGTAGGTAGCCGCTTGTTCAGTATAATCAGAGAACTTCACTTTACAACCCCCAAAAACACAACGCACTGACTCACCTGTAAGCACTGTATTTTCCTTTACAATTGCCTTCTCAATATTTTGGCAACTGTGTACCTCCTTCACTCACAGTTGCACAGAATCACAATCGCAACTTAAATAAGTGACATTTGCTTTGATTATTCAGCAGAGAGGCCAGGGTTGGATGGCCAAGTTTTCTGAACACCTTTTTCACCCACTGACAGGCACTGTGAGAAATTGACACAGCCTTCAGCCTTTGCTCTAAAGCTCTCAATGGTGGCCCGTTAAAAATGCCTGAACGCAACTCAGTTCAAAGTATGCACTGTACAAGAAATATGCTACACAACAAAATACAGAAATACAGCATCCTGGAAATAGTGGGCACTCTTAAGGAATGCAAGATTAAGTAAAACATGTGAAACATAAACAAAAACTATATCACTGACATGGAATACCTTAATGTTTTATACATTCATTGTTCAGAAATCAGTAATTTTCCAGTTGTGGATGGGTGGATTGGTGGATGCATGCATGCAGGTATGTATGTATGTATGGATGGATAATTGGTGATGTGGATGGATGGGTGGGGAAGTGAATAAATGCGTTTGAGGAGGATGGATGGATGAATGGGCAAATATGCTGATGGGTGAATGAATGGCTGTGTAGGCTATGGGTCGATGGATGAGGTTGTGGTGCGAATAGAGGGATGCAGTAAGGAAGGGGTGGATGAATTGGCTAGAGCATTAAAGAAATCGCCACTGCAGGCATAATTATGCAGCACACGCTGCAGGATGACACAATTCGTGGTCCTGTTCATAGCACACAGGGAGGATTATCAGTGGAAGCAGTGACAATTCCTTCTGCTGCAACCGCCCTTTAACTTGAGAAATTAAACCAGTGAAGCACACAGCAGAAAGTGCCATTAATTCTGTTTTATGAGGCAGACAGGAATATGTTCTCCTTTCATTACTGATGTGTGCAGTCATGAATGTCCCACAAACACCACCAACAGCCCTGGGTTAAAATGAGGTTGCACATGTTATTCCGACTAGGAAGCAGGTGGGAGACAGGAGAGCCCTATTTAAGATTATTACCGACAGATTTGGGGCTCTTGCTTACCAGCTCAAAACACCATTCTAAGAAAAGGAGCGCTCTTGCTCACCAGCTCAAAACACCGCTCTAAGAAAATAACAAGAAATCTGTTCACTCAAGCAGCACACGTGGATGATGATGAAGCCAGTATGAGCTGCCATGAAGGAGGCAGACTAAGCACATTCCACAGCAGCACCAACAATGCGCATAGTTCCTAAAGCCACGCACATCAGCCTGACACCTGAGTAGATGTGTGCTTTCCTTTTTACACTGTGACCGGGGAAGAGATGGCGTTTTGTAGCACTGTCCCGCCCATAAACCAAAGCCTGCCTCCCATCTCCCCACAGAAGCTCTTCTCTTTTGCCTAGGCATGGTGGTCACGGTAACCCCCGCCACCCGCAGACACAGTTAACGAGGTTACTGGCAGCTTTTCTTTGACTGAAATCCACTCACACCCGAAGAGAGGTCCACCGTCCGGAATGGCATTCACAGATTAAGCCACGGTTTATAAGCTTCCACTAAACTGCCAACTTCCCTTCCCTCACGTGGACCCCCAAACTCCTCCCTAACAAGCCCATCGCACCCCTTCCGCTCTTTCCAGCCCGCTCTCTCACCTCTCCGACCGGTACTGTGGAAACTGGCAATGTTCAGATGAGATACCCTTAAATAAAACTTCCCTTAAATAAAACTTAACTCACCTTTCCCGGGTCCCGCGTTTTCTGAGCTCCAGCTCCGGCTCCTGCTGCTCCCGGCCGGGCCTGCGTTGAACCTAGGCAGCCTCGCTCCCCTAAGGCAAGCTAATCACAACGCTGCCATAGCAGCATTGTGATTGGTGAGGCGCAGCAGAAAGCGCCCCAGCCGGGCCATTTTCTCTATGTAGGCTGCATGCAGCAGCCTGCATAGAGAAAAAGGGGGAGTGCGCATGACTGCTTTGTTCGGCCCTGCGGCCGACCAAACAGTCAGTACCCACAACAGTGGGTAAGCCACTCCCCCCTGCCCTCAAGCAGGACCGCCCACCCGCCCTCCCTCAACCAGGCACCAGGCACTTCTGCTTTCTCGCAGTGCGAGAAGCAGAAACATAAAATGGTAGTTTTACCATTTTATGTTTCTGCCTTCTCGCACTGCGAGAAAGCAGTGGGGCGACGCCCCCACGCCCGCATGGTGGAGCCGCCACTGGTCCTGTGTGGGCTGCTGCTTCACCCTCGGGTTCTGTAAATGCCCAGCAGCTTCCCCCGATTGTTAGTTTCCTTGTTCTCCATGCATAATGTTTGTTCGCTATATCACATGTTTCTGTTTTGAAACCTAAATAAAGAAATTTTGCGAAGAAAAGACAAGAGATTCTGTTTATCTAGTTAGATTTTACAGATGGCTGTAGAACTAATTGAGTAGCAATCAACCACTTTCTACATCCTGCTGGAAAAATTGCAAGTTTGTTTTTCAAAAGCTCCGAACCACTCCTACCATGCCTACTTGGGTTCTACTGGGTTAACATACGAGCAGGGTTCACTGCTTTAAAGAGTGCCTGTGGAACAAAAAAATTAGGTGCCTCAATCAGCTTGTGTCAATGCTGTCTGACAGTCCACTCATAGAAATAATGCAAATGCTCTTCTCAGGGATTCAGAATCTTCCTTTACCTGTAATATGAAAAAACTACTAAGTGGTTTGTAGGAATGGAGAGGAGATATTGTGACCATGCATTATTAGGAATAACAATTGCAACTATAAAAGCAAAAATTATAAAATTTTAATGACAAGCCACTTTCTGCATGTGCTAAAATATTATGAAGAAGCATGATCGGGATCGTGTATTAAATTAATAAGGAAAGTCTTAGCTTCTGCCATAAATCGATAAACACCAGTGAGAACAGGGCCATTGTTAGTATGTAGTAACACTTTCATTCACAGTGGAAACTTGTTTTAAATAATAAGTGCATGCCAGACAAGGATCCAGGACTTTGGGAGGCACCTCTTGAGGATCAGGAACTGACTCCAGCAAAAGCCAGAAGGGCTCAGGCAGGTCTAATTGCCGGTCCAGGCAGGTCCAGTATAGCAGATCAGCTAAGTAGCTGCAGGGAGACTTCTGGAGCTTGTTATTTCCCTGTTGCTCAGAACAGAAGGTCAGCCGTTTGACCCTTGGAGTCACTCTGGTAGTCCTGGGATGAAGCAACAAGACAGTCCTCAAGCAGTAGGCAGTCCTCTGACAGTACAGGGCATGCCTCATGCAGCAGGGTAGTACTCTGGAGTACAAGCCTGTCCTTTGAGTTCTCCACCGGTCCAGGAGTGAACTAAAGGGTGGACCCGAGGGTTCTATTTTTATACCCTCAGGCCAGCTTTGAGGTGGAAGAAGCTTCTAGAATTTCTGCCCCCAGATGGTTCTGGAATTTCCTTCTTCCCTGCCCAGGTTCCAGGAGGTCTAGAGTGACAAAAGAGTGGTGTGAAGTTCTTTGTGAGTATGCTGAGGCAGCTCCTTTGAAATGTAAGTGGGGCACTAAGAGCTCCACACCTCCCATCCTGCCTAAACCTATTCACACATTTGCTTGCTGTCTGGGAGGAATACACAAAGGTCAGTTGCCAACTGCTTGCAGTCATGTATACTAGGACACAGGCTGAAGGCACCAAATGTGCTGTCTAGGGCCTACATTAGGGGGTGACTTATGTGTATTAAGAAGGAAGGTTTAGGCATGGCAAAGAGCTTATTTTACCAATTCAATTTGGCATTTTAAAACAGTGCACAGGCTGCAGTGGCAGGCCTGAGGCATGTTTTGTAGGTCTACTTAAGTGGGTGGCACAAAAAGTCCTGCAAGCCCAAGAGCATTTAATTTATAGGCCATGAATACCTGTGGTACCACTCTACTAGGGACTTATAAGTAAATCAATGTGGCAGTTGGGGGTAGGCCACTTTTACCATGTTTAGGGGAGAGAGCACAAACACCTTAGCACTGGTTAGAAGGCCAAAATAAGAAAGAAATTAGCAAACGGGGGGATATGTGGGGGGTAGGCAAAAGGTTTTGAGGAAGGCAACTCTAAGGTTGAGAGGTCTAACATCACACTTTTGGCAACTCTGAGGTAGGAAAAAGAACATTGCGAATGGTTGCAAAGCTTACATACTGAAGCAATTGTTTTCATGACAATGATGCTGCACATACCTGGGCAATATAATTCTGGCTTGATAATGATGTTACAAGTAATATATCAGTATGGTTTCTGTAATAATATTATTTCTTTACATAGCCACGTTTTAGGGAATTCACCTTTCTTGTATAGACTCCCTGGGTTTTTTGCCTTTTGATTTGCTGAACCCTATTTTTGCTGACTGTAGAACTCTGTGCACTTTACCCATGCTAAGCAGTTGCAAGGTGTCTGTGCTCCCTCTTTTAACTTGGTTGAATTGGCATAACCCTAATTGGCAGACTTAACGTAATTATATGTCCCTAGTATGCAGTACAAGCTGTAAATGCCACTAGTGGACTGCAACACCTGTAATGCCATCCACTACAGTGGCAGTGGAAACATAGCTTCAGGACTGCCATTGTAGCTCGACTGGAGAAGTTGAAATACTACAATTTAACCTGTCAAATTAAACACTTTTGGAAGGTCTAAACCTTTCTTTTAAATATTCATAAATCACCGCTAAGTAGGCCTTACTGCCCATAAGGCAGGGTGCATGGTATTGAAAAGTAGGACAAGTAGAATGCTCACATTAAAGATGACATTTCAGTGACTAGAGGATGTAGCCTTACGGCTAGAGCGGTCAACCTCGAAGCTGGGGAACTGGGTTCCAGTCTCGGCAACGACGCTCAACATCCTGTGATTCTGGGCAAATCACTTAATCTCCCCGTGCCTAACAAAACTTAATGTGTCCTCATGTAACGCAACTGGTGCTCATGTAAAGCGCTCTGATACCCGATGTACCGGGTCTAGTTTGCGCTATATAAAACTCTAAAAAAAAAAATGCTATTTTCCCTGTGATATGGCTGGCTTCTCCATAGAAAAACAATGGGATGCCCTATTCAATTTAATGATGTTATCTTTGGCAAGGAAATACCGAAATACCTAGAAACAGCATTCAAGACTTTACTAAGAGCCCAATTTAAAGGTGAATTCGGATTTTTTATAAATATAAAGGAAAAGGTTCTTCTAGAAAGTAGCCTTTCCTTACTTAAAGCCTCTTCAGGCTAATTGGCATTAGCCCCCAGCTGCATCCCTTTTAGTGTGTAAGCCCTGAATGAGGTGTTAATACTCCTCCCAGAGCAGAAACAAAGGCCTGGGTGTGGGGAGGTGTTTCTGTTCCTTTGACGTGATTACCATTTGGGCAGTGCCCAGGAACTTAATTTACTTCAAAGGGACTTTTTTTGTCACAGATAGATGTCAGATGACATGTGGATAGGCCTCTTCTTTTGTCCCCCAGTCAGGCAGGCACCAACCCCAGTAAGGACACATATGAGATGCTGCAAAAGTGGTAAGGTAGGGAGTAAGGGCCGTCTGAAAAATGGCTGCATGTCCACCCACCCAATTTAGATGGGTGGACACGTAGTCATTTTTTACTGTTCCTGACCGCCAGTTAAATCCTAAATTCAGTGAGTGGCCTCCGCACCATGGGGAAGGAGTAATTTACTCTGCCCTTATGGCAGAATGGTGGGCCATTCGCCTAAATATACATCAGGCCCTAAATCCCAAGGTAAAACCTCCAACTGGGTCGAACCTGGTTTCTCTGTCCGACCCTTATTCCATCATGGTCGAGCTCAATTCACAAGTAGGTCTCAGTCTTCCACGCCCAGTTGACTCTGGTTGTCACTTAATGGTCCCCCTGATTGAATTTTTGTGGTTTTGGTTAAATTCAATTCAATTCAGTTCAATTGTACTGTAATTTTCTAAATAGGTTTGGGATTTTTATTGTGCTGTGTTTTGACTGTATTATTATGTTATGGTATTACATAACTATTTACACATAGGCTCAAAGTTAAGCCTTTCTGCTCAGTGTCGTAGCTACCACGGGGTTGAACTCAGGTTAGTTAATGTAGTGACTTTAGTGATTCATCATAACAAGTATTGTGTTTGTTACTTAAGGTGAGTAGTCACCCCCATTAACTAATAATCCAATTTCTTACTTCCGCAATGGTGATTTTTGGCACAGCAATGGTGTTTTACATTTGGGGCAATATCCAAACTGACATGACAAAGAAAGGTTTTCATATTAGTGCTATATGGATACTGTCATCATGCAACTCCCAACAACCAAACCAATCTAAGGACCTACTTACATGTCTACATCAAAATTTAATAACATCCAGCTCTATATGTATTTCTTCACTGACCTCACCATAAAGTTTGGATTTGACTTCTTCAGTTATGCTTATAATATGCAGCTTAGTATGCACGTTACCAACATCCAATCTAACTTGCAGTAATACACCATCTTTCAGCGTTGCCATTATCTTACCTAACATAATAGAATAATCAATCATCAAAAACTGTCAAATAAGCAATAACTTCTCCAGGTTTTGCCATAATGATGCTCATCTGCTGGTAGTTTTTAGAATTAAAATGTATAGACAAAAAAACTCAGTTATCCCATCAGTTACCCATTATTTTATGTCTACCATTTAATATGAAAGGCTATGGTTATTAACCATACAGTTTTTTATGTTGATGATTGTTCCATTTGAACACCTGTATCAACAAATCATGTTAATTCAAAAGGGGAGGCACCCATTAATGGAGAAAAATATATCTACCCTTCCCCATTTCTTGGGATACTTACAGTGGGGCAAGAATGGTGGCCCCATGTGTATGGAATATAAAGTTTGTTAACAGCATCTTGCATGGTCGCCTTTTTCAAATGTAATTTGTTTGTTGTTATACCATTTTATGGAATACACAAGGACAGCCAAAACAAATACTACATATCAGTTATAATGTCATATCTGTAAGCTATCCATCTGTATTCAATATAATCATCCCAAGTACATTCAAGGTAATTATAATACATGAGATCCTCTAATCCAGGTATAAAAGCCCTTCTCTAATTTCCTTAGAGGACCTATGACTCATCTAGTCATCTGTAGTAAAGAAATGGCATCACAATGCTTGCTGCAAGAGCCAGCAGCCAGGATGAAAGGCAGGTAATGGAACATAATTGTAGCTGCAATCTAAACGAGGAAAAGGGGAACTGGCTTTTCTTTCTACTGAAATGATTTTCTAAAATGAAGAGTATGGAGAAGAAAGGAGACGGCAACATGTTTGTCTTTTTCCATGTTACAGTTCACTACAGGAACAAATCTCTCTGTATTTCAACATAGCATTTTTTATTCTAATTTACATGCAACTGCTCCTACTATGTTATGGCAAAAAACACTATAACTGCATTTTGGTATTTTAAATTTTGTGGTACAGGTTCTAATTTTATTCTTTATGTCTGACATGAACATGAATGAGCAAGGCATTAAGGTCTTAAGCTGTTTGTGTGTAGGGTCAAGGTGTGACCATGTACTATAAGAAATTAACTACCCCCTCTGCCATACATTAAAGGGATATTGGAATTCACCTTGGAGTTCAGGACAAATTGTGTAGTTATTGCTCAAACTATAATTGTTAGCAGTTTCCACTCTTCTCCTCCTCTGTTGATCATAGACCCCTAAACACTGATTACATCATATATAACAGGCAGTGGGTGACCATCAATGGGAGGAGGGTGGAGACTCTGAGAGACACAGGAGCCAGTGTGACATATTTCAGGTGTCAATGGGTGTCTGAAGAGCAGGTTGTTCCCAATGTGCTTCACCCTGTAGTTGCTGCAGACAACTGTGAGCACCTGTGTAAGGTGGCGCAGGTTCCCTTCGAGTCGGGAGGGCTCAGGTTCCTTGCAGGTCGTTGTTAGTCCATTCATGCCTGTTGACTGTCTGCTTGGCAATGACCTGAAGAGTTCCACATGGAAGGAGGTGGAACGCCAGGCTCATTTGGAGATGTTGGGTCTGCCTGAGTGGGTGTGTGTGACCACTCAGTTAATGGCAGCCAGTAGGGGCCATCAAGAGGACCTGGAGCCTGAAACAGTGGCCCAGGTGCCTGCCAGGAAGAGGAAAGTCAGGGGGCATGGAAACCAGCCCCAGAGGTTCCCGCGGTCCAGGAAGGAGCAGACCCTGAGGGGGATGCCCTGAAGCCCACAGAGGAGCAGCTAGCAGAACTGGGAGACTTACCGGAGCTGACCCATTGGCAGCAGGAAGGGGGTCACTCCAGGGAGGAATTCTGCAAGGCGCAGATGGAATGCCCCTCTCTTCATGGTTTGCAGCAACAGGCTGCAGACCAGGCAGCAGGTGATCAGTCCGGATCACATCTGATTTATTGGGAAAATGGATTGTTGTATAGTGAGCCTAAGGTCACTGAGCCCGGTGCAACCCTTGTGCTGGTGGTACCTGCAAGCTACAGGTCCTTCCTATTGGGTCTGGCTCATGACGTACCTTTAGCAGGACATTTGGGGTGCGACAAGACCTATCAGAGGCTTTTCACCCACTTTTACTGGCCCCTAATGAGAAGGTACGCTGGTACATACTGTAGGTCTTGTCAGACTGGCCAGGCAAGTGGTAAGAGTGGGGGGAAGTGCAAGTCTCCCCTCCAACCCTTTCCTGTGGTGAGCACCCCTTTTGAGCGGGTGGGCTTTGATATTGTGGGGCCACTGGAACCCAAGACAGCCTTAAGCAACAAGTTTATCTTGTTCTTGGTGGACCATGCCACCCGGTACCCAGAAGCTGTCCCTCTCAGGACAATCACAGCCCCCGTGGTGGGCTGTGCATTCATGGGGATCTTTTCACATGTGGGGTTACCCAGAAAGGTGGTCTCTGACCGTGATACAAACTTCACTTCGAAGTACATGACATCTTTTTGGGAGGAGTGTGGTGTGACATACAAGTTCACCACTCCTTACCATCCTCAAGGGAATGGGTTGGTTGAGAGATTCAACCGAACCCTGAAGGGCATGATAAAGGGTATTGCAGAACCCATGAGACGGAAGTGGGACGTCTTTCTACCATGCCTGTTCTTTGCATATAGGGAGGTACCGCAGAAGTCCTTAGGGTTTAGTCCCTTTGAATTACTGTATGGGCACCCTGTGAGAGGACCGCTGAGTCTGGTGAAGGAGGGCTGGGAGAAAACTCCTGGTAAGACCCCCCCAAGATGTGTTGAGCTATGTGCTGGCCTTCAGAAACCAGACTCAACGCTTCAGGAAACTCGCTCAGGCGAACCTGGAAGCCAGCCAGGAAGAAATGAAAAGATGGTACGGCCAGAATGCCACTCTGGTCGAATTTCAGCCTGGCCAAAGAGTGTGGGTGCTGGCACCAGTGGAGCCTTGTACACTCCAAGATAAGTGGACTGGTCCATATGAGGTGGTGGAGTGCAAGAGTGAGGTGACATACTTGCAGACTCCCAGGAACGTTGAGGGTCCTGCACGTGAACCACCTGAAGCTGCACTTTGAGAGGTCTGAGGTGACTATGCTCCTTGTGACAGATGATGGAATGGAGGAGGAGAGTGAGCCTCTTCCTGACCTCCTGTCAGCAAAGGAACATGATGGGTCAGTGGATGGGGTAAACCTCTCTCCTTCCCAGACCCTAGAGCAGCAGAGGGACTGTCACCATGTGCTGGGACAGTTCGCCTACCTGTTCTCCCTGACTCCAGGAATCACCACATGGTGTGTCCATGATGTGGACACTGGGGACAGTTTAGCCGTAAAGAAAAATTTTACAGGGTAACTGACGAAGTCAGGGCTAGCATCAAGGAAGAAGTTTCCCAGGTGTTGGCATTAGCGATAATAGAGCCCTGAAGCAGCCCCTGGGCTAGCCCAGTGGTCTTAGTGCCAAAAGCTGCTGTACCCAGTGCCACTCCAGAACTCCGGTTCTGTGTGGGCTACTGAAGGCTCAATGCGGTCACCAAGACTGACGCGCACCCCATCCCCAGAGCTGATGAGCTCATTGATCGGTTGGGAGCTGCCCGGTACCTCAGTACATTTGATTTACCATCTGGGTACTGGCAGATTGCCTTAACTGATGGGGCAAAAGAGAGGTCTGCATTTTCAACACCAGAGGGGCACTACCAGTTCTGGGTCATGCCTTTTGGGTTGAAGAACGCCCCTGCCACGTTCCAGAGACTGGTCAACCGAGTACTGTCCGGGCAGGAGGAGTTCAGCACCGCACACCTGCATGACATTGCTGTGTTCAGCTCCATCTGGGAGGAACACTTGCAACACCTCTGCAAAGTGTTGAAGGCTCTGCAAAAGGCAGGTCTCACTATGAAGGCCAGTAAGTGCCAGATAGGACAGGGGTCTGTGGTGTACTTAGGGTACCAGGTAGGAAGCGGCAAGGTGGTGCCCCTGCAACCAAAGATTGACACCATTCTGGCTTGGGAGGCCCCCAAGACCCAGACAGAGGTGAGAGCCTTTTTAGGTCTCACCGGGTACTACGGATGGTTTGTCAAGGGGTATGGCACCATTGTTGCCCCATTGACAGAGCTGACTTCAAGGAAGCAGCCCAGGAGGGTAATCTGGATGGATGCCTGATAGACCGCTTTTGATGCCCTGAAATCTGCCATGTTCACGGCGCCCGTACTTAATGCACCTGACTTCTCCAAAGAATTTGCTGTGCAGACAGATGCTTCAGAGCATGGTGTGGGAGCAGTACTCTCACAATTGAATGACGAGGACTTGGACTAACCCGTAGAAGGAGGCTACTTCCCAGGGAACAGAGGTGGAGTGCAATTGAAAGGGAAGCTTTTGCTGTGGTCTGGGCGCTGAAGAAGCTGAGACCCTACTTGTTTGGGACTCACTTCCGGGTTCAGACAGACCACAGACCCCTCAGATGGTTAATGCAGATGAGGGGTGAGAATACAAAACTGTTGAGGTGGTCCATCTCCCTGCAGGGAATGGACTTTACCGTGGAACACCGCCCTGGTACAGAACACACCAATGCTGATGGTCTGTCCAGGTTCTTCTGCCTTAGTGATGAGAACTCCAAAGAGGGTGGGTAGTTTTCCCCACTTTTCAGCTGGAGGGGACATGTGTTAGACCTGGCATCCTTGGCATGGTTTCCCCTGACTTTTTGCCTCTACCTCCTGTATTTTTGTTTTTGATGGCTTAGATGCTTTGGGCACTTTGCCACTGCTGATCAGTGTCAAAGTGCAAGTGCTCCCTATGAAAACTGTTATTATGATTGGTTCTCCTTGATTGGCATATTTGATTTACTGGTAAGCCCCTAGCAATGTGCATTACCTGTGCCAGGGCCTGTAAGTCAAATGCTAATAGTGGGCCTGCAGCACTGATTGTGCCACCCACATGAGTAGCCCTGAAAAGGTATCTCAGGCCTGCTACTGCAGTGCCTGCGCGCAGTTTTAAACTGCCATGTCAACCTGGCAAGTGCATCCACTTGCCAGGCCCTAACCTTCCCTTTTCCTACATGTTATTCACCCCTAAGGTAGGCCCAAGGTACCCGTGTGGGCAGGGTGCAGTGTATGTAAAAGGTAGGGCATGCCCTGGTGTGTGTGGCTTGTCCTGATAGTGAAATACTGCCAATTTCGTTTTTCACTATTGCAAGGCTATCTGTTCCCATAGGATAGAATGGGGAGTTTGCTTATAACATCGTGTAAGCATAACTACCCCTGGGAACAAGGTAGAAAAATAAAGTTTAATATGCCTGAACTCATAATGTTAAAATGCATCTTTTAGTAAGGGTGATTTTTACATTCTGTGTTTGAAAATACCACTTTTCAAAAGTAGGTATTTTCTTGCTTAGCCATCCAGTGTGCCTCTGCTAGGATGTGCATTGACTGTCTGGCTTTCGCATGACAGGGGCTGGGGATGTGCAGTGGCTCCAGAGAGTCTGGATGAGTCAGGGCTGGGCTGAAGAGACCTGGGCTGCATTTCGAGTAGGGGGGAGGAGATTTCCTTTCACATGAATGGCCCTGGTTTGCCTTCCACAACGCTGTCTCCACCTCCTGCCAGGAAGCTGCACCAGAGAGGACAGAACTGTTTTTGACTGGGCACAGGGCTTCTCTGCCACCAGAGAACAAAGGATTTTGCTGTATAAGTATTGGGTCCCAGACCCCAGAACTTTAGATCATCCCTGGAATTCAAGAGGACCCTTTGCCAAGGAGAAGTACTGCCCCTTTGCTGTGTGCTGTGTGGGGTTGGCCTGCAGTTGCTGTTTTTGTCAAGGAAAGGAGAAGGACTTTGCTGTGTGTTGTGTTCCCTGCTTGAAGGAGATCTCCAAGGGCCTGTTTGTGCTGGCCTCCTGTTCTGAAGTCTCAGGGACACAAAGACTTCACCCCCAGCTCCCCTGAACTCTGCTTCTGTGCTTTCTGACCTGCCAAGACGTTCCTGTGCCAGTTTTGGACATGTGGAGGTTGTTGCTGCTGTGGAGCTGGAGGAAAGAAGAAACTTAAAGAACTGCAAAAATCGATGCATGGCTCTTCTTGCGGCTGTTTTTCCAACGCATCTCCGCGGCGCAAGAAGAATTTCCATGCATCGCTGTGCCGCTGCGAAAACTGATGCAGCGCCTGTCGCCGCTGCAAGAATCGACGCATCAAGTGATCGCGGCTGAAGAAAACCGGCGCAGCTCCGCTCAACGCCACCACATCGATCATTATGCATCCCAGATTACCTTGCATCGCACTGATGGAGTAAGGTTTGTAAAATACATCCTCATAAACTCAAGGAACTCTATAATAATGTATTGACTGCATGAACTAATCAACTCCAGATTCACCCATCTACACACGGGGCATACGCATTTTATATAATATACTAAAACATGTTGGCATGAGTACGTATTAATTGTTTGCGCATTGAAAAACCATACTACTGCATGTTTATGCTGTGTTGTACATTGCACATTTTGCATGTTGTGCACAAATAACGAAAAAGTTGCTTTAAACTAATAACTTTCGCTAGGATTTATTTAACATATGGCATTAGTATAGTGGGAGGTAAACATAATGGGTTTATTTTCATGAATTAATATTCTTTTGTGTTTGTTTATTTTAGTATGGGATTGGGCCTGCATAAAAATGGCCTCTCGTTGAAACCAGCATGTGGCTGGCCTGGTCGGTGTGAAATGCGCATGCGCCAAATTGAGTTGCCTGCTCGCAGACTACAGAGTGTTCCCGATGATGCAATCCGTGTGAAGGCCATGTTGACCTGTGTCTTATTGTTTATGTGCCAAGATGCGACAGCGACTGTGGGAACAGCCATCACTACGTGCAATTTGAATGTGAAGACGGATGTTGATATTAACATTGTAGCCGAATGTATAAATATGAATACAAGTAGTATATGAAATTAATTTGTCTTAATCCTTCCTTTGCTAGAACCAGTATAGGATGGATTTGTGGGAAGAACTGGCTGAGGCGACCATAGTATGATGTACGACAACCAATCACAGTTCGAGTTTTTACTGATACTGCAACATTGTAAAATAGTGTGCAGGAGGGAAGAGTATAATTGATATCCCAATAGGGGTGTGGCAAGGCAGTATGGCGAAGCAGTGCGGTCCTGTATAGCAGAGCAGTCTGATGCGACAGATCAGAGAGAAGATTCAACACAGAGAGAGCAGACCCGCATAGAGAATCTTTAGGTACGAGAACGTCACAGGAGTGCTCGGGAGGAGACTGCAACCGAGGAGGTAGATTAAGTGGGAGATAATTTTAATTGATAGTATAGTAATTTTTGCTGCATCTGTCCTGTTATCTTTGTCCTCTGAGCCTATCTCTGGGGACCTCTTGCCACAACCTCGGCCAAGGAAGTGGGTTTCCTGATCCTTTGGTGGGTATTACCCTCCTTGATTTGCTTTAATTTGCAAGTATATTTCTGTAAGTTTTATGCTGTTCCTTCTCTTCCCCATTCCTGATGCACGCTTTGATTTCGATGCAAATGATTCATTTCGATTACATTGCTTGATAATTTGTTCTCTTATATGCAATCTTGTGTATGCACTGATGATTAATTCAAGAGCATTTAATAATATAAAATCATTAACCGAAAAAGTGACTTTGTGGTTATTTAGTTAAATGTTAAACTGTTTAGTTAATCATAGTCACCATCAACTCTTCAACTAATGGTCCATCGACCAAAGGAAGAAGAAAGTTGATATTACAAATAGATAGAAATATAAATAAATGTTATTAATGTGAAGTGTAGTGTTGTACTTAATAAAACTGACAAAATAAACCCCCCAAATCCAGCGCCTGTCCTCAGGGATCATTTATGGGTAATGTGTGATGGGCTCCGTTGTTTGGTAAAGCGAATTTCTGTGGGATGAGATTTCTCTTGGTCCCTGGTTTCAGAATGTAGGGGTTGCGCTGGATCAGTTTTTCTGGTAGCAGAATGATGGTTATTATTGATGAGTTTGATGATTTATTGATTATTGATTATATGTTAACATTCTATGTAAAGTGAGTCAGTGTTACGTTTCTATGTAGTCTTTGGAACACAGGTACGGAAGGGTATCTGGGAAGCCGGCAGAGTAAAAAGTTAGCCTGAAATAAGGCAGAGGAAAAGTGTGAGAAGTGAAATCACACGAGAATAGGGACATTGTCTGTTTAGGTTATTTTAGGGACTATTGAGTGTGTATGTGATAGCAAAGGGTCCACCTGTGAAACTTTGGCCTTATCCCCAGAAGAGTAGTGAGACCTCCTTTTTAACAAAAGGGTCCTCTTATGAAATTTTGGCCTTATACCTAAGGAAGTAACAGGTCCTCTCCTAGCTTGAGTGAAGGGAAGGATAGTGGAATTGTTATACTTGCCCGTATTGAAAGAAATATTCTTGAGAGTGAAAATACTATCTCTCTATATAGTAAACAGACAGTGTGGTATTGTTTAAATGTTGTGACTAATAAGTTATTTTAAAGAAAATCGGACTTAGAAAAGTGCCGATAATTTTTGTAAAGGGAGGGTCAGCAGCAGGAGGAGAAGCTGATGTCACAGAAAGTCAGTCTGTGAAGACAGAGCGAGCACTGATTGGTTGGTTGGTGTGAGCCGCGCTGGTATTGGACAAAATAGCGGAGAAGTAGAAAGCTCCGATTGGAAGAGTTAAGAGTGTGTCGCGCTGACATTGGTCAGGTGTTTAAGGAAGTAAAAGAGTTCAACTGGTGAATTATAGTGAATTGTGTTGATAAAGATTTTATCGAGTGAAGGTGTTGAACAAGTAGCGAAAATGTATTTCGAACCACCGCGACAGGAGAAATTGACTTTGTTTGGCAAAATTAAAAGATTCTTTAAAAAGGACAAACCAGTAATAACGAGAGAAGGAGTTCCTATCCCTCCACCAAAGACACCAGCGTCTTATATGATGTTAAAATATGGTTATCACACATGTATTTGGTTAGAAAACTGGGTAGGATATACGGAGAATGATGGTACATTAGCTTTCCCAGAGCATGGTTCTTTTAATTTGGCAGTATTGCGTAATTTAAGAGATAAAATGATGGCATTAGATCCGAGACCTAGACCTACACAGTTTGAAGCACTAGTAGAATGGGAAGATGAAATGTATGAAAGAGAGAGACACAGAAGTGGTAGAGTTCATAGATTTATGTTTGGAAGATTTCATGATGAAAAACACGAAGATAGAATGAAGAGGTGGAGAAATGGAGAGATAACTGAAGTATTGTATCCAGTTTTAATGGCAGGAGAGACTGTAGGAAATAAGTGTAAGGAAACGAAGAAACATTTAGAGCAATTTGGTTATGGATATAACCGGAATGAAACTGATGACGAGCTGCTGGATGACATATTAGTTAAACGACCACCACCATATCAAGAAAATTCCGTGATGGTAACACCAAATGCACCATCAATGGAAGCCCCAATGACACCTCAAATGACACTAGTTCCAACTGTAAGTGATGTAGAGCAGGAAGGAGAAGTAGAATTTGCCATACAAACTAAAGAATTAGTTGAAAAATTAAATCAGATGAATATGAAAATAGATGCAATAACTGTGCCAGTAACTATAGGTCCAGCAATACCTGTATTTGAAAATAGACTTGTCCATGAACCTTCTTTAACTGTCCCATTAAATTCTGCTATAACATCAGCTAGTAGTAGAATTAATGCTGTAAGTGTCCAAAGTGAACAGCCCACTACCGTTATTAGAGTTACACCTCCGACTAATGTAACGATTATTGAAACACCTAGGGAAATAATGCAGTTACAGCCCAAAAGGATAGAGTTGGATGAGATTCCCAGTAGTGAAGTTTCAATAGGTCCAACCACAGAAGAATCAGATGATTGGGTGAAAGGGTTACAAAGGAGAAAAACACAACCACAGCCTATAGATGTATGTAAGTTAAGAGTAGTTCTGGAAGAAATGATAATTGGAACCATAAGTCCAGACAGGCTAAAGACTTATCAAGATGATGAATTGATGTATCTGTGTAAAAGTATTACTTGGAAAGCGAAAAATGTACATGAAAGATTAGTGGAAGCTGCAGAGGACTTGGGAATGGATATAGGAAGATCAAAGGTGTTGCAGAAGACATATAGAGTGGATTTTACTGAATAGGATATAGAAAATATGAATACGTCTGGTAGGCGAATGCAGATAAAAGAGTTAATGGTTGTTTTAAGAAAATGGGGAGACGTTGAAAGATGGAAAGGTAGATGGCTGAGGAAGAAAGAAGAATTAGCTGCTAAAGAGATACATTTGCATCCCGTAAGAGAAGTGGAAAATGTAGCTTTGGAATGTCCCATGAGAGAAGTTCCAGGAGGAGGTTATGTGCATGTTCCTTGGACTAGACAGGATATATTGTCTTTTACCAATGAGTTTCCTAGGTTGAGAGAAAAACCTGTGGAATGGTATAAACAAGTTGAGAGGTTTGTGAAAGTATCAAAAGTATTGTTAAAGGATCTAGATGGATTGTTTGAAATTGTTGTCCCTGCAGATTTATGGACTGAATGTAAGATTACAGTAGATTGGCCAAAAGACGAATATCCTAGAGATGCATAAACACGAGCACCGTCTGATGAGGTGATGAAAAAATATCATCAAGTGATTACTTTCTTAAAAGCAAAATTTCCCCTAAGGAAATGGATTGGGTAAAAATTGATAGAACAACCCAAGAGCCGAAATAATCTGTACATGCCTATTATGAGAGGTTGTTACAAGTCTTTAAACAGTATAGTGGTTTTGAGAATATTGGAGACAAAGATATGGGTCATTTTGTGTATAGGTTTGTGTATGGATTAAGACCTGAGATTAGTCAGATGATACAGCGGCATGTGTTGTGCTGGCAAGCCAAAATGATTGACGAGATCTTGAGGTATGCGAAGTATAGCAGCGACGACATTGAGTCTCGCCATCGCAAATTAAAAGAAAAGATGATGTGGGCACAAGTAAAGGTA
Organism: Calotriton arnoldi; assembly: GCA_963921515.1. Taxonomy (NCBI): domain Eukaryota; kingdom Metazoa; phylum Chordata; class Amphibia; order Caudata; family Salamandridae; genus Calotriton; species Calotriton arnoldi. The sequence goes on from CAWUFW010002773.1 coordinate 393,072, forward strand.
GCAGAGCAGCAAGAAACTCAGTTGAGTTCTCAGGCTATAAACCAAATGGGAGGAGTTAGTCAGAATGCTCAGAAATCTACTGGAGGTAGAGGACAAATAAGCAGAGAAGAGTCGAAAAAGAAATTTCCTTGTCATGGGTGCGGAAAGTATGGACACTGGAAGAATCAGTGTAGATCAGTGCAGAGGACTAATGGAGGAAATCTAATTTTAACCCCACAGGTGCAGAGTGAGATAGTTGTGCAGCAGATACCACAAAAGCAGGTAGTCACTACCCAATATCAGGTCGTGCAACCACTGTTACCACATAGTGTAAATGCTCAAAGATACAGTGCGGATACAGGGTTTCACGGAGGAGACAAGGTTGGTAAAAATACTAACACAAATATGATTCCCCAATTTTGGATACAATGTAATGGAAGTGATGCTGAGTCGAGTCAATGATGGTGCCTGAGTGGGGAGGAAGAGTGCGTGCTTGGCGCTACTCTAGAGGTAGATCAGTCAGGTTCATTTGTTGATGGAAAAGTGGAAGGTAAAGATATCACCTTCTTGTTGGACACTGGTGCTACCCGTTCTACTGTGAGAGCAGCAGAAATTCCGAACCTACCCCTCTCGGGAGAAACTATCCAAGTAGTAGGAGTCTCAAATAAACAGATAAAAACTCCAGTTACTTAGCCATTTGAAGTGCACATTGGTCCCTTCAAAGACATGCATCGGTTTGTAGTGTGTGACTCGAGTCCAGTGAATTTGTTAGGAAGGGATTTGCTGTGCAAGATGAATTGCACAATTTACTGCACACCGGATGGTATTGCATTTCAGACACCTGTGAGGATGTCGCATTTAAAATGGTGTTAGCAAAGCAAGGAACAGAAGTGAATGAGTTATATTCGCTTCTTACAGACAAAAGTGTGCCTGAAGAATTAATGAAGGTAGTGAATCCGGAAGTATGGGATTTCACAGGACAAGAGATTGGGTTGATGAAGAAAGTAGAACCAATTAGAATTACAGTGAAAGATGGTGTTGACTATCCAAATACACCACAGTATAAAATGAAACCAGAAGTAATAGCAGGAATAACTCCTGTAATTGATCAAATGATTAAACAAGGAATTTTAAAATAATTAATGAGTAGTCCTTGTAATTCACCTATTATGGGATTGAAGAAGCCAAATGGAACTTATAGAATAGTACAAGATTTGAGAAAGGTAAACAAAATTGTTGTGCCTTGTTGTCCAGTTGTACCAAACCCAGCAGTGATTCTATACCAAATCCCACATGATAAGGAATGGTATACAGTGATTGATTTGTGTCATGCATTCTTTTCGATTCCCTTGCATCCAGATAGCCAGTATTTGTTTGCGTTTCGGTTTGGGGATCGTGTTTTGGCATGGTGCCGAGTTCCTCAAGGCTATACTGAGAGTCCTTCAATTTTTAATCAGATATTGAAAAAGTGTTTGGAGGATTTGAGAATGTCTGAAGAGTCTGTTTTGGTTCAGTATATTGATGACCTACTGGTGGCATCAAAGACTCGAGAAGCCTGTGTTGCAGACGCAGTTGCTTTACTGAACCATTTGGCAGAGGGTGGACAAAATGTGTCCCCTGCAAAATTACAATTCTGCCGACAAGAAGTCCAACACTTAGGTCATAAGATTGAGAAGGGAGTCAGAAAAGTAACGTCAGAGCGTATTCGAGTGATCAGGGATATGAAGCCTCCAACGACACAGAGGGAAGTGTGAATGTTTTTGGGAGTGGTTGGATATTGCAGACAATGGATCAGTGGATTTTCCCTGATGGCAAAACCTCTACAGAGGTTAAAAAGGAATGATGTGAAAGATCCAGTTAAATTGGATGAAGAAAGTATGGATGCTTTTGTTAAATTGAAAGAGAGTTTGTGTAAGGCTCCGGCATTGGGAATGCCTGATTATTCAAAGGATTTTGTATTATATTGCAGTTATAGAGATGGATGTGTACTTGCAGTTTTAGCTCAAAGGCATGGAATGTCAAGACGACCTGTGGCATACGTTTCAGCTACGTTAGATTCAGTGGCTGCCGCCTTACCTGGATGTTTTGAAGTAGTAGCTGCTACTTGTGTGAGTTTGGACAGAGTGAAGGGATCATAATGGGTCATCCTGTGAGAGTGTATGTGCCACATTCAGTTGAGATCCTTTTAACAAGAACACAGACTCAACACCTCACCTATAGTCGGCTGACTAGGTATGAGAGAGTGATTCTGGGAGCAGAAAATGTGACCATAGTGAGATGTACAAATGTGAATCCTTCTACTCTATTTCCAGATGTATGGGATGAATAAGTAAAGGATGAAGCTGAACATGATTGTTTGGATGTGACTGAATTTTGTACCAAGCCCCGTCCTGACATCAAGGACGTTCCTCTTGAGGAATCAGATCGTGTGATGTTTGTTGATGGTTCATGTTTGCGAACTGAAAGAGGTGTATTGAGTTCTGCTTATGCTGTTTGTACTGTAGCAGAAATCCTGGAAGCATCCTGTCTAAAAGGGGTAAAATCTGCACAAGTGGCTGAATTGATAGCTCTAATTCATGCCTGCAAATTGGGAAAACGTCAGAAAGTGACCATAATTACTGATAGTCAATATGGCTTCGGCATTGTGCATGATTTTGGAGAACTATGGATGCAGAGGGGATTCCTGACCTCTTCAGGGTCCCCCATCAGGAATAGTCAATTTGTAAAAGAATTACTGGAAGCATTACAATTGCCAAAACAAATTGCAGTGGTCAAATGTGCCACACATAAGTCAGGAGATGATTATGTGACTCAAGGCAACAGATTTGCTGACCAAGTAGCACAATATTGGTCAAAGAATGAGACTTCCATAAATCGGGGAAAAGCAAAAGAACATACGGTTTGTCAACTTATGTTTACTAACACTATTGAAACTTGGGATGAAGTGAGACAACTGCAGGAAGAGGCAAGTGATGAGGAAAGACAAGAATGAGAGAAAGCAGGATGTAGAAAGCGAGAAGATGATGATGTATGGGTATATATTGATGAAAGACCAGTCATGCCAGATAGTTTACTTTCTCATATGGCAAGGATGTACCATGGAGTGACACATGTTGGACGAGACGCCATGGTCAGATTATTCAAACAAACATGGTTTAATACCAGGTTCAGAACTATTGCAGAGAGTCTTTGTCAGAGATGCCTAACGTGCCAACAGCAAAATCCAGGAAGAAAGACAATAGTTAGTCTGGGAACAATAGGGAGGGCAGGTGGTCCTTTTACCAGACTACAACTTGATTTTATCGAGTTACCTCCATGTGATAAGTTAAAATACGTGTTGGTGATTGTGTGTTTGTTTTCCCGATGGGTAGAAACTTATCCCACAAGAAGGAATGACAGCCTGACAGTGGCAAAACTTTTGTTGAGAGAATACATTCCTAGTTATGGTTTCCCAATCACTATGGAAACAGATAGAGGAACACACTTCACTAGTGAATTGATCAAACTGATTTGTGAAGCCTTGAGCATTCAACCAAAACTTAATTGTGCCTATCGTCCAGAGGCTTCTGGAATAGTAGAACAGATAAATGGCACAATCAAGAACAGGTTAGGTAAAGTATGTAGATCCACAGCACTGAAATGGCCTGACGCTTTACCCCTAGATTTGATGAGTCTCAGAAGCATTCCTGACAAAAAGACAGGATTGAGCCCGTACGAAGTATTGATGGGAAGAGCAATGAGACAAGCATTTGTACCTGTTCACAAATTGATAAATATATCAGATAATCTCATCCTTGACTATTGCAAGGGATTAGCTGATGTGGTACGTTCTGTGTTTCATCAGGTTGGAGCAGACGCGACCACAACACAACAGACTCAAGCTCATGATCTAAGCCCTGGTGAGTGGGTTCACGTGAAAAGGCATAGAAGAAAAACTTGCCTAGAGCCCCGCTGGGAAGGGCCATATCAGGTTATATTGGTGACGACTACAGCAGTAAAGTGTGCTGGTTTAACAAATTGGATCCATGCCAGTCACACTCAGGGAGTCCCAAGTCCACTTGAACCATGAGTAGAGCGGCATCTGGAGATCTCAAGTACAAGCTCTGAATCAGAGGGTGAAGCACAAGAAACTGGTAAGGTTAGAGCAATAGAATCTGAAACTGGCGAACCTGAACCAAAAGACTCTGAAGAGCAGCTTGATGATGAATTGCTAAACACAAGTCAAGTAAAATGGGCACCAGCTACTGGGACTGAAGAAACTGCTGTTGAACAAGAAGAAGGACAAATTTTTGGTGAAAAGGGAAAGTGTAGAGAAGAAGTAGGTGAAAGAAATATAGAAGAAGAAGAAAAAGAAAGCAAACTTAGAGTAGGTACAAAGAAATGGAAGTACGAATTGAATAAAGAAGAAGAAGTAGTACAACCAAAGAAAGCAAGGAAAGACGAGCAGTGGCAAAGTGGAGTTAAAAGGCTGAAATATAGAGTAGTGAAAGGAAGACCAGAGAATAGGGTAGAACAAACTAGCGAAACTTCAGATCAATTAGAACAGGGAGAGTCAGATGACTAATCAGTGCTGCGACCAAAGAGAGTGAGAAAACCAAACAAAAAGTTCAGGTCACCTGATTGGGTTTATATAGTGTTAGAAGAAATTGAGGAAGAAGATTTAAACCAAAGAAGAAACAGCACTTACAGCGAACAAGAAGAGAAAAGGGATCTAAATCCACCTTAAGAGACTGTAAACAAACTAAGGTGTTGCGTTATGAACTGAAAAGTTTCTCTGAAGATTCAGAAGACGTCCTGGTAATTGGATTAAGTTAAAATAAAAGAAGGGGTAAAGAAGAAAGCTTTTTGAAGTGTGGGATCACACTACATTTTATAGATATTGTCATGGCAGATACACAAGTAACTAGACCTGGATGTAGCCTTATGTGTAGATGTTATAAGGTTTGCTTATGTTTAGTGTGTATATTGATAGTATTCTGGATAATATTGACAATAGTAATACCTTTACATTTGATAAAAGAAGATACACCAAGTCCTAGCAATCTAACAAGTCCAAGGATAGATACTGATATTAGACAAACACAAATTACTCACTTGAATCAAATAGATGCTAGTAGTTTACATCACAACAGATTAATTACTAATTTTTCCTCGAATTATTTTACCAAACTACTCTATGAATATGTAGAAACAATGGATGTGAGTGACTGCTACGTATGCATACAGTTACCGTTGTCTGTTTCTGAAGATGTGACTTACCATCACCTTCCTTTGACTTATGGTGTGACCTGTAGTGTTTTGTCAAGTTTGTTGTATAGAACAGGTAAATTAGACTATTATTATTCCAATGTAGATACAATATTTTCTAAGGTTCCTGTAGTACCTGAATTGAATAAGATAGCACATGCAAATGTCATGGGAGTTTTCTTCTTGACAACAAAACATTTAGATATAGCCTATGCTAAGAAGAATAACTTAACATGTAGACTAGAAAGAGAAGAGAACATATTTTTAGAGAGGGTAGAGGAAAGAAGGGCTAAGTTTCAGAGAAGAGCTGTTGAAGAGAAATTGAAAACACCACCTTGGGTTTTCAGAGAAGGCAACTATGACAAAAGTGAGACTTATGCTGCAATGGCTTTGTATTGGTCACAGAAGGGAAAATGATGCTTACGTAGGGAGAAGACTAATTATAATTCCTATTTCATCGTTCCAGTGAATGTGAAGATACCTATAAAATTATTGGGGGTTGGGGATTAACCCCTTCGATGCGCCTGACGAGCTCAGCTCGTCATTCTGCGCGGTAGCGCTGTGCGCATGACGAGCTGAGCTCGTCACGACCACACCCGCGATCGGAATGTCCAGCACACGAGCGGAATTCCGATCGCGGTCAAGGGGTTAAAGGGAGGAACTGACCCTGTCTTGCCTGGTATATATTATGTCTGTGGGAGGAAAGCCTATTATTGATTGCCAGATCACTGGTATGGGACATGTTACCTTGGGATTGTCTTTCCAAAAGTCTATCATGTAGACAAAAACACAAATGGAATCGATGAAGTAAGACAAGAACTAAACCGTGTAAAAAGAGAAAGCTTTTCAGAAATTGTAGGTGATATATTTGGAGCATTGATACCTGGGGTTGGAGTTACACTGAATGCATACAAAATTCGACAATTGTCCACAGTGGTTGATCGTTTATCAACAGATACTGCTGGAGGATTCTTAATGATTGACACGGAAATGATTGCCATGAGATCTATGGTTATGCAAAATCGACTTGCCCTTGATATATTGTTAGCAAAAGAGGGTGGAGTCTGTGGAATGCTAAAAGTTCAACATTGTTGCACTTATATTCCAGATAAAAGTAAGAATTTGGAAGGATACATTCAGAATATTACTAAATTGCATAAGGAAGTAACTCAACTAGAGGTTGATGGTGTTTGGGAGAGACTAAGGAAAAGTTTCTCTACTATAAGCAATTGGTTTTCTTCTATAGGTAGTACCTTATTTGCAAAAATAATAGTACCAGTAGCTTTTATAGTCATCATGGTACTCATGATACGAATGACCTATGTTTGCGTGAAGAAGAGTCGCAAAGAAAAGAAAGAAAGGAAATTGAGTAAGGAACATAAAGAAAGGGAAAGAGGGATAGAGGAAATTGAGATGGAAGGGTTTAAGGAAAAATTGTATGAAAAATGTAAAGAGCAAGGGTCAAAAGACAAAATAACCAGTATATAACTTGAAAAACCGTATGTTTTGGGATTTTATGATGGTAAGACCTCATAAAGTCAAGCAACTCTATAATAATGTATTGACTGCATGAACTAATCAGCTCCAGATACACCCATCTACACAAGGGGCATACACATTTTATATAATATACTAAAACATGTTGGCATGAGTACGTATTAATTGTTTGCACATTAAAAAACCGTACTACTGCATGTTTATGCTGTGTTGTACATTGCACATTTTGCATGTTGTGCACAAATAACGAAAAGGTTGCTTTAAACTAATAGCTTTCACTAGGATTTATTTAACATATGGCATTAGTATAGTGGGAGGTAAACATAATGGGTTTATTTTCATGAATTAATATTCTTTTGTGTTTGTTTATTTTAGTATGGGATTGGGCCTGCATAAATATGGCCTCTCGTTGAAACCAGCATGTGGCTGGCCTGGTCGGTGTGAAGTGCGCATGCGCCAAATTGAGTTGCCTGCTCGCAGACTACAGAGTGTTCCCGATGATGCAATCCGTGTGAAGGCCATGTTGACCTGTGTCTTATTGTTTATGTGCCAAGATGCAACAGCGACTGTGGGAACAGCCATTACTGCGTGCAATTAGAATGTGAAGACGGATGTTGATATTAACATTGTAGCCGAATGTATAAATATGAATACAAGTAGTATATGAAATGAATTTGTCTTAATCCTTCCTTTGTTAGAACCGGTATAGGATGGAATTGTGGGGAGAACTGGATGAGGCGACCATAGTATGATTTACGACAACCAATCACAGTCCGAGTTTTTACTGATACTGCAACATTGTAAAATAGTGTGCAGGAGGGAAGAGTATAATTGATATCCCAATAGGGGTGTGGCAAGGCAGTATGGCGAAGCAGTGCGGTCCTGTATAGCAGAGCAGTCTGATGAGACAGATCAGAGAGAAGATCCAGCACAGAGAGAGCAGACCCGCATAGAGACTCTTTAGGTACGAGAACGTCACGGGAGTGCTTGGGAGGAGACTGCGACCGAGGAGGTAGATTAAGTGGGAGATCATTTTAATTGATAGTATAGTAATCTTTGCTGCATCTGTCCTGTTATCTTTGTCCTCTGAGCCTATCTCTGGGGACCTCTTGCCACAACCTCAACCAAGGAAGTGGGTTTCCTGATCCTTTGGTGGGTATTACTCTCCTTGATTTGCTTTAATTTGCAAGTATATTTCTGCAAGTTTTATGCTGTTCCTTCTCTTCCCCATTCCTGATGCACGTTTTGATTTTGATGCAAATGATTCATTTTGATTACATTGCTTGATAATTTGTTCTCTTATATGCAATCTTGAGTATGCACTGATGATTAATTCAAGAGCATTTAATAATATAAAATCATTAACCGAAAAAGTGACTTTGTGGTTATTTAGTTAAATGTTAAACTGTTTAGTTAATCATAGTCACCATCAACTCTTCAACTAATGGTCCATCGACCAAAGGAAGAAGAAAGTTGATATTACAAATAGATAGAAATATAAATAAATATTATTAATGTGAAGTGTAGTGTTGTACTTAATAAAACTGACAAAATAAACCCCCCAAATCCAGCGCCTGTCCTCAGGGATCATTGATGGGTAATGTGTGATGTGCCCTGTTGTTTGGTAAAGCAAATTTCTGTGGGATGAGATTTTTCTTGGTCCCTGGTTTCAGAATTTAGGGGTTGCGCTGGGTCACACCTGTGTGGCAAGTTTTCCCGACGCATCACCTGCGGACCGGAACCGTCACAAAGAATCGACACATCACTCCCCATACAGACCAGATTCGACGCAACCCTTCCTCTGCGTGCAGCAGGACTGTCGCATCGCCTCCCCAAGGTCTCAGGAGTTGACGCATCTCTTTGTTTCCGACTCGGCGGCTGTTTGGCCTTGTAAATTTTGACGCAACTACAGGTACTTTGTGTAAAAGTCACACATCCATAGTATATTATGGTACGCGTTTTTGAAAAATTTTGAAAGTCATATTTTTAACTGTGTATGTTGGATTTTTTTTGTCGTTTTGGTCTTGTTGAGTTGAGATAAAGATATTTTATTTTTCTAAACTGGTGTTGTGTCCCTTTTGTGGTGTTTTCACTGTGTTATTGTGTGTGTTGGTACAAATACTTTACACATTGCCTTTGGGATAAGCCTGTCTGCTCGTGCCAAGCTACCAAGGGGGTGAGCAGGGGTTATCTAAAGTGTGTATCCCCCTTAACCTGACTAGAAGCAAGGGTCCCTATTTGGACAAAGGTACCTACCTCTGCCAACTATAGACCCCTATTTCTAACAAACTCTGATTACCACACTGCATGAAACCTAGTAAATCTGCCCATTCATTTCTCCAGACCAAATTCTCTTAACATATAATGCCTACCGTAAATATGACATGTGACTCCTACACCTTATAATCCTCATTATCTTAAATATTATTTTCTTTACATTGATTTACACGCTTGTATGACTCATCGTCTCCTATATAATAGATTTGTGACACCCCTACACTGGGATGAACAGCACTATAAAATAAATAAATGTGAGAGAGGGGCGAAAGAGAAATAAGAGGCACGATTGGAAGGTGGTAGTGAAGTAATCCATGGAGATAGAGGTCATTGAGGTAGGGAAGGAGCGGACTCCAACACAGATTGCTGCATTGGGCACCACCACAGCTAAAGCTAGCTCTGGACAAAGGACATTATGTTGTAAGCTTTCACTGCAGGAGTAGGGCTAAAGGTGTGGGCAAAGGCTATACCATGAATCAAGAGCCTATTGCAAAAAAATAAAGTCATGACCAGCTGTCTCCGAGTACATGGGAGAAAGATACAAGAGGGTAGGTGAACATGCAAAGGGGATAAATGTGTGTAGGTGGACAGTGTGCAGGCTAGGAACAAATACCATACCCTGTACCTAGAACCCAAGCATCACAGCCAAAATCCATACACAATATGCTCAGTGGCAAAAACACTAGGTGTAGTGGATGGCCCACTGCCTGCTCCAGAGCTTTGCACAAAGGTGGGAGAGCAAAGATTGTGCACCACCACTTGTGTTCACCCTTTTCATTTGCTTTCTCATTAGCCAGAAGTAAGGAACACTTTATCTTCTAAACGTTTATGGAAGAGTCCAATCTCCTCTACTCATTGGGGAGCCTACAAGACTCCTGGTGGCATCCAAAGATCGAGCTGGCAGTTGGTACTCTTGTCTGCAGGTATCACACTACATGCGTTTAGGTGACAGTGGCAACCGGCGGATGACCCTTCCTTCTCCACATGTGCATCGGTGGAGCAGGACTGGGAGCTATCGTGATCTCAGACCAGTTTTGTGAGGGTGCTGAAGAATTCTGCTAGGGACTCCAAATTCCCTACACTCCCAGCAGAAGTACCAAAAAGAATGAATGTGAAAACTTAAAAGGTGTTGGGGGGGGTCTGTCGGCTTCTCCTTAAAAAGGAATGAAAATAGAAAGGAAATTGGTATTTATTCATCTACACGTAGTGGAAACTCTTGTTTCAGTATGTTTACATTAGAGGGCCTTGTAGGTTGACCAGCATTACTGAGGCCGTCCATCAGCTTTTGAAGCTTAGGAGAATTAGAGATGCGAAATGTTGCAAAGTGTAACAGTTCGCAACTCTACAAATACTATTTTAGGCTACAGGTTTCTATGAAAAGTGCCTAGCTACTCATATTTAAAAAGGGGCAGCTTGAGAGACAATTAGCAGTGCTAACAAACTCATATCACGATTACCACTGGTTTCTTGGGGCAACAGGTGGGCTGATGCCAATCAGCAGCCATACAGCAAGCAGGTCCCCTTCTCTGAGTTCGGTGTTCGAAGGAGGGTGCAATCTTCTTGTCCACAGGGAGATGGATGTCGTAGAGCAGGTTTTTGCAGATGGGCAGGTTGCAATTTCCCTTAAAGATTGAATGGGATAGGAGGGATTGATTAACTAAGCATCATAAAGGAAGGAACTCGTCCAACTTTCTTTTGGCCCGAGTTTCTAGATTTTATACATCTGTGAGAGCATACATTTAAAAAAAGTATAAATACTGCACAATTGTGCAATTACAGCTACCATTGTTTTGTGTATTCATACTGACTACCATAGTTATGCTAATGATGTTGAAGATAAGTATAATAAAAATAACAATAATAAAAGTAATAACACCAACAATAAGCATTATATTTTTGTCAAATAGCTCCTAATATGACAGTGCTTGTACGTAGCCTACTATTACCCAAATTAATGGTATTCAATTTATTGCCCTCTGATGGATGAAAGGCTGAGTAGGCTTTGCCAAGATCCAAATTGTTCTGCCTATCACAAAGATGCCGACTGTAAGTGATTAACCCACAGAGCTTTTTTGTTGCTGATGTAGAAAATACTAAAATAACATTACTTAATGAGTTGTAATAATAGTTGGAAGGGTGCAGTGCTACTTACCACAACTAGGTATAACTCTCGTGGATGCATGTAGAAACAACGCTGTTTTACATTGCAAACACATTTGGAAAATAACTTTAATTCCTTTTCCGAACCTTCCGTCTACAGTTCACATTAATGTCAGAGGTTGTATAACAACAGTGTGTATTATGTCAGCAGCCTTAAACAACATCAGAAATTAATCAATATTATTGGTGAAAATAAATATCAACTTACCATTACTTTTATTGATGACATAGCTACAGCCCAGTAAACAATTGCCTTTTATAAAGGTCTGTATGCTGACAGTGGGAATACAGATGTTTTTATATGTATTTACCAACCAGAGATTTGCTGGAGCAGGAATCAATTTAATTGAAACGGTTTAACATCTCTGTCTTACACTAACAGGGTTGATCCCCACTCTGGGTGTTTCTAATCACTTCCCTGTGACGGATCTTTGCCATTGTTTATGAGAAGATCAGGAGCTAAGCATCACAGTAATCAAATCACAATACTATGTCTAAGTTTAGTCAATGATGAGAGTTTTGATTAGTTTTAAGGGTTTTATTTTCATTAATAGGTTTAGCAAGTTTTACTTTTTCTTTTTATTCAATTAGTTAAAGAATCAATCAAATTTCAGAATTGATAATAGAGAAATGGTTGGAACAAATCATAACAAATAATGCATCATGCGCGTTCCATAAAGGAAAAAATTCCCTATTCTGAAGAATGGGGCTAAAATGGTGCTAGCAGGAGCCCATAAAGACTCCAAGGGGCATATTATCAAGCGGCAGCGATAATTATCGCTGGCCGCGCTTAGCGTGAGATTTGTTATCGCTGGAAATTATCGCCATGCTAGCGCTCTATTAACAACGCTTAGCGCAATGGCGATAATTATTCCAGCAAAAGCGGTGTTTTCCATGGAACATTGCTAGTTTTCCAGCGATGTTCCATGGAAAACGGCGATATCCTTGATGATAGGGCCTGTGGTCTTAGCCACACAATTCACCCCCCATGTTAGGTATGCCTTAGTCTGGAATTTAACAGACGTTAAATTCCAGCGTTAAGGCATAGTTAACGTGATTTCAAATATCGCTAACCCTCGTTGATGATATCGCGAAGCTGGGTTAGCGATATTTTCCCATGGAGTTTTATCAGGCACGCCTCCTTTGCATCTCATTAATGATGCGATGCGAGGTGTGCTGACAACGGGCGCTAAGGCAAGGAAACGCGCGCTAGCGTGTCCTTGTTAATAAAGCGATAATATTATCACCGCTTTTCGCCTGAAAACGGACGCTAAAGCGGCGATAATGTTATCGCCAGCCCTTGATATTATGCCCCCAAATTTGAGAGGCAGTAGTGAGATAGAGCATATTGCTCAAAATTCTATCAGTCAATAACAGCAGAACTTCTCATAAAGAGAAGTTCACCAAACCCAGTAGAGTCTCAGTAATAAAGCGAAAATAGTCGTGCAGTAGCAAATGTAATTGACAATCAGGTCAGGAAAGGGATGGCAAATCAGCGTTCAGCCTTCAGCATAGAGCCGTCAGCATTCAGCTTCAGAATGGATATGGTGTATGGGTATGGGCCTAAAAGGGAAAAGCGTTAACCTACTCTAGGAGCACACACTAATATAAACAGTCAAAAGAAATGTTGCACTTCATGTTATATATTCTTCTTTCGTCCAATCAGCTCTTGGTGTTTTTCTGAGGACAGACTCTCCACTTCCTTTCTCACGATTCCAAACAAAGAGCTTACAAGGAATTATCATGAAGTATGAAACATTTATTAAAACTAAGTCAATGTATGAGGCCTTTCAATTCTTAGACCTTCTTTACCATGGGTATGAGCACATTCTTAACCTTCAAATGAAATAAATTGTATTTTAGCTAAACAATAGGCTATGTGAAATAGAAACATCAGCTGCAACGAATATTATTCATTATGACATTTCTTCATTATATAATGAGAAATTTATATTAAAAAACAACATTTTCTATTCATACATTGTATTTACTATGTAAAATAAGAATTCGCTCTATTCAACGATAAAGTGTTTCTCACAAAATATGTCAAGCATTATTGTTAATCAGGATAATTTTGTACTACAATGTGAAACTTTCATTAAAGGCATGTCAAGGTAAGATCAACTTTTTGAACATTTCAAGCACATCTCAGCACATTTTGCTCTAGTTGCTTGTAAAATGAAGCTTACTTAGGCACTTTGAGGCTTAGTTCTACATTCTACATATTTACACATTTTAATGTTGTGTTAGTTCAATATTGGTTGCACGCTAAGGTTGCACATGTGACTTTAATTATTTGATTTTGATTTTTAATAAAAACTTTCTTTCAGATCTAAATGCAGAAGGTAGTAATGTGGAATTTGGCCCATCAAATATCAATCAGGCTGTGTACTGTTGGTGATTAAAATAGCTGCAGCATTTGGTTTCCTTAGACTCATAACAAAAATATACAATACAAAACACTATGGGGCCGATTCCGATGTCGGACGGACTCAGGTCCGTCCGACATCGGTCCGGAGCCGTAACCGACCGACCTGCTGTCGTCGGTTACGGCCCAGGCAGTACGATGCGAACGAACCCTGTTCGGTCGCACTCGTATCTCCCACAATGGGAGCATGCATTCCGCACGGAATGCATGCTGGCATTGGAGAAAGCAGGGGTGCAGTTCAACCCTGCACCCTGTGGCCGGCACCCCAAGGTGCCTGCCACCGGGTGCAGGAGTTCAACAGAGGGGCACCATAGGTGCCTCCAGGCCGCCATTCGGCGACCTTGCACCCATGGGGGTCCCACTGGGGGCCCCCAAAGACTGTGACCGACTGCCTTTTCGTGCCGGAAAGACCGGCACGAAAGGCAGTGAAACTGCCATCGTACTCCCTCGGTCGCAAAGAGGCAGCCGGGGAGTACAGAGGATTTCCGGATGGCTGACGGGCTCTCCGAACCCGTCGTGAGCCATCCGGAAATCCGAGTCAGATTCTTTTCCGACTGAGCCCATCGGAATGGCTCGGTCGGAAAGGAATCCGAGCGGCACGTTCCGATTCGGTCGGAAGGGCTCCGACCATCGTTCGGTGCCCTTCCGGCCGAAATCGGAATCGGCCCCTAAGTCATTTACATTGTCAGATCCGGATACGGGGGTTGTGGGGGAGGATGCACAGGGTAGATAGCAGCGACTGGGGCACAGCTGAGGGGATTGGGTTCTTATGTCTCTGGTGTGCAGTGGTCCATCCTACTTTGGAGATGCAACTGAACCAAGTACACCCAAATGAGAGTTGACTCTCAAGATAACAAAGGCCAACAGTGTGTCCCTGAAAGCTAGAGTTTGGACTCAAAACTAGGAAGTAAAAAAAATAACCACAAAAAGTGAATGTCCAGCTAAGTAAAAAAAGAGAAGGAAAATAACTTGAATCACCCCACAATTCAATGCTATACATATGGAATATTCAGCACAGCTGGAAGGGACTTCTAGAGATGCTATGGGTGTTAACACACAAACAGAAATGTTATATTTAGGCACATATGTAAGCACACCAGGGTGAAGTGGAGCTGCTTTCCAGAATTCTATGACCCGTATGACTACGCAATTCTCTTGAGCAGATTGCAATAATCTTAACAAAGTCCAACCAAAAAATGTTAGTCAAAAGTTCTTAGTCTATGTTTTGTTGAGGTATTCGTGTTACAGAGGTGAAGTACATTTGGGCTCCCCAGCAATGGTGTGCAATTATTAACTGCATGGTGCAAGCAATCAGGCTCTTTTGGGATCACAGAAGCTCTCTGAGTAGTCTGTGGAGCACCTCTGTCCTTAGTCAGGGAAGAAGGAGGAAAGGTTGGGTCCCACGTTTATACACAATTTCCAGAAAGTGGGTATTGATCCACTGTCTAAAGTCCAGGAAACTAAATGTAGTCGTTCCTTTTCACATTTAATTTTCTGGCTGCAGCTCAAACTAAGGAGCTGATTATGACTGTGGCACGCCCCGCCCCGCTCCCACGCCACCAAAGTTGACCGCCACCCACCCGCCAGATTAGGCGTTTACTCTTGGTCTGGCGGCCGATCCTTTGGCGTTCCCACGGTGGTGCCTTTGAAATAGGCACCACCATGGGAATGCCATAGCAAGTTTAGCCAATGCCGTGCAGGAACTGGGCATGCATACAACACCATTGGCCTCCCTGCATGCATCCAGATGTACGGGGCAACAGGGGGCCTTGTAGGGCCTCCTTTGTTTCCCCACTGCCAGCCTTTTCATGGCAGGCTCACCGCCATGAAAAGGCTGGCGGTGGGGAAACTCAGAATATGCATGGTGGTGCCGAGGCGGCACTGCCAAGCCTATTGCTGCCCCAGACCACCGTGCTTCCGCCTTTGCAGCGGTCCCAAAACGGTCCGACCACTGTACTTGTAATACATTGGTTGGACCACTGGTGCGGCGGTCCCTGACCCAGTTTAGTTTGGTGGGTCCCCTACATGTTTTTTCCGCCCGTAATGTCGTTGGGGCACTTGATTACAAATAAAGAGAGGGCAGGGGGGGTTTCAGTGGAGTATCGGCCAAACACCAGGGTACTCCCTGCTGCCTGCCCGAGGGTGCGTGTGCAGTCCTCTGCGGCCTGTCAGGTTTCTCCTAGCTCATCCGACCCCCCAACCACACAGAGTCTTGGTGGCAATCTGCCATCAGGCTTGCTTAAGAGCGGGGACCCACTGACAAATTGGGAGGGTACAGTATTCTTCTTCATACCTCTGTTAATACGATGTAGGCGTTGCTCTCAGTCCCTCACTGCCAGGCCCCAGTGCGTGCTTCACCACAGCCACTACCACGCAACTCCAGCGGGAGTGCCATTAATGTTGGTCTGGCGTGCGGCAGTGTATTTCTGTATCGCCGATACCCGTGTGTATTGTCACCAGGCCACTCTCACTCCTTCCCCGGTTCTCCACCACTACTTACAGTCGGTCACACCACGGCACGGGGAGGCAGGGGGAGAGACAGCCACACACCTCACCTCTCCCATTCTTCCCTCCAGTCCAGGTTCAGCCCTCCGCAAACGTTAATTCGATACTTGCGGCTGCGGCACCTGCGGAGCCGCATGGATTCTTCCTCTCGATGCCCGTAGAGTCAAGAGAAGGGCAGAAGACTCCTCATCCCTGTCTCACCAAGAGGGTGCACCAGCAGTTCTCCAGGGCCAGGCACCCCACTCTCAGGGTCAGACCATTCTTATTCCTTTGGCTCCAGAGACGATTAGGCGTCACGTCTCTTCCACAACCAAGGCCGAGGCTCTATCTCACCCCACAGGCCTCACCACGGTTGGTGCACATAGCGACCGCAGTCCACGGCAATATGCTGGTCAGCAGAGTCTCCAGTAGTCTGCCGACCCCACAAGCTTGTGTGTCGATCCTGGAGATCGGATGAATGTCGGATGGCGAGGGTGAAGAAGGTTGGGTTACAGAGCCGCTCTAGGAAACGGCCACCTTCTCCAGCGGTTGGCCATGCCCCTTATGTAGCGTTATTGTTAAATGTGATTGATTTGGTGACTTGAGTGAGGTGGCAAGCACTGCAACCTCCACCCGGGTAATGTCTCTTCACTGGGGTTAGAACACCTTGATTGCCCCCTTTGTTCCGAACATTTAGCATAGCCATCATTGTTGTTGTGTCCGGCCTCATTGTAAAATGTGATATTATATGTATTTCATATTTTCATATGCATTTACTATTTAGTTAACAAAGTTTTTTTTTTTTTTTTTTTTTTACTCTGCTGTGCTATCTATTAGGAATGTAACTGTTGTTTGGGTATGTTTTGTATGTTTTTACATTGCAGTATTTTTTACACCAGGTGGTTTTGCTTTTTCAAGGAATATATTATTTTTAACCAAAATAATTTTTTTACTATTCCTTGATTGTTTTGTTTTTCCTGGAGCGTTTATTTATTTTTCTATTTTTTACATATGTTATGTTTTGTTAAACTATTGGTAAAGTGCAACGTATACCCGAAGGTGTCTTGGTGCAGATTCAGACTGCAACGATAAGCCGAAGGGAGGACCTATTGATTGAAAAGCCAGGTTTTCAAAAGTTTCCTGAACTAGGGTAAAGAAGGTGCTGACCTTAGATTGAGTGGAAGGAGATTCCAGGATGTGGCTGCTCTAACCGCAAAGCTGCTACCACCCCATTTTGATTTTTTAAATCTGATCTGATTTATTCTGAAGGAGCCTGCTGATCTTAGGTTTCTTGTAGGAATGTACCATGAAAAAGCTTTCTTCAGAAAGGAAGGTCCTGAATCGTGGAGGGCTTTGTATGTCAAACAGAGGGTCTTAAACTTGATTCTGTTTTTGACTTTCAACCAATGAAGATCTTTGAGAGCAGCAGAGACAGAGTGGTGCCTAGGCAGGTCCAGTAGAAGTCTGGCTACCAAATTTTTAGGAATTTACAATTTGTTCAGGTATTGAGCTTGCAGGCCGATGTAGAGGCCGTTGCAGTAATCGATCTTGGACAATACCAAGGTGGAAATAACTGAATTCCTCACTGAGATGGGCAGAACAATTAATATTTTTTTAAGTATTCTCAAAGTATTATATGAAGAGACCACTGCGTTGCTTTGATTGCCTAGGAGTAAACGATCATCAATGATAAGACCTAAACTCTTGGCTATCCTAGTAGGAGTAGGAAGGCGGCCCATACCGACTGGCCAGCAAGGGGCAGACCAGAAATTGTGATTATTGCCAAATAATATCACCTCGGTCTTTCCAGCATTAAACTTAAGGCGGGGTTTGTTCATCCAGCCGTCGATAAATTTCATGCAGTCGTGGATGCGAAGACAAGTGTGTTTGGCATTGTTGGAGGCTGATAGCACAATTTGCGTGAAACCGCATAGGGCGTGAGGGAGAACCCAAAGGATTTGACCAAAGGAGCCAGATCTGCAACGTAAATATTAAAAAGAGTTGGCTAAGAGAAGATCCCTGCGGCATGACACAAGGCAGGCGGAAATAACTTGAAGAGAAGGCATCAATGTTTATTATGTTTTCCCTGTTTGACAGGAAAGATGAGGGTAGTTTCAAGGCAAGATTTTTTATACTTTTTTTTTCCAAACGGTGGATCAGTGTGGAGTGATCCACTGTATCAAATGCTGTGGACAGGTCCAACAGAATAAGGGCGGCTGACCCCCCTCATCCAAGATGTATTTAAGCTCATCGGTGGCCTTGATCAAGGTGGTCTCTGTACTATGTTCGGATCTAAATCCGAACTGAGTGGGATCCAAACAGTTAGAGTCCTTAATGAACTGATTTAATTGGATGTTCATCACTTTTTCAACTATTTTAGCAGGGAAGGGAAGTCTAGAAATAGGCCGATAATTGGCAGGGTCTTCGGGGTCCAAATTAGTTTTTTTCAATAAAGGCATGATGGATGCTCGCTTCCATTGAGATGGAAAGATGCCTGTTTTAAACATGTTATTGAACAGGTTTGAAAGATGGACTGCAAAAGTGTCGGGGACCAGCATTATAACTGAGGGCGGACAAGGATCGTCCGGGGAACCTGACTTGGTGGTCAAGATGAGATCTTTTATTTGTGACGCAGAGACAGGGGAGAATGAGTCGAAATCAGAAGTGAACAAGTCATTATCGAAAATGATGGTCACATTATTTTGACCGGTGGACGGCGAAAGATTGCCACTGTGACCGAACGAGTTAAAGATTAGATCGATTTTTCCCTTGAAGTGCGATGCAAACTCATTGCAAAAGGATTGTCTGACCCAATCCCTTTTATACTCTAGTTGTTTGGTGAGTTTATTAATGACTTGATATAGTTCTTTAGATGTGCGAACATTTAGCATAGCCATCATTGTTGTTGTGTTTGGCCTCATTCTAAAATATAATGTTTGATGTTAATGTTCATCACTTCTATATCTTTAATATTAGGGATCTGGTTCTGTTCCCTAGCACTTTCTACTATTTCATTTTTAGTGGTAGCCATGCTATAGCATGCATTAGAATAATATTGTATGCATTTTCCATGTGTTTTCTCAGTGTTGGTGCTCTCCTTACTGTAAGTATTTCCTCTATACCTTAATGACAGCTCCCTTATTTGGGATTTGAAGTATTTTGCTGTTTCTAACATTTTACTTGTGGGTTTTCGAGTATAAAAAATTATTTCAATTACTTTAATATATAATGTTTTTTATTATATTTATTTAACATTTTTACAATGCAGCAGCATATTTGTACTTCAGTTCTGTATTTTGTTTTTACTTCATTTTATTTGTAAATGTTTGATTTGCAGGGCTGTTTAATGTTGTTGTTGGCACGGTTTTCGTTTGTTGCAGCCTGAAGAGAGTAATAGATTTGTTAGTTGTGTCAGTTTATATTATAAATTACATTTTAGTTTGAAAACTGGTGGTTTTAGGTAATTTTTAATTATGTTAAAATATTATTTTTCACTGTAATGTTAGTGCCGTGCTTAAGTTGCAATTCTTACTTTCCTGGTGCAACTTTTGGTATCATGGCTGTTTTGGTGTCTGTTTCTTCGTATTCTTTTCCTTAAAGCATTTTTTATTTCTTGAAAAGTAAGTACCTATATGTTAGAGAAATTAATATGCAGCATATTTTTATTTATGTGTTATCTTATGATAGTTTTAGTTTATAATTAATTGTGTAAGCTAGCATTTCTTGCCTAACTTACTTTGTTTGTAGTATTTGGTGATTATTTGAAGTGTTGATATCTTCTTTTGTAGAGATGCAGTCCAGCACAGTGACCCTGTCTTGCTGTATTTTGTTTTCAGGAAGCATTTTGTTGTGTAGTTATGTGGCCTTATATACTGTGGTTTAATTGGAAAATCATTTCTATTTGTTAACATTTTTTACATTTAATTTGAAAGGTTGGTCGGGGATTAGTTTACATTTGTTTGCACCTTTTATGGAAAACACCAATTAGTGTGTTTGTTATATATTTAATGTATATACATTTTCGATTGTGTATGTTTACATATATTAATGCTATTTTGTTTGCTTGACTTTTTAGTGTCCTACATCCTGCCAGTCTGCACAGATATCGACCTGACATCATTGTATGATTCGAATGAAGTTTCTGCATTTATTCCCATTACAAAAATAGAGGTGGGTAAACACATTGGGGGATATGTACAATAGAAGTTGCGGAGCGTGTCGTTAGCCTCCTGGGCTTAACGACACGCTCCGCCACTTCCTTCGGAAACGCAAGGCTGCACCATATTTACAAGAATGTGGTGCAGCCTTGCGTTTCCCCTGCGATGGCGCTAAGTTTAACAACTTAGCGCCAACGCAGGCACCCTTGCACTCTGGTGCAGGGGAGGTTTGTTTATGTGGAGGAAGGTGTCCCTTCCTGTACATAATCAATCCTAAAATGCCATTTTGTAACTTTCATGTGTGCTGCTTCATGCAGCACACATGAAAGATTACAAAATGGGATTTTTAAAAGGTTTGTTTATGTACAGGAAGGGACACCTTCCTGTACATGAACAAACCATGGCATTTGCTTTTTCCATGTGTGCTGCACAAGGCAGCACACATGGAAAAAGCAAAAATGAGGAGAAATAATGCATTTCTCCTCGATTCACCACTTTAAGACCAGGGTTTTCCTGGTCTTAATTTTGGCGCTGCCACCTATGTACGCCACCCTTGTACATAGGGGGCAGCGTCAAATACAATGGGTGTTGCGGTGGAACGTCCACCACAACACCCACTGCACGCCCCTTTCACGCTAAACATAGCGTGAAAGGGTGCCTTATGTACAAGGCAGCGTTAAGACACGTTAAGTGGCTTAACGCTGCCTTGTACATAAGGCAAGGCCCCTATCGCCACGGGAACGTCACAAAAAGTGACGTTCCCGCGGCGATAGGGGCTTGTACATATGTCTCATTGTTTTCCATCAAAGTGTGAAAAACAGTAACAATTGTGAACCCGAAGCTTGATAAATGATACAACTCTTTAGGATTTTTTTTTACTTGGTTGCAATATGTTTAGTGATCCTTTTCAGCCTCAAAATATATTCCTTACTTCCAAATCTGTATACAGTTTGTAGCACATATTAATTTATTTATTTTTGCAATGGGTTCCACGATAGAGGAGTATATCTGCCCGTGTATAGTTTAAAAACAAACATTAATAAATGCAAACTGTACCTTTAGGAGTGAGAACACTAACTCCATCAAGATTCCAAGGGGGATATTAACAACAAACCGTGATAATTATCGCTAAGCGCGATAAGCGTCCTTTTTTTATCGCCGTCGATACCCGGATCTTATCGCCGTGGTAGCGACGTATTAACAACGCGCCGCTACCCAGCGATAGCAATCAATCCCGGCGCAAATGGACGGCGATACATCCTGCGCGCCGGCGATAAAAAAAAGTAAGCTAAGTACAGAAAAGTAGCGATAGGCCAAATAGCTCCGAAATCGGACGGGAAATTGGCAGCAGGCCTGCATGTCACACTAATCAAGCGCCAAAATTCCCAATAAAAGGCCAACAAGCAGGGGGGAAAAAAAAAAAATGGAGAATACACCAGATCCCAGGAGAGACACGGAGGAAGCCGGGACAAGTGCTGAGCCCACAAACAACCCCCCAGCTAGCCAGGAGGAGCAGACAGAGACCCAGGAGAAGGCCAAGAGGAAGAGGAACCCCAGGTTCAGTCACCAGGAAAATCAGGTCCTGTGTGGCCTGGTGGCTGAACATCAACAGGAGCTATTCATCAAACGCTCAGTGCCATTGTCCAGAAAAAAAGAAATATGGGAAGACATTACGGACAAGGTGAATGCTGTTGGAGAGAGGAAGAGGAGGACAGTGGACGAGGTCAGGAAGCGCTGGAATGATAGTAAGAAAAATACGAAGGAATAAATAGCAGCCAACCGGAAGGCAGCAAATGCGACCGGAGGTGGGAGTCCAGCGCCCCAGCTGGAGCTGGATGAGACGGAGGAAATGGTGTCCCAAGTCATCACTGATGAAACGGTGGTCGGAGTGCCGGGTCAGGACACTGCTGAATGTGAGCAGACACAACCACAGGATGAGTACCAACCATGGAGTGGGTGGATGGTGGTGGATGGGCACAATGGCACTCATGCACAAAAATTGCATTGCAGACCCACAATCACTGTGGATCAGGTCCCAGATAGCCCTGTGCATGGTGGCATGGACACAGATCACCTGACTCAAGCCAAAACCTTGCAAGACACATATTCCCATGCACCCAGACTTTGAAATGTGCACCGTAAAGTCAGCCAAACACAGTCCAGGTACAACATCAGATTACAAAATAAGGGCAACATCAATTAGCAAAGTGCCACATCACCTAGAGATGCGGAGGGCTTGCAAAATGCACACCTTGCATCATCAGAACCCATATCCAATTCAGCAGCACAAGGCAGCATCTCCCAGACGCCCAAATGAGCATGCCGTGTGAATGTGACAGATCACGTGCACCAGTGAGCATGCCAACAACAAGCTCAGCACACCTGCAACATTGCGCATGTGTCTGACTTGTGTGCAAGGTCGTGCATGGCCATCAAGGGTGACTTTGATGGCCATACACAACCTTGCACACAAGCCAAACACATGCGCAAAGTTGCAGGTGTGTTGAGCTTGTTGTCGGCATGCTCACTGGTGCACGTGATCTGTCACATTCACACGGCATGCTCATTTGGGCATATGGGAGATGCTGCTTTGTGCTGATGAATTGGATATGCGTGGTGATGAGGCAAGGGGGACAACGTGACAACCTCACGCATCGCCAAGCAATATGCCCCCTTGACCGTCCATGCAATGCAGTTCTGCGTACTGCAAGTGAGCAAGCATCCAGTGAGTCTGCATACTGGCAACACATGCTATCTCCCAAAAAAATGACCATGTAGGCCGATGGCTAAAATAGTAATATGACTAAATGCACACACATTGTGAATACATAGTGACTGCAGCAGGGAGGTCTAAGGCAGTCACGTGTTAATACAAGCGCATGACCCCTGAGAAGCTACCCCCTTTGGACATACGTAAGTACAAATGGGAGGTTGATGTAGGGAGAGAGAATCCGGAAAGGGCTTGGGCTGAGATAGTGGAGCGGGCGTGGAAGAGCACCAGCAATGCCTGCTTCCAAATGCACCATTTCCATGTCACACATCGTGCTTACCTCACACCGGCAAAAATAAAAACATATATCAACACTGACTCAGATGAATGCCAGAGGTGTAGGGGTGAAGGGGCAGACTTCCCTCAAATGCACAGGAAGTGCCCACTCCTGGCTACTTACTGGTATGACGTACTTGCACTATTGAAGGTAGTGACGGATAGGGAATTAGATATGGCATTGGGGACATGTATACTGCATTGTTTTCCCCACACAGCTAAAACTAAAATCACCACCAAGTTCATAGATACGGGACTGGTGGTTGCCAAGAGAGAAATCACAAAGCACTGGAAGGCGAGTGGGCCTCCGAGCTTAGATCGCTGGAAGATAGATTTCATCTAATGTGCGGACTGTGATGGAATGGTTCGGCTACAATTGGCAAAGAGGATGGGGAGTGATGGGGCACCCGAGGCAGCTAGAGCGTGGGGGCACCTGGTGGGACGATCAAAAGAACCAGACGCTGAAAGTGATGATGACGCTGACCTGGGAGAGCTGATGACAGGGGAGGCCCCCTCCAGGGCGTAGAAGTAGCCATGTGCCACCATTAGCGATATGCAAGATACGTGAATCCAAAGTGGCAGCCTGCACAAGGTTCAATAGTTTACCTTTTTGAGATCACTAATCACGCATTACTAGTGGTCATCGATGAGTGCAGAGTAATGGGGGATGTGACATGCCTGGAGGGAGGGGGTATTGGAATTTAGGGCATGGATAGATTTAGTAGGAATAGTCAAGTTCCTCAATCTGGGACCCATAGAGTATTGGACATAGCTCCCTTTGTTACATGAATCATATTTTCCAAGGACATTGCGGAAACGTGCCTTAAGGTTGAGCTGAGATCCTCTGTTTGTACAATTGTATACTAAGATCAGTGGAGGGGGACTAGGTCTGTGATTTGGGAGATGTCAATGCCCTGCTTCGTAAAACTTCATCAGGTTTAATTTTAATGTAAAAAAAATGTAAAAGGACTAAATACACACATGCTGCAGACTTTACTCATGGGGCAATGTTATGCAATGAGCAGGGGGGAAATACCTGCAACACCACAGTACATGAACAATGCATATCAGCAATGTGTTTCACAAAGCTGTACTGCTTCACTCGTTGTTATGACAAACTCACACAACAACAATGTCCCCGTAAAGAAGTATGCCAAACAAAGTATGACCACAAGCAAGGATAGCAAATTTGCAAACAACAACTAAAAAGGCCAAAATGGCACACTCAATCATAAGGTCACATTTCACTCACCCACCCCCAAGTGTACACATCTGTCATACTGAAAACTGCATCCCTCCTCTGTCACCATTTGAGTTGGCCATCCCACGATCATGTGCATGTAAACACATCTGTTTGGTAAGTCAACTGTGTCAGTGAACAAACATCCAGTAATGTCAAATCATCACACACACGCAAAGCCAGGACTTGAAAATCTTGAACCAGGACAGCATGTATCATCCATGTCATCAGCTGCGTGGTACATACACAAATACACATCACCATGCCATTTGCATCTGTTGTGAGGGTGGCACTGACAAGGCCTGAGCAACATAAACACGCATCTGTAAATCAACTAAAGCAAAATCCTGTAACACACACCAGTAGTGTCCCGTATAGGGCGTGCTGCCGGGCGGTGACGTAGGGCAGGGGAGGGGCAGGGTGGGGTGTAGTAAACACCGGAATATGGATGAATGCAGGTAAGTATACAGTTAAATCCTTCAAACGGATTCATTTGCGTGCACTGCATTGCCAAATGCGATGCAGGGCGCCCAACTACATCCCTCTTATCTTTTTAAATGTCCACTGACATGCATTCATCCATTTTCCGGTGTATACCACCCCCACCCTGCCCCTCCACCGCCCCACGTCCCTGCCCGGCAGCATGCCCCATACGGGACACTACTGCCACACACACACCTCATGTGGGATCAAAGTTGCGGGTAATGAGTGTTGACACCGTCTGAACAGACAGTAACAACTATTGCAATACATGCTGCACCACACTCAGAATGGGTAATCCACCAGAAGTGCAGTAAGCAATACATGCAAGATTGAACATGACTGACAGAATGCACACAAGACAATTCACAATAGCCCTAGCCTCATAGATGCACATGTGTCCTACATAGTGCAGCCATGTCGAATAAAGAAAGTAGGCTCTCATTGCCAATGTGCCAAAAGGGTGCCCTCCTCACACATAACTAATCTCACACAAAACACATGCACATGTGCAGTACCCTGCAAAGCTGCAGGCTTGTGAGCCACACTGACAAGGCAAGTGACAGGGCATGATGAATAGCATCCCTGCAGGACAAACATATTTACATGGTGCAGGACATCTCACTGATGTGGCGGAGTGTGGACCACCTCCTCATAGGAGCAGGTCACACTCTCACACATCCTTCTGTACACACAACCCCTGACGTGACCCAGACATCTCATGACCTACTATGCACAAGTGTCACAACTCTGGCCAACACGCATAGTCACCCCAGCTTACAACATCTCTGCATTGTACATTCACAGAAGTCAAAGGGTCATTGTCTGAAAGGGACGAGGGGCAGTAAAACAAAAGCAGCAGGTGCCACTATCACACAATGCAGTGCACACACATACAATTCTGAGTACATCAACATTGACTACTAGGTGTTACGAACTGCATCACTCACACAACTGAACAGAGGACACAACAGGTAGCGCCTGTGTGTAGACACTGTCCTAAAACAAATCTCATATTGGTAAAATGTAAGATGACAATGTACAAGTACAAGCTCACATCCGTGATGCCCTTGAAATAATCAACATCCTGCTAATAATAAGCATCTCATCCAAAACTGTCAGAATGTACAGTCTCCCGCAGTCTGTTTGCAAAGTTAACTAATGCATGCTCCTACATGTAACACACTGTTAAACTGTATCTCCCGTTCCAATTGCAGAGGGAGAGACAACACCTCCTGGACAGCAGAATGACCCACCCCTCACCGTTGACTTGGACGATTACACCACCATCAACGAGGAGGAATTCCTCCAGATGCTGGACTCCCTTGACACACAATCTACAGGAGCAGGGCAACCCAGCAGCATTGCGCAAACCCCACCCCCTGCACAAACCATCCAGCAGCAGGCACCTCCCACCACAGCTGCCTCCCAGGACCTTGACGACACATATCAGGCCTTTCACCGCCATGTGCTTGAGGTCCAGCGGCACACGCGTGACCAGGTGCGGTTGGGGTTTGAGAGCCTGGCAGCCAAAATGGACGACATACGTGGGTGTCTGAGTCCCATCAGGGACCACATGCAGAGGATGACAGACATCCACAGCCCGCTCAATGCTCTCCAATGCTCCCTGGATGACATTGCTGTAGTCCTGACTCAGAGACTAGACCAACTGTCTCAACAGGGTGGCTACAGTAGTGTCAGCGCAGATTTGTCCAGGATAGCCCAGATAATGGAGAGCAGGGAGCGGCGTGAAGAACAACAGATGGCTGCCACGGCTGAACACCAGCGCAATGTAGCTGGGATCTACCAGGCCCTGCATCTGCTCGTCACCTCAGTGCTGCCCCAAGCTCTGGCGCCAATAGTTGCTGCTGCTGGCGGCTCAACATCCTCAGCTCTGCCCCCTGATGTGTCCGTGCCTCACAGTGCTGCACCCACCATACCACCACCCACATGTGAGCCACATGACACATCAGAGGATGAAGATGAGGATGATTCTGCCATTATGGTAAGGAGAACACAGAGCAAACATTGACGTCAAAAGGCCTGGCTTACCTTGGTATTCTTCTTACTATCATGCCACAGAACGACCCCTTCCATTTTCTTCCAATGTCACCCAACACTCACCTTGGACCTAGACATGGACTTCCACATCAGCTCTTTTTTGTGACAATGACACTGCAAACTCCGCCTCTTCCCTCTGATCCGTCACTCCCAAAGGACTCTGTCTGCCCCTCTAACGGGCATAGATGCAATGTTGGGTTGAATGGGCAAGTACTGTTCCTGTTTTCCCCCTTTGTACTGTAAATAAAAATATCCTATTCACACAGATGCGTGTTTACATGACCAATCAAGCATTGAACTTCATCAATAATTCATGTCCTGTGAATCCACAAGAAGGTCCACCAAGGGAAATACAAGCTAGGTACATGTGTCACCTGACACGGATAGGCAGTGAGATGAGCTTGTATGTGTAAAATTGCTGTGCCCACCTTGATCAGATACCACAATCTAGCAATATACCAACTTCTACACACGTTCATTCATTAGACAGGCATGTGTGAACAAATGTACCAGTCTGTTTCAGGACACAAGTAGTGTCACCCTGAACAATAGCAAACCATAATCTCCTGGCATATCTACTTACACTCAACATGGTGTACAAATCTTGTTGTGGTGTTGCGCATTGCATATCACAACCCTAGATGTTGCACACCAGAATCACATTGATGAGGAGACCTAAGGGCACATGTCTAACATACATATATGGAACAACAAAGTCTGCCTCACTGACGTGTAGTTCACAATGGTGACTATAGCCAAAGTGCTAAGCGTCAGTCAGCCCCTACCTGTGCACAAACAATGCCTAACAATCTTGGAGCCCTCTCATGCTGTGCCCACTGTGAGCATATTGGTCAATGTGTCTACGGATGTCTGTCGAACTGCACTTAGCATATAGTCTGATTCTGTGGCTACATTCCAAGGGTGTCATCACAATGAGTCAATGCCAAAAGTAACAGCTGTGACGAGTGCCCATTACACTGTCGGTACAGGGAGCTATGCAACATGTCACCACTTGTGTGCAGCAGAACAGTGTGCATGCAAACAACCGTCAACTGTGACCAAAGCATAACTCAACTAATTATGGCAGTCCGAAAAGGAAGATAGTAGAAGTTAAGTCAGTATACCTTACAGTGCAACTCCTAAATAACATTTGTGAATAACCTCAATAGTAAAGTCATAACTCATTGTCACGTAACTCATGTGATTCACAAACACTGTTGTGCCATGTGACGTTACCAATGGACACACAAATGACCTACATCTTGCATGTCATGGAGATTGAGCTGCCATGCACAGGGACAGGTAAGGCAAAGCAAGCTGATACCCTGGCACCACGCATCAAGTGTGCCAAGGTCTGTGCAATGTATATGGACTCAGAGCCCTGAGCATCTGATATGCATGTGTCATACGCTATATGTGTAACTCGGTGCATACATCCATATCCATGATGGCTAACTGTAGCAACTTCCATGTACTCACAATTCAATGTCCCTACATTGTGTTGTAATTTTGCAACAATGTGAAGTACAACCCTGTGCGTTACACTTAAGATGTAGAACGTCACAAAAAAATGTCCCTAGACTAAGCCGTAAACCATACTTTACAATCTGTCAGCCATGCAAGTTCACTGTGCTCACATATATGGTATCCTGACACAATCCATCCTGCTAAGTAACAGGTCATGACCATAGTTACACATTCAATGATTTGGCCATTGACGGCATGAGTTACATACAATGGAATAAGCCCCACTCCCCCACATCATCCCTGATGTAAGTGCAAACTGACAAAATTAAATAACATTATTTATTGAACAAATATAAAATATTTAAATTCCCTACACTACCACTAAGAACTAATCCTAACACTAAATCTAAAATAACTATTAAAATGTACTTAACTTAACTCCATACCCTAACTATTCCCAAACACGCAAAAACAGTTACGACATCAATACCCCACCCAAAGGAAAATGAAACTTATCCCCAAATACCATAACATTTTAGAAAATAAATATATTAACTTAAAAACTACCACTAACTAGGCCTACCCTAAAACTACTCTACCTAAAACGAACAAAACATCACAAACACTAGCCAACACTGAAACATGAACATCGTGGCAAGGGAGAAGAGGGGGATGGGGACAAAATGGGGAGGAATCACTGCAGTCCAAGGTGTGTCCGGATGTCATGCAAGTTCCTGTTGAGGTACAACAATTCTCTCCGAATGTCTATGAGCATGGAATTGTTTGCAGCAATCATCCTCCTGTCCGTGGCATTAAAAGGCTCCACGTGAGCTGCAGGTGCAGGTGGAATTGGCACCTGTGCGGGTGTGGTCGGAGGGGGAATAACAGGCTGAGACCCCACACTGGGACCAGAAGGTACGGGGAGGGCCTGGCTGCTGGGTTGTCCAACATCCTGCAACGCATTCCATTTTCTGGCCTTCCTGTCATTCCGATACCTCCTCGCCATCTGTCGGAAACCTCTGGCAACCTTCTTTACATGAAGGTACCGGTCCTTGGCCACCTGGAAGGCATGTTGCTCCGCAGGTGTCATGTTGTCTGTAACATATAATAAATGTCAATTCCAGTACTTCAGAACATGTCAATGTTCACCATTAAATCGTTGATCAAAGATTAAATCAACATGTGAGCCAACACACCAGTGTAACTATGTGAAGTCAGAAACGGACGTGGTCAACCAAATATTTAAGCATGAATGATTCACTACATGCTGTGGAGACTGACATGACAGTGCATGTCATGGAACATGTACTGTCACAACAAAATGAGACTGACACGGTCAAAACATGGCACCATTGGACACCCTGACTGCGGTTGACATGTACAAATGCCTGGAGGAGGGAGGCATTAGCCCTCCGTTTACAGAACCACCCTCATCCTGTCCTGTGACACACTGCTGCATCTAATGCCCAATGCACATGTGCACCTCTGTGTGTCCACCAGCAACTGTGTGCAGTTCATCAAGTCCGCACCGAAACAGGCCCTCTTGCACAAGATTGCAAGGGTGTGTGTGTGCAGGTGCGCTTGTCAATCTATTGTAATGTCACACTACATGCACAGGAACAAGACTGTGACAGCCCTACTCACACTTCCAATCGTGCAGCACACATGGGAACATGTTTGGTGTATGACCGCTTACATTGACAGGATGCGCTGTCCCTCACTCCACCATTACTATACAATTTCTGATGTTCTGCCACTGAGAGGGGGAGACATCATTTCACCCAAATTGTCACACATGCATGTCTTGTGACCGCTGACCTCACTCCGTAGTGAATAAGAGCACGCATGCCTTTACAACGAGAACTGTTCCAATGCATTCAACATTATTACTGCACCCTGGAGTCATGTGCCTTGTGTCATTGTCATGGCTAATGTTTACACACAGATAGTGCCGTTGAGCCCTGCATTGTGAATTATATGGGAGTTCAAATAATGCATACCTCAAGCGTGTGTTGGAAATGTGTGTGGAGTAATGTCACCAATTGTGACAGAGGAGTATGTACACATGATCCATAGTCAAGCATGGAATGTCCCCACGGACACAGCCTGCCAACACCAATGCAGTGCACAAAGATGCAATTGCAGTTAACATGCACATCTTTGATATGTGTTTGTGTAATGTGCCATTGATATGTTTGACTCTCAGCTACACACTGCCACTTCAGTGAAGCTGTTATGCAGCATACACAAGAGAGCACTGTTCAAACATGTCTCTGAGCTTGCACCCCCTGAAAAGCACTGCCTCCTTGTGCACAACTTAACACCCACTGCACGCACCTTTTACGATAAACACAGCATGTAAGTGTGCCTTATTGACAAGGCAGCGTAACTCTACATCGGCAATAAGCCAATAACCCGATTGCCAACACCACTTCAGTGGAAGTGACGCAGTGGCGGCGTTTGGGTATTAAAATAATGCCCCTCAATTGGAATGGGTATCACTGACTGTTGATGGGCAAACTCACAACTGTGAAACAGATGCATTGCCCCACCTTCACCTACCAATGTGGACACTAATCTGACTTACACAATGCATCTTCACATTGTGGGTAAGGGACATGCGATACACACCCATACTGCTTATCAACAAAGTGTAGCATTTGTAACAGACATCCATGACACTGCAACATGACACTATATTATGTCCATACTCACCAGTGGCGTGTGGGTCCCTGAATCTGTCAATGTCCCCCTGTGTTATAGGCTGACGACCATCTGTGAGACAACAAATGTTAACATGTGTTGTTACCAGACGTAAACAAACATCACATATTCATGATGAAATTCATTACAGTAACTGATGATGCAACATAACTGTGGTGTTGCCTTTCATGTTGGCCACATGACTGTGACTACTTAGACTGCCATTCACGCAGGACCTGTGAATGCATAGGCGGACCACACAATACATTACTGCTGGCAGACATGCACATATGAGTCGTGTGACACAATGTCAAGGCCCCATTACTACACGGACATGGGATTAAACTTGCTCTGTGTACAATTGCATCTCTGCAGATTTCAACGGGCAGTTACCCAGAGATATTTTGGGTATGACACTCTGGAGATGTCCCATTTGCGTTGTGTCTTTTTGACCTCTCCAATTCATACTCACACATAAACCATGTACAGGGGCAGCGTAGCTACGGTTCCACAAGTTATGTAGGACTGCTATTTTTACACTACATTCTGGCCAGCACACAGCTCACGCGCACAATGGCTTGGCTTGTGCATGTACAGTCACCCTTACTGTACACAAACATACATTAATCAGCACGCCGGTTTGGCACAAGTGTGCCAGCTTTGGCACCACATTGTTAAGTGTTGATCCAGCGCAGTGGGTCACCCAAAATAGCCCCCTATGCTTGTCGGCATGGTGCAGCGTTGTGCCTCTGATGTGACCACATCATGTGTAAACACATTGCACCTCACACCTCACTCATCAAATGTACTGGGATTGGACCCCTCCTTCATGACGTCCGCTGCGGGGACAGACTAGCAAGGCCACTGACTAACTGTCAGTGAAATTGCTCTGCCAGCCTCGCAGCTCCATCATTGAATGAGGCCTCCCCCAAGCACATGCACTCTCTGGAGTGTGCGTTTGAAGCCCTCCTCCACACACAGGTTCACCTGTGCATCAACCCTGGTGGTCAATTGGAGCTCTGACTCACGCATTCGGCTCTATCATTCACTCTTATCAACTCGTTACTTCACTTATTTCCACACTCATACCTAATCTATTGTTCGTCAGTATCCGGCTTCCTGATGCGTACTCTGTATTCCCTCTCTACCGACTTTTCATCCTTCCACGCCCCTTTCTCTGCAACCGCTGCTGCCCCCGTGGACCTCTCGTAAACTCCGTCACCAACATCATCTCCCCGCATGCCATTGCGTCCCCCAACTACAACACACTGGGAGTCGTCAACTTCCACCTCGACAGACCACATTGCTCCCCATCTTCAGACATAGACTTATGAAAATGGGTTGACCACATACACACACCTTGATGGACTTGAACATGCAAACACCCCCACGTGCCTTGCAACCCTTACAAATGAGTAGACGCTCACAATAAGCATGTGCTTGATGGAATGTGTCCCACAGGTGACCTACATTGCAATGTGGGCTTTACAGCGCAAGATGTTTTCTACCCGGTCATTACAACAGAAATTGATAATACAACTTGCGCTGGATTGCGCTCTACAATAAGGGATATTAGGATTGAGTATTCCAACACCTTCCCTTCTGTTGCAAACACTGTAGTGGGGAGACTAAATCATGCAATTCAAGAGTCCAGTGCATCATGCGCATGTCTTTTTGACGACTTTCATTCTATTAACCAAGTTGCAACAGTATCACGGTGTTAAGACAGCATTATGACATCATACCTTCATGTCCCACACGTCAATTGTCAATGTACGTAACAGTATTCAGGCTTAAAATAGTGTTTGTACTTACCAC
Organism: Calotriton arnoldi; assembly: GCA_963921515.1. Lineage (NCBI taxonomy): Eukaryota > Metazoa > Chordata > Amphibia > Caudata > Salamandridae > Calotriton > Calotriton arnoldi. Next base: position 426,116 of record CAWUFW010002773.1, read on the forward strand.
CCTGTATGCCAGTCATTACTCCGGTGAAGTCAAGGATGTCAGCCTCACGTGCCAGCATGTCCTGCCAGCGGTGCTTCCACTGGCGCACGTTCCTGTCCACTCCAAAGCAACGGAGCATCTGCACCCGCACATGCTCCCAACGCACCTTCCGCACTGCCACGCTGTACCCTTGCAGGATACGTCCACCCCTCTCCAACATCAATGGCAGGTTAAATTTTACCAGCCAAAGGAAGCCCCCCAATGCCCCCTCAGACATCCTTCCCGACCTGCCCACAGCCGGCATCTCCCTGCACACCAGTAACCCCTCAACCCAAAGAATGATAACCCTCTAAACCACTGAAGTGAAATACCCCAACACAAACACACAACAAGACTCAGGACAGGAGACAGTAAAACAAATTAAAACAATTTAAAATGAGTTAACAGACACTTTTCACAGGACACAGCAACACTCTCACAATCTCACACCAACAGCACAAACCACCTGACACCTCCTTCAATCTGAGCAATAACCAGCAATGTGCTTAGAACAGAAAGTGAAAGTGAAAGACACTCCTCTGGTAGACAGGAAGCATGCATACATTACTTCCTGTGTGTTTGCGGCCCGTTTTTGAGTATGCGATGATAATTTGCACGCAAATAGCTCGCTAATGTGCTCATGTTGTAAGTGAATTGTGTATGTGGCCCGTTTTTGGGAATGCGATGTTGATCTGCACGCAAATAGCTCGCTAATCGGCTAGTTGTGACTATGTTGTGTATGCGGGCAGTTTTTGGGAATGCGATGTTAATCTGCACGCAAATAGCTCGCAAATGTGCTGATGTCGGAACTAAATTGTGTATGCATGCCGTTTTGGGAGATGCGATGTAAATCTGCATGCACTTAGGCCGCAAATAGGCTTAGGTTGGTACTGTATTGTACAGTGGGTGTGTCTAGCGATGTTTTTTACATGGCACATGTAAAGTTAGACATTGCGTTGGCGTGTAGATTTTACGGCAAGACCAATTTCAAACATAGATGGACAGTCAGAGGAAATGTCTTCTCAAAGCCATTGAATACAAGCTGAAGATTCTTTCGCACAATGAGGGCAGCCTACATTTTAGATTTCAAGACAGGTGACAGACTAAGGGGCATATCATCAAGGCCCGGCGATCAATATCGCAAAGCGCGCTTAGCGCTTGCATATTTATCGCCGGCTAACTCTGGAATTTATCGCCCGGTTAGCGCGTTATCAACAACGCGCATCGCCGAGGCGATACAAATTCCAGAGTTAGCTGCCAAATGTGCGATTATCGCTGGAAATCCAGCGATAATCACACAACGATTGGCTATACGTTGTTGATAGGGCAGGGGAGACTTAGCCATTATATCCACCTTCCATTGGATATAATGGCTAAGTCAGCCTGAAAGCAGGCGTAAGGAAGGTAGCGATAACCACGGTTAGCGCTACTTTCCTTATCGCTCTGCAGGTTAGCGTTCACATTGTTGATAGGAGAAATGTCGGTTAGCGACATTTCTCACGTTGTTTTGGCGAGGAACGCCCACTTTGCATCTCATTAGAGATGCAAAGCTGGGCGTTAAGGGAAGGGGCGCTACGGCAAGGATTCACGCGATAGCGTGACCTTGTTAATAGTGCGATTACATTATCGCCGCTTTTGGCCCAAAAACGGAGGCTAAAGCGGTGATAATTTTATCTCGGGTCCTTGATGATATGCCCCTTAATGTCACGTAACATGACTCATCACCAGATCACTAGCTATTTGCACATACAATCATTGAATTGATGATGTGAATTGTAAGTGCACTACTCACCTGTGGTGGTCGGAAGGCAATGAGGGTGTGCACAGATCAATCAGTCCATGAGGGGGGTAATTAAGTGCACAACTCACCCGTGAAGCTCACAAGGCGCTGGGGGGAGTAAGAGTGCAGCTCCGTCTCAGGCAAATTGCCATGTCTTGTTGTCCCTCCTGAGAGCATGCAGGGTGGTAGAGCGTTTGATGTTGACTGTCATCTTGTTTCAGGATTTGCCAGCGACGTAGGAGAATGCTCTTCCTCCCACTCTGGATTAGCGGGTCTGGGGTGAGTCTGCGTGGCCAAGGTTTGCTGAGCGTCATTCCCTCTTGGGGAGGTTGAAGGTGACTTTCTTGTTGATGTATTTGTGTCCGATGATGAGGTGGAGTGATTTGTATGTGTGCGTGAGTGGTTTTTAGTTAACTCTTATCTCGAGGTTGATCCAGTGGAGGTTTTGTATGTTCTGTCTTTTGTGTTTGTGATGTGGGGTTGTGATGACGGGTATGTCTGCGCAGGATGTTTTTGTGCTTGTGTAGTAGTGTTTTGTTGATTCCTGAGTTGAGGGCGTTGCTGTAGTCCAGTCTGCTGGTGATAAATGCGTGGTTTTGGTTCTTGATGCATTTGGGGGTTATACATTTGGATGTATTGCGTAGGATCCGTAGGCAGTTCTGGCTGTTGAAGGCTATGGAGTTGATCTGGAAGGTCATGGTGACGGAAGAGTCGTGGATGATGCCGTGGTTGCGTGTGTGGTCTGTCGGTGATGGCAGGCTTATGTGGGCGGAGATCCACCAGGTGTTGTCCCATGCGGATGTGGATGGCCTGAGGATGAGGATGTCAGTCTTCTCTGAGTTGAGCTTTAGGCAGATGTATTTCATCCAATCTGCACTTTCCAACATTCATTCCTGGAAGCAGAGTTTGTAGTATTTTCTGATCTTCGTGAGGGAGTGGATGAGCTGTGTGTTGTCTGCGTAGGAGACTATGCTGAGCCCATGCTGTCTGACGATGAAGGTGAGCGTGTCCATGTAGTTGTGGTAAATTGTGGGGCTTAGGGACGATCCTTGGGGTACTCCGCAGTTGATCTCTGTGGGTTCGTGGATGAAGGGGGGAGTCTGATCCTGTGGTTTATTATGGAGAGGAAGGAGTGGATCCAGGAGAGGGCGGTTCCTCGTATCCTGGTGTCGTGGATTCTGGCGGATGTGGTGCGTTGTGATACGGGGTTGAAGGCTGCAGAGAAGTGTTATAGGATGTGTTCCGCTAGTTGACCCTGGTCAAGTGGCATGCGTATGTCGTTGTTGGTGGTGAGGTGTGTGATCTTGGTGCTGTGCTTGCTGCCGTACCCAGACTGAGAGGGGGCCCTGATGGATTTTTCTTCAGTGAAGGCACTCATCTGCGGGTTTATGTGTCTCTTGGTGACTTTGTCCGCGAAGGGTAGGAAGGAGATGGTCCAATGGTTCTTCAGGTCTGTCGGGTGATTCCGCCGATACGCAAATTTGTTCGACAATGAGATAGGTCTTAATGTGCTTCATGAAGGTGTTCAGGGATGGTGCGCATGTGGGGTCTGCTGATGACTCATTCATGGTCTTGGGTGCAAGGTGAGTTTATTTTATCTTATTTGACCCCCATTTCACACCCATTTTTCATATTTGATCCCCATTTCACACCCATTTTTCATATTTGACCCCCATTTCACGCCCAATTTTCATATTTGAACCCCATTTCACACCCATTTTTCATATTTGACCCCCATTTCACGCCCAATATTCATATTTGACCCCCATTTCACAGCCATTTTTGATATTTGACCCCCTTTTCACACCCAATTTTCATATTTGAGCCCCATTTCACACCCATTTTTCATATTTGACCCCCATTTCACGCCCATTTTTCATATTTGAGCCCCATTTCACAGCCATTTTTGATATTTGACCCCCTTTTCACGCCCAATTTTCATATTTGAGCCCCATTTCACAACATTGTAATGATATTTTCACACAGACTGAACATTCATAATCATTGTTTCCCCCATACGCCCACATACATTTCAAGATTTAAGACCAAGTACACCCTGTAAATCATGATTTACGTACAGTATGACACACTAATTGAGTAATTGTGTGCCACAATTTACACCTTGTAAAGTCAAGTTGTGCACAATTGACACACTATGGCATCTCTGTCATGAGGTGACATACACGCCATTGTTTGACTTTTGTGGTCATAATAGCTATTTTTGAACAATGTTAACGTTTCATTTGGGATATACTTATGCAGGAGAGTGATTTGCAGACAGGGTATATGTGTTAAGTTTGTTTATTGTCACAAACAGTTGTTGTGGTAATGTTCCCAAAACATGTCTCTGTTGTAGTCAGTCACAACGTGATGTGCTCAAGTGAAGTAATTGTTTATTATCCTGTCCCTTCGGGCAATTCCTGCTGCAGTGGCTGTGGGGTGTGGTCCACCTCGGTGATCTTCCTCATCATCCTGGTCATCGTCCGGTGCTGCAGGGACTTGGATCCAGGGGGCCTTGAGTGCGCACACATATGTTGTGCAATACACAACATGCTAGTATGATTTTGTTTACCATTTCAGGGCTGTACAGAAGTTTGCCACCTGTAATATCCAGGCAACGGAAACGTGACTTCAGCACGCCAAATGTGCGCTCAACGATGCCACGGGTGCGTCTATGTGCAGAATTGTACTGCCTCTGTGCCTGGGTGGTGGGGTTTCGTATGGGTGTCATCATCCACGGGCAGAGAGCATATCCTTGATCGCCTGTCACAAGTAAGAGGGAGATGTGTCCATTATTCATTATGCATACTGTGTTGACAGTGTTGACAGAGGCATTGTACATTTCTTATTTTAGCGATTTTTTGATTTGGGTTGGCCATGTGTTGCTTCTGGCTATTTAGCAGCATTAATGCTAAGTACATTGCCTCAGTGTTGATCCTACACGGCCATTTTGCTTGTGTGTGCTGCAAGGTAGCATCCTACCATCTAGCGATGGCACTAATCAGCACTCCTCGCAGTCAACGCCATGTGAATGTTCTAATGACATGGGCCACGCCTGACACAGCTCACATTCCGATCTGCGTCTGGTGCTGACGACAGACCTGTGACACCACACAACACATGCAATTGAATATCCAGAGCTTACACAAAGCAACAGACAGCAGACCCCTCTCTTGCAGGGTCCACTGAGGGCATTGACGGTTTGCACACACCATCTACAACATCACATGTCACAACGTTAACTTCATGGACTACATCCTCTGTCGCAAGCAGAGCCTCAAACTCACATACCACACATACTCAAGGTCAATTGCACTCTGTGAATTGTTTTACAACATCTGATTGTCCAAACACTTCACCACACTGATAAACATGGCAGGGCACACCTTTGCACACTTCTTGTAATTTGATGTGTTTTTGTAGTTGCCAATACAAATTCTACACACATGTTGTGACCACGGACACATCCACTTACTCATTGTGCAACCACATGACACACCATATCACAGATGGGACAATGAGACTTTTGTGTAGCTGGGTTAGAGATGAGATGCTACACACCACCATCAACAGCAGCACCAACAACACTGCAGTCAACACCGATGGCGCAAGATAGTTATTTCAGGACACATTTCTCCACCTGCGCATACACATTTGCCACACTGTGCAAATCCAACATTCCACATGCATTGATACAAGCCTGGTCACTCCACAGCTCTGAGTTGACACACTGATGAGACATGGGGGAGTACTTGTGCGACATTTAGTCAACCATCATGTGTCACCAGCAACAAGGACACCAACATTATGTTCATCCTCACCAATACACCAACACACCAGACTGGGATGCCAGTGAGGTTAACTTTGATTTGCGACATGGATGTTCAGAAGCTGGTGGGTACTGTACGCAGAGGAGCCTGGAGATCTCATGCTCGTACACAATACATCAGCATGTGACACCAGGTGGTGTGCCAATGCCTTTTGCAGCCCCCCCCCCATCGGTACCTAGGCAACGTATTTGAATCCTCCTTCTTGATGGGACGACATTCTTGTGGATTTTGTGCATGTGGTGTGTCCAGTTGGTACTTACCGACAAGCAATGAATTTCCATATATGCGATTCTGGAAGCGCTGGTTTATGACGCAGTGTCGGTAGATGAATGCATCGTGCACACTCCCAGGAAATTTGGCAATTACATTTGTGAACAGTCCACGGGGATCCACTATTGCCTGCACATTCATTGAATACGTGTGCTTTCTGTTGCGGTATATGTGTGCGCTGTCCGCAGGCGGCACAAATGATACATGTGTGCAGTCAATTGCACCCAACACCTGCGGGAAGCCAGTGATGGTATAGAATCCTTGCTTGATAGCAATCTGCTCCTGCATGGTGTTGGGGAAGTGAAGGTGCTGGGGAATCAGGCTGAGTATACCATCCAAGACAGTGGGGAGGAAGCCTGAGAAGGCTGCCTGTGATACTCCACCGACTCTGGCTGTTGTTGGTTGGAATGTCCCAGAGGCCAAGAAGTGCAGCACAGCAAGCAGTTTGGTCTGCGGAGGGAGGTTTGTTCTCCGCTGTGTTGGTGGCGTCAGCCTGTGGGCAATGAGGGTCAAGATATGCTGGGTAGATGTCCTTTTGAGCCTGTAGTGGGCTATGACATCCTCTGGCTTTAAATCAGCAAGGCAGACACGTCTGCGCAGTGCCCGCTGTCTTCTTTGTCGCTGCCTCATTGGGGGTGGTCCTGGGGGGGGTTGCATTGGCGGTGGTTGTTGTTGCCTTCGTGGGACTCCAATCTGCATGATGACTACCTCCATGGCTTCTGTGGCTGTTCTGAGGGAGCTCTGGCCTAGTCTCCCTTATATATGTCCACTTATCTGCAATTTAAGTCAGGTTTGTATCAGGTGTTAAAAACTGGAGCTAACGTGGGTTAGCGCGAAGTTTTTTGTAGCTACGCGGTTCGGCGATAGCATTGTTGATAGTGCGAAGCTGTGTTAGCGACATTTTTCAGTGAATTTTAGTCAGGAACGCCTACTTTGCATCTCATTAGCGGAGAATATCGCTGGCGTGCAAGGCGATAAAATTTCGGGTTAGCGATGCATTGTTGATAGGGCGTTGGGATTATCGCCGCTTTATCACCTAAAAGTGTCGCTAACGCGGCGATAAAGCCCTTGATAATATGTCACCAAGTTCTATGCAGAATAATTGTTCAATGATAATTGTTTAACTTTCAAATTTGTTTACCTACGACTGTATTGCCCTCATCTATCAGTCACTGCACATTGGTTTCTCACATCGTCAGAACAGTGCACCAAATGCTGACTAATTAATCCTGAGCAGCAGAAAATGCAAAAAAAAGCAAGATACGAGCACCGCACACGCAGAAATGCGCACAGAAGAAATATTAACATTGTGGTTTACAGCGTTCATTTGAGCACGAGGAAATGTATCATGAGGAAAACCCCTTTCTCTTAAATACAACTGAATAATTCAGAAAGTTTTATTATTACACTTTATCATTGTTCGATCACAAGGAACTAAGACATACATCGGCTTTGTTTTCACCTAATAATGTATTCATTCTCTGTGGATTCCAATAAGCCGTAAAGTGATGGCTACTTGGAGACTTGATGGGGCTCGGCGGCAGAACAAGTAGCAGCCCTCTCTGTGCTGTCGTCGTAGCAGAGCAGGTCACCTCTTCTGGAGCGTGAAATACCCAGGAGGCCGGCCCGTTTAATCACAGCGATCATGCAGCATGTACTGTTTTAAGCAAGCCAAGCAGGATTGTAAAGCATTTTTTTAAAAATAATAAATGCTTTGTGTTGTTAAAGCAATGGCCTCACCATGAAGAGTAAACAATGGACCTTTTTGATCCTGTATACTGGCGAGGGAGCGTTCGAGAATCCGCGAGGCCCTCGTTGCTTTCTAGTTAGTATTTTAAGTCAAATTTTTAATTAACTTTCAGGAGTGACTTACTCCACGAAATACAATACACAAGTATAATAACAATAATGTTATCACTGTGACAGCGCTGTTGGTTTTCCTCAATGCCTTTAGCGATATATGCTGGTGTACATAAGGCCATCACTGTTCTCAGGGGTCTGTTTGGTGGAGCTAACCCACTGGACTCCAAAAACCCACATAGACCGCCCCCAGTGTGCTTAAATCAGGAAATTATATCTCTTTCAACTGCAGGTGTGTGGAAAGAGGGTTTTATCGCTGCACCCTTACTCATGATATGCTGTCCCTGCAAGAGAAAATGATCAAAGTGTATGGGGCATATTACCAAACCCCTATCGCCACCACAACGTCACTTTTTGTGACGTTGTGGTGGCGATAGGGTCAGCGCCCTATTACCAAGGCAGCGTTAAACCACATAACGTGGCTAAAAGCCACGTTAAGTGGCTTAACGCTGCCTTGGTAATAGTGCCCCTTTCACGCTAAACTTAGCGTGAAAGGGGCATGCAGTGGGTGTTGCGGTGGGCGTTCCACCGCAACGCCCATTCAGTTCGACGCTGCCACCTATTATCAAGAGAGGCGATAATAGGTGGCAGCGCCAACTTAAGACCAGGAAAATCCTGGTCTTGAGGTGGAGATAGGAGAAATGCTTCATTTCTCCTCGTCTTTGCTTTTTCCATGTGTGCTGCCTTGTGCAGCACACTTGGGAAAAAGCAAAATGCCAAGGTCTGTTTATGTACATGAAGGTGTCCCTTCCTGTACATAAATAAACCTTTTTAAAAAGCCATTTTGTAACTTACATGTTTGCTGCATTAAGCAGCACACATGTAAGTTACAAAATGGCATTTTAGAGTTTGTTTATGTACAGGAAGGGACACCTTCCTGTACATAAACAAACCTCCCTGCTCGCAGACACCCTTGCACTCTGGTGCAAGGGTGCCTGCATTGGCGTTAAGTCGTGAGGCTTAGCACCATCGCAGGGGGAAACGCCAGGCTGCACCATATCCTTGGTAATATGGTGCAGCCTTGCATTTCCGAAGTGGCGGAGAGAGGCGTTATGCCAAGGAGGCTAACGCCTCTCACCACCACTTCCTAGATAATATGCCACTATGTCTTCTGATCTTCCCAGGTACCAACTATAGCTAGGACTCCAAGAAACAGCCAAGAAGGAGGTCACGTCTACTCCACGGAAACTGCTTATATCAGGCCAGCTTATTCTACTTAGTCACAGCTGAAGGGGAAACAAACATGCACCTCATCTGTAACGAGCTAGACTGCTTGAGGGAGTTTACCTAGATGAAGAAATGTTAAACAGGCCACATTCACACTGCCAGCGTGGAATTGATAAAAGAATCGCAGATAGGGGGCCAGGAAGATAAGCAATCTTAAAAGGTTGCTTATAAAGATGGCCACATGATTGAATGCAAAAATCAAACATTAGAATGTGGAGGAGGCAGAAATCACGTGCTCAAAACCAAGAGAGGGGCTCTGAATATGTTCGACTTTCTTTTAGTTTCAGAATAGAGACTCATTACTGTAAGGAATTAATAGAACGCAGGCTTCCTAGTTTCTGAATGTTAGCATGGTAAGTGTTAGAAATGGGGGTTTCTAGTTGGCAGAGGTAGGTACCTTTGTCCAAATAGAGACCCTTGCTTCTAGTCAGGGTAAAAGGGATACACTTCTAAAATAACCCCTGCTCACCCCCTTGGTAGCGTGGCACGAGCAGACAGGCTTATCTCAGAGGCAGTGTGTAAAGCATTTGTGAACACATACAGAAAATACAGTGAAAACACTACAAATGGACACCACACCAGTTTAGAAAAATAAGTAATCTTTATCTAAACCAAAACAAGACCAAACGACAAAAATCCACAATACAGTAATAAAAATATGACTTTCAGATGGTAGAAATAGTTCAGTTCAATGCAAGTTGTAAATGTGACACTTTTCTCACAAGTGCCTTAGATGAGTCACGCAAAATAAACAAAATGGCCGCAGGGAAGGCGATGCGTCGGTTCCCTACACTCAGGGAAGGTGATGCGTCGATTCCTTGCTCCGGGGGAGGGGATGCGTACAGACGCATCCCCTCCCCCGGAGCAAGGAATCGACGCAAGGAATCAGCGCAGGGGAGTTGATGCGTCGATTCCTTACCGGAGAGGAGGTGATGCGTCTTTCTCTTTTCTGCGTGGGGAGTTGATGCGTCTGTTTCTTACTGCGACCCCCAACGATGCGACAGTCTTGGTGCCGCGATGCGTCGATCCGGTACGATGCATAGCTTCATGCAGCCGCACAGCAGGCTTGCATCGGGATCGGTGCGGTGATCTCGGACTTCGGAGATCGTTGCACCCGATGCGTCATGCAGGGATTTCTCGAGCCGCGGCAGGCGCTGCGACGGTTTCTTCGGCGACGCGTCGGAAACAGGTGCGGATGCGTCACGCTTCTTTGATGTTGCGTCGATTTTCCATCTCCCAGCGACAAACAGTCTCTAGAGGTCCTACACAGCAGCAGGCACCTCTTTGCAGGTTGGAATTCCCAGCAAGGGAATTCAGGGGAGCTGGTGGGGAAGTCTTTCTGTCCGTGAGACTTCAGAACAGGAGGCAAGCTCAGTTTCAAGCCCTTGGAGATCTTTTCTTCAAGCAGGTGACAAAGCAAACAGCAAAGTCCTTTTTCTCCTTTCCTTGGCAGCAAGTATCCACTGCAGGCCAACCCCAGACAGCAAACAGCACGGGGGCAGTATTCCTCTTGATTTCCCAGAAGTGATCTAAAAGTCTGGGGTTCGGGCCCCTCTGTTTATACACAAAAATCCTTTGTTCTCTGAAGGCTGAGAGTGTCTGTACCCAGCCAAAACCAGTTCTGTGGGGCACTTTGCAAGTGCACAACAACCTCCATTGTCAGTGTGAGCCCTGGCTCCAGACACACCATAGGGGGGCGGAGCCGTCATTGTGGAGGCAGGACCAGCCCTATTCAGGTGCAGGTGCTACTCCTCCCACCACTCCAAATACTTCTGGAGCCTCTGCCCCTCTCCAGCCCCTGTCATCCAAAAGCCAGACATGCAATACACAAGCCTCGCAGAGGCACACTGGATGGTTAGGCAAGAAAATACCTACTTTCAAAAAGTGGTATTTTCAAAGACAGAATGTAAAAATCACCCTCACTAAAAGATATATTTTAACATTCTGAGTTCAGGCATACTAAACTTTATTTTTCTACATTGTTCCTAGGGCCAGTTATGTTTATAAGATGTTATAAACAAACTTCCCATTCTGACCTATGGGAACAGGTAGCCTTGCAATAGTGGATAACGAAATTGGCAGTATTTCACTATCAGGACATGCCACACACAACAGGGCATGTCCGACCTTTCACATACGATGCACCCTGCCCACAGGGGTACCTTGGGCCTACCTTAGGAGTGACTAATATGTAGAAAAGGGAAGGTATAGGGACTGGCAAGTGTGTGCACTTGCCAATTCGACATGGGAGTCCCAGACTGCACACAGGCTCTGCAATGGCAGGCCAGAGTTACATTTTACAGGCTGCTTCTGTGGGTGGCACAATCAGTTCTGCAGCCCACTAGCAGCATTTGATTTACAGACCCTGGGCAGACGCAGTGCACTGTACTAGGGTCTGACTAGTAAATCAAATATGCAAATCATGGAAACACCAATTCATAACAACAATTTACAGGGAGAGCATATGTACTTTAGCACTGATCAGCAGTGGTAAAGTGCCCAGAGTCAAAAAACCACCAACAACAGGTCAGAAAAAATACAGGAGGAAGGCAAAAAGTTCTGGGATGACCCTGCAAAAAGGGCCAAGTCCAATACAACCCCCTTCCAGCCTAAAGCCAGGGTAGACTAATCAATACCTTGATAGGCTTCCCTGCTTGGGGTGATAGAACATGGACCCTGGCTTGCAACTGCAGGGGCATACTCCAGTTCTACGCCAATCTGAACCCATTTGGAACCCTCTGTCCATACTCTCGGTGCCCACTAATCTAACCCATGGGGGACCCTTCTTCTCACCTGTGGACACCACATGTGCCGCACCTAACCTTAGCTTGCTCACAGGTGTGTCCCAACAGACAGACAGTACCCACATGGCCAACACAGAGGTGTGGCCCAGTCCACCCCCAGGGTGTGACTCCTGTCCCCCTCCCAGGGGAAACTCTGTCCACCAGGACAGCAAGCCACAGTGGCCACTGACAGCAGTCAGTGATGAGAACCAGGCCCCAGGCCTTTCATGGTTCTCCAACCTCTGTGGTGTCAGAGAGCGGGGTACAGTAGCCCGAGGTGCTTTGCACTCTCCCTCCTGTCAGGTCAGGTATGACATCCTGACACTGACCCACCAGCCCCAGGCCTGTACCCGGTGGCTGGACAGGAGACTGGGGTGGGCTTTCCCACACCCGGTCTTCCTCCTCGGGGCTCTGCACCCTCCCACCTGGAGCGGTACCCCCTTCCAGAATTGTCAGGGCACCTGTGGCAGGTGTCCTGCACAGTTTGCCCACCAGTTCAGGGGTTCTATCCTGCAACTGGGATCCCAGCTTAGGGTCTGTACCCTTAGACTGGGCAGAGGTCAGGGGTGAGGCTGCCCTCTCCCCACCCCCCTTACTGGGGCCCTGCACCCCCCCACCTGGAGCGGTGCCCCCAGAAGACAAACCGGTAGGGGCACTGTTATCAGTTGCCCCCTCCTCCAGGTCAGGGGGGACACCCTGAACCTGGCCCTCCAACCCAGGGTCTGTACCCTTAGGCTGAACCTGTGCCTGGCAACCCAGGACTTCCGGGGGAGTACACCAACCCTCCCCCCTGGGAAACAAACCCCTCTGGAGTTGTGTCAGAGTCTGCCTGGTGCAGGTCTCCAGCCTCCTGTCCACCTGACAGAGCATGAAGACCTCCCAGGCCAGAAGTGGCCTCACCAGGGTCAGTCCTGGGGTGCTCTGACCTCAGAGCTGGCAACCCCTGACCCACTGGCCCTTCCATGGGGACTGCGTCCCCCTCTCATCCCACTCTCTGGACTCATGCACCCTACCAACTGGAGCGGTGCAACCAGACACCAGAGCTGGTGGAATGCTGGTTACAGCAGTCTCCCCCAGCTCAACTGACACCTTGGGATCCCCCCCAGGGGATGGCCTCCCGGTAAAGACTAGGCCTCCCTCCTGGTGTTCACTCATGGAACCAACCAGCCCTTGGGACTGGGTTTTGGGCACCTCGGGACACCGTCCACTTCCACTCCTTCTCCTTTGAGACAGGACATGGGACCCTACACCCCTCCCACTACTCTGGGACCTATCTGGGCTACCACCACCCTCCCCTACCTCACTTGGTTGGGGAAAATCTGAGTCACCTCCTTTAGTGTCACCCCCAGATGCCTCTTCGGACCCTCTGGAATCCACCAAAAGGTCCGCCTCCAGTGTGAGCTCCCTGGGGTCAGAGAACTCACACTCCACCAGGCATTGGCATAGCTCTGCAAAACAGGGGCTTAAAATATGCTCTCCACGAATTGAATCATACAACCCCACACAGGTGTTAACCAAGATATGCTTTGCCTTACCATCCAGTGCCTCGCACACATACCCCACACCACACACCACACTCCTGAGATTGGCAAGACAGTGTCTGAGTGTCTCTGTCACTAAACCCACACTCTTCTGGGCGGTCTCTACACTGACACACCAGGACTTCTACCAGGGGGGAACCCCTCTCCCTGCACCTCTCATGTAGAGTCAGTAGAGTGTCCGGCCCACCTCTAGGACTATGAACCCCTGTGCCAGTTCCCCAATCCACCTCAGGGACACTGCGCACCACTGGAGCTACCTCATATCCTTGAACCCCCTGGTGTATGCTAAACCCTCCTTCAAGTCAGGCGCCACATCTCTGGGTGTGTGTACTGCTCCCTCAGCACTAGATAACACAATTTTGCTGCAACCATCTGAGCTGGACTCCACCTCCAACCCAGCCATGATCACTTCCTGAGCTACACACATTTCTTCTTCTTGGGCTAAGGCCCTCTTGGTCTCAGCCCTCTCGAGCTCCTCATCAAGCTCTCTCAGCCTCTGCTCACAAGCGAGAAGCCAGCCAACGTTTTCTGTTTCTTCCTCACTTTCAGAGAACTCCTCCTCCTCAGACTCAACTGGTAGTGTTGGCCCCCAGCAGGGTAACTCATAATGAAATAGGGACGCCTCTAGATCCTCCCTGGCCCTTCTCTTCACAGGCAGCCCCCTTTCCTTGCAGAACACATGTAGCTCCTTCATTGTGTAGATGAACATGTGCCAGTAGTCAAGTTCCATTTTGCAACAACTAACCAGAGTCTCAGTACAAAAAATAATACTCTCAGGAGGACACCAGAAAACAGAAAAAACAGTATGTGGTTGCATAATGTTCTGCACTATACTAGTAGTGTACACCAATCACAGTATGTAAGACACAAATGCAAGTCCAGGATATCACCGCTGCCACCAATGTAAGAAATGGGGGTCTCTAGTTGGCAGAGGTAGGTACCTTTGTCCAAAAAGGGCCCCTTGCTTCTAGTCAGGGTAAGGGGGATACACTTCTAAAATAACCCCTGCTCTCCCCCTTGGTAGCTTGGCACGAGCAGACAGGCTTATCTCAGAGGCAGTGTGTAAAGCATTTGTGAACACATACAGTAATACAGTGAAAACTCTACAAATGGACACCTCACCAGTTTAGAAAAATAAGTAATCTTTATCTAAACCAAAACAAGACCAAACGACAAAAATCCACAATACAGTAATAAAAATATGACTTTCAGATGGTAGAAATAGTTCAGTTCAATGCAAGTTGTAAATGCGACACTTTTCTTAAAAGTACCTAAGATGCGTCACACAAAACAAACAAAATGGCCGCAGGGAAGGTGATGCGTCGGTTCCTTACACTCAAGGAAGGTGATGCGTCGATTCCTTGCTCCGGGGGCGGTGATGCGTCAGTTCCTTACTGCAGCACAGGGGAGTTGATGCGTTGATTCCTTACCGGAGAGGAGGTGATGCGTCATTTTCTTACTGCGTCGGGAGTTGATGCATCTGTTTCTTACTGCGGCCCAAAACGATGCAACAGTCTTGGCGCCTCGATGCGATGTGTCGATCCGGTACGATGCATGGCTTCGTAGAGCTGCACAGCAGGCTTGCGTCAAGATCGGTGCGGGGATCTCGGATTTCGGAGATCGTTGCACCCGATGCATCGTGCAGTGATTTCTCGAGCCGCGGCAGGCGCTGCGATGGTTTCTTCAGCAATACATCGGAAAAAGGTGCGGATGCGTCATGCTTCTTCGATGTTGCATTGATTTTTCAGCTCCTTTGCGCAAACAGTCTCTAGAGGTCCTAAACAGCAGCAGGCACCTCTTTGCAGGTTGAAATTCCCAGCAAGGGAATTCAGGGGGCAGGTGGTGAAGTCTTTGTGTCCCTGAGACTTCAGAACAGGAGGCAAGCCTAGTTTCAAGCCCTTGGAGATCTTTTCTTCAAGCAGGTGACAAAGCAAACAGCAAAGTTATTTTTCTCCTTTCCTTGGCAGCAAGCAGCCACTGCAGACCAACCCTAGACAGCAAACAGCACAGGGGCAGTATTCCTCCTCAGCTTATCTGGCTCATCTCCTTGGCAAATGTTCCTCTTGATTTCCCAGAAGTGATCTAAAACTCTTTTTAGACACAAAAATCCTTTGTTCTCTGAAGGCAGAGAGTGTCTGTACCCAGCCAAAACCAGTTCTGTGGGGCACTTTGCAAGTGCACAACAACCTCCATTGTCAGTGTGAGCCCTGGCTCCAAACACACCACAGGGGGGTGGAGCCATCATTGTGGAAGGCAGGCACAGCCCTATTCAGGTGCAGGTGCTACTCCTCCCACCACTCCAAATGTAGTCCAGTCCTATTCAGCCCAGCCCTGACTACTCATCAGACTTCTGGAGCCACTGCCCCTCTCCAGCCCCTGTCATCCAAAATCCAGACATGCAATACACAAGCCTAGCAGAGGCACACTGGATGGTTAGGCAAGAAAATACCTTCTTTCTAAAAGTGGTATTTTCAAAGACAGAATGTAAAAATCACCCTCACTAAAAGATGCATTTTAACATTCTGAGTTCAGGCATACTAAACTATATTTTTCTACATTGTTCCTAAGGCCAGTTATGTTTATAAGATGTTATAAACCACCTCCCCATTCTGTCCTATGGGAACAGGTAGCCTTGCAATAGTGAAAAACGAAATTGGCAGTATTTCACTATCAGGACATGCCACACACATCAGGGTATGTCCTACCTTTCAGATATGATGCGCCCTGCCCACAGGGGTACCTCGGGCCTACCTTAGGGGTGACTAATATGTAGAAAAGGGAAGGTTTAGGGACTGGCAAGTGTGTGCACTTGCCAAGTCGACATGGCCGTCCCAGACTGCAAACAGGCTCTGCAATGGCAGGCCAGAGTTACATTTTACAGGCTGCTTCTGTGGGTGGCACAATCATTGCTGCAGCCCACTAGCAGCATTTGATTTACAGGCCCTGGGCACACGCAGTGCACTGTACTAGGGTCTGACTAGTAAATCAAATATGCCAATCATGGAAACACCAATTCATAACAACAATTTACAGGGAGAGCATATTCACTTTAGCACTGATCAGCAGTGGTAAAGTGCCCAGAGTCATAAAACTACCAACAACAGGTCAGAAAAAATACAGGAGGAAGGCAAAAAGTTCCGGGATGACCCTGCAAAAAGGGTCAAGTCCAACAGTAAGCATAATTAAAAGAACAAGGTTCAATCCCTATCTTGGATGCAACATTTCATTGACACTCATATGTGAAACAGTGGCAACTCACCATGGGATACTGAACATGGCAAAAGCTCTCTCTCTCGACTGGTATTCAGTCAAAATATCGGGTTGGAAATGTATCGACTTTAAGGTAAGAAATACAGATTTTTTTAATTAGTATTATGTATTTTAGTATATATTTTAAATGCATGTGATGTATTTTTTTGTTTAAGTATTGTTTATGTTTTTTAATATATGTGTTACATTTTTAGTAGTTATTTTAATTACATTTTGTGTCTTTTAGGGGCCTATTAGCATAGTGGGCGGATCGCCACTGCCCGACCGGCGGTGGCGATCCACCCGCCAAAACACCCCGCCGGACGACCTTTTACCCCCGCCACATTAGCATGGCGGGGGGTACCGCGGCGGCCGGAAAGACCGTCCGCTGCTTTTCCACCGGTAGGCTATCGTCCCGATTGCCTACCGGGCAGAAAAGGCCCATAATATGGTGGCGGTGCCTTGCAGGCATCGCCATCCATATTAGCATGTGGCATTTTCAATGCCTTTCCATGGCGGAGACTTGCAGGCCCCCGGGGGCATGGGGGGACGGGGGGCTGCACTTGGGGGGTACCCATGGTACCCCCCTACATTGGCATGGACAAGGTGGCAGGCACTGCGCAGTGCCTGTCACGTTGTGCATGCCAATGCACAACATGCATTTTCAACATTGCGGCGGGTGCTGCTTACAGCACCAGCCGCTACAATGTTGAATATGCGGAATGCGACCGCCAGGGTGGCGGTCGCATCCTAATGGGCCCAGCGGGACCACCGCACTTCTGTGTGTCGGTCCCGTTTACCGGTACGGTGGTGGGCGGACCTTGTCCGTCCGCCATCGTAATGATGCCCTTAGTTCCTTAGCGGGTTATGGGTCTATGTGGGGAATAGGGTGGGAAGTAATTTAAATATAATAAATTAATTCATATTTTTTATTTATTAATATTTATTTAATTGAGATTTTATAATGTTAATTGTGTTTCTAATTTTTTTGGGTACATTTACGGTGCTGGTTGTGGGGTGTGTAGGGGCAAAGGGTGGGAAGTAATTTATTTTTAATTAATTAATAATTAGTTGTTAATTAATATTAATTAATTAATTACTTGACAATTAATTATGGTAATTGTGTAATTAATTTTAGGTGCGGGTTGCGGTGTTTATAGGGCTAAAGGTTGGGAAGTAATTTAGTTGTAATTAAATAATAATTAGTTGGTTATTAATATTAATTAATTGGCAATTAAATATGAAAATTGCATAATTAATTTTAGCTGCGGGTTATGGGGTATTTAGGGGTAAAGTGTGGGAAGTAATTTATTTTTAATTAATTAATAATTAGTTGAGAATTAATATGAATGAATTAATTGATAATTAATTAGGGCAATTATTTAATTTTTTTGTGTGTGTGGATTTTGGGTTTATAGGGGTGAAGGGTGGGGAGTACATTCATTTTACTTACTTTATAATTAGTTGTTAAATACTATTAGTTATTTAATTATTTTTTTTTTAAATTGTGTAATTTTGTTACAGTTAAAATTTAGGTGTGGGTTGTGGGGGTTATAGGTGTAAAGGCTGGGAAGTTAATTACATTTTATTTCTTTTAATTTGTTTTTTAATTAATAATATTAGTTTAATTGAAACTTAATTATGTTAATTATGCAAACACATTTTTTCTTTTGATATGGGTTATGAGTTGTGTGGTGTTATAGTGTAGGAAGTAAATAGACGAAAGTTATGTAATAATTAATGTTTTATTAATTTCTAAATAAAAATATTTATTTGTTTGAAAGTTATTTTTTTATTTTATTTAAAATATTATTTGTTGGTATTTGTTATAAGTATTTAACATTATAATATGTTTTATTTATTTTTAATATTAAATATATTTTTATTTTTATTTTTAACATATATGTATTTACTTTAAAAAAAATATTTTTATGTTGTTGATGATATTTTGTTTGTTTTTAATTTTGAACTGACTGGAATGGGAATAGTAATTTTTACACCTCCGCTATCCAACACTTTTCCTACTGTTGAACTCATTGGAGTGGGAATAGTAATGTTTACCCCTCCGCTATCCAACACTTTTCCTACTGTTGCACTGACTGGAGTGGGATTAGTAATTTTTACCCCTCCGACATCCAACACTTTTCCTACTGTTGCACTCATTGGAGTGGGAATAGTAATTTTTACCCCTCTGTATCCAACACTTTCCCTAATGCTGCACTGAATAGAGTGGGAATAATAAATTGTATCCCTCCGCTATCCAACACTTTCCCGATGTTGCACTCTCTGGAGTGAGAATAGTAATGTGTACCCCTCCGCAATCCACACTTTCCCTACTGTTGCACTCATTGGAGTGGGAATAGTACATTTTACCCCTCTGCTATCCAACACTTTCCCTACTGTTGCACTCACTTAAGTAGGAATAATAATTGTTGCCCCTGCGCTGTCCAACACTTTCCCTACTGTTGCACTCATTGGATTGGGAATACTAATTGTTACCCCTCCGCTATCCAACACTTTCCCTACTGTTGCACTGACTGGAGTGGGAATTGCTTTTCTTTTTGTTAATTATAAATTTTATTGTTGTGTTAAGTGTAGTGGGAATAGTTAATTGTAGTATTTTGTAATGTTATATTTTATGTAATTTTATATTTATTGTAGTTAGAATAGTAAATATTAATGTTGTGTGGTGTAAAATATTTTGTTACTGTTGTGTTGTTTTAGGTGGGAGTAATTAATTTTATAATAATTTAGTAGAAAAATGTTTTCTTTTAATGTGGTGGGAAATGTAAATGTATTTATTTAAATTAGTAAATTAGTAATCATTTATTTTATGTTGTAATTTATATAATTATATATTTGATTTATTATAATAATAATATTATACTTTGCAATATTTTTTGTTTGTAAATTATTTTTAATTAAATTGTAAAATATGGATGTTGCTTAATTTTTATTTTAAATTACATTGATTCCCTTCTTTAATATTTTATAATTTTGGTATATTTAAATATGCTTACATATGTTTTCGATAACGTTATGCTATTTAAGATGTTTTAAATTATATTATTAATTAAAATATTAAATTATATTGTTTAAATGTATAAGTATATGCATATAATCATATATATATATATATATATATATATATATATATATATCACAAAGAAGTCCAAAAGTATGTGTGCTCTCAGGAAACCAGAATCCACGACTCAGAAACTTTGTAAAGCGTTTATTACACGACGCGTTTCGACTGCAGCCGCAGTCTTGGTCACGTGTAAGGTGCACACCCAATGAAAAGCTTAAATAGAAATAAAAAACATCACATGGTCCTGTAGACAGAGAGTGTCTATACATAAAATGCATGGCAGCCATCTTGTAGTAGTAAAATTACAATGTACACATGCAAGTGCAAATAGCCCAATAAAATGCAAATGGGGTCGAAATGAGGTACAGAGGGAGAGGCAACACACGTTAATATCAACATAAAAATGCAAAATTGCATCATGTTAGATAAGGAAATAACATTGTTGACCAAAATTAACAAATGTACATCAAATGACAAACTAAGTAAAAAACACACATCACATGGTCCTGTAAACCAAAAGTGTCTGTACATGAAGTGCATGGCGGCCATGTTGTAGTGGTAAAATTACCGTGTACGCATCCACAAGCATATGGCCCAATGAGGAGAAATTGGGGTCAAAATAAGGTACAAAGGAGGAGGCAACACACGTTAATTTCACCAGAAATATGCATATTGTAGATACAAAAATAGCAACGCTGGCAAAAGGTAACAAATATACTGCACAGTGCAAAAATAGGGGCCTTAGGTTCCGTCTAGGAAAAACATATACGCCCTGCTCCAAAGATGAAATTAACATGCCGCCCCAGTGGGCAGCGACCTACACGGTAGAAGTAAATCAAAAAATGATGCCCCAGTGGGCAACGATCTACACGGTAATAGTGAGCCAAAGAATAATGCCCCAGTGGGCAAAGACCTGTACGGTGGTAGTGAGCCAAACTATGCCTGCATCCTGGTGATCTACACGTCAGGTGCCAAAGATAATGTGTACCCAGGTCACAGAGAGTAAAAGCCCTAATAGACATAGAGATGCAACAGGACTATGATGGGAAAATCAAAACTGGTTGCGCTAGCGAAACCCCCATTGGTGAACAGGCAAATGCCTGTATTGTCCCCAAAGAGTGATGGAAACAAGCTAAATTGGCCCAATACAGATTGAAACCTTGGCGCAAACAGAACAACAACATGTGAGTTCCACGCTGGACAGAACTGAAAACAGTTTACCATGTGAGATGATGATCAAGTGAAGTGAAAATCGAAGAAAAGGTTGGGTGGCCCGTGCTCGTGATATCCAATCATGTGGGCCCCCTCCTTTCCTCCTGCAAAAGAAACAAACAAAAACAAATGTTAAAATGGTAGACCCCACCAAGGGTCAAAATATACATGGTTCCAAATGCACTACTAGAAAAAGGAGTTAAGAAACTGTTCAAAGTGAGAAAATGTAAGACTAATTGACAGCAGGGGTACCACTGTCTAGAGAAACAAGAGAAAAGAAGAAGAAGGAAAAAGAAAAAGAAGGAAAAAGAAAGAAGAAGAAGAAAAGTAGGACAGAAACATCCTATTCTATCTTGAGGTGAATGGCTAATTCCTCATCTTGATTCAACCCCCCGGGATCTTAGTCTGATAGTCTATTATGTACTTGGATTCTTTCTGCCTCAGTCTGAGTGTTCTATCTCCTTCTCTGGGGTTGTTGCTAATCTGCTCCAAGATAAAATAACTGAGAATTGAGGAATCAGAAAAGTGCTTAGTTTCAAAGTGGCGGGCAACTGGATATTTGGGATCTCTGTTAGTTATTGCCCGCATGTGTTCTAGGATACGTTTTTTGGCCATAAGGGTGGTGCTGCCAATATACCATAATTTACAGGGACATTCTAATACATATATCACATATTTGGTACTGCAGGTGAGAAATTGTGTGATAACCTTTCTCTGAGTCCCTACTACATACTCTTTACGGAACATGCTATGTTTGCAAGCTTTGCAGTGTCCACAGGGAAAAAATCCCTGTAGATTGTGTTCACTGTTGGTCATGTGCCTAGTGACATCACTGTGGACAAGCATGTCCCTAAGGTTCTTACTCCTCCTGTATGTGATACTGGGTCTGTCTTGTATATCTTTTCCTATGGTGTTGTCATTTTTCAAGGTGTCCCAATTTTTTGTAAGAATCCGTCTGATGTTATCGATGTCTGAATGGTATGTGAGTATTATACTAGTGCTGTCGTTTTCTGTCACATCCTCTGGAGACGTTTTGTCCTTCAGGGTGTCGTCTCTACTAATCAGGTCAACTTTATCCTTGGCTTTCTTCAATACCCAATTGGGATAACCTCTTTCCCTGAATCTGTTCAGCATAGTGCTGCTCTCTAGTGCAAAAGCTTAACACGTATTGCAATTTCTTTTAGCCCTCAGCAATTCTCCAAAGGGAATGCTCCACTTGAGCATCTCTGGATGGCTGCTGAGGGCATGAAGAATGCTGTTCCCAGCTGTCAATTTGCGGAAAAGTGTGGTATGGATCTTGTTGTCTTTGATCACAAGTTTGACATCCAGATATTCTGCCTCTGTGTTGCTAATATTGCCAGACAATCTGATGTTGCGTGCATTGGTGTTGAGTTTGTCAATGAACTCTCTAGCTCCAGACTCCGAACCCCTCCAAACAATGAACAAGTCATCAATGTAGCGAAGCCACATGACCACCTGTTCAAAGTCACCAGAGAGGTCCGGATCGATGAGAATCTCTTCTTCCCAAAGTCCCATGAAGAGATTGGCGAAACTCGGAGCAAAGCAAGATCCCATCGCTGTACCGGTGGTCTGTATGAACAGCGCACCATCAAATAAGAAGATGTTATTCTTAAGACAGAACTCCGTCATATCAAGGATCATATGGCTATGCTCCAAGAATCTAACCTGTCTCCTTCTGAGAAAATGTTTGCAAGCATCCAATCCTTGTTTGTGATCAATTATGGTATAGAGGGAATGGACATCAAGTATGATGAACATGTAATTAGTCTCCCAACTGAGATTTTTTATCTTAACTAAAAAATCTTTCGTGTCTCTGACATAACTAGGGAGGTTCATGACATATTCCCTAAGAAAATGGTCAATATACTTAGACACATGCTCTGCCACACTCCCCCTGGACGATACAATAGGCCGACAAGGTGGGTTGTTCATATCTTTATGCACTTTAGGCAATAGGTAAAGTACAGGTAAGATTGGATGGTCTTTTTTCAAATAACAGTACTCTTCCCATGTGATGATGCCCTTGTCTTTCCATTCCACAAGTTTGTCCCAGATGGTAGTTATACTACTGTGGTACACATCATTAGAAATGGGAAGGTAAAAGTTGTTGTCATTAAGTTGTCGTAGGGCCTCATTGATATAATGTTCCCTGTCAAGAATCACAATGTTCCCGCCCTTATCAGACGGGCGAATAACGATGTCTTTGTCATCACCCAGAGTCTTGAGTGCCTGTCTCTGATTGAAAGTGAGATTGAATGTTCTCTGTATGTTCCTGGGATGTCTAAATCTCAGATCTGTGAGTGCTTTGATAACATTCTCATGGAATGTATCAAGCCCATCGTGTGGTAAAATAGGTAAAAATGTGGAGTGTGGTTTAAAATTAGTGTTGGATGCAGCGTCATACGTGATGTCTAGGTCAGAGAGAATTTGTAATTCATTGACATCACTCGAGTTGTTATCTGAATCTTGTTGGAGTTGTACCATCGTGATGAGGGTGTCGATGTCGCCTATCACTAGGTTATCGTCACTGTGTGTTTGCCTATTCAGAGTATGTCTGTTTGTATCTAACCTTTTCAACTTGTGCCATTTTCTAAGTTTAAGTTTCCTAACATACTTGAAAATGTCTATTCTGGTATTAGTATAATCAAAATGAGAGGAAGGACAGAATGAAAGTCCAAGGCATAGTGTCTGTTTCTCAGTGTCATTAAGAATTCTTTTGGACAGATTAACAATTGTCTTATTAACCATGTTCGTATCCATCATTGGACTTTTCCGGCGCGCGTCTTGCTGTTTCCCATGGCGCCACGTCCCTTGCCTCTTTTGCCAACGTTGTCTGATGCGTCTCCGTCTGTTCCTTCTTTTCCTCTGCATCTTCCCCGACCCCGGCCCCTTCCTCTCGATTTCGGTATTGGTGTATCTCTTGTTGTTATACGGCCTCTGCGCATGTGTCTGTATTCGTCTAAAAAATTAGCCGGTCTGGAGGTCCGTTCACTATCCGATGCGTTATTAGATGACAAATCAGACTCACTCACACTAGTGACAGAGATGTCTGAGATAGACCCCCTTGTAGGTTCAGCTTGTGTGGTGTTAGGGTTCTTGTCAGAATACAGATGGTCGTATTTTTTGCTGAATGTCAGAATCCTCCCACACTCATAGTCAGCATAGTCTCTATTTAATTTCCTCTGTTTGCGTGCTTTTATATCTTCTTCATGCCTTTTTAATCGTTCTTTCATTCCTTCTAGCATTTTGTTCAGCACTGTGGATTCCATACTGTTTGTCAGATCTCCGCTTCCGAGTCCACGTAGCAACCTCTCTCCTCTTCCTTACACCATCCTGTCTTCTGTCAACACTGGCCAGTCCAAACGTGTTCCTCAATCACTAATCCTCGAACGAAAGCTCCTTCCGGAAACACAGGGACCCTAGAGAAGTGGCACACACGCCGGCAGAGCGTACCGGCAGTCAACAACACAAAGAAGTCCAAAAGTATGTGTGCTCTCAGGAAACCAGAATCCACGACTCAGAAACTTTGCAAAGCGTTTATTACACGACGCGTTTCGACTGCAGCCGCAGTCTTGGTCACGTGTAAGGTGCACACCCAATGAAAAGCTTAAATAGAAATAAAAAACATCACATGGTCCTGTAGACAGAGAGTGTCTATACATAAAATGCATGGCGGCCATCTTGTAGTAGTAAAATTACAATGTACACATGCAAGTGCAAATAGCCCAATAAAATTCAAATGGGGTCGAAATGAGGTACAGAGGAGAGGCAACACACGTTAATATCAACATAAAAATGCAAAATTGCATCATGTTAGATAAGGGAATAACATTGTTGACCAAAATTAACAAATGTACATCAAATGACAAACTAAGTAAAAAACACACATCACATGGTCCTGTAAACCAAAAGTGTCTGTACATGAAGTGCATGTCGGCCATCTTGTAGTGGTAAAATTACCGTATACGCATGCACAAGCATATGGCCCAATGAGGCTCCTCCTTTGTACCTTATTTGTACCTTATTTTGACCCCAATTTCACCTCATTGGGCCATATGCTTGTGTGTTTTTTACTTAGTTTGTCATTTGATGTACATTTGTTAATTTTGGTCAACAATGTTATTTCCTTATCTAACGATGCAATTTTGCATTTTTATGTTGATATTAACGTGTGTTGCCTCTCCCTCTGTACCTCATTTCGACCCCATTTGCATTTTATTGGGCTATTTGCACTTGCATGTGTACATTGTAATTTTACTACTACAAGATGGCCGCCATGCATTTTATGTATAGACACTCTCTGTCTACAGGACCATGTGATGTTTTTTATTTCTATTTAAGCTTTTCATTGGGTGTGCACCTTACACGTGACCAAGACTGCGGCTGCAGTCGAAACGCGTCGTGTAATAAACGCTTTGCAAAGTTTCTGAGTCGTGGATTCTGGTTTCCTGAGAGCACACATACTTTTGGACTTCTTTGTGTTGTTGACTGCCGGTACGCTCTGCCGGCGTGTGTGCCACTTCTCTAGGGTCCATGTGTTTCCGGAAGGAGCTTTCGTTCGAGGATTAGTGATTGAGGAACACGTTTGGACCGGCCAGTGTTGACAGAAGACAGGATGGTGTAAGGAAGAGGAGAGAGGTTGCTACGTGGACTCGGAAGCGGAGGTAAGCCGGCGCACGCATTGTCCGTCCTTTGTGTGGGGTGGGGTTGTTCGGCACCGGAGGGTTTCGCGCTCTCCCGCCCCCCGAGGCAGCGGCAAAACGAGCACGTCCTTTCCGTCCTGCTTTTTCCACAGACGGTGTCAGCGTCCACGCGCACCATAGCATTACTTTCACGCATAGCTTACCAGCTGTGCTTGTGCTCTCTTCCCGTTCCCAAGAGGCATCACTGAAAGCCTGTATTGCCCGTCCGGTTGACGAGGCAAACCACACTTGGCAAGAAGAACCCGCATCTCAGTGGGGGGATACCAGGACACGCAAAGGAAACTTTCATAACTGACGGCAAAGCGTATAAGTGCACCATGGAGGAAGAAACTAATAGAAGAGCGGCTGCTCTTGCTATTTTTACGAGAAAACCAGAAACAACAGCCAGTAAAGGGGATAGCTCAAAGCCCATTCAACCAACGGAAGAAAAACTGAAAAAACTAGAGAAACTCAAACGTGCAGAAACATCCAAATGGTGGGAAGCTACTTCCCTCCAACACTATGTGGATCAATCAATGGCTCCAAGGGGACTGAGGATATTTACAGCACCCTCATACGAGTCTCCTAACCCTAAGATGTTAGAAGAATGGTCTCAAAATTCCACTCACAGTTCTAAAAGAATGTTGGAAATATTAATTAAATACGCCTGGATAGATCGGGAGGCGATACTGCTACAAATCAAAGAACTACTTGAAGATCTGACAAACAGTATGGAATCCACAGTGCTGAACAAAATGCTAGAAGGAATGAAAGAACGATTAAAAAGGCATGAAGAAGATATAAAAGCACGCAAACAGAGGAAATTAAATAGAGACTATGCTGACTATGAGTGTGGGAGGATTCTGACATTCAGCAAAAAATACGACCATCTGTATTCTGACAAGAACCCTAACACCACACAAGCTGAACCTACAAGGGGGTCTATCTCAGACATCTCTGTCACTAGTGTGAGTGAGTCTGATTTGTCATCTAATAACGCATCGGATAGTGAACGGACCTCCAGACCAGCTAATTTTTTAGACGAATACAGACACATGCGCAGAGGCCGTATAACAACAAGAGATACACCAATACCAAAATCGAGAGGAAGGGGCCGGGGTCGGGGAAGAGGCAGAGGAAAAGAAGGAACAGACGGAGACGCATCAGACAACGTTGGCAGAAGAGGCAAGGGACGTGGCGCCATGGGAAACAGCAAGACGCGCGCCGGAAAAGTCCAATGATGGATACGAACATGGTTAATAAGACAATTGTTAATCTGTCCAAAAGAATTCTTAATGACACTGAGAAACAGACACTATGCCTTGGACTTTCATTCTGTCCTTCCTCTCATTTTGATTATACTAATACCAGAATAGACATTTTCAAGTATGTTAGGAAACTTAAACTTAGAAAATGGCACAAGTTGAAAAGGTTAGATACCAACAGACATACTCTGAATAGGCAAACACACAGTGACGATAACCTAGTGATAGGCGACATCGACACCCTCGTCACGATGGTACAACTCCAACAAGATTCAGATAACAACTCGAGTGATGTCAATGAATTACAAATTCTCTCTGACCTAGACATCACGTATGACGCTGCATCCAACACTAATTTT
Organism: Calotriton arnoldi; assembly: GCA_963921515.1. Taxonomy (NCBI): domain Eukaryota; kingdom Metazoa; phylum Chordata; class Amphibia; order Caudata; family Salamandridae; genus Calotriton; species Calotriton arnoldi. The sequence continues at coordinate 453,301 of CAWUFW010002773.1, forward strand.
AAACCACACTCCACATTTTTACCTATTTTACCACACGATGGGATTGATACATTCCATGAGAATGTTATCAAAGCACTCACAGATCTGAGATTTAGACATCCCAGGAACATACAGAGAACATTCAATCTCACTTTCAATCAGAGACAGGCACTCAAGACTCTGGGTGATGACAAAGACATCGTTATTCGCCCGTCTGATAAGGGCGGGAACATTGTAATTCTTGACAGGGAACATTATATCAATGAGGCCCTACGACAACTTAATGACAACAACTTTTACCTTCCCATTTCTAATGATGTGTACCACAGTAGTATAACTACCATCTGGGACAAACTTGTGGAATGGAAAGACAAGGGCATCATCACATGGGAAGAGTACTGTTATTTGAAAAAGACCATCCAATCTTACCTGTACTTTACCTATTGCCTAAAGTGCATAAAGATATGAACAACCCACCTGGACGGCCTATTGTATCGTCCAGGGGGAGTGTGGCAGAGCATGTGTCTAAGTATATTGACCATTTTCTTAGGGAATATGTCATGAACCTCCCTAGTTATGTCAGAGATACGAAAGATTTTTTAGTTAAGATAGAAAATCTCAGTTGGGAGACTAATTACATGTTCATCATACTTGATGTCCATTCCCTCTATACCATAATTGATCACAAACAAGGATTGGATGCTTGCAAACATTTTCTCAGAAGGAGACAGGTTAGATTCTTGGAGCATAGCCATATGATCCTTGATATGACGGAGTTCTGTCTTAAGAATAACATCTTCTTATTTGATGGTGCGCTGTTCATACAGACCACCGGTACAGCGATGGGATCTTGCTTTGGCCCGAGTTTCGCCAATCTCTTCATGGGACTTTGGGAAGAAGAGATTCTCATCGATCCGGACCTCTCTGGTGACTTTGAACAGGTGGTCATGTGGCTTCGCTACATTGATGACTTGTTCATTGTTTGGAGGGGTTCGGAGTCTGGAGCTAGAGAGTTCATTGACAAACTCAACACCAATGCACGCAACATCAGATTGTCTGGCAATATTAGCAACACAGAGGCAGAATATCTGGATGTCAAACTTGTGATCAAAGACAACAAGATCCATACCACACTTTTCCGCAAATTGACAGCTGGGAACAACATTCTTCATGCCCTCAGCAGCCATCCAGAGACGCTCAAGTGGAGCATTCCCTTTGGAGAATTGCTGAGGGCTAAAAGAAATTGCAATACGTGTGAAGCTTTTGCACTAGAGAGCAGCACTATGCTGAACAGATTCAGGGAAAGAGGTTATCCCAATTGGGTATTGAAGAAAGCCAAGGATAAAGTTGACCTGATTAGTAGAGACGACACCCTGAAGGACAAAACGTCTCCAGAGGATGTGACAGAAAACGCCAGCACTAGGATCCTACTCACATACCATTCAGACGTCGATAACATCAGACGGATTCTTACAAAAAATTGGGACACCTTGAAAAATGACAACACCATAGGAAAAGATATACAAGACAGACCCAGTATCACATACAGGAGGAGTAAGAACCTTAGGGACATGCTTGTCCACAGTGATGTCACTAGGCACATGACCAACAGTGAACACAATCTACAGGGATTTTTTCCCTGTGGACACTGCAAAGCTTGCCAACATAGCATGTTCCGTAAAGAGTATGTAGTAGGGACTCAGAGAAAGGTTATCACACAATTTCTCACCTGCAGTACCAAATATGTGATATATGTATTAGAATGTCCCTGTAAATTATGGTATATTGGCAGCACCACCCTTATGGCCAAAAACGTATCCTAGAACACATGCGGGCAATAACTAACAGAGATCCCAAATATCCAGTTGCCCGCCACTTTGAAACTAAGCACTTTTCTGATTCCTCAATTCTCAGTTATTTTATCTTGGAGCAGATTAGCAACAACCCCAGAGGAGGAGATAGAACACTCAGACTGAGGCAGAAAGAATCCAAGTACATAATAGACTATCAGACTAAGATCCCGGGGGGGTTGAATCAAGATGAGGAATTAGCCATTCACCTCAAGATAGAATAGGATGTTTCTGTCCTACTTTTCTTCTTCTTCTTTCTTTTTTCCTTCTTTTTCTTTTTTCCTTCTTCTTCTTTTCTCTTGTTTCTCTAGACAGTGGTACCCCTGCTGTCAATTAGTCTTACATTTTCTCACTTTGAACAGTTTCTTAACTCCTTTTTCTAGTAGTGCATTTGGAACCATGTATATTTTGACCCTTGGTGGGGTCTACCATTTTAACATTTGTTTTTGTTTGTTTCTTTTGCAGGAGGAAAGGAGGGGGCCCACATGATTGGATATCACGAGCACGGGCCACCCAACCTTTTCTTCGATTTTCACTTCACTTGATCATCATCTCACATGGTAAACTGTTTTCAGTTCTGTCCAGCGTGGAACTCACATGTTGTTGTTCTGTTTGCGCCAAGGTTTCAATCTGTATTGGGCCAATTTAGCTTGTTTCCATCACTCTTTTGGGACAATACAGGCATTTGCCTGTTCACCAATGGGGGTTTCGCTAGCGCAACCAGTTTTGATTTTCCCATCATAGTCCTGTTGCATCTCTATGTCTATTAGGGCTTTTACTCTCTGTGACCTGGGTACACATTATCTTTGGCACCTGACGTGTAGATCACCAGGATGCAGGCATAGTTTGGCTCACTACCACCGTACAGGTCTTTGCCCACTGGGGCATTATTCTTTGGCTCACTATTACCGTGTAGATCGTTGCCCACTGGGGCATCATTTTTTGATTTACTTCTACTGTGTAGGTCACTGCCCACTGGGGCGGCATGTTAATTTCAACTTTGGAGCAGGGCGTAAATGTTTTTCCTAGACGGAACCTAAGGCCCCTATTTTTGCACTGTACAGTATATTTGTTACCTTTTGCCAGCGTTGCTATTTTTGTATCTACAATATGCATATTTCTGGTGAAATTAACGTGTGTTGCCTCCTCCTTTGTACCTTATTTTGACCCCAATTTCTCCTCATTGGGCCATATGCTTGTGCATGCGTATACGGTAATTTTACCACTACAAGATGGCCGCCATGCACTTCATGTACAGACACTTTTGGTTTACAGGACCATGTGATGTGTGTTTTTTACTTAGTTTGTCATTTGATGTACATTTGTTAATTTTGGTCAACAATGTTATTTCCTTATCTAACATGATGCAATTTTGCATTTTTATGTTGATATTAACGTGTGTTGCCTCTCCCTCTGTACCTCATTTCGACCCCATTTGAATTTTATTGGGCTATTTGCACTTGCATGTGTACATTGTAATTTTACTACTACAAGATGGCCGCCATGCATTTTATGTATAGACACTCTCTGTCTACAGGACCATGTGATGTTTTTTATTTCTATTTAAGCTTTTCATTGGGTGTGCACCTTACACGTGACCAAGACTGCGGCTGCAGTCGAAACGCGTCGTGTAATAAACGCTTTGCAAAGTTTCTGAGTCGTGGATTCTGGTTTCCTGAGAGCACACATACTTTTGGACTTCTTTGTGTTGTTGACTGCCGGTACGCTCTGCCAGCGTGTGTGCCACTTCTCTAGGGTCCCTGTGTTTCCGGAAGGAGCTTTCGTTCGAGGATATATATATATATATATATATGTGTGTGTGTGTGTGTTTACATTTTTTTAAAATACGTTTATTTGTTGTATTCGTTAAAATATACATTTAATTATATTTTTTTAATAAATTAATGTTAGTATTTCATTTTTGTTTATTTTTAATATTTTAAAATATATATATTTTAAAATCGATATTTAATACAACTATATTATTGTAAACAATATTTTTTTTCGATATTTTTGTACTTGCCTGTTTAAGTATGGGGAGTCGATATTTTTGCATTCTATATTTTTACCTCAATATTATTTACATCTACATTTTTGTGGTCGATATTCTGTCAGTGAACCCTCACAACTACCACAAGCATGCAGATTAGTAATGCAAACAGAAACCATCAAAGATACACATATCCCATAAGGGCAAAGCACACATGTTCTAAGCAGAAGAATGAACAGAGGTTTGTGTACACCCACGAGGAGTATACCATGCCACAAAGCATTTACATGTTTCCTTTTTGCTGCTGTCATGGCAGGAGATCTGACATGCACATTTTTAGTCGTTCTCCTTGTACCGAGTGGAAGTATCCAAGCCCCTACATCCGTTTAACTATATGCCATAATGCCTTGGACTTTGAAGCTCTGTTTACCAGTTTATCTGTTTTCCTCTGCCTGCACTTGGCCTCTTTGGAGTGAGATTCTGTTAACTTATTGTCTATTAAGGTCCATGAGTAAATGTTAGCACTGAGCCTGAATTTAAAGGGATTCACTCAGCCCATGAGCACACCATGATTACATCATTATGGATGAGAACTGAAACATTTATGTTTATAATTTATAGAGTGCATGCTACCCTAAAAGGGTCTCTCAGCATTGACAACAAACTGTAACTAAGACAGATCACAGGAGATTAAAACAGACAGGCATTTATTTGTCTTCTAAAAACTGCTTCGCTGGGACAGAATCGCAGCTGAGAAGGGAGGGAATTCCTGAGATTCAAAGTGAATTAATGAAAGGACCGTCTTCCTTTTCTAGTTCAAATAGTCTTCTAGTTCTAATAATGTTGGGTACCAAAGCACGTCTGCTCTTGGGAGACCTCAAGGCTGTCGTAGGAGTGTAGGACTGAATCAAAAACAGAGGGGCATATTACCAAGAAACTGCGTTAAAATTATCGCCGTTTTAGCAGCAGAAAACTGCAGCTAAAGCGGCGATAATGGGCTTGATAATATGCCCTTGAGAATTCCAATAGAAGCCCATGTTCTGGTGTCAACATGGGCTTCTATTGGAATTCTCCAGGGCATATTATCAAGCCCATTATCGCCGCATTAGCTGCAGTTTTCTGCCGCTAAACCGGCGATAATTTTAACGTCATTCTTGATAATATGCCCCAGAGTGACTTGAATTTAATGCGCTTGGTGATGGGCAGCCAGTGCAGATCATGTAGATGAGGTGAGATCAAGTGGTGAATGGGAGGGTTTAAGAACAACTAAGAAACTGCATTTGGAATAATCTGCAGACATGCCAATAAAGAGTAGAACACTGCTGTAGTCCAGACGCCATGTAATATTTGGAACAGGGTTTTCTGGGTACAAAGCGGAAGGGTCCATATTACCTTCCTAAGATTCTGAAGAAGGCCAAAGCAACTGGCAAGCAGCTTCTTGATATATGGTTCAAAAGTTAATTTAGCACCCAACCAGATACCAAGATACTTTACTATTGGCTTTGAGATGGGAAAAGGGCCAAGAGCATCCGACCAACAGAACTGCTGGTGTTTTCCCACCACCAAAATTTCTGCCTTACCTCCATTCAACTGAAGGCAGTTGTTCCCCATCAAAACAGCTCCTTAAATGCTTGGAGTTGTTGCCCTGAACCAGCAATGGGAGATAACAATCTGTGTATCATCTACGTAGAAAATCAGGGTGAGACCAAAAGATTCCACAATAGTAACTAAAGGGCAAACATTGATACTAAAAGGTGTAGGGCTCAAAGAAGAGCTCTGCAGCACCCCACAAGTCAATGCTAAGGTAATTGAATAGAATATCTTATGGTAGACTTGGAAACAGCAATCTGTTAAGAAAGAACCAAACCATTACCTCCCGTCCCTCCCTCGCCTTCCTTCATCACAAGTGAGGCCCCGCCTCCCTCTAGACCCACCCCAGCCCATAAAATCTCTGCCCGCCTCCACCTCCACCTGTTATTTTTTGTCTCCCTAGGTGAGACTTACCTTTGGCTTTCTCCCTGTGGCGGTGCCGGGGAGTCTTAGGTTTGGTTCTCTCCGTTGGCGGTGCCCTCGGCAGCGTTCTCCCGGCATGCTGTGTCTCCACGGTCTCCTCGTGGACGAGGGGCAGAACACTTGCACAGGACGCCGCGATGGAGTCCGGCGGTCCTCCTGCGGCTGGGGCGGTGTTTCCGGTTTGCGGCTGCAAGGCAGCCTTTTCGGTGCACATCGCTGGAGACCTGGTAGGCCGGGTTTTTAACCCGTTATTTGTTTCTGTTGGACCCTTTCTGCTGTTTTTGTTGGCGATTTTTCTTGACTGGTGTGGTCGTATTTCTGCCTTGTCATGGGGCTGCTGGGGAGTGGTATCTCCGGTTTCTTGCAGTCCTGGGTCGCATGAGGTTGTTTCGGTGGGGACGTTCTGGTGTCCTCTTCTTCTTCGTCCTCTACTGATGGGTCTCCGGTCTCCCCTGGAGCGCCCTGGATGCCTGTGCTCAGTGGGAGGTGTAGTGCCTCTCATGTCTCCGGATGGTGCAGGGCTGGATTGAGGCTGCTGTGTCCAGTGCTCTGCTGGCTCGGCTGGTGCCTTCTGGTCCGTCCCGTCCTGGTCCATTGGATCCTGAGGGTGACTGGTCCCCTTCTGTTGAGGAGGGTCCTTCTCCCGCCTCTGGCAGTGCTTATGTCTCCGGGGAGGTGATGTGGGTCATTCTGGCTCCTGTGCGGGTCAATTGGGTTTTCCTCATTTCCAGCTGGGCGTGGGCTGTGGGGCCCTTTTTCCTTGGTGCACTAAGCCCTCCCGGTTGGGCTTACCCTTCGAGCCCAGAGTGGGAGTTGGTGCTGTGAGAGTGGCGTGCAATGGACGTACTGCGGGTCCCTCGCTTCCTCCGATCACTGTGCTTGTTGGAGGGGGTCGACCCCTTTCCTAACATTGTACAGTTGGCCTCTATCCTGGCCACGCTGATTGGCGAGTCGGCTGTTCTGCCTCAGGTTTGTACCCCATCTGCTGCAACGGATTGGTAGGTGGTCTCTGTCCTTGAGACGGCATTTGCGGCTGCTGCCTTGGCGCTAGGGACTGGCCTGTTCTCTGCTTATTCTGCGCCCTCCTTGGTGCTGGATTTCATGGAATTGGCAGCGGCTGTTCAGGGTGGCTCGGAATCCTCTGTCCTTCTGGCCACCTTGGATCCTATGAGTGCTTTGCCTTGTGATGGGCGTTCGGCTTCGTCTTGTGTGCCTGGGTCTAGGGCCTCTCGGTCATCCACCGACGTGGGTGTCTCGTCCGTCTTTCCGGTGGGAGCGGTTTTTGGCCCAGTTTTTCTCCCATGCACGCTGCCTCCACGCCTATGGGCTCTGCCCTGTAGGGTCCCTGCTACTGCTGTCTGGTTGTTCCCTGCCGGTGGGTGGCCGGTTCCGTTTTTTTTCTTCCGGGCTGGCGCAGGGACATTTCGGATTGCTGGTTCCTGCGCTGTGTTGCTCATGGTTCCGTGATCATCTTTTGGCAGGTTCCTCCGGTTGCTGGGGTTCGATTGGCTCCTGTGCCTCTCTCCGGTACGTGCAGAGTGGCTCTGCTGGATGGGGTGTCCTGTTTGCTTGCTGATCGGGCCATCTGTCGGATTCCGGTCGAGCACGTCAACGCCGGGGCCTATTCCTTTCTGTTCCCGGTGCTGACGGTGTCTGGCAGTTTTCGGCCCGTTCTGGGTCTCCGTTGGGTCGACTCCTGGGTTCGGGCTGTTCCCTTCCGTGTGATGACCCTTCCAGCGGTTCTTCATTGGGTTCGGCTGGGAGAGATTTTTTGCCTCCTTGGTTTTCGGGGACTCCTCTCTCCACGTCCCTGTCGCCGCCTCTTCTCAGTGTTTCTGAGGCTCGCAGTGGGGGGCGCCCATTTTCAATTTTGCGTTCTTGCCTTCGGCCTCTAGTCCTCTCCCATGGTCTTCACGGAGGTCCTGACCCCTCTCGTGGATCTACTTTCTACGGAGGGGGTATTCCTTCATCATTCTTGGTCGACCTCTTGCTGCATGCAGCTGACTGGTCTCTTTTTCGGGGCAGCCTTTGTGGTTCTGCCGGGGCGCGGCTTTTTGGTGTACTGGGTGTTTCTTCGTTGTCCCCCTCTCGAGACTTGATGTTCATCGAGCTAGTTTCCGGTCTCTGGTCAGCCTGGTTACCTGTACGTCCAGCGCCTGGTCTCTCTTAAGTCGCTGATTCTGGCTTTGATGTCTCTGGGGGCTCCCCCTACGGTGGAGTGGCTGTGGGTGCGGGGGCTTTTGGCTTCTGTGATGTTTCTGGTTCTCTGGGCTAGTTTTCACCTTCTTCTTCTGGCCAGCTGGATCCTGTGGTGTTGATCTACGGGGTCTCGGAGTCTTTTGTCTCCGCTGCCTGTGCCTGTCCTGTTCCGTGTGGGGCTCTCCTAGTGGCTCTGCCGGCGTTTTCTTCTGGCCGAGATTTCCTTGGCTCCCCCGGCTCCGCTTGTTGTGTCTTGTGCTGCCAGCCGGTCCGGGTGAGGTGCTTGGCTGGGGTCGGAGCTGGTTCGGGGGGCTGGTCCCTGCTGGACTCCCAGAGGTCTTCGGACTTTCGGGAGGTGAGGGCAGTTTGGCTGGCCCTGGTTCACTTTCTGGTCTCTCTGCGGGGCCATTGGGTGTTGGTTCCTTCTGACATTATGGTGGCGTAGTCCTGTGTCTACCATCCGGGTGGGACCTGGTTCAGGTCCTTGACCTTGCTTGCCAGCGGCGTCTTCCTGTGGGCTCAGGTCTGGGTGCTGGGTCTATCTGCTCTCTTTGTTTGGGGGGTGGGCGATGTGCAGGCGGCTCAGTTGGGCAGGGGCTTTCCATCGTAACGGGATTTCTCCGTCCTTCCCAGTTTGTTTGACTGCTTGGTGGGTCGTTGGGGCCTCCCTGTGGTGATGGACCTGTTTGTGGACCCGGTCAGTGCCGCGGTGGGCCTGTTTTGTTCTCTGGGCCGGTGTCCTGGGCTCTGGGGGTTGACGGCCTGGCCTCTCCTTGGCCTCGGGGTCTTCTGTGTGCCTTCCCTCCCTTTCCGCTGCTCCAGGCCTCTCCTGTCCTGGTTGTGTTGCAGCCGGGAGTGGGTCCTTCTGGTGGTTCCGTCCCCTTTGGTGTTTCCGGCCCTTCCCCTGTGCTCCGTGCAGGGGTTACGCCTGTCGGCCTGGCGATTGTGCGGCAGGGCTTGGCTGTGTTGGGGGTTCCTGTCCATTTGGTGGTTACTTTACGGGCTTCCCGTAGGTCCTCCGCTCTGCTGTCCTCTGCTGGGTATTGGTGGGCCTTTGCGGCCTGGTGTGCTGCTGCGGAATTGGATTCCTCACTTGCTGACCTCCTTTTGGTGCTGCTGTTCCTTTGGGATGGGGCTCGTCTGGGGTTGTCGGTGGCTTCTCTGCGGGTGCAGTGGGCTGCTCTTCAGGCTTTTCGGGGCTCCTGGCATGATTTGAGGGTTGACGGGGGTCTGATGCCTCGTTTTTTTTTTCAGGGTCTGTTGACTTTGTTTCCTCGCCCTGTCAGGTCCTTTCTTTTGTGGAATTTGCTGCTGGTGTTGGTTATCCTGTCCGGTCCTCCCTTTGAGCCCCTTGGGGGTCTCGTGTTGTGACTCTTGACTTTTGGGTCCTGTTTTTTGGTGGCCGTCACCTCGGCGCACCTCTTGGGTGTGTTGGGGGCTTTGTCTTGTAAATGCCCTTTCTGCAAGATCTTTTCGGATCGGGTGGTGTTGGTGCTGGTACCGTCCTTTGTCGCTGAGGTCTATTCGGCGTTTCATCTCAGTCAGTTGGTGTTTTTGCCTGGATTATTTCCTGCTCCTTCCTCGGCTGAGGAGTCTCGTTGCACTGTCTGGATGTGCGGCGTGCTGTACTGTGGTACCTGCAGGTTGTGGAGTCCTCCTGGGAGGGGGGCGCTTTGTTTGTTGACTTTGGTCCTGCTGCAGAGGGTGTTGAGCCTTCCCCTGCTATGCTGGGTCGTTGGGTTCAGTCCCCGGTCTTGATGGCTTCACAACTTCGAGGGTTGGCTCCTCCTGTCGGGGTTCAGGGGCGTTCTACTCGCGGTATGGCGGCTGTGGTTGCTGTTTTGCCGGGTGCCTCTGTGGTGGTGGTCTGTAGGGCTGTGACCTGGTCTTCTCCCTCTTCGTTTGTCCGTCACTATCGGATTGCTAGTCTGGTACGTTTGGATACTGTTCTGGGCCACAGGGTCTTGTCCTCTATGTGGGACCAGGGATGTTGGTCTGCTGGGTTTGGGGCACGTTGTTAATTTTTGGTGTTCTTTATCACTCAGTTGTCCGTCTCTGTTTTCTTCTGCTTGCTATGTCCTCACTTGTGATGAAGGAAGGCGAGGGAGGGACGGGAGTTAATGCGTCCATTACTATTGATAATGGCATTACTCCTAGTCCTACTCCTTCGCCTTCCTTCAAGGACCCTCCCACCCGGTGCGGTACATCTGAGTGCTAGCTCGGCTTGTTTACGTACAGATGGAGGTGGGGGCGGGCAGAGTTTTTATGGGCTGGGGGTGGGTCTAGAGGGAGGCGGGCCTCACTTGTGATGAAGGAAGGCGAGGGAGTAGGACTAGGAGTAATGCCATTATCAATAGTAATGGACGCATTCTAATGCCTTGATGTTAATAACATAGTGGTGGAGTCTGCATAGAAGGATGTAGTGGGAAACATTATCAAGGGCGGCTCTGAAACTTAGCATGATGATGGCTGCAGAAATGCATTGATCCCGGGTCCATCCAAGTTATTCATAGACTGCAAGCAGGGCAGACTCCACACTTTGTTAGGGGTGGGAATCTAATTGAGAGGAATGAAGTAGGTTGTTAACTTCAAGGTAATCACAGAGTTGGTTGTTAATATGTTTCTTCAAAATTTTGGTGGAAAGAGGAAGGCATATAGGATGGTAATTTTCCAGTACAGGCAGGTCTAAAGACATTTGTTTCAGTAATGTTCTAAACACAGAATGCTTCCAAGATGGAGGAAACACTGCTGTGGAAATGGAAAATTGAAAAGATGTATCAACTCTGGATACATGATTACGAAGCCTTTTGTTAAGGAAATGAGGCGAGCGGGGCTCAAGGAGGAGCCAGACTTGCCCAAATTTGCTAGAACCTAAAAGTCCACTGGCTGAATGGGGCTGAAAGTTGACATACCACAACCCCAGGAATTAGAAGATTTGGACCATATAGGAGCTGTGCTATTCAAAGCTTCTATTGAGAAGGTAAAATACATTTCAGAGGTATTTTTAGAAACAAATCGAGCAAGTTAGTTGCACCAATAGAGAGAGGGAGCAACCTCAGGAGTTTTAACAGAAGGACCCAACAGAGATTTAACAATAGAGACAATCTCTTTGGCAGAGGTAGAAGCTTCTTCAATTCTATCAGCAAAAAACATGGCATATGCTTTTCTAATGACTTTATGGTAGATCTCTGTGGCTTCTTCATGCCTCTTTCTACAAACAGAATTATGATGTTTGCACCACTCTCATTCTAATCTTTTACACCCTTTTTTGAAGGCTAATTGATGAAGAATAAACCACAGCACCAGCAGTTTCTAGGAAGATCAGTCCATGAAACCAGTTTATTTAAAGAACACTGCAGACTCTGTCTCTACAACCAAAGAATCCAAAGATTCAAGTGGTCCCAATCAATGGCAACAGAATAACGCATACTAATCACAGAAGGCCAAACTCCAATAACCGGACAGAAATAACACTAATCCCAGAGGGACAAAACTCGATCTCTAACCTAGACAACCCAAAGAATAAGATATCATGCCTACTCATCAATTGCCGCTCAGCAATGAAACATGCTGCGGATATTGCTGACCTGATCATGAACCAAGAAAAGCACGTGGCTATTTTAACAGAAACATGGCTAGCTGAATCATCCTCCCCAATCCTAGACATACTGGTGCCACCAAACTATAATATTGTAAGACTAGACAGACTAAACAAAATGGGAAGAGGGGTGGCCTGTATACACAAATTGAACATCACCATCTCTAAAGTTATCGCAGACCCTATCAACTCATGTGAATACTTGGGGCTTTCAGTACGATTCACAGACAACCAAGTGTACAAATTACACACATTCTATCACCTCCCCAGGCAAAAACCTAATTTTCATAGACCAGCTAATGGAAATTATTACAGCTAACTCAGAACCTCACTCTAATGATATTTTCCTAGGAGACTTCAATCTTCACTGGAACGACATCCAGGATAATCAAGTCAACTTTCTTAAAGAATTCCTAGCCGACAACGCACTAGTGCAAGCTTGTACCCTGCCAACCCATTCCAAAGGAGCTACATTAGACTGGATCATATCCAAAGAAAATGTGATCCAATCCTTGTCAATCGATCCTTGTGACTGGTCTGATCATCACATCATCACCTTCCAAATACCAGCGAAAAAAAAGAATACAACTTCACAACCAATCAAACCCAAACATTGGGTAAGGGTCACTAAAGATCTGACCTCGGAGAGTCTAACATTACAAGACGAGAATGAACTGCAACCCCCTTCTGAACTGACTGACGTCAACGAACTTACGGATCATTACAATCGTACGATATCTAAAATAGTCGACAATATAGCTCCTCTAAAACTTAAAAGAGCACAAGTTAAAGATAAAAACCCATGGTTCAATGGGTCACTTAATGAAGAAAGACGTAAACTCAGAATAACTGAACGAAAATGGAGACAAAATCCTTCATCCACCCACTTAAAGCAATTAAGAATGTACAGAAAAACCTACAATAAAAGCGTACCTAAATCAAAAAGATAATTTTTTAGAAATGAACTTGAAAACGCAAAGAACAGACCGAGGAAACTCTTCGATCTGCTAAAAGATCAATCAAACAAATTAGCCAAGTCCTCCCTATTAACTTCTAAATCAGAACTGTCCTGTGAACATTTTTCAACATTCTTTACCAATAAAGCCAGCTCATTGGAGAGAGAACTCAAAAATACAGCTGAAAAAGCATTAAATCAAAGGAATGAACAAGTTGAGAATCCTGCCCTACCGGCTCAAGTAATGCCCAAAAATGATGCTCACTGGTCAACATTCAAACTATATGATCAACATGGCATTACCAAAAGCCTACTATCTTTGAAACCAAATAACCATTAAAATGACCCTCTGCCTGCAAAATGCTGGCCCACTCTCATCCACATGGTCATCCCTTTTGGACTAAGATAATCAATGAATCGCTAGCACAAGGATCTTTTCCGAACTGTCTAAAAACCGGCCAGGTCATCCCTCTCTTAAAGAAACCTAATGAAAACCCATCGGACCCAAACAATTTTCGACCAGTAACAACCATCCCCCTATTAGCCAAAGTACTAGAAAAATGCGCTCACAAACAACTAAGTCAACACATTACGGAATTGAGCTACTAAATGACTGCCAATCTGGATTCAGATCTGATCACAGTACGGAATCAGCAATTTTACACATAGTAGATGACGCTCTGTTAGCTCTCGACCGTAATGAAACCTGTCTCTTGATCCTTCTAGACCTATCGTCTGCATTTGACACAGTAAACCATCCCAAACTATTAGAACGCCTAGAAAAGAGGATGGGCTTCTCTGGAACAGTCCTAAAATGGTTTCATTCCTTCCTAGAGAACAGATCGCAAAGATTCTGAGTGAACAACAAGCTATCCCCGCCATCTCTGATTCAAATTGGGGTCCCTCAAGGTTCAACTCTATCCCCTTCACTATTCAATCTGTACATCGAACCATTAACAGAAGTATTACAATAGGCTAACATTTCCTTTCACATGTATGCAGACGACACCCAGCTGTATATGAAGATTTCATCACCAGAAGAGATCAACATAATGAACCAAGCACTACAGAGAACCTTTGAATGGCTAGCTCTCAATCATCTCAAGCTCAAATCACAAAAAACGAGTTCCTTCTGATTTCCCCCCCTAAAAGTTCAACCAGGATTAAGGATTGGACCAAGTTGATCACTGCGCTAAATGTTACCCCAATTATAGTGGACTCATCCAAGTCTCTTGGAATCACGCTGGATAAAGAATTAAACATGAGTACCCACATCAACACAATGGCAAAAAGCACTCATTTCCATCTGAATTACCTCAGAAAATTGAAGCCATTCATCCATTCTGATGATCTGAAAATGGCAGTCCAGGCGCTGGTAATATCAAGAATTGAGTATGGATGCGCAACTCTATCAGGGCTTCCTAAGATCTCAACAGCTCCTCTAAAAGCTTGTCTCAATGCAGCTACTAGACTTATAACAGGATAAAAAAAATGCGACCACATCACTCCACATCTGAAAGCGCTCAAATGGCTACCATATGAGGCAAGAATAGAGCTAAAGATTGCGTGTATTACTCACAAGGCAATACACCACAAAATTCCACATTACCTTGCCAAAATAATTACGCTATCTGGAAGCAGTAGACCATTGAGGGGATCTGCAGATTTTTTACTGAAACCAGCACTCTTCCATAAGTAAAGAACATACAATAGAGTGTTCACGGGAGCTGCGCCAAGGATCTGGATTTCGCTCCCACCGAATATTAGAAGAATCACAGATGCTCCACGATTCAAAAAGGAGGCTAAGTCATTTCTGATGGGTACATTTCTCCCATGAACATTCAACAGGGATTACTGAAATTCTTGAGAAATCCTCAGGCATCCGGGAGATCATCTTCCCTCAGCTGTTCAAATAAGCTATTGTGAGCAGGACTACCGTACTCCTAATAAAAGAACAAAGAATCTGTTCTCTTCTTAAATCAATCCACTGACATGGATTGAGCTCTAATGGCTATCTTCAGCCAAGGGGTTACCCTTAGTCCCTCGGCTACCAACAGCGATGATGCCTATGGTCAGGTACCTCGACCAATCCACAATGATATTTGACTAGACTAGCAATTCTATAACCAATGTAGATATCTAAGTCCTCAAGAGGGGTCTTATCTTAAAGTTAACTATGTGATGACATACTTTAGTATATTCTAATGATTCTATTATTCTGCATTTTATGTGGTTTGTATGTAGGTAAGTACATGCCAATGATACTGGAATACGTATACATGGTCTGGACGTTATAGAATTATATTTCTGTGGATTTTAAAAGTGATTGAAATGTAAAGCGCTCTGACACCCAAATTTTTGGGTCATGTTCGCGCTATAGAAAACACCAAATATAAAAAAAATAAAAAATAAGTAAGATCTGAGTTAGGAGAGCTGAACGAGGTGTACAGGCCAGAGCGAATGAACGTGGACCATTGCCTGGTGAAAAAACCTGTTTCCCATGCATGGCACATTTACGTCCCAAAACCTCACAATTCAAAGAGCATCACTTATGAAGAGGGAAGGTCTGCTCTAACCTAGTTCATTAGGATGTCAAAACGTGTACTTACAGTGGCACTGATTGACAGTCACCTGCTTCCAAATGTTGAGGACGGTGAATATGTTCTGGAGCCCTACTTCAGCTTATGAGACATATTCTTAAGTTTTTTCATGTGTAGGCCAAGCTGCAGTGTGTCCTGAAGTGCCCAACTCACTAAGCTCAGAAATAAGCCCTGTAACACCTCATCAGAGACCTGAAGAGATCTTCCCCAGAAAAAACGACCTACAAGCTCAGATGAACTAAGTGATGGCATTGCGTGGCAAACACATTCTCTGCCTGTACAAACATTGCATTTACTCATTTTCCTTTATGATACATCCCACTTGACATTTCCCAGTACCCCTAAACTCCACAAAGTGTTGCAATTGAGCATTGGTCCATCTGTAGAATGTGGATCCTTAATATCAATGGCAACACATTGATGGTACCTAATATCAAAGTCATAATAGTATATCAAGGATTTGAATATCATTGATATGTATATCGTTTTTGTTTTTGCAATATTAGCAAATTGTTGATAATTGGTTTTCTTTAATGATAATTTTTTGCTAAATTCACATAAATGTTTAGAATTTTTATTTGTGTACTTTACATTTTTTTTTACTTTAACTTGTTTATTTTTTTAATGAAATTTGTAATTGTAATTTTTGGGGTTGTTGGATTTCACAGGTATTTTGGGTAGGTAGTACTCTCAATTAAAAAACGATTTTGCAGCTAATTACATTGTTATTGTGATTTTTTATACTTGTATCTAATATTTAAAACTATATTAGTTTATTTTTTGTAGATTGTTTATGTTTTGGATTATTTTGTAGGTATTTTTGGTAGGTATAATTTTAAAATGCTCAAAGTGTAATTTTCTTTCATTTACTCATAGTGGCTCATTACGATGGCGGTCGGAAAAGCACTCCGACCGCCCTGCTAGCGGGAAATTGCTGCCCGCAGGTACCGTGGCCAAACCGCCGGCCAGATTAGGATGCACCGCCAGAAACTCCCTACCGCGGCGGTCGGATTCCAGGATTCAGCGGCGGAAAAGCTGAAAATACGTCCGCGATGGTCGGATTTGCTGCAGAAAGGCCAAAGACCGCCGTTCCCCAGTGGCCAGGGACACATGGAGCTATCCGCAGTATTGCCACCGCCATCTTCGATTGGCCGGATTCTCCGCAGCGGTGTGGTGGGCTGTTTGTGGCATCGCAATACAACCGGCGGTCGTAACCACATTCCGCACGCCGGTCCCTCCCTTTTGGCTCCGTCCGCCACCGCTGCGGAGGGGGATTTGTGGCGGTTCCCAGAACACCGCAGCGGACGGGAAATGGGCTATCTTTGCCCATTGTAACACGGCGGACGCAAGGACCGCCGATGGAGTGTGGAAAAGGGCATTTTCCGCCACCGCTAGCACTGCGGATGTGCTACCGCCCGCCATCGTAATCAGCCCCATAGTGTTTTCTTTTATAATTTGACACATTTTATAAATGTCTTGGAGGGTTTTTATTAATATGACTTTTTAAAAAATGTTTACTTACAGGAAATGTTTTCATATTTCTTTAAAATGTGTTTGTGATAAAATTTTTCTTTTTTTGATTTTTGAAAAGATAAAATTGTTTGTTTAAATAATAATTATTTATTTATTTATAATTCATTTTAGGAAGTATTTATTGAGTCAACATTCATCGATTAATCAGATATTATTCGACGTTTTATTTATTTATATTCTTATCACTTTTAATATTTAATTTTTAATGACATTTATTGTGCTTCTTTTTTACTTTATGATGTAATAAATTGCTGATCATTTTATGGTTATTTGATCTTTAGTTAAATATATTTTAATATTGTTTTTGTAATTTTGCTTAATTTGAAGTGTAAATAAAAATATTTGATTCCACCCAGGAGTTAAATGTTCTTTACAATGCGGTTAATTTTGGATTCAGACTACGTAATTTCATTTTATTGTCCCAAAGTGAAAGCCAGATAGTTTCTACAAAGTTATTCATTTTGGTTTGCTAATAAATAAATCTCCTCTCCCTCCCAGAAATAAACGCTTTCCCCAGTGTTGCTAAATTCGGAGTAGGGATATTAAGTCCGACCCCCGCAGCAAGAGTCCAAAATCTTCCCCAATTTTGCTTAGTGTGGTGTTGGAATAGTAATTCTTCCCTCCAGAGTTCAACATTTTCATCAATGTTGTTTAGTTTTGAGTGCGAATAGCAAATCTGACACCCTCATCCCCCACAGTCAAATACTTAGGGGCCGATTCCGATCTCGGCCGGTAGGGCACCGAATCGGATTCGGCTTAACCGGATCCGATTCGGAGCCCTCTTTCCCGACCAATTCGTACGTGCGTCCGGCCGAGCGAGTACGATGCGAGCGCACGCGAAATCGCCGACCGACTCGTACGCGGGTCCGAACCGCTCCGACCGACTCGCACGGACACGACTCGCACCGCGCAATGGTAATTCCAAATCCTCCCCCAAAAATTCAACATTTTCCACAATGTTGCTTAATTTGGATAGGGAATAATAAATCTGACCACCTCTCCCCCCAAAATGCATTTTTTTCTCCGGTGTTAGTTGGATTGAAGTTCATATAGTAAATTTGACCCAACAAAATATGTGCATTTTTACAATGTTAGATAGATTGAGTTAAAATGGTAAATCTCCAACACTCCAATAAGAAGCACTTTTAGCCCATTCTTATTGTGACTGAAGCTAGAATAGCAAATATGACCTCCCAAAAATATGTATTTTTAAAAGAAAATATCTTTCAAAATAAATTAAAGAATTGTTATTTATTGAAAATTCATTTTTGAGAATGAAGGGCCAGATGTACGACCATTTAATTTTGCGGGTTGCAAATTGCGTTTAATTGCGACTTGCAATTTGCGAGTCGCAAAATGGAATGTACAACAGTGTCTTAGACACTGTTTGAGATTCTTAATGGGGTCGCAAATTGCATACCTCATTAATATTCATGAGGCAGGTGCAATTTGCGACCCCATTGGTAATGACCGCAAAACAATCATACTTGGCACGCCCCTTCCTAATAGCAAGTCACAAACATATTTTGCGAGTCGATAATAGGTTACCGACTCGCAAAATATGGTTTGTGCATCGGGCAGCCCAATTTTGTGGTCGCAAACGTATTCCAGTTTGCGACCGCAAAAAAAGGTTGTACATCTGCCCCGAAATTATTGAGTTAATATTAATTTAGATATCAGATATTTTAATTTTATGTCTTATTTCTATTTATATTACTTTAAATGGTGTACTTTTTATTTATTATATTTTGGTCTTTTTCTACCTTATGATATAATAAATGACTGTTTTATAATGGTATTCATTTTATAATTAGCTAAATACATTTTAATACTTTTTTGTAATGCTGCTTAGCTTGGAGTGTGAATAGTAAATTTGATCCCCCTACCATCCCATATTTCCAACCCTGTTGTTTATTTTGGATTGGGAACGCTTAATTCGCCCCGCCCCCTCCATAATCCAACACTTTCCCCAATTTTGTTTAATTTGAAGTGGGAATACTAAATCTGATCCTCCAGAGTCCAATATTTTCTACAATGTCACTTAGGGGCCGATTACGATGGCGGGCGGACTTGAGTCCGCCCGCCATCGTAGCGTGATCGGGACCGCCCGCCTGTCATGCGGTGGTCCCGCACCCCTAATCATGATGCGACCGCCACCGTGGCGGTCGCATCTGGCAATATTAACATTGCGGCAGGTGCTGCTGGCTGCAGCACCCGCCGCAATGTTGAATGGCCATGTTGTGCATTTCCCTGCACAACGTGGCAGGCACCGCGCGGTGCCTGCCACCTTGTGTATGGAAATGTAGGGGGGTACCATGGACACCCCCCAGTGCACAACTGCCCCCCCAAGGGGGCCGGTAACTGGCCCCCCGAAGCCAGCCTCTGCCAGCCTTTCCATGGCGGTTCAACCGCCATGGAAAGGCAGGCTGACGCCAGCATTAAAAAAAAATTGTGATAGGACGGGCGGTGCCTGTTAGGCACCGCCACCATATCCCCGGTCAGATCCCCTCCACCAGGCAATCACAATGATTGCCTGTGGCGGAAGCGTGGCGGGCGCTCTTTGCGCCCGCCACGCTTGTGGCACGATTCCCCCCGCCATCCTAATGTGGCAGGGGGAAATGGGAGCCAGATGGCGGCGGGACTGCACAGTGATGGCGGTCTCTCCGCCATCATAATCGGCCCCTTAGTTTGGAGTGAAAATAGTAAATCTAATCCCACAGAATGCTACACTTTCGTACTTATTTTGGAATGGGAATAATAACGTGGACCCCCTCACCTGCCAGAGTCCAACAATTCCACAATCTTGATTAGTTTGGAGTGTGAACAGTAAATTGGACCCCCCCTGCCAAATATATGCATTTTCCTCAATTTACCCCAAAGTCAGTGCTAGACCTGTCAGCCTTAGTGTGGCCTTCCTCCAACCATTTTGCTTTACGCCTCCAATTTTTCTGATCTTGTTTTTTTAGGCCTTAAGACTCTGTGCACTTTACCACTGCTAACCAGATCTAAAGTTTGTGCTCACTCCTTAAAACACTGTAATATTGGCTTATCCCCAATTAGCATATTTAATTTACTTATAAGCTTCTAGGAAAGTGGTACTACATGTATCCATGGCCTGTAAATTAAATGCTACTGGTGGACCCGCAGCACTTGTTGTGACACTCACTTAAGTAGCCTTGCAAACCTGTCTCAGGCCTGCCATTGCAGGGTGTGTGTAGTTTTAAACTGACATTTTGACCTTGCAAAATAAACCTTTTCCCAGTCTCAAACCTGCCTTTTTAGTACATATACATCACCCTTAGGGTATGCCCCAAACAGCCCACAGGACAGGGTGCAATGTTTTTAGGACATGTGCTTTGAAGTTTTACATGTTCTGGTCCTGAAAAACTCATAAATTTGTTTTTCACTATTGCAAGGACTACCTCTCCCATATGATAAAATTGCAGTTATCTTATTACATTAAATAAGGATAACTTAACATGCGAACGGGTGAACAATTCATGTATGGTGCCTTTGGAATTGCTTTGAAAAATGCTCTTTGATAGTAAAGTTTGTATTTGAATTGCAATTAAGGAAATTACACTTTCAGAAAGTTGTCCTTTTCCTGCCTTAGCCATTTAGCACATGACGGGGTGTAGTTGGCAGTTGGTCTTTGTGTATTCCTCCTAGACAGCCACGCACAATAGAGAGCTTGCGTGTGCCTGGATGGGCCATCACTGGCAGGATGGGAGGGAGGAGTTAGGTACAGCCCCACTTACAACCGAATAGGCTGTGTCCTGCCTTCACACAAAGGATTGTGTACCCCCTGTAGTTAGTGTGTAGCCTGGGTATGGGAGGCAGGAAACCTGTGCACTTCAAATAGAAACCTTTAAAAGCTTCTCCCACTTCAAAGGAAAAAGAACAATTGATGGATGGAATGCTGAACAATGTCAAGCGTTCACCCCCAGTCAGAGATCTGGGCCTCAATCCATCATTTTTTTCCTTACCACAGGTCTCTGGCGATGAGTATTTTACCCCACTAAATATATGCATTAATAACAATAGAAGTTGGATTGGAGGTAAAATATTATATCTGCCCCTAGCCCCAAATAGATGCGCTTTCCCCAATATTAGTTTAGCAAGAGTTAGAATAGTAAATCCTAACCCCCATTGTATGTTAACATTTTTAGGTTGAGCGTAAGTGTACTACCTCATGTATACTTTAGTATACTTCTCTGTGTGTTAAAAGCCATCCCCCTGCTTTTGATTTGTTTGTTTCAGTGTACTTTAAGAATCCCTGCTTGCTAATGGTCAGTCCTGCCTCTTTGTCCCTCCTTTTAAGCTTTGTTCCTCCCAGGCAGCAGGGACTAAGTACATATTCAGTACGTTTGGTTGTGTTTATCTGTTAGTAGGGGGACTATTTTATTACTTTTCTTAATGCCCTGCTCGTGTTAGACTGTGGTGCTTCAGGCCTGTAGCTGCATGCATTTTATTGCAGCATTCGTCCCTCCCACCGCCTCTCAAGCCGGAAAAGAACAGCTGTTATGCTCTGATCGGGGCTGCTACAACAGGGGTGTTCTGCTAATGGTTTAGGCTGTGCTGTATCTGTGGAATGTGGTTAGTGAGAGGCCGAGGCAGGAATCTTCTAAAGGTGCAGGCAGCCTGCAAATGTTTATTTAAATTTTCTGCAAGAGCAGCCGGACATTTTGGGGATATTTTGTTCCCCTGTAAGCACCACAACCTAGAGGCAGGCATTTCAGGCTGGCAGCTAAATCCCAGCAGCCCCATGCCCCCACCTCCCTGGTTTTGTATCCCGACCAGCTCTCGTCTTCTTCCTCTGAGAGGCTCTGCCTGGCTCAGGGCTGAGCTCCCACTCTAGCTGCCACATCCGTCTGAAACAGCTTTTATTTTGTTTTGTGTTTGTGAACAAGTTATAGTTTTTTATGCATAATGTGTTTGCAGCTCCATGGCTAAAAGGGCTTTTTTGTGTTGAAAGGACCATGGGGCATATTAGCAATGCCTGGCGATAATTATCGCAAAGCGCAATTAGCGCTTGGATAATTATCACCAGGCATCGCCGGTTTCTATCGCGGAGTTAGCGTGCAATCAGCAATGCTAATCTCCAAAGCGATAGAAACCTTGGAGAACAGTGTGAATATCGCCTGAAAACAGGCGATATTCACACTGTTCCCCAGTTCTGCTTGCTGATAGTGCGAGGGGACTTAGCCATGTAATCTACCACTCATTGGATTACATGGCTAAGTCAGGGTGGGACCAGGTGTTAGCAAACCAGCGCTAAACGTGTTTAGCGCTGGTTCGCTAATCACCGCCCCTGCCTCGCTGATAGGCGTTAGCGACCTCAGCGACTGTTTCCAGTCGCTGTTAGGTGGGGAACGCCTACTTTGCATGCCATTAGCGATAAATATCGCTGGCATGCAAAGCGGCACCCAACCCGGTCGCTATCGCCTACAAGCTGTCGCTAACAGCAGTTAGCGACAGCTTGTTGATAAGGCGATAATATTATCGCCGCTTTAGCGGGAAAAAGTCCCGCTAAAGTGGCGATAATCACCTTGCTAATATGCCCCCATGTTTTTATTTTCAGAACCAATTGTTGTTTTGAACATAATTTTGTAGTTTAAATGGGCTTTATTAGGATTTATAGTTAACAAAGGAAACCTTTTGATCTTTAAATCTTTCCCCAGAGCATTCTCCTGGCGCCGCTCTCCTAACTGGGAAAGCAATAAATAGTTATTTCACTTTTAGCTGCCCATTATGTTGCTAGATCCTTTCACTAAAACGAAGGATATTTGTTTCCAGAAGGCAACGGAGAACTGCTACATCTGGGTGTAAATGTAACTTTTTACAAATGAACTGCTTTCCGTGCATAAAAGATGCTGTACTAGGGAGCAGTGATCAACAAAATATGCAGAATTGTATCATTCCAAGGAACCGTATTGGCCTCTGTGGCTTCACAAGTTGCATTCATTCTTATAGTGCCACATATGCGTGTCACTTTGACCTCTGTAAAAGTGTATAGGGGACGAGTGGGGGTAGCACTCAGCGATTTAAAAGTGTGTGACCTTGGCACATTGGCCCTAGAGCACGTTAGTAAAACATATATAGCGCTTGGTGCACTTTCTGCCTTAACCACCCTTTCTCCACCCTCCAACATCTGACGCCCCCACCCCCATGCGTCTGTAGTATTGTACTTTCACAAACACATGGTTACAATGTAATTAAATGCACACATGCTTCAAACAAGGATGAAAATAATCTACACAGCTTGGGAGATTTACAGCTGTTTTTCCATCTGCTTCTAATTTACTCTTCTTACTTTGCTAATTTAGGGGCATATTAACAAGGCGGCGTTAATGAATTATCGCCGCTTTAGCGTCCGTTTTCGGACGAAAAGCGGCGATAATTTTATCGCCGAATTAACAAGGACACGCTAGCGCGTGATTCCTGACTTAGCGTCCGTTTTCTGCACGCCTCCCATCGCATCGCTAATGAGATGCAAAGGGGGCGTGCCTGTGAAAACAACAGGGGGAAATATCGCTAACCCAGGTATCGCCATATTAGCAACGTGGGTTAGCGATATTTTAAATTGCGTTAAGTATGCCTTAACGCAGGAATTTAACATGGGGGGTGGATTGTGTGGCTAAGACCACAGGCCCTATCACCAAGTATATCGCCGTTTTCCATGGGACATCGCTGGAAAACCAGCGATGTTCCATGGAAAACATCGCTATCACTGGAAAATTATCGCCTTTGCGCTAAGCGTTGTTAATACAGCGCTAGCATGGCGATAATTTCCAGCGATAGCCAGCGATAGGATTCCTCACGCTAAGCACGGCCAGCGATAATTATCGGTGGCCGTTGTTAATATGCCCCTTACTGTTTCTCCCAACAAAAGCTCTCTAAAGGTGGTGACAAAAGCCTTGTTAGAGTATCTGAAACTTTTTGCGTAAACACACCAATCACCTAAAGGTAGTATATTTATAGATATGGTACACAAGTGAGGAATAAGTTAAGATTTACTTTGGTACATTTTTTACATAGTAAGTAGTGCTCAAAATATTATTGTAGCCAAACCTTTTCACAAACATATTAAGCGTAAGATTTATGCTGTGTATAAAGCAAATTGATGTTATTTTTGCTGTATTTTTTTACATTTTATTTTGGTACATTTTTTTTACCCTAAGTACTGTTATACATCTAGCATTATAAATACTTTTTTCCATTAAAATGTAGCGCCAACTGTATGTGCTGTGTTAATTACATTTTTTTATCAATATTCCAGTGTTTTTTGGGGGAAATATTCTGGGGCATATTATCAAGAACGGCGTTAAAATTATCGCCGGTTTAGCGGCAGAAAACTGCTGCTAAAGCGGCGATAATGGGCTTGATAATATGCCCTTGAGAATTCCAATAGAAGTCCATGTTCTGGTGTGAACCTGGGCTTCTATTGGAATTCTCCAGGGCATATTATCAAGCCCATTATCGCCACTTTAGCGGCAGTTTTCTGCCGCTAAACCGGCGATAATTTTAATGCCGTTCTTGATAATATGCCCCTCTATGTTACATGTAGAGCTTTCAATATATCGTGTATTAACCATGGTTACATTTGGCACTTTTATTATAATGTAACCTAATTGTAACAATTTTTTTTCCACTACCACTACTTATAGATAGGCAGCGGAAAGGTCGGTTAACATATTTTTTAAAAAAATGTGTACACAAGATTTTCAATTTGCACCTGATCTGAGGTAAAAACAAATTGCAATTATTTATGTTTTACACCGTCCAGGTGCCAATGGAACCAATTTTTTCCTACAGAGCAGCAGACAGGTTTATTTGGTGTTTGCTCAATGTAGTACTAGTACATTGTGGTTTGTTCAAACCTGTTATACAGGGATAGCAGTTATAAGCAGGGGCACTGGAATTATGCATCAGCGGAGAGGACCAGATTATACAGCAGGGTTCACAAAATGTATGACAAGAAAAACCAAATTATTCAGTTTGTGGCATATTTTGAGATAGTATTACTTTATTGATTTTCCATTTTTCCATTTTCGCAATGTTTGAACTAGGGTTTTATGTTATTACTACCACTTTAACACACAAACACAACCAAAAGCAATAGATCAGTTACCAGTGAATGTTTCAAAGGGCCGTCCACTATGCGGCAACAGAATTAATTTTGTTTTCATTAACATTTAATATGTTTTTGCTTCAAACGTATTTTTTTTATGAAATCTGCAGTTTATGCAGCAGTTGATGGATTATCTGGCAAATGTGGCAAGTTCATAAAAATGCTGAAGACGTCACAGCCGCAAAATTATATAATTCCAGTGGCCCTTACTAAAACTAATGCGCGATTTTTGCATTTAGCAATTACCATGTGTAATAAAATTCGAAGCTGAAATATTTAAACAGATGGCGCTTCCCTTATAAAAAAACTGTAGCAAACAGACAATGCCATCCGAATACAAGTTATGCTGTTTATGTAGTATGTACACACCCCTGTGTGCACTTTTAAAAAGGAAGGCCCACAGTGAACGCTGTTGTAGGTATTGGAGTGAAACATACCAGCCAGAATTGTTGCATCTGTGATGGTTCATTTTGAGTCTGAAATAATTAATCAAACCCACAACGGAAATTGGATAACTTGTTGTTAGTGCCCCAGCGGTAGACATTGGGAGCAACATGTATGTTACTTTTACAGGCAGGTGGGGCGCGAGCCTGCTTAATGCCGCATTTGTTAAATCAAAGCACGTTAAATAAAAGGTATTACTTTTCACCAGTTTTAGTGGTTCTAAGGTTTGTAACTTAGGAAGGATGGAATTTTAAGTAGGCCCTGCCAGAGCTTGAGATTTTAACCCATAAACACTTTCTTTTTTTGCCGCAAACACAATCAAGCAAACACAAGGAGAAAATGGACGGAGTGCTGAAACCTTTCAGACACTCACACCCAGTCACAGATCTGGGTTGAATCCATCATCGTTCTTTAGCTCACTTCGCCATCTCAGTTCAGACCCAGCTATATGCAAATCAGTCTTGACCATGTGCCTCATGGGACATGGGGGACTATGCCCAGACGTGGGTCCCGTGCTCACTGTGCCACTTTATTCAAGCTATCCTGGCTGATGAGGGGCGAAACCCCGAAACCGGTCCTAGGATGCTTGTTTCCAGTCCAGGGAGGACCTGGCTTGCAGTTCGGGCTGGTCTGTTCCCATGAGGCACAGGGTCAAGACTCATTTGCATATGGCCAGGTCTAAACTGGGGTGGCATGGCGAGCAAAAGAATGATGGATTTAACCTAGATCTCTTGACTGGGGGTGAATGTTTTGATTTGTTTTGCATTCCATCCATCAATAGTGTGTCTTTTGCAAACACAATCAAGTCACTGAGCCATCCTGAAGCCTATCGCAGCTTCCTTGGGTTAACCCTTTTCTAACGGATGCCCCTTATCGGCTTCCTATTATTTTCTTAAGTTACATGGAGAGGATAACATGGGAATTTACAAACAACTTTTTAAAACCCCTGCTTATTTTATGTTCCCTCAGCCAGGAATCCTGCAAAAAGAAGTAGCAGGGGGTACCAAAGGGCAACCTAGGTGTAACAGGCTGCTCCCCTTATAGACGTGTATCATGGATACATTTACACCCCAAGTTTGGTCTTAAAGTTAATGCATAGTTTATCGCATATAGCAATTACCATTTTCAAAACACTCCGCACCCTTGAAATTTATACAACGTATAGCTCCACCTATTTAGACATATAACTGGAACCCACTCCACAACATCATAGCACTTCCCACAATTAGGCCTCACTTGTGATAACCCTCCCTCCACACACGCAAGCACCCGCATGCTTATTTGTGGGAAGTGCTCTGATTTTTTGGAGTGGGTTCCATTTATATTTCTTAAGAGGTGGAAATGTATCTTGGAAATCTTGCAAGGGTACAGAGTCTTTTACACATGGTAATTGCTATATGCGAACGGGACAGATGTAGTAGCTTCTCACACTTTTTTTGCCAAACTCAAAAGCACCATCGCTGTGCCACTGGAATTAATACATAGCCTACCAAGGCTATTTTCGTCACACTTTTGAGTTTGCGTTCCACACACATCACCCCCACAGTTTTATATTCTTAACTCAACTTTCGGTTTCACAAATGTAACCCTTAAAACACCCATTTAACCAAACCAAAACAATTACAGAACCCCAAAGATTACATACCCAATTATGCAAAGTTTATATAAGAAAAACACACTTCAGTTTTTTTTTAAAAATAATTTTAATACGCACACTGGTAGTAAATTCACTCAAAAATATTTTTCCCAATATAACTTTTCCACCATAATACCAACTTTATATATTTGAATTTTAAGGTTTATACTAGCGGTACTATTTTGGCTATTCGGTTAAACAATTTGGGACACATTTTAAATGCTATTTGTGTGTCTCCAAAAGAAAATACATTTAAAAAAAAAAAAAGAAGAAAACCTTTTTATTTACTTATACTTAGTTATTTGGGAAAATACATCATTAAATGCTAACCAGCATATACCACTACAACATATCATTCCTCCATCACATTACCTATCTCCTTTCTATACTACCTACTAACATATACTACCTTCCTAAACCTTCTCACACTATAACTTAAACACCTCTCACATTCCACCCTCCCATCCAAATACCGCTTTCACTTACACCTTTATCTTTCTCTACTACTCTATCACCCATCTATCTCACTATCCCATACAATATCACCACATCAATAAAATACTTAACTGCACATCTTCACACACAGTTTCATACACAACTATCACTAAAAAAACACTGACACTAATCCTCTTATTAATCTATCTTCTAATAAACAAAAATACTCCTTTAAACAAGTATTACCTCCGCACTCCTTTCTCTTTCTCACACAATATTTTTCATCATGTCTTTCAATATGAACAACTATCTCCATAAACTACATATATCACTCATTCTTCCTTTCTATCTCTTCTCTACAACTGTTACCACTATCTATTCACCATACCACATAATTCTACTACACAATTAAACTACACAACACATAATTCATCACCACTAAAACAACCATTCCAATACAACTAATATAATTTCACTACACACCACATAAAACTACTACACTACACAACAAACACATTAATAAAAAAACAATAACATTACAACTCCAATAACTCTAAATATAACTAATGCGAGACCTATTGCATTGCAAATGCTTGTTTAATATGCATTTAAAATAAATTTTTGAGAATGTAATTATTGAGTTACAGTTAATTTGTGTATCAAATAATATTATTATTTTTTTTAATTCATGTGTGTTTATATTACTTTTAAAGATATAATTTTGAATTGATTTTTATTTTGCTATTTTGTACTTCAGGATGTGATAAAGTAATGATATTTATATTGGTATTTATTTTTGATTTAGTTAATGAAATTTTTAAAGGTTTTTTGTAATGATGAGTACTTTACAGTGTGAA
Organism: Calotriton arnoldi; assembly: GCA_963921515.1. Taxonomy (NCBI): domain Eukaryota; kingdom Metazoa; phylum Chordata; class Amphibia; order Caudata; family Salamandridae; genus Calotriton; species Calotriton arnoldi. The sequence goes on from CAWUFW010002773.1 coordinate 481,521, forward strand.
TAGTAAAAACGTGCTACAATGCTATTTATGTTAATGTGGCAATACATCATTTGCGCCCTTCCCCAACCCACGTTCACCAATTTTGCTCAGTTTTTTTTTTCACAACAAATTTTATTAAGTTTCAATGGTACAGAGTGGGCGACGCCCAAAGCATACATTGTAAATACAATTCGACATAAGAAGTACCACGTTTTAAAAACAAACAACATCACACTGGCCAGCCATACAGCTGGCCCAACAACTAAAATGTAGCACAAATCATCGCAAAATTCCCATAAACACAAATGACTAGGTGTATGAGTCTTGACAACAGAGTTATTCATCTTAGATATTTTGGTAATAAGGTAAATGAACTGGATGAATTTATGGAGGGTCAGTGTGTGCCAGAGGGGGTAGGTCTATACCCCGATATGTCGCCCAGCCAGACCATATCTTCCTATGCTTCTGTGGGCAGCCCCTTGCCTGGTAGACTGCAATCTCGCACCCCATACATCTATCCATGGCCATCTTCCACCCACCCACTGTTGGCGGGGAAGTCGCCTTCCACGCCTGGACGATGTCCCGCTTGGCAAGTGTGAGGCCCAGAAACTGTAAGTGTTTTTTGCAGCGGCTCCTGCCAATCTCTTCTGTAATATGGAACAAGAACAGCCAAGGGTCGAGCAGGAGGCTCAAGTACAGGACGCGGCCCAGGCAGGATGAGATTTTCCACCAGTATGGCTGCAGTGCCTCGCAGCTCCAGACTATATGAATGAAGGTGCCCTTCGCGCACACACACCTGAGACAAATGGGAGACTGGATGACACCCATTATCCACAGACGGGACTGGGTAAAATATGCTCAGTGAAGGTATTTATAAATTGGATAAGGCGGTATCGGGTGGAGACAGCAGTGCCCCGGGGACTGGCAAGGGCCTCAGTCCAGTCATCGTCCGTCATGGTCGGTATATCTGTTGCCAATGCTTCCCTGGTCTTGTGTAGTGTAGTTCGAGTGTGGGTAGTCAAGGTCTGATATATTTGTTGTATCTTGTGTGCCCCCAGGTCACCCATCAGTAGACAGCCCTCCAGGGGGTGAAATTCTGGTAATTCGTCCAACGGACAAACCAAGGGGGTCAGGGTATGTCTCAGCTGCAGGTGCTTGCAAAACTGTGACTTATGTAGCTGGAATTCTTTTTGCAGTTGCTGGAAGGATTTAAGGGTGAGACCCTGCATGATATCGCCTAGTGTGGAAATCCTGAGGAGGTCCTATTTATGAAAGCCAGAGAATACGGTGACGGGGGCAGGTATGTGCCCTGCCATAGCGGGTCATTTGTGCTAGGTGCCCTGACCAGCCCATGTTTTTAACAGTATATCGCCAGAGTTGAATGATTGTTTTGCTGGCCGGAGGCAGAAAATCAAGGTTCATTTGGCTGTAGAGGAGTCTCTAGAGGGAAATGCCCTCCATAGCCAGGCGTTCTACGGCAAAGTCTGTATGTGGACTATACCACCACTCATTGATGACTAACAGATGGGAGGGTGCGTAGTATGCGTATGCATCCGCCGCTGCAATGCCCCACAGTATGTTGACTGTGTGCAGGTACGCAGTGCTACTCGGATAGCTCCTCCTTGCCATAAGAACCTGTTAAAGATTGCATTGATTTGGGCGAACCATGTGGGAGGAATATTATAAGGGAAGTTTTGCAGCCGGTAAAGTAACTGAGGCAAGGAATCCATCTTAAAAATTGCTGATCAACCGTACAGGGACAGCGGCAAATGAGACCATATCGTGGTTTTTTCGCGTACGGCTGAGAGCAGCGGGGTAATATTACGTGTCCACGATGTCATGTGCATGGTGAAATAAAAACTCCTAGATATTTAAATCCTTCTGTCGCGTGAGACAATTGTGCCGCCCAAGTTCCGTGCCTCTGGTCCCCACATACAGGAAAGAGCACCGACTTTGAGGGATTAACTCCCAGGCCGGCGGTATCCCCGAACACCCAAAGAATTTGAAGAATTCGAGGCCCAGAGGACCACGGATCAGTCATAAAAAACAGCACATCATCAGTATACAACGCGATTCTGCCGGATCATTCTCGCGACCATTCAAACCCCCAGATCAATGGGTCCTGCCATACCCAGGTAGCCATGGGCTCTATGGCCAAGGCGAATAGCAACGGGGACAGGGGACAGCCCTGCCTCTTACCACGACGAATGGGAAAGGATGCTGACCTGTGTCCCGCCACCTGCACTGAGGCCGAGAGGCCTGTATATAATAACTGGACATATGCCAGAAAACGCAGCCCTAAGTTGATGGCTCGAAGGAGATGGAATAGGTAGGTCCAGCTTAGAGAAGTAAATGCCTTATCTATGTCGGCCAGGAGGGTGGCCGCAGGTCGGCCTAACTCTGGGGCCTTTGCGAGGGCATTGTGTACCCGCCGTATATTGTGCTGGGTGGACCTTTGTGGCATGAAGCCGGACTGGTCGGGGTGGATGAGGTCCTGGATGCACGAGCAGATGCGATCTGCAAGAACTTTGCCCAGGAATTTGGGCTCGAAATTAAGGAGAGAGATGGGGCAGTATGAAGAGAGGTCTTCTGGGGGTGGCCGAGTTTAAGGAACATGACGATCTCAGCGTGGCACCAATCCGATGGTAAGATATGTTGTTTGAGTGCCTTATGAAGTGCCTCTAGCAGATATAGACCCAGTGTGGTCATGTGGGGCCGTAGAAAATCACTGGGGAAGCCATTGGGGCCGAGTGCTGTGCCGGGATGGGTGTTAACCAGTGCAGCTCTAAGATAATCTACTGTTATTGGAGCATCAAGTTGGTCTCGTACGTGGTCTGAGACCTTTTGGGGGCTATATCTGTTAGGAACTCCTCAATAAGGGCACTTGATATGAGTTCTTTCTGTTTATGTAGGGAAGCATAATAGGCTGCGAATGCTTGGGCTACTGTCTCTGGTAAAGTGCACTGCACTCCATCTGCGTCCCGAAGTGCCGGAACGGGAGTTTGGGACATCGCTGCCCGGCACAGCTGATTAAGCATCTTACTAGGCTTGTCCACCCATTGATAGATCCTGTGCTGCGTTGCCAGCCAAACCTCACGCACCTCATTAATGAGGTGTTGATGTATTTGTTGTTGTAGTTGGAGGAGATTACGCTGCACTCCTGGGCTGGCACCTGCAGCCAGTTGTGCTTTGAGGGAACTCTGGCGGTCTTCTAATTCCAATGTTTGGGTTAGACGTTTGCATTTTTCGCCCGCCGAAAGCTAATGTCAACAACCCGGATTGTGGGTTTAAGAGCCTCCCATAGAATAACACTAGACGGGGCTGAATCAGCATTTGTCGAGAGATAGTCGGAAATGGCCTGGCATAGGACCTCCTGGTAGTTAGTGTCTTGAAGGTGCCAGGGCGACATATGCCACCGGAAGGGGGGGTTCTGAGATTTTAGACACAACTTAAGTAAGACCGGTGAATAGTCTCATAATCCCCTGGGCAGGATAGATACGTGGGACACCCTATGTATGTAACTGTGAGGTAGGAAGACATAGTCTAGCCATGATAAGGTGCCATGTACGGCAGATAAGAATGTAAAGCCACTCTCGGAGGGGTGATGGGTACGCCATGCATCTGACCACCCCAGTGTAATAGCTAGGAGATGGAGTTTGGATCTACCTGTTTGGGGCTCCCGCCCCGACTCGTGCCGACGATCCATGGGTGACATAACGTCATTCCAATCACCGCCCAGCAACGCCAGACCCTCTGGGAGTTCCCCCAACACCTGTGAAGGGGTGCCCCAGGGGAGGAGAAGCATAGATAGTGCCTATAGTTACGCATTCTCCATGTAATGTGCCTGAGATAATAGTGTATCAGCCCCCAGGGTCTAGCCACTGTTTGGATAAGATGAACGGGGCACGACGGTGCACTAGAATAGCCGTGCCTCGAGAGCCCCTTGTGAACCCTGAGTGGTATACTGCAGTGTATCCAAATCTGGTGAGGCATGGGGTTTTGTTACCCAGGAGGTGAGTCTCCTGCAAGAGAAGGACGTCTGCCTCGCAGTGTTTGGCCTGCAGGAGAACAGCGCCCCGTTTGATTTTGTTAAGCAGCCCTCTAACATTCCAGGATACTATGTTTAATTCCCCCAGCTGAGGAATATGTGCATGTGGAGTCATCTGTCGTCTATGTGGATCGCTATCTCAGTTGCGTTTGTAAAGGTGTGATGCGGTCTCTGTATGTGTACGATAACTATAACAGTATTACCTTGGTAGGACTGAACTTTCACCTCCCCAACCCCCCACTTCCAAACTTCCACCAACAAGGAGTATCTGTTGCGGTGGAGAAAGGTCCAGGGCCCCAACAGGGGGATCCCAGAGATCTCCTCCAAACATACCCAAACTTCCCAGAACATCTAAACATAACGGTTCAGGGGTGTAGCAGTTCCTTGGGTGGCCCCTAAGCCAAATTGGTTCTCCCAGCGGTTCCGCATAAATGAGGAAGGTACTGTCGCTGGACAGGGCCGTAGGTCAGAGAAACGATGCCGGCCGGTAGCCATTATGACGCCTCGTCCTGGGACTGGGAGCGCCAGTTGGATCTGGACCTGTGCCTCCTCTTGGAGTTGCCCCTCTTCTGTCTATTTCTATGCGATCCTTGTGAGGAGTCTGATTCCAGCGGTGGCGGGGTGTGTGGTTTGAGGTGCGTTGTTTCGTCCGCCCAAGCGAAGATTGCTTCAGGAGTATCAAAGAAGTGTGATTTCGAGTTGTATGTGACCCTCATTCGAGCAGGGTAAAGCAGCATGTAGGATATGTTAAGTTCCCGGAGCCTGCGTTTGGCAGTTGTAAATGACTGGCGCTGTTGCTGCACCAGTTTAGTGTAGTCCGGGAAGATCATTATGGGCTGTGATTCAAAAAGCAACTGGTCCTTATGAGTTCTTGCAAACTGTACGATGGCGTCCCGGTCAGCATAACTGTTTGGTGATCACTGGTCTCGGGCGTTCACCAGAGGGGGTTTCTACTTCAGCGCCCCAAGGGCTCTCTCCACCACGAAACAGGAGGACAGGGAGTCATCTGGTAGAAGGGCCCTCAGCCATTTTGTAAGAAAACGGTCCATAGATGGGCCCTCGCGCCCTTCTGGGAAGCCAACGAAGCGCAAGTTGTTGCGTCAGGATCGGCCCTCGGCATCCTCAATACGAGATGCCTGCTCCTGTGCCACAACTGTGAGCTTGTTCACTTTCTTTTTCAGGGAGGCCACGGTTTACTCCAGAGAGGAGACACGAGTCTCTGCCTCGGTGATACGGTCTACTGCCTTGCGGAGGTCTTGATGCAGAAATGAAACCTTGGTCCCCACAGCTACGATCTTCGCATCAAGGGTATCTCGTGCTTGGGTGGTCGCCGCCAGCAATGCCGCATTGTCAGGGACCGGACCACCGGTGTCGCCTCCCCCCGAGCCACCTTGGGTAGTGGCAAACTAGTCCAGAGTACTCTGCTTGCGGCCGGGGCCCGCCGGTTTATCTTTGCCCATGCTGGATGGTAGGGCACGGAGGGAGAGGGAAAACACTCTGCAGAAAGCCTCACCTCACGAGCAGCGGTGGCCCCGCACCTGCACGGACCTCTATGGGAGGGTTGCAGGTCCAGCAATGTCAGTCGGGTATTCCCCCAGGGGCGCCCTGCCAGACACCTCCCAGGGCAGCGCCACAGGCCAGACCTCACAGAATCCAGCATCCCAGACCACAAGCCGCACCAAGCCTAGCTTGGCCGCTTCTGCAGACCTAAGAGGCCAGCCAAGTAGACCCTGTAATGAGATCAAACTCGCCGGACCCCCAGCCCACCAGCCGCCCCAGTTCGTCCGCTCCCCCTGAGGCCCGAGGTCGCCGCCCCTCCTGGACAGAGCTGTGTAGTAGGGGTGTAGCTGTCACCTCCAGGTGGGTATTTGGTGTCCCAGTTGCTCTCTTAGCTGTGCTCCATGACCCCCCTATCTATATAACTTCTGCGTGGCAGCACGGTCCCGGCCCCTTAGGTTTCAGGGGGCCCAGTTTTTCCTGCTGTACCTTAGCCACCCAGGCACTCTCCGCACGGGCACACAAGGTTGCAGAGGTTCCTGTCTTCTGGGCGTGCACGCGCACTCCAAATGGGGTCTTTCTGGTCCCCAGGCCTCTCTCACAATGTGGTGGAGGGGCAGTAAGGCGCGGCCCAGCCAAGCCCGTCCTTGGTCCCAGGCACAGACCACAGCCGGGTCTCCCCAGCCCGCCGCAGGATGTCGCTGCTGTTGCCCTGCGCTCTAGCTCCTAGGCCCACCGCAGTATGTAGTGAGTCTCCCCAGGGTATGTAGGGAGTACCGAGAGGCACCACACCACCCGCAGCTCCGGGCCTCCGGGCCCAGCCGCCCACCACGCCTGGCCGATCTCACCACCTCTCGGGCCGCAGGCAGCCCCAGCACAGCCCGGCCGCGTCCGCTTCTGCAATCGCCCTCAGCGGCGCCCTCTCACCTCTGGGCAGGGTCTTCCAGCCGGCATGCGGCCTCCTGCTATGGCTGCGGCTCTCACCAAGAGACGGCGCTGCTACAATTCACGGATCGGCAGTGGCGTGGGCCAAGCCGCGACTGCGCTTCCATCTTGGAGGCCCGATCCAGTCTCTGGGCCTCTGTCGCCGCTCAGAACGAAGCTCGGTTCGACCCCTTCAACCAGTGTTGTTTAAATTGATTCCTGGGATCTGGATTTAAGAAGGATTCCGGCTTGGGCGGCCGGAGCCTCACTAGACTGTGTCAGCCATGTTGGCTCTCCAAGCCACACCCCCAATTTGGCTTAGTTTTGAGTGTGAATACTAAACATGTCTCCCCAAAGTCCACTAGTTTCTCCAATGTTTTTAAGTTTGGAGTGGGAATAGTAAATTTGACACTTTCCCCAATATTGCTTAGTTTTGAGCTGAAATAGTAAATCTGAGCATACCTTGTTCCAGAGTGCAACACTTTCCACGTATTGCTTAGTTTAGAGTGGGAATCGTAAACCTGACCAGCTAAAGTCCAACTTTTTCTCCAGTGTTGCTTAGTTTGGAATGTGAATAGTAACTCCAATCGGCCCCAGAGGTCAGCATTTTCCACAATATTGCTTTGTTTGTAATGGGAATTGTAAATATGAACCCCCAGAGTCTAACACTTTCCCCAACATTGCATGGTTTGGAGTGGAAATAGAAAATCTGACCCCTGAAATAGATTCATTTTCCGCAATGTTAGTTGGACTGAAGTTACAATATTAAGTTAGATCTCACTAAATATTTACATTTATACCAATTCTAGTCGGATTGGAATAAAAATGTTAAATATGAACCCCCTAAATATATGTTCATTTATTAAAAAATAAAATGTATAAAAAAATAATTTGACATGTTTGTAGATTTACAGGAAATTTTTGTACACATTAAACATTTTAAAAATACATATATTTGTGAGGATATTTCAAGTTATTTTTATTTTCAGATAAATAGATAATTGCAAAAATGATTGTCATTTTTTTAACTGATCTATGTTTTGCAAATTAAATATATATTTTCATCTAAAAAAGTGTTATTATTTTTTAATATTAGTAATTGAAATTGCTTTTTATTATGTAACATATTTTTTAAAACTACTGCATATTCTTAACATTATATTGTACTAAGTCCCTCATTACGATGTCGGTCGGACGAGCATTCAACGGACATTGTATCGGAATGGACACCGCCCGACTAGTAGTCGGCAGTTCCATTCGACAAATTAGGTTGCGACCGCCCAAGAGCTGGTTGGAAACATCCATGTTTCCATTCCGGCTTGTGCTGTAGCCACAAAAGGGCGGCAGCACAAGCTGCATTGGAAAAATGGATGTTTGCAAACATCCATGCACTGTGTGCCAGGCACCATGTGGTTCCTGGCACAAGGGGTATGGATGTTTGGGGGGCACCACAGGTGGCCCCCACGCCTCATAGTGGAGGCCACAGAGGGACAGGGGCCCTGCTAGGGTCTCCCAAAGTTGGTTTCTGACAGCCTTTCAATGGCGGTCGGACGGCCATTGAAAGGTTGTCTGAAAGGGAGATCGTAATCCCTACATCGGTGCCTGGGCAGGCTCCACCCTTATTGTAGGGTATTACATTTTGACCGACAGTCCGACAGGCTCTTTGAGCCCATCGGAAGCGTTGGTCAGTCCCTCCACCTGCTGCCTCAGACAGCCCACATCATAATGCGGCAGTTGGACTGTGGCACAAGTTGTTGGTCAGACCGCAACCGATGGCCTGTCAGTTGCAATCTGACCGACATTGTAATGAGCCCCTAAATTATATATTTGGTAGTTTTACACTAAATTTTGGTTTTAAATTTTTTTATTAATTCTAATGCTCATTTTAAAGATCAATAGTATTCAAATCTATGTATTTGCATTAAATACTGTGACTGTAGGTATTCTTGTAGGAAAATATTTTGGAATCAATATTTTTTAGGTCGAGCCCTGAGCCAGCGCGCAAGCGCTGCTCTGGGATTGATCTGGGGTAGTAGAGTACGGGAGAGAAGCCACGCCCACCCCCGCCCATCTTTTTAATTGGCTTGTGTCTTTGTCCTTTCTAAATGCTGCCTTCCAGTTGGTTTATAGGCTGTTAGTCCCTCCTTATGACGGCCATGTCGTCATTTGTATCCATCCATGGCTACTGGCCCCTTTACTTCGAGTGTTGCACGGTATGTTTTATTTATATAGCGAGCACTATTTTCTTCCCGTCCCTTCTCCCCCCGCAGTCCGTGCCTTCTCGCCACCCCCCGCCCGCACTCCCTAGCCCTACCTGCCTACGAGATATGCAGTCTTGCAGGAGGTGTGAAAGCGGCAGCCATCTTAAAATGGCGAGCATACCACACCATGAGAAGTGGTGCACGTACAATCAAAAATATGCTATGGTTTACTGCAGTTTGAGTTTTTATTTCTAGTATCGATTATAGGTTTCCTTCCCTCTGCGTGAAAGTGGCAGACAGTATCTCATGATAGGCGTCTGATGCTTTGGTCTTCCAGGTGGGCTCTGTCGGAAGGCTCCCTTTCAAGATGGCGGCCTCCTTGTCTTGTTACTTCCACCCTCTCGCCATGGTCCCTGCTCATCCACCAGTCAGCTGCAACAGTTAACACCTGAGCGGTAGCGTTATGCGGCGGCCCCCGGACAAGAGCTGCCTCTTCCAGGACGCGTCTTTCTCGGATTCTCTGGCCTCGGTTCTCGGATTCCGCCATCTTCATCCCTTGGAGTTCCTGTGTGAAGGGTTGAGCTGGAAGAGACCTCAGATGCGCTCCCTAACAATGTATCACCGTTCCTCCATCCCCAATTTTCTTATGCATTATATCGTAAACTTACAAATGTGTAGTTCAGTCACCTGACATGGCAATGTTGTCCGGGTTGAGGTACCCTTCAAAGATAACAACTAGTTCAATATCTCGGGTACTCATACTCAGAAATGCCAATTTCAGTAGTGGGTGGTACCAACGCATTTTCAGCAGCAGTAAGCGCTATATAACTACAATTAAAAGAGAGTATATATATTAAAAGAAAAGGTACTCACCGATACATTACAGAGATGCATACAGGATTCTACTTAATCTGGAAGATGATGAACTATTGTTTCGTGTGGATACCTTTTTGACAACTGCAGTTTGTGCACAATGCTCACTGTCTAAATAATTTCCCTTAGCTTTGTACTGTTGGTTTTTACACACATCTGCTTTTTATGGACATTATGAATTTGCATGTTTTTAAGTATTACTTTGTGATCTTGTCCTTTTATAGATAGGTTTTATACGAATAAAGTATTGAATTGAATATGTATATTTGAAAAAATGTGCAATAAAAGTGTTAAAAAAAATCAATTAAAGGAGTCATTTAAGAAGTTGCGTCTCTGCTCCCCGCCCCCCCCTCCTTCACCTCTGTACTCACTAAACCTTTCCTTACCACTCTTGGGGGTATATTCACAAGAATGTGTGATAACTACCACAAGAGTAGTGTAACGCAACTTTCAATAACGCAGCCTATCACGGGAAAATAACTCTGTGTCAACGTGGAATTCACAACAAGGCGGTACCATGCAATAGTCACCAGATAACGCATCAAATGACAGCGTGAAAATCAACGCCACGCCAAAAAAATGCGAAACGCGAGAAATCATGCGATGAGGACAATCGCGGTACAGAAATCAGCGAACACCAGCCACAGGCCTGTAAAACCCACGCAGCCGGCGGGAAAAAGCACCATAAAAGAATGGGAAAAAAAAGCCCAAAAACAATTCAAACTGCGTAGCAACATGGATGCACCCGGAACAAGTGCAGAGGACAAGCCGAACACCACAAGCCCTACGGAGGACCATCCAGGAACCCCGCTGTCGGGGAAGATTGTATGATTGAACCACGAATGAGCTTTCAACGCATGCCTGAACCACGAAGTCTAAACAACGAAATTCTTAATCACGAACATGCCTTTACCACGCACGCCTTTACAACGAATCATGAGTTGTTAAGGCATTTTTGGTAAATACATATTTGTGGTTAAGAATTTAATCCCCCGACCTCTGCACATGGCCTGAGTTCCTAAAGTACCCCACTCCCCCCATCCCTAGTTACTTTTTCACCTCCGCCCTCCCCATATCCCTAAAAACTAACCCCTAATCCCTAAAAACGACCCTGCCCCTGCCCTGAACCCTAAAACGGCCTCCTAAGCCCTGAAAACTAAACTACCCCCTGAGCCCTAAATCGACCCTGCCCCCTAACTCCTAAGTGCTATCACGATCCCTGCCCCCCACCCTGAACCCTAAAACGTCCCCGCGATCCCTGAAAACTATCCTGAACCCCCCAATCCCTGAAAACTACCCCGAACCTGCCCCCCGGCCCTCTAAACACCCCGACCCACCCCCTAGCCCTGAAAACTACCCCCGACGCACACTCAGCCCACAAAACAACCCCGACCCCCCCAGACCACCAAAGAACCCCGACCCAGCCTAACTTTAAATAACCCCGACCCACTCCCCTGCCCAGAAAACTACCCGACCCACCCTAAGCCCACAAAACAACCCCGACCCACCTCCCAACCCCACTTACCTCACAACGATCTCTTCCTGCTTACATCGTCTCCCAGCCCTACCGCTCATATGCCTTAACCACGCACATGCGTGGTTAAGGCATATGCGCGGTAGGGCTTGCGTAGTTCAGCCTTCGTTGTTAAGGCTTTCGTTGTTCAGTCTTCGTGGTAAAGGCTGTTCCCCGTCGGGGAAGGGCAAGGACAAGAGGAAGAGGAAGACCGGGTACAGTCCACAGGAAGACCAGATCATCGTCACGGGGGTGACCGAACACCATCAACAACTGTTCGGCACCTCCACTGCAGCACTGGCAACCCAAACCCAAATATGGCAGGCCATCCTCACCAACGTCAATGCAGTCGGAGTGTCCAGGAGGTCACTGGAGGAGGTCAAGAGGCGCTGGCATGATCTGAAAAGGCAGACCAAACATAAGCTCGACGCCAACAGGGAGGCAGCAACGGCGACTGGAGGTGGGAGTCCTGCGACACAGGAGGAGCTGGAGCAAATGGTGGCCACAGTCAGCAGTGAGGAGACGGTGGCAGGATTGGGGGGTCTGGACACAGCACAATGTGACCTGACCCAACAGCAACAGGGTGAGTAAAGACCAGGGACTGGGAGGATGGGGGAGATGGGCACAATGGCACACATGCACAATTACGCGCAGCACACAGCACACCCACAATGACCTTGGAACATGTCCCTGAATGCCTTGGCACACTGCAGCACACATAGAAACGCCAAGTAGGCCCCCATCCACAATGTGCACAGAGTGCCCCCCCTATCACCAATATCACAACCTACCCTTGCACATGTGCTGAATCCAGCAAACCAGCAGCTCCGTGACCCACACTGACTATGCAAGTAACACTGCATGTCGGATAGCATGGCAGCTGCCCAAAAAAAAGGACATGGCCCACGAAGCGACATGGAGGGAGCCAAGTGCGGATCACATCCTCAAAGGAGCAGGTCACACTCCGACGTGTCCACGTGCAACCACAACCCATGCCTTACAATACACGCAGCAGACCAACAATGCACCAGGCCACAAAAACAGTCCACGTGCACACATGACCCAAGTCAAAAGCAAATCAGGCCCGAAAAGCACACAATTCAGAGGCACCCCGCCTCAAAGGGAGAAGGCTACACGAAATCAGAGCTGCAGGGGCAACTCCCCCACAATGCAGCACACACATAGCAATCACAGGACATCAGCAATGAAGGCAATGTGGTACAAAGTGCAACACCAGCACCACAGGACAGAGCTCACAACAGGTTCCGCTCGTGCGTAGTAACTGTCCACCCACATCCGGCATTGCCTGACACTGTGTGATGATAATGTACGGGTACTACCACACATCTGTCGTGTAGTCGAAAAACACACTGATTGCCATAGCCAGCTCCCCCCAAACAGTCACAATGTACATTGGCATGCAATCTGAATGTAAACATCTGCAAATCATCACCATACATGTGAAACTCTGTTAACCTGCATCTCCCCCTTACATTGCAGAGGGACAAACAACACCCCCTGCAGAGCACACCACACATCCCACCATTGATGATGAAGAGGACAACCTGCACATATGTCAAGACACCCTCCAATGGATGCTGGACAGCCTCTGCACCCCACCCACAGGAGCAGGCCAGGCCAGCTGCCCCGAGGTGACCCCACCACCTGCACAGACCACACAGCAGGAAACACACACCACCAGGGCTGTCTCCCAGGACCCCCGACCAATACATGGAATTCCAACATCGTGTGTTGGGTTGCCAGGTGGAGTTGGCTCATCAGCTGCGGGTGGGTTTCGAGCTCGTGGCAGCCAAACTTGATGCCATACGTGGGTGTCTGAGTCCCATCAGGGACCACGTACAGTCCCTATCGGACACCCCCTGTACGCACCATGCTCCGCCACAGACCTTGGCTAACCTCGCTGGTGCCATGAGTCTAATACAAGCACTGTCTGGACAGGCAGGCACCAGCCATGACAGCATAGAGTTGGCACAGATGCGGAGGGAAATGGACACCATGGAGCAGATGCAGGCCGGAAGTATGTCTGCCACTGCTGGACACCAGCGAGTAGTGGCTGGGAACAGCAACGCCCTGCAGTACTCCAACTTGCCATTGCTGCCACTGAGCCCTTCCCAGATGACTGCAGCGGGAACATCGACACACACAGCTCTGAACCCTGATGTGTCCCTGGCACACTGTTATGCTGCCCCATCACCTACGCAGTCTGATGTGCCAGGGGCACACAGCCATGCAGCCATCACCCCGCCAAACACACCGGACACAGAACCCGTATCAGGGGAGTGAGAAAGGTATGGGAACTACTGTGTGAGGAAGGAGGCAGTAGCATCCATCACCGCCATATGGCCTGTCCCTGCCTGGTCATGACCTATGCATCATGCCCTGGGAAATACCTCCTACTGACTTCCGGAACACCCTGGGACATTTACCCGGACCCCGACACGGACTGCCATTGCTTCACCGCTGGAAAATCACACAGCAATCCTGCTGCGGACTTCACTCTCCCAATCCCCAAATGACTCTGGTTGGGCCACCACTGGGCTTCCATGTGTTGTGGGCTTGGATGGGCAGGTACAGCTCCAGCTCCGTCAATCACCTGAATGTGAATAAAACATTCTGAATCACACAGATGTGTCATCACTATGTTCACTCACGTATGGAAGTATGGCTGGATGTGGGGACGATGATTGCACATGAAGGTACACCCTGCTAACTGACATATATGCGCATGTCTATCCCTGAGACACATGGCCAATTGGATGACTGTGAAGGTGAGTACTAGCTGTGACCCCATTGCACATCAACAGCAATCTCACAACACCCCAACTTAGGCACACGTCCATGTGTTGAATAGGGCCGTGTGTAGGAGTGACCAAAACGGTGGCAGGCCAGGAGTGGTATCCCACACCACGTGTGACAGCAGAACTTCACGTCGCATACCGACTTACACACATCTGCGTGGAACATTCTGTTGTGATGTATGACATTGCTCCACATGGGCAGAGGTTGGACACCATACACACATAGCTGGAGTCATGTAAGTGCACATGTCGTCCAGCACCTATCCAAAAACAATGTCTGGCTCACAGAGGCGGAGCTTGCCAAAGGGACACGCCCCCATTGCACATGCGTCAGTCAGTTCCTCCCTGTGTTGGGACGAGGCTCATTGTGGCACACAAGTGGACAATCTAAACAACACACCTCACAGTTAGACACCAGTGGAGTGGCATAGGCTTTATTGGCATGTGCGTGTCAGTACGGATGAGGACACGGCCACAACAGGCAGGGACATGCTTAAGACACTTACACGCAGCATGGGTACATGTCATGGGGCAGATAATGTTGGGGCTGAAATGGACAACATTCATCACAGATGGCAATGCTCACAGCCCACCTTACCTTGCTGGACGAGTCATGTGTTGTTTGGCGTCTGCACAGTGCCCCGTGTGAGGGGCACGACTCACTGCACGTGGGGTCTGCATGGTGCTCTGCCTCCGGGGTGTGCCGATTGTCTGCTCTGCCGACAGTGATTAGGTGTGAGGGTCCGACAGGTTCACATGTCGTGCTACATTGCCATGTGTGTGCTCTCACCCAGCAGTGTGTCCGAATTGGCAACGTTGCCAGACGACGCTGTGTTGCTCGGACCATGGACCTGCGTCGACTTGCACAGGTGTGTGTGCACACACGTTATTCCACGCACATGCATCCAGAGCCCGACCGAAGGCAGACGTGTCCTCTGTTTTGGTGGGATATGTGGGCAATCCCCACTGTGCAACAAGTTGTTGGGCCATGTGCTGTGGATGGCAATCGGATGTGGCTGCAGGAACGTAGTTACTCGTCCATGAATGCCCGTGCAGCTTCATGTGCAATGTGTTCTAATAGTACGCCGTTGTCGTGTTCAAGGAACACCAGGGTGAGCCAATCCATTAGGTGGCCCGGGCAGGTGTGCTCAGCCCACGCCGTCTCACCGATCCGCAACACAGCCCAATAGGGGAGCGCCTCGATGTGGTCACTGCACACGAGAAATTGTGCAATCTCCCATGCACAACTACCAATACATACGCAGTATGTCAAGGCATCCCATGCACGGCTGTCTCGGTTACACTTCTGTTCGTGATCCAACAGGGGGCGCAGACACAAGTCATAGTCCAATTCATCAACAGTTGTGTTGGATAGGCAGACATCCATGGGACACTCAAATGTGCATGTTCGGCAGTGGAACCAGGGCTGGACGCAGGTGACGTGGGCAATGCGGAAGCTGAGCCTGTAACTGATCCGCAGCACTGCCAGTGGCAGTGCGCCCAGTAAATGCAGCATATGTGCACGGTACTGTTCCACGTGACGGGGGTTGTGCATGTGCCCGGTATGGCCTGCCATTGCGTTGGTGCGTCTCGTGAACAGGCACTCTTCTGGACTGCGGCAGTTGTGTGGAGGATATGCCACAGCTCTGAGCAATGACTCGAATGTGTGTGCAACGTTGTGAGTTATGGGTTGCTGTTTCCGTGAGTGTCAAGGGCATCCCATGCGGGGGTACCACAGGCAGGGGCTTCTGTGTGTGGGCTGTGGATGAGTCGGATGGTTCATTTGCGGAATGCGTGGTGTGGGAGTCATCCCCATCTGCCATTGCATCTCTATCAGGGTGTTCCAGGCGCGTTCTGGACCAAGGTCAGAGGTGCAGGTGTCCTCCCGCCTTCTGCATTGGGACAATGGTGCTTTCATCCCTGATGTTTGTCTGATTACTACTTTCATTTTGGGAATGTGATGTGGCTTTGGCGCTGAGATTGGGACACGGCCTTGGGCTCATGGTGTATGGATGGCGATGCACACACACATGTTGGCATGTAGAGCCAGGTGCCCGTGCGTCCTTGCGCTGCTTGTGCTATCTCACTACGTCTCTCTCCCTCGCTCTCTCCCTCTCTTTCCTTTGTTGGGCGCATGGCACACCTTCTTCTCTTGGATTTGGTCTTCCGGGCTGTGTGCTACGGATTGTCCAGTGGGAGCAGCTAGGACTCATCCTAAGGGTTGTTTCTGCTTTTGTTTGTATGGTGTTTTGTGTTGGTGGTTGCATTGCTGTATGACTGATTCTCCATTTTCTGGCCATGCATGTATGTTTATTTTCCTGCTTGTGCGACATCAGGCAAAATGTTTGTTTTGGGATTCGTGGTGTTGGTGTGCAATTTCTTAGTCCGAGGTTGGGGATGGGATGGGGTCCTGGGGTGGTGGCGGTGGATGTTGTGGCCCTCTTGGGTGTCCGGGCCGCATGGTGAGTTGCTCCATGGCATCTGTTGCCCATCGTATGTCCCTGGGCTGTGCTCCCTTTTGTGGTGCTGGCTGCCGTCCGACTTTACACCAGGTCAGAGCAGGTGTAAATTTCCTGGTGCTAACGCGCCTTATCGCCTGTTTTGTGTTTTTATCGCGGATGTGGCTGGTGGTAGTGAATGTTGAGGTGTGCTGTTGTCTCGGCTTTTGTCACGGGAATGCCTACTCTGCATCTCATTAGCGATATTTGGGATGGTCCTCTGTGGCGATGTTTTTTGCGGCTGCTATTGCGGGTAAACTGGTGCTGTGGGCTGTTAACACCGGCTTGTGAATGGGGGGGTAAATTTATCACGACTTTGGCTGCGATAAAGTGCCGTTAATTCGGCGATAGCTCCTTGTGAATATGCCCTTGAATCTCTTAATACACTAATTGGCTTCCAGGTCCGTGTCAGCCCTCCACATTTTGAAGAGGTGCAGCCCAACCTTTTTGGATGTGTTGGCAAGTGTGTGCGTTTTTTAGAGCATAGTTACTTAAGTTGTGGTTGAGCAGCTAACAATAGCCTAATTGGTAATGTGTGTTTACGGAGAACATACAATAGTATTTTAATTGTTTTCACTCCGTCTTTATTGTAATAGCTACCTGCCCTGTTTGTGTGAGCAAATCCTGATGTTCCTTTTGCTGCTTCCACCTATTCAATACATATTTTTTGCATAAGGGGAGGTTGTATTACTGCCACATATTGTACCTTAATTGTGTTGTGAAGCTTGGTGCAAAGCTTACCACTGACCGAAAGCAAAAAACATTGGTATTGCCAAAGTTTGAATTTGTGCATGATGTGAATGGAAGAGAGCATCTACAAAATATGTAAGTAAAGGTTACTTTTGGTTTTACCAACGAAACAAGCAGAATTTTAAAATGGTCTTGACAACTTTTAACATAGCTGACAAGTGACTATGTATAACACTTTTGCCAAATTCTGACATTAAAACAACAGAAGTTTGGTTGTTGAGATGTTTAGCCCAGAGTGAAAGTGTTAAAACGACAAGTTCAAGAAGGCAAAATGATTTTGAGAAAATGCCAGGAATGGCTGACGCTATAATATGTCACAGTGCCACTTGGAAGTCTTGTGAAGTGCAAAGTGACATTTAATTCAAGACTTTCTCCCTTTTTAGGTCTAGATTTGAGACTGCATGAACTGTATTGTACCAGCCTTATGAATGGCTAGACTGGGACAAATAATAAGCCCTAGGCCCTAAAATAAAAGTTGCCATACTTTTGCAATTGGGTAATAAAAAAGCATTTATAAATCAAACATCTCTGGAGTTTTTATGTCACGCTGTCAAGGTGGCCTTGCTGAACGGGGAACTTCAGACATTTGTGCTTGCTTCAGGCAATTTTGGTGGTAATATCAAGGAAATGCAGCAGTGAAATTCAGTATGTTTTTTCCCTCATCAAAGAGAGAAAAACATTGACATATCCATACTCTTCTACCCACAAAGTGCTTTTGGTACACTGATACTGCCTTCTGTGAGGCAATATCATCCACAATGCACCTTCCTTTTTCCTCAAATCATCTCCTTCTCTCATGATCCCATTTTTCTACCTCTACTTTGGCCTTCAGCGCTTTAAATGCCTGCAAAATCGGCAGATTAACTCTCTGAGATGTTTTATGAGTGTTCAAATTTGCAAGCAGGCCATTACACAGAGATCATATTAGCAGTGCTTTATAATATATAGCAATACACAATACAGTTGGACAGATTAAACCAGAGGCAGATGCAGCTGGTAAGATAACGTGGTGGTCAGTGTTCCCATAGTGGTTAACTGTGGGCAGCCAGGAGGTGAAAGTGTTGAATATTGTTACTGCAAATTCAGCCTTTCAATCTTCTCAGGTGAATAAAATGATCACCACTGCGCTGGGGGCTCATAACTCCCTTTAACATTGGTACTGTACTGCATGACTTTAGTAACAAGTTGTAGGAAAGTGCCCTTTTTGTATGGTCAACCCCCCCCCACTTTTTCCCCCCTAATGCTGATTGTTATGACTCTGAAAGTGCACTGGATCCTGCGGGTGTCAGTGCTCTCGCCCTAAAACCAATACATGTGAATTGGTAACCCCAATTGGCACGGACTTTAAGACCCTGGTCAATGGTACCAAGGGTACCCAGGGTATGGGAGTTAAAGGGGTCACCAGGTCCTGAAGTACTGTTTGTGCCACCCTGAGTGACCCACGTAAACAGGTGACAGCAGTCCTGCCATTGAACACGGCAGGAGCAGTGCAACTGATCAAAGTCTACTTTGCCCTCACCATGTGTAAAGGTCAAATCACTATTTTTATATATGCTAGTCATTCCTAAGGAAGGGCTACTGAGCCCAGGAGGCAGGGTGCATTATCTTATGGACATATAAGTGCAAGCTTATATGTCCCTACAGTAGCCTCTTTCCATTAAGGGCCACTGGAGTTATGTGGCAGGAGAGGGTCAAATTATGTAGCAAGGTTTTCTGAATTATGTGGCAAGAAAAGGCAAATTGTGCTACACATTTACTAATAATATTACTGCATTATTTTGACATTTTTAGGTTGAGCCTAGGGACAGTGCGCATGCGCTGCTCGCTCTGCGAGACTGCTGTAGTAGAGTATGGGTGAGAAGCCGCGCCCACTCTCCGCCCATATTTTTCATTGGCTTTTGTCATTGTCTTTCATAAATGCTGCCTCCAGATTCGTTAATAGGCTTTTTAGCCCCTCCTTACTACGGTCATGTCTTCATTTGTAACCTCCCATGGCTACTGGCCCTTTTACTTTGGTTGTTACACAGGACCTGTTATTTAGTCTGTAAGCACTATTTACTTTATTGAGTTTCTCTTACTGCAGGCCGGACATGAGTTGCTTCAGCTGAAACCCCTTGTGTTTTTTTAAGCAGCACAGCTGCCCCCGTAACACGAGCACCTGGTTTCAATAACTTTAGCCCGGCATTATCTTGTATCTGTTTCAACCCCCCAAGTAAAATGGATTTAGAAATGATTAGCAAATTAAGGCATGTGAATTCCAGGTAGCACATAATCCTGTGCTAATGGGCTGAACCTGACAACAGCACATCTGTGTTTCATGTCATCTGTACTAAAGTCACCTGACGGGTTATTTTCAAAAGCCTGTTTTATTAACAACACCACCACCAATACCACCATCTCCACCACCACCAATACCACCACCACCAATGCCACCACCACCAATACCACCAATACCACTACCACCATCTCCACCACCATCAATACAACCATCACCAATACCACCAATACTACCACCAATATCACCACCATCATCACTGCCAGTACCACCACCGCCAATACCACCACCACCAATACCACCACCGCCAATACCACCACCACCAATACCACCACCACCAATACCACCACCACCAATATTAGCACCACCAATACCACCACCACCAATACCACCACCTCAGCGCCTCTCGCTCACTAGTAATAGCAGGGGCACTGTATGAGGCCGGAGCTGCAGCAGAGACCATCCCTCCCTCCATGCCTGCCATAAAGCACAGCCCGCCCTGTACCACGAGGTGAAGCCAGGGCCCTACTACAGCTGGAGTGTTTTTATTAGGCCAAAGATAGCAATGACATTACGCAATGCCACACTGCACACTCAAATCACGGAGAGGGCAGAAATAGCCCCCCCTCCCGCTCTTCCTCCTGAACTGCAACAGTGTAATCACAGAGCAAATGGTGTTGGAGCTGTTGGTTAGTGTTTATAGCTCGGATCATATGTAACTCTCACTTCGCACTTTGTGCCTGTGTAATTTACAACACTTACACATCTTTTTCACTGAACTATTTATCACTACTTTGAATACGTCGCAGGCCGGTCTCTTCCTCTGATATTTACAATCTAACAAGCGGTCGAGAAGGCCCTTTATTGCAATGCAATAGGTCTCGCATTTGCGAGAGTTTAAGCTATTAGTATTGTAAATGACAATGCCTTTTATTTATGTGATAAAACCCAAAACATAAATAAAAGCCATTGTCATTTACAATGCCAATAGCTCAAACTCGCGTGAATGTGAGACCTATTGCATTGCAAATGCTTGTTTTTTTGGTAGTCAATATTTTAAGCTTGATATTTTGGTAGGTTGATATTTAGGACTATCACTATCTCAATGCAATTTGTCTTGGGTGTCTGACTAAATGTCATTGGGTCATACTAACAAGGTCATATGACTGTGCCATAATGTGGAGAGGCACATTACCCAGTTGACCTACATGCTAACCTTATCCAGATAGCTAAAAGTCATCATGAATGTTCCTAGTTTGAATCTTCATGTATGAGGACTCATACCAAAATTGACCCCAGGATCGCTAAAAGCCCCCTCTTCAGTGCCATGATATGCAGCATCTAAACGTGGAGAGATTGGTGTGTTGCTAGAACCACCAGGACATTTTAAAAAGTAGCATTATTTGTGCCATTTACATTGTTGTTTACTAACATTATTCTACATATATATATTTATATATGTTAATTATTGTTAGACTTTTTACTGTTAAAAAATGCTCAGTCTTAGTCTTCACACGACAATCTTTCAACTTCCCCTTACTGCTGAACCAAACTACTGTGAAAATCAATAAAAATTGGGAAGAAAACTTTGGATCAAAGATTGAGTAACCAGTGTTTAACTTAGTGGAGAATATCTGCAAATATCTCTTTTGATATTGTTAGGTTGTCTCTTTGGCTTCAAGGATCTGGAAAACCCTGCTATCTGCAAGTAAGGGTAATCAGTATAAGAGTAGTCACTGTAGTCTGACTTCAGGAATTCTCAGCACTCCCTTGTCACTGTTGGTCTCAGGCAACACGATGGGAGATGTAAGAACAGAAAGTAGTCAGGGCTCTAGAAACCAATTTAGATTTATGTAGTTTCCACTTCTAACTTTAACTGAGCCACTGAGCAGCAAATATGAGACACTTTGAGAGGTCACATTTTTGACAGGATATCAGCATTCCGATTACATGAGGGTTGAAGGTATAGTGAGAAAGTAATTCAGCTATCCCTGGCAGCTTATGATTTGTTCATGCCAAGTATATATGAAAGTATGCATTGAACTGGCATAGTTTCCGGATTTTGACTGGGATGGGTTTGAGGGGCTTCACATAGAAAAGAAATATGCTATCTCTCAACCAACATTCTCTCCGCATCAAAGACAAAATAAAAAAAATAATTCTACAGAGGTCTTCAGGATGGTTTGCAACTTTATTCAGGTTGGGTGTTGCCCAAAGGACTGGTAGAGTGAATTACATCCTGTGAAGTAAATGATTCACATTTACTATTTTCCAGTTGCCTCTGCAATATTTTGATTCAAAACCAAAGCAAGTTTCACTCTATTTGTCTCTAAACCTGCGTTGTTTCTACTTCACAGGTCTACTTAAATAAACCAAGAAATAGAAAGATTTTGGAGAGAACTCTTGGCACCTTACTCTCATCTCTTCTGGGTTTAAACTGGTCTGGAATTGGTTGAATACAGCTAGCAGATTAGCTGTGCCAATTGGACAAACTGACCTGAATTAGTAATTCTCTTTAGAGAAGTTCTAAAGAGGAGTGATCTTAGGGTTTTCGATGAAGAGGAAATATTCTTGACATGGCTCACATATTCCTTTAGACAGCTTCCACATGGCTTGTTGGAAGCACAGAGGATATGTCTTAACTAGGAGTTTAAGTCCCATGAATACCAAGAAAGTATGCATATATAATATGCATTGATGAGCATACTAAGTTACTATTTTGTCTAAGGACCTCATTCGGAGTTTGGCAAGCAGGCAGCCAAGTAGTGAATAATGGCGGTACCATCTCACCTAGCCATCAGTTGCCCATCAAACTAAGAGGTTGCTGCTGGTGTATGTCCTTTAAATGCATAAAGTACTTCGATTGATGAGGCAGGGGGAATTTTTTGACAACACAAATGTCAGCTGTCCTGCTATGACATTGTAGAACGAGAAATTGGCTAGTACTTTTTTAGTTTCCCAAATGCTAATCCCCAAAGTGGGGGGTTCATTTGGGAAAAATATAAATCCAATGTCCCTGCGTGTAGGGGACATTGATCCTTTTTGCCAGCCAACTTGTTATATATAATGATCACAGAAAAGAGAACTATTGACGGACCTAAAAATCTGAAGACCCACCCCAATTGTGCAGGCCTTCAGAAATCAAGCCCACTGGCACTCCAGCGTTGAAGAGTCTCTGTTGCAGTCATCCTGTGTGCCATGTGCACCCCCATTTTTGGCTGACTTGTACTGGTGGTAACAGACGCTGACTGTCCCTGGGCTCTGTCTAACCGGCCCCAGGGCCTGTGCTATGTTGAAAACACACACATACATGAAGGTACACTATATCTTAGGGTACACTTATAATTGACCTGACCTACCCTATAAGTCCCTAGTACATAATAGGGGAGTGGATTCGAACTACCTTTAAGTCCCTAGTACAAAATAGGGGATGGCAGTTTAGAGGCCAGCAGCCTTTTCTGCACTTGCATGTGTGCACTGCTGAGTTCCTATGGTCATTTTAAAAGCAGCCTTGTGTTGCAGCACTGATTTTAAATGTAAATTGTGCCCAAACTCAACTTTGGTGGTGGGGGCACTTAAAAAGTGATTAACTACAATATTATGGCATATTAGATACCCCAGTGTCTCCCCTCAGTGTCCAAGGGGTGGGGGGTCATGTACTTATAAGGAGGGCCCCTATAAAAGAGGGTTTATATGCCCTGTGAATAGAGTAATTGCACATTTCCCTTCCCCCATTGTGGTAAAGTGCCTCCCAAAATCGACTTTGGTGGTAGGAGCACTGTGAAGTGAGGATCTACACTATGTTTGCATATTCAGGACCCCTAAAGTCTCCACTAAGTGTCCCAGGGATGGGGAGTCATGTAGCTATAAGCTGGGTCCTTATAAAAGATGTTTTATATGCCCTGGTGTTGGAGAATTTGCATATTTAATTTTCCCCATTGTAGATCCCTAGCCACTTGGGATAACACTGCAATAGTTTATGAATGACTCACTGTTGCTAGGATTCAAAGCAAACTTTCATTCAAGGACTTAGGAGAATGGTATTGATAAATCAAACAATATTCTATTGTTGAATTTATCCTAAAATATACAGAAATGAAGTTATAAGACTTTCTTGTCTGTAAGCCAAAATCCATCCTTCCTGTGGTCTCCCCTGATTGGTAAGAGTTAACAGGATTAGCCAGGTTGCTTTGATAAAGTGATAAGTGGTTCACCCAGAGAGAGGCTATCTGCTATAGGGAGCTCCTCTACACAGGAATACCAGAGCAGGTGAGAGGGGTCGTAAAGCTTGGAGCTTCAATGGGATATTGGAAAGGCAGAGAAGGCCAGTTCCATGTACCCCCAGAGGCCCTCTGATCCAGCCAGGTGGCAGGCTTAAGGCAGGAATTTGCAGATGGTAGGGGGAGTGGAGCTATGGAAATGACCCATACTGGAGGTTGGTTAAACTAGTTCTTGCTCCTCTGTTGGGATTTCATCCATACTGAATTTTGGAGAAATTGTTCTTTCTGAGAGAAGATTATGCCACACTTTGGAGGACGTGGTCATGCTCTGGGGTTATGCCGTCCACCTCATTGGACAGGAGTGCTCTCCTGCTTGACCCCAGAGAACACTGAATAAATATGTGAGAGGTGCAGAGTCTCTCAGTTCTGCTGCTTGAAACTAAAAGAAGAAGAAGGCTTGCCAAGCTAGAAACTTGATTTGCACCATCAGGCCCTACATTTTGACTGACTGCGCCCGGTGCACTATCTGAAACTACAGCCCTTTGGATGAACCTTGCTTCTAGAGGAATAAAGAGTGTACTCCCTGTAAGCCACAGGTTAACAGAGCTCACCTGGACCATCACCACCAAGAATCCTCTGCCTGGAGTGGGTCCAGTGGATTTGTAAGGGTTTTGTCCAGGTGCATTGTGGGAATTGTAGTCCCATCCTTTCAAGGACCATCTTGGAGATTCCAGACTCTTGGAGTGTGTTTGGGGCACATTTTGGACCCTCAAGAGTAACTTCAGGAAGAGGTTCCAGAAGTTTGGAGAAGTTTGGAGCAACTTCGGAAAAAAGCTCCATAAGGGGACTGCCTCAACCGCAAGAGCCAAGTCACCCACCTTCAACCGCGAGCCAGCCTGGCCTGCTGGTTCATCCCGCTGAAAAGCTCAGGAAGTTCAACTTCCAGAGTTTGACTGGGAGCTCCCTGGAAAGCAAGCTAGCGAACCCTCCCTGAACTGACTGCTGAAGAGCATCGAGGGACCCTGGCAGTAAAAGCTACAGAAACGTTTCTAAGTCAGAAGGTAAAATCTCGACAGAGGCCTACCGCAAGTGGTATCCATGGGGCTCCAATGCGGTTTGCCTAAAACTTTGACTGTGTCTCAGTCAAGTGTGACCAGGTGTCCCAAGGTGGTGCTATAGGGTTCTAAGTGCTATATAGTGCTAAATCTTTAAAAATTAATATCTCCAGTTCCCTACATTGGATTTTTGTCGTTTTGGTGTCATTTCAAAGATTATTTCCAATTTTTATAAATTGGTGTGGAATTTGTATTGTGTGTTGTGTCTTATTTATTTACTGAATTGGTGTTCTTCGGTTTATAATCTCTTTATTGAATTTTAAGCATTTGTAGAACAAAGACCAAACACCAGCACCTTAGGCACCTGTCGAAGCCAATATCAACTTGTGCATTGAGCCATAAAAAAAAAAAACAACACAACATCCCCCCCACCCCATGACTAACCCCCTCTCCCTAGCCCCCTCCCTCTGCCTGTCCCTGTCCCGCCCCCTTCTCTGGCTATATACATCTATGTGCCCCCTTGGGATTCGGTCTGTGGCTGGTGTGCAAGCCATAAGATTCGCAAGTACTTGGGGCATGTTAGTTCTTGAAATTCAGAGGAGAGCATTGTTATGTACGGTTTCCATAAATCTGGGAACGATGCCCCTTGGTTAGCGAGGGAAAGAGAGATGCGCTGCATGCCTAAGACATGCCGTATGCAGTGTAGCCATCCAGTGAGAGTGGGAAGGTGGGTCGTGCCCCATAACGCTATGACGTGCTGGAGGGCTGCCCCAAAAGCCAAGCCTATCTGCCGGCCTCTGCGTGACTTGAGGGGAAACATGAGGGCACTAGGTAGGCCCAATGGAGAGTGGACGGGAAGCGGGGGAGTTGCACATCAAAGCAAGCATCTATGTCATCAATGACTTGTTCCCAGAAGCCGTCAAGGTTCGGGCAGTCCCAAAGGATATGCGTCACGGTTCCTTGAGCCCCGCACGCACGGCAACAGAGGGGGTCTCTTGTTGGGTTACCTTTGTGGAGGCTAACGGGCATGAGGTACCAATAAGTCGCAATTTTGGTAGCTGTCGCAATACCTGCAACGTTTCTAGCTGTATGTCTGGCTTGATAATAGATATCTTCCCACTCCTGCTTTGTGAATTCCCAGCCTAACTTGGACCCCCATCTTCGCTGATTGGGAAATTTAGTAGTTGCTGGGGGAAGCTTTAACAAATTATATAGTTCCGTTATAAGATGGGTATCAGAGGATTTAGCTAGCAGACATTTCTCGTAGGCAGTCAGGTAGCGTTGTGCTTGGGGCCGTATATTTGGTTGCATCACCCAGTGCCTAATTTCCTGAAATCTACATCGTTCATTCTCTGGCAGGCCTAGTTGTTGGCGAAAGTCCTCGAATGTAAGGGGACCATTTTCATCGAAGAAATGCCCGAATAGACCTACTGCCCTCTTGGGTCCACATGTGAAATGTTTTCATGTCCATCCCAGGGGAGAAATCGGGGTTTGCTATTATGGGCGTCAGCAGAGATGGGAATGTTGTGAGGGCCTTCTTCTCAGCTACCTTATCCCATGCCACTAGGGGAGTCCGTGTAACCTGCGAGAGATAGAGATTTGGGGGACGGGAGCTTCTGGGGAGAAAGGGAATCCTCCATAAGGGCACTCCGGCCACGGCCCTGTCCATAAATAGCCAGTGTTTCTCAGATTCTGAGCAGGACCACTCCATGAATGAGCGCATCTGTGCTGCGTAAAAGTAGTTCTGGAGGTTTGGAATTCCCAGTCCGCCCTCCCCGGGGGGTCTATAGCTTAGTTCCCGGTGCATCCGAGGTCTCTTGTCAGCCCAGATGAATCGCTCTATATCTTGTTGAAGGGGGCAAATAGTGCCCGGTGGGGGCTCGAGCGGCAAAGTCTGGAAAAGAAACAGAATTTTGGGTAGTATCGTCATTTTTATCGCCGCTATACGGCCCAACCAGGACAACTTATATGATTTCCAGCAGCTAAGGTGTGCCCGAATTTGTTGTTGCAGGGCGGTGTAGTTCAACGATGCAGTATGCTGTTGAGAAGCGACGAGCTTAAGGGATCTCAACCTGAGCCTACTGTATGGGGAACGCCTCAAGCAGGTCCTCCAGTGTAGGGGCTTTAAGTGAGAGGCTGAGGGCCTGTGATTTCTGAATGTTTATCTCAAATCCAGCGGCTTGAGAGAACCTCTCTAGTTCGTCCAGGAAAGCCGGGAGGGAGACCTGGGGGACCTCCAGTGACGCAATTACATCATCTGCGTATAAACGTAGGGTATGCCTATCCCCCCCCCAAAGCCCACTACCTTAATGTGTGGATTGTCCCGCACCCATATAAAGGGCGAATAAAAGGGGGGGGAGAAGACATCCCTTTCTAGTCCCCCTCCGGATCGGGAAGGGAGCGGAGGCGAAGCCATTCGCTCTGACAGAAGCCTCAGGATTAGTGTAGCTACTAAACACCCATTTTATATATCTGTTGGGGAGTCCAAAATGAACCAGGGTTTCTTTTAAATAGGGCCAGTGGAATCTGTTGAACGCTTTCTCTGCGTCCACACAAAAAGCAACATGCGTTCGGTATCAAACCTCTTCGCCTTATCTATAATGTGCAGGAGTCTCTTCATATTGTCCGCATATTGGCGGCCTGGGAGAAGAGGAGACAGCCGTGTTGCTAAAATTCCGGTAAATAATTTAAGGTCTTTGTTAAGTAAAGAGATCGGCCTGTAAGAGACATAGAATCTCTTATCTTTCCCGGGCTTGGGGATGACCACTACCGAGGCCTCTGGCATCGATTGGGGAATCTGTGAGGAGGTCCCTATGGCGTTAAACACTCTAGTGAGCACCGGCGACAAGACCTGGCAGAACGTCCTGTAAAAAAAGGACTGTGAACCCGTCTGGTCCAGGGGACTTTAATAGCTTCTGTCTAGCAATGGCCGTGATGACCTCCTCGGTCCGAATAGGTGACCCCAGAGTCTCGGCTTGGTCGGGAGTCACCCTGCAAGTATCTGGATGGCGCCTCATCTGGTAGTTTCTGCTCCTTATAGAGCTCTGCATAATATTGGTGGAAGGCGTTTGTAATCTGCTGGTCAGACTCACAGAGCTCCCCGTTTGATGCGTATACCGCGGCAATTCCTCCTGCGTGTCTCTGCATACTCAATCTAGTTGCCAACAATTTCCCGCTTCTATCGCCACCCGAATAGAAAGTGTGTCGTAACCTAAGCGCTGCGTATTGTGCACTATCTATGTCTAGCGATGCCAATTGGGTGCGTGCCGTCTCCAACTGCCTCCAAACTCTCGGGGCCCCTGTTCGCTGGTGAATTCACTCTAGCTCTTGCACTTGTGCTGGAAGAAGGTGTCTCTTTTCCCTGCGCACCTTATTATCGAAAGCTGCAATAGCTTTGAATTTCCCCCTTACTACCGCTTTCAGGGTGTCCCAGAGGCTTGCTGGTGAAGTCTCTGGAGTATCATTTATCTTCAAATAATCCTTTATAGTTTTAGTGATTCTCTCGACCACCTCTGGGCGATACATCAGTGTATCTCGCAGGCGCTAGGTGCAGGGCGGGGGCGAATTGGTGTTTTTAAATGCTTTACATACCTGTTTCTTAAGTTAAGCCTGCCTGCTCTCAGCCAAGCTACCAAGGGATGAGCACTGGAATAATTTACTGAGACCTATTCTGAGCCCTAGACTGTGTTCATGCCTTATTGCCAGTGGTAGATGCATATTTACCACTACTAATAACCCACTTTCCAACAGTCTCCAAACAAGGTGGTAGAATAGAGAGCTGGGCACATGGGAAATTCACCAATTGTTTTTTTTACGTCCCCATGCCACCCACATCTAATTGACCCCTTAAGTTTGGAATTAGTTTTGCCATCAAGAAAACACCAGTTGTGAAAAATAGTGTCCCTTCTCATCTTCCCTTAGCATTTAAAATTGGTGCTTTGGGGCATTAGGATGTCACAATTAGGGGTTACTATTGATGACTCCTTTTCAGGTTTTTGCAGTTGTCATGCTTTCACAAACCTGAGGGCCCAACATTCAAGGCTATGACTTTCACTTCTATCTAAGGGGCCAATTTCGATGTCGGACGGACCTTAGTCCGTCCGACATCGATCTGGAACTGAGACCGACCGACCTCTTTTTGGCAGTTCCAAACCAGCTATCAGGATGCGACCGAATACTGTTCGGTCGCACTCCTATTCTTTACAATGGGAGCATGCATTCCAACCGGAATGCATGCTCTCATTGAAAAGAGCTGAGGTGCAGTTCATCCCTGCACCCCATGGCAGGCACCTCAAGGTGCGTGCCACAGGGTGCAGGGATCAACAGGGCGGCACCATAGGTGCCCCTTCAGCTGCCATCCGGAGGCCTTGCACCCATGGGGGCCCTGCTGGGGCCCCCCAAAGTTGGATTCCGACAGCCTTTCTGTGTCAGAAAGGCCGGGACAGAAAGGCTGTAGGAATCTGCCATCATAATCGCTCGGGTGGAAAGAGCCGCCCTTGGGAATACTGGCCCCTTTCAGAATGGCAGACAGGCTCTCCAAGCCCATCGAAAGCCATTCGGAAAGCCCATTCGGATTCCTTTCGAACCGACCCCATCATAATGGGTCAGTTGGAAAGGAATCCGAACGGGACATTTCGATGCAGTAAGAATTGCTCCGACCGACAGTCTGAGCTGTTTCTGACCGCATTGAAATCGACCACTAAGTGACAACCATTAGCCCAGAAAGTTGACACCCTCTACATAGAATTCAAATGAGGCATTTGTTAAATTAGGCTGTAACTGAGTTAGAGTCATACTGGGTACTACAATTATAGACTGAATGAACACTCGATCTATCAATATGAGCTAAAACTCCAAGGGTTGTCAGTCTTTAGATGCAAACCTCTGAAAATGTAGCTATATAAATACACAAGTAGTACTGATTAACACATTCAGCAATTAACAGGATTGGCATCGAACTGGCAATCCTATATTGTCATATGGTGGAAAAACAATATTTTCAAAAATTTGCCACATAGCACCAAGTGGGTTTGCCAACTTTATTTTCCGATGCCCCTTTGAGCACTAATGTGGGATGGTCTTAAGATGTATGCTTGCAGAGAACATCAAATTAATTCTGCATCGTTGAGTAGTTAACCTCTAGTGCATTCATTGTAAAATCTTAAGCGTCAGCAACTGCAATTGCTTCTTTTGGGGTAGGTGTGCTTGGACCCGAGTTTCCTTTGTATAATCCTGTACTGCCCATCCCTAAGAGTGTGGTATTTGAAATGTTGCAGAAGATGAATAACACATTCCCTACAAAGGTAATAAGAATTGAGCACATGAACACTCTAGAGCACAGCCAATCTAGCAGTCCTCCAGGGTATTAATTATTTCCATTTCTAGCACATGTTCTCCATTACTAAAGGATATCCTCTAGGTATGTGTGGAGTTTACAGAGTTCAAACCTAGCTACAAAGCAGTGGAACACAGTAACAAAAGAGCATGACAATACATACTGAATTACAGGAGTCTAATAGTAGATATAATACATGGGAGATTACTATCCCTGTATAAAAAGCCTTTCTTAATTTCCTTATTACAGGAGTCTTGTGTTGTTTCTAGTCATCTAAAATAATGACCTGATGGAGCTGTTCAACTAAATAATACAGTTGAGTTATGATGTCATAATGCCTGCTGTCAAAGCAATCAGCCAAGGGGAAAACAGGCTATAGAGCAAAATTACAGCTTCAGATTAAACAATGAAAATGAGAACCTTTTGTTCTTGTAAATGTAAATCCGTATTTGTAAAGCGCAAACTACTTACCGTTACGGGTCTCAAGGCGCTGGGGGCCGTCGTGGAAATTAAGGGGCATATTATCAAGAACCGCGTTAAATTTATCGCCGCTTTAGCGGCAGAAAACTGCCACTAAAGCGGCGATAATGGGCTTGATAATATGCCCTGGAGAATTCCAATAGAAGCCCATGTTGACACCAGAACATGGGCTTCTATTGGAATTCTCAAGGGCATATTATCAAGCTCATTATCGCCGCTTTAGCGGCAGTTTTCTGCCGCTAAAGCGGCGATAATTTTAACGCCGTTTCTTGATAATATGCCCCTTAGTGAGCTATTGCCCAGAGTCACATGGTGCTGAGCTGAGCTGCCGCCAGAGCCGGGGATCGAACCGTGAGCCCTGTGCTCTGAAGTCAGCTGCCCTGGACGCTGCACCACACCTCTCTTCTGATCTGCGTTTCTAAAACGAACAGTGAACAGCAAAAACGAGATATTTATGGCAATATGTTTATTTTTTGCAGCCTGAAGGTCACTTTAGGAAAAATTGAATCTGTATTTTTCAACACATTTTGAGCGACAGCATTTTTAATCTGACTCACATAAAAACTGATTGTAATATCTTTTGGCAACAAATTAACAACTACTTTTTGTTGTGTCAATTTTTCAGTACAAATTCTGCATGTATTCTTCATATCTGCAGCCGTAGCTTTTTCATATGAAAAAAGCAAGACACAATAGATTTAAGGAGAAATAAAGCAGTTTGTGAGCAGAGTAGTGGTGTGACCACATATTATAAGGAATTTAGGGGCATATTAGCAAGGGCACTATCGCCGCTTTAGCGGCACTTTTGCCGCTAAAGCGGCGATATTTTTATCGCCCTATCAGCAAACTGTCTCTAACAGCAGTTAGCGACAGTTTTCGGGCATTAGCGCCCGTTTTTACCGCTTTGCATGTCAGCGATATTTATCGCTAATGACATGCAAAGTGGGCGTTCCTCACTAAAAATACACGCAGACAGTCGCAAACACAACTTCACACTATTAGCAAGGCCCGCGAAGCGATAAAAAAATGTGCGTTAACCCCGATTAGCGCTGGATTTTAACACCTGCTAGAAACCTGACTTAGCCATTATAGTCTATGGGAGGTGGATTCTACGGTTAAGTCCCCACCTGCCTATTAGCGAGTTTTTCCTTAGCGATAGGAATTTATCGCAAGGAATTCTCGTGCTAATGCTGGGAATCGCCGCCATCGCTGGATTTGTTTCGCATTGGAGATAAAACGTTGCTAATAACGCGTTATCTCCGCAAACGAATCCAGCGATAAAAAAAACGACGCTAACTGTGGTTTGCGTTAATTAACGCACGCTGTTGGTAATAGGCCCCTAAATGCTCTCTTTAAAAGTTAAAAGAATATTGTAAGTCACCTGGGAGTTTCATGGCCTTTAAAGGAACTCTCCGGTGTTTTGCACCATCCTTATAATTAATGTAAAGGGGAGCTTCCCCATATATTATATGGAGAAGACTAGGAGTATTTAGTATGAAGAGCTAAGGTGATGGGGGAGGGGGTTGTAACATAAGAACGGAATACCAAGTGAGTGAAGGCAGCAAGGAGGGAGTGGGGAGCTGAATATAGGGAATACCAATTCATAAATGAGTGTAGTGAATGAATTGCATCAAGGTGTTGCTTGAAGCAGATCATTGTTGGCTCTTTCCTAAGGTGGTGGAGAATGAACATTGACCGATCTGCACTGGGATGGAGTTCCAGTCCCTGGGCTATAACAGAAGGAGGAAAAGCATTTACTCCTATCCTGTTTTGACACCTTGTCTTCCAGTTATATGATGATGCTGCTGTACTGTGCTGAACAGGCCTGTGGCTTTACTGAGTTTGAAGGAGAAATGGTGTTTCATTCAAAATGAAATAACATTTTGTCACCTTTGGCAGTGCTAATTTAAGGTGGGAAGTTTGGCCAGGGTGGTCTTCGACTAGAGGCTAATGTGATGCTTCGGCATTTGTATTTTAAGCAATCAGAGTGAGTCATCGAATGAGATGTTGTTTTGCTTGCGGTTCTGGAAAGAAACTATCAGGCCCCCAGTTTGAAGGTGAGAATTGGTGAGTCAGTGTAGCAATTTCTTGCTTTTTGGCCGACCTCAGATATTATAATTTATGAATGGATTCGAAAAATCAGGAGTGGTTTCCTAGGGATTTGGCCCAGAGTATTCTGGTTACAGGTGTTGCTTGTTGTTTGGCCTTCAGGAAGGTAATCCGAAAGGGAATGACTGTTGTCCGGCCTATTAGTTATTAAGTCCAGGTGAAGAGATTCAAGGGGCATATTATCAAGGCGGCGTTAAAGAATTATCGCCGCTTTAGCGTCCGTTTTCGGACGAAAAGCGGCGATAATTTTATCGCCTAATTAACAAGGACACGCTAGCGCGTGATTCCTTGAATTAGCGTCCGTTTTCTGCACGCCTCCCATCGCATCGCTAATGAGATGCAAGGGAGGCGTGCCGGTGAAAACAACATGGGGAAATATCGCTAACCCAGGTATCGCCATATTAACAACGTGGGTTAGCGATATTTTAAATCGCATTAAGTATGCCTTAACGCAGGAATTTAACGTCTGCTAAATTCCTGACTAAGGCATACCTAACATGGGGGGTGGATTGTGTGGCTAAGACCACAGGCCCTATTCACAAGATTATCGCCGTTTTTCCATGGAACATCGCTGAAAAACCAGCGATGTTCCATGGAAAACACCGCTATCACTGGAAAAGTATCGCCTTTGCACTAAGCGTTGTTAATACAGCGCTAGCATGGCGATAATTTTCAGCGATAGCCGGCGATACTATTCCCCACGCTAAGAGCGGTCAGCGATAATTATCGCTGCCGCTTGATAATATGCCCCCAAGAGAGTTATTATGGTTCGAAATGGGATCTTTAAATAGTTTCTGATGTCGCTTGGCTTTGATTTTTTGATGAAAAGCGTAGCATGAAGATAAGTTATGAGATTCACAAATATGGTGAAGATTGAAGGAGAAGATTGTGTTCGCACTGACATCACAGATACACTCAAATAATGTTGGAAACTGCAGTTTATCGACTAGTGATTTCTTGAAGATTTGTCTGAGTCAGAATTTCATTCAAACATTCTTTTTCTTGCTATGTGGATATAGGGAGCTGGAGGTGTGAATTAGAAAGGATGATATTTGCTTCTCCTCTCTTGCTGAGTCGCATTCTGTCGTCCTTCCGGGGTGAGTTTCCATTGTGTACTAAAGAAACAATCAAATGTATGCTGAAAGTCCAGGTTTCATTTTTCATGCTGTCTTCTGGTTTTTTTTAGCGGAATGCCTTGTTGTCTATGTGCTTTTTGGAGACAATTCAGGTTTAGATTTTATTGAACCTGCT
Source organism: Calotriton arnoldi (assembly GCA_963921515.1). Taxonomy (NCBI): domain Eukaryota; kingdom Metazoa; phylum Chordata; class Amphibia; order Caudata; family Salamandridae; genus Calotriton; species Calotriton arnoldi. The sequence continues at coordinate 515,348 of CAWUFW010002773.1, forward strand.
TGTGATCCATATGTGTTGTTTTTAATGAGTAGGAAAACTTTGAAGTATCTGAAAATTGTCATACTTCCTTGGTGGATGAGAAAGTTGGAGTAAATGTGTACTGTCACATTTTTGGATTTCAAGCTCTTTTTCATGGACCACCACTTTATTTACGGAACTGCTAATTTTGTCCAACATTCATTTGCAGCTTTTAGAGGGAGATAGGTCTTCATGAATTGTTGCGGCAACAGCAGATAATTTTATTGGTTGTAAGATTCTGAACGCTTATTGGGCTTGTCTAAATTCATTTAAATGCTGTATACAAGTGAACAGGGAAAAGAGTCGTATTAAAACGTGTCCTGTTGTGAGTCAAACGTGAAATTTATTTGTGAACCAATATATTCCTGAATTTTTACGGTTCATTTTTGTGCTGGAAATGTGATATTTGTGTTGTTAAGTGAAATCAGAAATGTAGCCTGGAATCCATTTAAGTGGCATTTATAGCATTTATGTTGTGTCAGTCAAGAACTACTTATTTTCTTTAATTCACTAATTGTGGAACAATATTATTGCTCTTTAATTATCAGGCAGTTATGTGAGGATTGGAGTTCCAGGGGATTTCTAGTAGATTTCCATCTATATATGTTACCATCTTTCATGTTTAGAGAAAGGGATTAAAGCCACATTCGCCCTGCTTTATCTCATTACAATAAAATAAAGCACTGAATATGAATATATATTGTTTGACGTGAGATTCATGAATATATATGGCACTTTTAGTTAAGCTAGTTATTTACGTAAAATACATTGCAGTTAACAGTCATGACGATATTACAAATGCACATTTTAGTTTTAAAATGTTTAGTTTCCCTTATATGTAGATTTCTTTGGTATAGAAGGAGTGAAGAAATTAGAGATGAGTATGTGTTTGTGGTGGAATGAAAGTATGAGGGCTGCAGAAGGATGCTTGTGTTTGGTTGAGAGGGTGTGGGTGTTTCAGTGAACGCTTCTTGGTGGGTGCAGCAAATCCACCTTTTCTGCACGGTCACTAAAGATTACTCATCTTTTTCTGGATCCTATTTTTAATAGTGCTTGTACTCTGCACACTGGGCACTCCTAGCCAGGCCCCAGTGTACATGCTCTGACCCTTTAAACATGGTTAAATTGGTTTCCCTGATTGACATAATTAACCTGCCTATAAATTCCAGTTTAATGGTGAAATAAATGCACCCAGAGCCTGAAAGATAAATGCCACATGTGGACTTCAACATCTATTGTGCTATCCATAGGGTTGACCTCTAAAACATTACTTTAGACATACCATGTGTACCCTGACTGCAGCAGCCTAAATACCTGCTTTCAAATCCTTACCCTTAACCCTATTTGACAGGCAGAAAACCTTGCATTTTAATATGAATAAGTCACCTCTAAGTACACCTCGTTGTCCACAGGGTAGGCTACCTGACATTTAAAAGTGGAATGTGTGAAATTAAAGTTTTCATATTCCTCCTACTAGCACATAAAAGCACTCAAAACAAGTTTCGCTGACAAGACTGTAAATAGGTCCTGGAAAATGTCAAAGTACAGAATGTAAACTTTAGCCTGTATTTTTGACAGGAAACATCAGGAATTTTCATTCAAAGTCTATTTTTCTTACTTATGAAAAATCCAAATCATTGGTGAAGTTAAATGTTTTTTTTTTTTAGTTTAAAGCATGTTTATTGTATAGGAATACCAATAATACAGCAATGTATGGAACACAGCGTATCTGGCATCTTAAAAGGTGCAGAATGGCACATATAAATTGTACATAGAACATAGGACTGGAAGTTTGGACGACAAGAGAGTTAACAATTATCCTAACATACTGATTTATTGTGAGCCAAGAGGAAAGAAAGATAAGCATAGGTCCTTGGCAAAGTCATTATCCAAACAGTAAGGTCCGTGATGGGTATAAGCTGTGACAACAACGTCTGAGGGGAAATGATGAGCTGGGGGCACTGCAGTCCCTATGAGAGTACCATGTATTGGAAAGAAATGGAAAAAGGAAAACATGAAAGTAAGGTAAAAAAAGAAAATAAAGCTGTCTCACATTACAAGGGAGGGGAAGAGAGGGTGTGGTTAAAGAGAGGGAAGCATGGGGAGGCTCCCTGGTACCATGCAATGAGGGAAAGGGCATTGCTGAACAATAAGGTTTACCCAGAAGTCATGAGGAAGGTCTTTTTTATTCTAGCCACACTCGTCCCTTCATCACGATCAGCTATCGCCTCTTTCCAGTCACCATCCTTGTATTTGTAAGGTGTTTTGCCAATTTGACTGCTTGCGTTCTCCCTAAAAGAGATAAATTGAGGTAATTCCATTTTCAATATTCAGCATTGCTTTTGGCAATGAGAGGGACCAGATTGACAGTGATCATGTCCTCTAACCCTCTATGGATGAGGATACCTAGGTGCTTGTGTCATTGTTGTTTCTAGTGAAATGGAAACCCATCTATGGCCCCTTTTATCATGGAGCTTGACATGTAAATGTCTCACGTTTGCCCCAGTTTATTCTGCAGCCCAATATCATGGAGAAGTATGAGATAAGTGACATTAGAGCTGGTGGGGATCTAACCAGATCCATAAGCGTAAGCAGAATGTCATCTTCATATAGAAGCATCTTGACCATACCTGAGGCGGTGGATATGGACTTTTGAAATGAAGTTTTTCCCCAGGCCCATTTAACATAAAGCTTTGAACAGATATCCCTATTGCATGAGTTCAAACACCTTCTCAGCATTGAGAGAGAGGGCAATCGTGGCCTGCAGAGAATCATTGGAGAAGCATAGGAGGTGGGCAAAAGTGCAAAGGTGTTTGCTTGAGGATCATGCTGGTCCAAAACCCACTTGGGTGTCGTGTATTAGAGTTGGGATAACCTGCTTGAGTTGAGTAGCCAGTATCCTAGCTCACATCTTGGTATCAGTGTTGAGGAGGGGACGAGATGGTAACTTCCTGAGAGCAGAGTGTCTTTACCCAGTTTTGGTAGAACCGTGCTCACCACTGTGTTGACCATGAGGGAGAGGGATCCTGTGTCTTCTGCTTCTTGAAAAGCAGAGGGAAGAAGCCACAAGTACCTCCTCGCCCTTAACCCATCGATAAAATTCAACAGGAAACCTATCCTCCCCAGGAGCTTTATTTTATGGGAGGTTGGATACGCCTAAGACCACTTCCTCCTCGATGATCTTCCCCTCTAGGACAGCCATACTGTCGTCATTGAGACCGGGTAGAGCAAGACATTCAAATAAGGCCTCCACTCTGCTTTCATCATCACAGAGTTCAAAACTATAAAGGTTAGTGTAGAAGGTTCCAAAGGCATTAGAAATGCCTTGCAGGCCTCTTAGAGTATGGCCAGAGCTATCTTTGATGGCTGCAATGGTTGTTCTGACTTTCCATTGTTGGAGTTGTGCTGCCAACAGTCTTCTCGCCTTCTCCCTGTGTTCCTAATATCTTGCTTTGAGTTCAGTGAAGGCGATTTCCGCCTTGGATGTGTAGATCGAGTTAAACTCCATTTTGGATTTCTTCCAGATGCTCCTATTTGCCATTTAGGACCTCATTGTATTTCTATATCTTTTGTAAGGTGAGCTGTCATTGTGCATGTTGTTTGTTGGCCAACGCTGTGTCTTTCATCTATTGGCCCGCATAGGGTGGCATTGGCCATGGCCCATGGGGTCTAGGAGAATGTGACCAAACTTCTATTATTCATCAGGTATGTGGTCAATTGGGATTAAAGTTGTTTTTTCTCCTGGGGTGTCTTATAGCGGGCCATATTGAAATGCCATGGTTTTCATATGGGGACCTGTATATTCTAATCAGTATGCAGATGGACCGGGGATAATCCGATAAGGAGGCCTCAAGGATATGCAGTCCTAGATGGTCTGGGAGAGTGGCTGTGAGATAGGAAGTAGTCTAGGCAAGATTGTGTGCCATAAACTGCTGAGAAGAAGGAGTATTCCTTATTCGTTGGGTATAAAAGATGGCAGGGGTCAAAGAGGCCATGATCATTGCAAAGGTCGCGCAGAAGGGCCCTGTCACCTTGATTAGGTTTGTCCATGGAGCCCGTATACTCTAGTATTGCATCTGGTACAAAATTCCAATCCACTCCCAGCACAATGTTGGAGGTGTTAAGTTGTGTTAGCAGCCTGTCGAGACGGGAAAGAAATGTATGTTTGGGCCCAGTAGGGGACTAAATCAAATCCACGCCAATCGTCCTGGAGTCGATCCTGATTTTCTCAAGGCCATAGTGACTGTCATTGTCCATCCGTTGTTGTAGAAACGTAGCGGGTAAGGTCTTGTGTATAAGGATGGCTACACCACCTTTCCTGGATATCGGCATAGTTGTTTGGATCGGAGGTGGGGTGGACGTATCATGGAATTTGTAACTTCCCTACCCAGTCTCTTTTCAGTTTTACTGCCTCTCTGGGAGAGAGATAGGTCTTCTGAATAAGGGTGATGTTTGGCCATTTTTAAGTGAGGTAGGATAGCTTTTTTTTGCGTTTTACATAAATGGTAATCTCATTCACATTAAGGGTAATAATGGTAAGGGGACAATATGCCACAGTGATGGATATGGCGATCTATGGGTTGTATCCAGTTAGGCCTATGTCAATGTGGCTGGAAGTCAAGTAGTGTCAGATCAGAATGGTTAACATGTGGGGTCCAATTGAGAAACTTAGGTGTGATCGATCACAGGGTCTGGGGGTTGGGGCAGCTGGAGAAGGGATTAAGGGGGGCAAGGGGAGGTGAAAGGGCGGGTGCTGGCCTGGGGAGGAAAATGGGACCTCTAAAAGAGTACTCCGGGTGTTGGGTGAGCTGCTGTGTCAAAACAGAGCCTTGTCTGTGTCAGAGTAAAGAAGAGGGGCACTGTGTTCTTATCTGTCTACTGCGGGTCTAAGCTTCTCATTGAGTTTGGAACCACTCAGGAGTAGTGCCCAAGAAAGAGGATCCTTAGCTGAGGCTAACAAGAAGAGAGAGGGCTTAGGGAAGAGGGTACTTGCATAATAAGTCAGAGGGGCACTATTGGGTGGCTGGTGCAAAAAGGGGGGTACAAGCATATGAATGGGGTCATGGAGGGGATGAGCATGGATGTCCACCCATGTTGAACACCAAGGCTGTCTATGATGTGATACCGGTGGAAAGGCAAGGAGTATTGAAGAGGTGGATAGGATGGTGTGCGGCCTGCGGGGACCAATGGGACTCAAGGCGAGGGGGATACAGGTCGGTATCTGAAGCAGGCAAGATGGGACAAGGTGGGGTCATAGAGGGGGGATGGCATCCCATTGAGAACAGTGGTCTAGAGAGAAGGTACACGGCTGAGGTCCTGTGGGGTGTGAAAGGGTAGAGGGAGGGCATAGAGCCATTGGCAACCGTTTGGTATGGCTGGTGGTCAGAGAGGGGAGGGCCCAATAAGACCACAGAGTGAGGAGGTGGGACACTATGGGCTGCGGGGATAGAAGTAGATAGTCCCGGGGGGGGAAGTTAAATGTTTTAAAAAAATATTAAGGAAGAGTAACTTCTCATATGTTATCTTTTTCCTGCCCTGAATCTCATGGAGGCTAATTTGTATTAGCCTACCAGCAGCTGCCCATCCAGTGCTTGACCTTAATGATGTTTTAAAATGTCTCCCATAGCAGAACAATGGCTTAGGCCCAGCCACAGGATGGGTTGGGTGAGGGGCCTGTGATCCCTATCAGGTCAGGACAGGTTTCTGGGGAGATTCCAGGAACTTCATTAACTTGAAAGCAGTAAATGTGAGACCTGTCCATTCATAGTTTAGTATAAGGAGAGACCTGGGAAAGGGAAATTCTTTGATTAGAGGAAACATGGTAGTCAGCCTGGCTCAGTCCCTAGAGGAGGGGGATGTTGGCCCCTGAGCCAGTTTGGCGTAGCTTAGGAGGAGGGGACTGCTCACTTCCCTAAAACCACCCCTGTATGACACAGAAGCTCCCTCCAAGTGCATAAGGCATGTCTCAGATTTCCCTTAAAATTATTCAACATGGGATAGTTTGCTTTAAGCTAAACAGGATGTGCTACAGTAAAGGTGGGGAGGGTTTGGACCTAGGTTCTTTTTCCATTGGTCAAGGTGGAGCAGCTGCAATACTACTCCTAGACCTAAGCGCAGCCTTCAACACGGTCGACTATGGCTTGCTGGCTAACAGACTCCAGGAAATCGGTATTGGTTGGGGTCCTTCCTGGAGGAGAGGTCCTTCCAGGTTTTGGAAGCTAACATCTTCTCTGATATCAAGCCTCTGACTTGCGGTGTGCCACAGGGCTCATCGCTAAGTCCCACGTTGTTTAATAGTTCAAGGATATGGTATCTCAGTGATTTCATACGCTGACGACACCCAGCTGGTGGTGTCACTTGACTCCAGGACCAATGGCGAGTCAAGCCAGCTAGCGCCCTGTCTTGAACAGGTGGTTAAATGGATTACAAGGAGCTGTCTGAAAGTAAACGGGTATACCAACAAACGGAGCATAAGGGGGAAAGAAGAGAATCAGACCGCCCCCCACTCAAGCAATTACAACCACAACAAGGTCTGATCTCTATGAACAGTACATAAATACTTTAAGATCTTTTTAGGGGATTCTATCTCTTTATTGATGTCCCCTGCCCAGATCTATTCCTAATCGTCAATAATCTGGATTGTCCTAACTGTTCTCATTTAAAAATCACCGTCAATAACCACCAGACAGTCGTGTTCACTTCATTACTCAAAGTAAACCGAAAACAAACAAATCATACCCCACAACGTGAAAAATGTGAGTAGGGTAAGAAAGCACCTCACGTGCGCAAACCCAAAGGGCTACTGGATGGTACTCGCCAGTAGGCCCACGTTATCATCATCGGTTGCTTCCTTATCCAGAAAAATAAAGAAAGAAAGAAAAAGGTGTGTGTAAACAATCCACTGAGGTGGAAGGTCAAAAACAGCAAGTTTATATGACCCCTATCACTGAGACTGTGAAATTCACTCAGTGTTTAATTATACCCCAAGCGTGCACAAAGAATTGGAGTTCCCAACATACTAAAAACGAGATAGCACTCACATACAACACTCTTTATTCACTGTTGTGATTGTCCTCAATTTAAAAACAAGGCAAACATTTGCCCATTATTTTTTGTCACAAGCCAACATGTTTCGTTGCCAATCCCGTCAAGGCAACTTCATCAGGGCTGCTGGGGCATCAGTCCACACCTCAGTCCTTTTCACACCCAATCTGTGGTTATTGACAGTGATAAAAAAGAGAAATGTACCAATCACAAACACTCCTTTCAACCATAGGACCTCAATCTAAAACCAACCACTATGTATGTTTTATTTTCATATAATTACCGGGAGGTTGCTCGTGTCCAGCGTACCTACAACCACCTCTAGTTCGGAACCATGCGCCACTGGGTCACGTTCCATTCACAAGATCGCACTTGTCGATCTATTCCTGTAAATGTATATCATAAGTTATATTAGCCGCAATCCCTCTAAGGCAAACACCAAGTTTAACGTTTCATATATCGCCCACGGTAGTTGCACCGTATCCACTCATTCCTCTGTTCATTATGCACTCACAGTGGCCCACGCTTTTATCAACCCGTGGGTGGTATCTCTGATAGTAATTAAAGACTCAATCGCAATTACGTAAAACATTTCATGAATGTGTGCTATTCAAACAATGCGCTATGTCTAGGTTTAGATCCATTATGCTTAAGATACCGCCTCTCCGATCTATGCCGCGGCACCCACCACTACGTGCCTCTTTGATCTCCCGGGCTCCCCACTGGAACCTCCTTACCGCCAGGGCTTGTATCTCTGATAGTAATTTGAGACTCAATGGCATTTACATAAAACATTTCGCAGCTACATGCTTATTCTTACTACAAACAATGCACTGCATCTGAGTTACGTAACCCATTGCGCTTAAGATGCCGCCTCTCAGACCTAAACCACGGCATCCACCGCTACATGTCTTTGATCTCCCAAGCCCCCTGCTGGAACCTCCTTACCGCCAGGATCTCCTGTCGCTACCTACAATCGTCCATCCCGTTCTACCCGCACTGACTCTGCCGGTCTTTTTAAAGCATGCCGGTTACCACGTGGTGCATGTAGAACGCTCGAAAATGCGTGCACCAACGTGGCGGCCATCTTGGCATGTCTATCGTGCAGACCTTCGCTTATTAATAAAGTTTTTTACAAACTGCTGTGATTCTTTCTAGCAGCAACAAATAATTTGGTATAATTCGTTCTTTCAGGTGCAGCGCCCGACAAAAAATATATATATGCACCAGCACGGCAGCTCACTTTAACATATCCAGAGACGGACATTCATTCATTTACAAAGGCATAAAATGTTCTACAACAATTATTTTAATATGACATCATGGTGTTACGTATATTTAAATTCATTTCCTTAAAATCAGTCCTCCTACACTGATAGGGTCTACATTGACAGCACTATCAATATAGATCAAAACGACGGCCATCTTGATCAACTCATGGTCATATTCTCCTTTCTTTTTTCATATGTAAAGCACTATATTCACTAAAAAAATCAACAAAAATTTTTTTATTAAAAAAAGGGGACAACTTAAACTCAAAAATAAAAAATGTTATTTAATTTTTTATATATATTATATTTAGACCCTGTAAATCATAGCCCCCCTCTATATTTCGGACAATTCTCCCTTCATTATTCGCATCCTCATTCTATAATTAGAGGTCGTCGTGGTCTCAAATTCTCATTTACAGTGTCCACAGTATACAGTTACTTCTAGGGCAAACAACACTTAATGGGCCATTGACTATGGTCATTTCACTGACCAATCTTGTTCCATTCAATAAAATCATTTAGCCCATGGCGATCAACTCGCTCTGTAAAAATCCACCTTGCCTCCTTCCTAGCCAAAATCGCATCGATGTTATGCCTTTCCCCCACAACCCTTTCCAGAACCGTCCATCTCAGATCCCTGAGGTCATGTTTAAATTCACGGAAGTGTTGGACCAGCCGGGTAGTTAGCTTTCCAATTTTCAAGGTACTCAAATGTTCTTGAATTCGCACGTTTACCTTCCGACTGGTAAGCCCTATATAATGCAACCCACACACACACGTGATCCTATAGATCACATGTGTGGTGTTGCAATTACTGAACTTGTTCAAAAACCAGGTTTTACTGCTCCACAACACCACACTTTTGGTCGGTTCTGTCAGTCCACACACCGAGCAACCACCGCATCTAAAATGTCCGGTGGGCAGGGTGGACTCTTTGGGTTGCTGGATGGGGCGAGTATGTACCAACTTGTCTTTGAGATTGGGGGCTCTCTTAAATGCAAATCTTGGAGGGGGCATCTTCCTGTCCCTACTGTCCAACAAGGACCAATGCTTACGGATAATTTGGCGAATTTGAGTAGAGAGGGGGTCAAAAGTTGTAACCACCGGCACACACTCATCCCTCTTTTTGTTGACCCTTTCCAATAGTGCCTCACGAGGGTATTCAAGGCACGTTTGCGGGCCTTTCTAATCACATTATTGGGATAACCTCTATGCTGCAGTTTTACCACAAGACCTTCTGATTGCTCCACAAATGAATCCGTTGAGGAGCAATTCCTTCGGTATCTCAAGAATTGCCCCACCGGTAAATTATCCCGGAGGGCAAGAGGATGAAATGATCTATAGTGTAGCAACGAATTTTGATCTGTCTGTTTTTGATGCACAGTAGTCGTAAGCCCATTATTTTCAGCTTTTATGTCTATATCCAAATAGACAGCGGTATCTTTGCTTATACTCCACGTAAAGCGGAGACAATCATCTTGATTGTTAAGCCAGGTTAAAAATTCACCAAGTCTGTCCTCTGATCCAGTCCATATACAGAGGACATCGTCTATAAACCGCCTCCAGAGAGAAAGATTCTCCCTGAAGGGGTTAGACGAATGGTGGACGACATTCTCCTTGAACTGGCCCACATAAATGCAGGCCAGACTCGGGGCGAAAGTCACCCCCATAGATGTCCCTGACACCTGAAGATACACCTGATCTTTATATGCCCCAAAACTTTTTGTACGTGCAAGTTCTATACACTGCAATACAAATGTTTGGGGTACATCATAAAACCATTCCAAACCCCCAAGAGCACGCGCTGCTGCCACCAGCGTGGCATCTTGGGGTATACTGGTATACAACAACTCTATGTCGATTGTAACCAGTAATTGGATAGTAGGGTTGTACTCCACAGTCCTCAAAATGTTCAACACGTCCGTGGTATCCTGCACGAATGACGGTTGGGTGATAACAGATTCCTTAAGGAAAAAGTCCGCGAACTGGGATAAGGGCTTCAGTACTGATTGAATTCCCAAGACGATTTGGGAACTCCAATTCTTTGTGCACGCTTGGGGTATAATTAAACACTGAGTGAATTTCACAGTCTCAGTGATAGGGGTCATATAAACTTGCTGTTTTTGACCTTCCACCTCAGTGGATTGTTTACACACACCTTTTTCTTTCTTTCTTTATTTTTCTGGATAAGGAAGCAACCGATGATGATAACGTGGGCCTACTGGCGAGTACCATCCAGTAGCCCTTTGGGTTTGCGCACGTGAGGTGCTTTCTTACCCTACTCACATTTTTCACGTTGTGGGGTATGATTTGTTTGTTTTCGGTTTACTTTGAGTAATGAAGTGAACACGACTGTCTGGTGGTTATTGACGGTGATTTTTAAATGAGAACAGTTAGGACAATCCAGATTATTGACGATTAGGAATAGATCTGGGCAGGGGGCATCAATAAAGAGATAGAATCCCCTAAAAAGATCTTAAAGTATTTATGTACTGTTCATAGAGATCAGACCTTGTTGTGGTTGTGAAAGTAAACGGGGACAAAACCGAGCTGATGGTCCTCGTTAACGCAGGGGTACCCAGGCCTCTTGCCAGCTGGCCACGCTGCCTAGGGATCACGCCAGTCCTGAGCATTGCCATTAAAAATCTCGGCTTCTGGATGGAGAAGGAGCTTACCATGGAGACCCAAGCAAGGAAGGTGGCAGGTACTTGCTTTGGGCTGCTAAGAATGCTCCGCAAAATCCTTGACCTAATTCCTTTACAGCTAAGGAAAACAGTCATACACTCCCTAGTTACGTCCCGCCTGGACTATGGTAACGCGGTCCTTTTGGGTGCGCCTAAGTATGTCATTAACAAGCTACAGCTGGTCCAGAATGCAGCGGCCAGACTTCTGTGTCAGATTCCAATGAAGGAATCAGTGAAGAAGCATCGTAAACAGCTAAATTGGCTCCCGATTGAGGCGAGAATCAAGTTTAAAGCACTCTGCCTTACCCATAGAGCCATAAACAACACAGGGCCCAGTAAGATCAGAAATCTGGTACGCTTATACCTCCCTAATAGAAGCCTGAGGTCAGGCTCTGAGCAACTGTTACAAACTACCAGAATAAAAAGGGCCAGATGGGGGGGGAAGAGCTTTTTCCCACCTGGCGCCCAAGCTATGGAACTCTCTTCCTCGGGAGATGAGATTCACAGCATCAGAATCTTCCTTCAGGAAAAAACTGAAAACCTGGCTGTTCAATGGGTGCGAATAACTTACTCTTCTAACGCTTCTTAGTGTCTCATGCCTAGCGCTGGGAGGCCTTAGGGTAGCCATGCGCTCTACAAATCCTAATAACATAACATAACATTGGTTAAGTAGTGTCCAAGAGTCTCTTCCAAAGACAGGCTATCAAAACCTCAAAGAGAGCACCTCATCCACAGCTCCTCAGAACTCTCTCTTTACCTGCTGAAGATCTGCAGAGGACTGAGCCTGCTGTCTGTGACCTGTACTGAGATGTGAAGGGCTGGACCTGCTCCCACTTGTATCCACGACTGAGACGTGGACTCAAAGGGTCAGTTGGCTGACTACCTGTGTGGCTACAGGGACATAACAAGCTGCAAGAGGCCTTTTACCTGAAGTGACTACTTGACCAGTAACACATGTAACTAGATTGGACCCTGTTGGTGGCATCTGCTCATGTGAGTTCCAGCCCATTAGAAGTGTTGTCACTGAGATTCTGGAGATTTTTTAAAAAATAAGAGGAGCTGTTCCAGAAACCCTGAAATGATGGGACTTTTTGGATACAGAGAACCTCCAGCGCATCAGTGGGACCTCACAGCAAAGGTGTCCAATCGACCTTTGTGGGTTACAGTTTCAGACTTGCCCTGCTAGAGAAATTTGAGCTCCACAAAAAAGACTTAGGGTCTAATTTAGAGTATGGCGAAAAGGATGCTCTGTTGCAAAGTTGGCAGAGTATCCATTCGGCCATACTGAAGGTCTGACTGCCTCATTTAGAGTTGGGCAGTCCTTCAGTATGTCAGGGGCAGAGACTACACCAACGGAGTAAGGGCCATCAGAGGTTTTGCCATTTCCCACCTGTCCTAATTAGAAGGGGCGGGCAAATGGAAATTTTTACTTTCACTTACCACCATCCAAAATGTGGCGGTAAGTGAAAGTAAAAACATTTTAATGACCTCTCACATCACATAAGAAAACTCCCATGGTGAGGGAGTTATTGTTTTTTTTTATTTTCCTGCTTTGGGATTTTCTTCTTGAAAATAACAAAGAAATTGAAATTGTGGCATATGGCTACATCATGCTGCAGGAGCTGTACAAAACACTATTAATGCATCAACAGGAAATGCTGTGACAGCAGTTACTGCCAATTTAAGAGATGCCCTCTGGGGCAGTGGCCATCTCTAAATTTGATGTGAGGTTACACTGTCAGGGTGATGAAGTAAAATACTCCTTCGCCCTTACGGAGTAATCACACTCTAAATCAGGCCCCAAGTCAGAAGGAAAAATATTTGACGGGGACAGACCCTCTTGGTGTATCTGACCTATGTTCCATTGTGGTCAGCCTGAAATCAGGCTTAGGTCCTGGTCTCCCATGTCTCTAGATTGCCATTGGCGCTTAGTGATTTGATGCTATTTTGACTGAAAATTGTAAAAAAGTAATATCTCTCTTTCCTCTTATTGGATTTTTGTCATTTTGGTGTCTTTTTTATTAAAATGTACTCTATTTTTCAAATTCGTTTGGGACTATTATTGCTTGGTACTTTGACTTAATTACTGTTTTGGTACTACATAAATAAATTATACATGGCTTAAGTAAAGCATTTCCACTCTGTGTCATAACTACCAGGGTTGAGCCGAGATTAAGTTAGTGACTTTTGAGGTTCACACTGATTAGTTAGTGTTATTATTCCTTGAGGTGAGGCGCTGTTCATTCTATGTCAGTGATGCTCAGATGAGAGGTTGCTGTTACGTTTTAAAAAAAAACTGCATTGTTTTATAATTGTTGAATCTGGGGGGGCTTTTATATTGGTGACTGTAACGCTGTATTTTCACCTAGTATCGCGGGAGCTGTGTTAAAGCTCCGGGGCTGCTTCCAATCTTGAAGCACTTTTAGGTTAGCAGTCGAGTGTTTGGGACACTCACGCCAACGCGCACGCCCAGCTATAAAAGGGGCTGATGACGCGACCGCGCAGAGGCGCTGTTCATTCTATGTCAGTGATGCTCAGATGAGAGGTTGCTGTTACGTTTTAAAAAAAAAACTGCATTGTTTTATAATTGTTGAATCTGGGGGGCTTTTATATTGGTGACTGTAACGCTGTATTTTCACCTAGTATCGCGGGAGCTGTGTTAAAGTTCCGGGGCTGCTTCCAATCTTGAAGCACTTTTAGTTAGCAGTCGAGTGTTTTGGACACTCATGCCAACGCGCACGCCCAGCTATAAAAGGGGCTGATGACACGACCGCGCAGAGGCGCTGTTCATTCTATGTCAGTGATGCTCAGATGAGAGGTTGCTGTTACGTTTAAAAAAAAAACTGCATTGTTTTATAATTGTTGAATCTGGGGGGGCTTTTATATTGGTGACTGTAACGCTGTATTTTCACCTAGTATCGCGGGAGCTGTGTTAAAGCTCCGGGGCTGCTGCCAATCTTGAAGCACTTTTAGGTTAGCAGTCGAGTGTTTGGGACACTCACGCCAACGCGCACGCCCAGCTATAAAAGGGGCTGATGACGCGACCGCGCAGAGGCGCTGTTCATTCTATGTCAGTGATGCTCAGATGAGAGGTTGCTGTTACGTTTTTAAAAAAAACTGCATTGTTTTATAATTGTTGAATCTGGGGGGGCTTTTATATTGGTGACTGTAACGCTGTATTTTCACCTAGTATCGCGGGAGCTGCGTTAAAGCTCCGGGGCTGCTTCCAATCTTGAAGCACTTTTAGGTTAGCAGTCGAGTGTTTGGGACACTCACGCCAACGCGCACGCCCAGCTATAAAAGGGGCTGATGACGCGACCGCGCAGCGGACGCGCGCAGCGGGCGCGCCGCTGGCGCGCCGAAGCCGCGCCTAAGGCAAGCCCGTCTGCGCCCGTCCGCGCCCGACCGGTCCCAGGTGCCAGAATCCCTGCCAATTGTGCTAGGGCGCCGCTCATTTATACCACTGATCAACTCCAGCAGTATAGAGGGACGGTAAGGAGTAATTGTATTCATAGTATGTGCCCTGATGGGATGACTATGCAATGTGTGCACTGCCCCTTTCAATTTCATCCTGCCCTCAATGAGCATACAATCTCGAACCCAGCCACTGTTTTTAACATGCTTCTATTGAATTGTCGCTCAATGCCCAGACACACCATTGAAATTAGATTACTGTTAGAGGAGGAGATTCCAGATGTTCTGTTTTTAACAGAAACATGGCTAACGAGTGAGTCAGACCCGAGCCTTACGCAAGCCCTCCCTTCTGGGTACACTATTCAAAGACATGATAGAGAATATAACAGAGGAGGTGGCATAGCCATCATTTACAAAACTGGATTTAACTGTCGTGTGTCAGGGAATCCTATAGCCGACTGCGAGAGTTTGCTCTTTTCCATCGGCTTCTCCCACACATGTACTTTTTCTGGGATTTTAATTTATCGCCCTCCGGGGACATTGGGCAAATTTTGTAACGATCTCCCCGAGATCACAGCTAACCTAGCCAGCCCTCTGTCCAATTTCTCCCTTTTGGGAGAATTTAATAGGCATTTTGATGACTACTCCTTGCCAGCTACACGTGACCTAGTGGATAGTATGGAAGCCCTCCAATTTTTCCAAAAAGTGAGAGGCCACACCCACTCTCAGGATCATTTACTTGATCCTATTTTTACTAATGCCATAGATCTTCAGGTTGGAAATCCTATTTCGCTTCCTTGGACAGATCACTCCCTCATTTCTTTCTCTTGGACCTGTAAAGCTAGTAGCAGATCGATGGTAACATCTACCAAGCTGCTCCGACCATGGTCACAACTCCCAGTAGAACGCTGGGTGTCAATACTTAATGACACCAGACCAGCACCTGAGTCTAACCCTATCAATGCAAACCATAACTTTGAAAATTGGCTGAGCTCCTCCTTAGACATAGTACTTCCAAAGAAACAAATTAAGGATAAAAATGGCACAAATAGAACAGCTTGGTATACCCCCAATCTGCGTAAACTTAAGCAGTCTTGTAAACGGTCCGAAAGAAAGTGGAGGAAAGACTACTCCACTATTAATAAAATGATTTATAGGGAAGATATCAAGAAGTATAAGGAAGAAATTAAGTGTGCTCAGTCACTTTATTATGAAAACCAAATACTTTCAGCCCCCAACTCTTCTCGCGAAATATTTCGCATAGTGAAATCTATTATTAAACTTCCCCCGCCTATTTCTTGCGATGATATGTCATCTCGCTGCAATCTTTTAGCTACTTTTTTCTTTAATAAAATTCAAGATATTTATACCTCTTTTCATCAGACCACTGTTTCAATTAATGTCTCCCCAATCAACAACAAAGGAGGCACTGATAATTGCATTTTAGCGGAAATTCCTCTCCTGGACCATTCTGCCCTGCAAGGTATTCTTGGCCAGTTGAAGTCAGGTTCTCCCAAGGATACAGTTCCCCCCCTCATTTTAAATCAGATCTTTGATACAGTGTCTACAACTATCCTAGATTTGATTAATGCTACATTCCGGACAGGCATAGTCCCCTTCCCTTGGAAACAAGCAATGGCTAAAGCCTTGCTGAAAAAACCAAACTTGGACCCTGAAATGTTAGGGAATTATCGCCCCATTTCATTGTTACCAGGGATCAGCAAAATTGCTGAAAAACATGTGAATATCGCTTTGTCCGTGTTTTTGGAAAGCAATAACTGCCTTCATCCATCTCAAACTGGTTTTAGGCCCCAACAAGGCACAGAAACCGCTCTGTTAGCGGTGGTTGAGGGTACTAGGAAAATCCTAGACAACGGGGGCTGCGCTGCCATTGTGCTTTTAGATCTGAGCGCAGCTTTCGATACGGTTAATCACCAGTTGCTCATTCAGAGGATTAGAGATATAGGAGTGACTGATCTGGCCCTTGAATGGATTTCTTCCTTTCTGGATGACCGATCTTTTCAAGTGTTTCATGAAGACTGTATCTCTGACCCTCTGCCCCTCCGATGTGGGGTCCCTCAAGGATCCTCTCTGTCTCCCACTCTTTTTAACGTATATATGAGCTCCTTGGCAGGTGTTGTGGAGCCTTTCGGCATTCAAATTATCACATATGCCGATGATACGCAGCTGATTGTCTCTTTCAATCAGCTCAACACCATCGTCCCGGACTGGGCAATGTGTCTTCGAGAGATCGCAGTATGGATGGAGGGTTCATTCCTGAAGCTCAACGGATCTAAAACGGAGCTTATGTTCCTGGGTAAACCTTCTATACCCAACATAATATCCTCTTGGCTGAGTTGTTTCGGTCCTCCCCCTTCCCCCAAAGATTATATCAAGAGTTTGGGAGTCTGGTTAGACCGTAACCTTGATTTTGGGGAACAAGCAAGGAAGGTTGCTGGTAGCTGTTTTGGGCTGATGAGGATGATACGGAAAATCATTCCCCTCCTCCCTATTTCTGCAAGGAAAGTGGTAGCCCAGTCCCTTATACTTTCTAGGCTCGACTATGCCAACGCCCTATACTTAGGAACATCTTGCTCCACGATTAAGAAACTACATATTGTTCAAAACTGTGCGGCACGACAACTCTTGAATATCCCCAGCCGACAGTCAGCAGGGGCTGCACTGGCCGCCCTTCACTGGCTGCCTATCCAGCAGAGAGTGCAGTTTAAGGCTCTCTGTATCACACACAAGGTTTTGTTAGGTTCTGGCCCACCTATCACACGTTCTCTCATGTCCTTTTATCATCCTGAGAGAACCCTGCGATCATGCAATAAACAGTTGGCTGTTGTTCCTAGAATTAGGAAGGCCCGCACAGGGGGTCGCCTCTTTTCATATAATGCTGCTAGGCTTTGGAACTCCCTCCCCCTTGCCATTCGGTGTGAAACTAATCATCTGGCCTTCCAGAAACCCATAAAAACCTTCCTGTTTCCATGACTGAGATGTAGATTATGAATTCGGCCTCTAGCGCTGGGATGCCTTTGGTAACCAGGCGCTCTACAAATGTTTTACAATTACAATTACTGCCCACCTCAAATAATAATTCACTATCTTACAGTGACTATGTGTGCAGAGAGAAAATCTAGAAAATCTTAGAGAAACAAAAGTAAGTTGTATGAGCATTTATGTTCTAGTGTCAGTTTACATGGCATGCGCAAATATTTACATTAGCAATCATTGATGCATAGATGTTTTTTTTGCCCCCTATTTTTACAGGATTTTGTTGGTTGAAGAATATACCTTTGTTAAGCAACACAGGCATATTTTGATACCAAAATATTCCTTCTTTTGGTGTTCATAAAGCTTTAATAGTCATAAATGCAAATAAACACCAAGTTGTCAAAGCAATATACAAATAATATTCAATCGCAATATATAATATTTACCTAATCATCATCAACAGAACCACAAATATGTAAGCTCACTATTTAAAACTCAATTTGAAAATTAGAGAAGCAATCAAGACCGCTAAAGAAAAATAGGTCGATATAATTTTAAAGATTTTCGATACTGGAGGAGATACAAGAAAGGAAAAACAGGGAAAGGTATATTTGGTTGTATATGTAATTATTTTTGTAATAAAATACATCACATCAGAACACAGTAATACCTAGACCAGAAGTACGATAAAATGAATAAAAAGAACACTCAACAAACATTTTTCCAATAAATAATTGAGGTGTTGTGAGAATTACTTTGCAATCCAAAGATAATCAAACTTATTTTAGATCTGTATAAACATAATAATAGATCTGTGAGTTTAACATTTGCTGTAATAAATTTAGCAAAACACGACTTGAGAAAAATATTTTGTACTGATACAGAACATTTGAATCAAGAATATCCATTCAACCTACATTCTAGTCAGTCAGTCAGTCAGTCGAAAACATCTTTATTTGGGGGGCCAAATATCCATAAAAGTAAAACTACATTAAGAGAACATAAAAACATATAAAGTATAAAATATGTTATAAAATACAATTAATCACACCCACAATAAAAACCAACCTATTGTGGCAAGTATAATCACTACAATTTCAAAAGGGCCACCGTAATCAGAAAGCATGGTACGCCAAGCCCAAACAGCCACTTTACGAAAAGAGCCTACATATAAGCTTGTCTCATCATTCAGCATTTGTAAGAGAAAACTGAATGCCACCTTAAAATCCCTAATACTGTGTTTTTTAATGAGTGGAAGTAAAAAGTGTTTTGTATAGCTTAAATAAAACTTGAAAAAAGTGCAAAGTACTGCATGGACTGACCAGAACTCCCATCACAGGGGCAAGGCCATGCATCAAGGTTCCTTTGAAAACCCAGGAGAAAGCATAATAAGTATTTTAATGTGCCATCCCTAAACCGAAACAACAAACTTCGTTACCAGCATAGAACATACATTCTAAATCAACTTTTGTTCGCTAGTTCAAATACTGAACATGTGCAACATTTAGGGGGTATGATTTTATACTAATTTTAAAAAAGAACAATGTTGTTGTTGTATTTGCTGCACAAAATCAAAAATGATTTTTAATGACATTTTCTTTCACATTTCTACACACCAAATATTATCTTTTCCATTGTCTTTCAACAACTGTCTTGTCCATAACACCTTTGAAAGTAACTATAACATTGACTATCATAAAAAAAGCCTTTGGTGGGCAGCTTTATATTTTTTCACAGTCAACAGAAACTTTTGAAAAATTGTTGTTATCTCTGATTGCTTCTACCTATTCATTATTTTGGTTTTTAAAAAGAACTAGAGACATTATGCTTCTCTTGCAACTGAGGACAAAAGAATTTAAAAGTCAGAGAGTTGAAAGATTTGCTTAACACCTGTTAGTTTCTGTTTACTCCAAGAATACTCTTTGTCTAATTATTTACTATTATAGACCATATCAGTGAATTCAGAACCTCCCTATTGTGGGTCATAAAAATTAGCTCTTTAAAATAGAAAAGAGACATGAAAGATTTCTTCAACCTTTCACATAATGCCATCTCTGTATCCTGTTTATTAATTATCCAGTTCAATGTTTGTTCAAGACTGACAGCTGAATGATGTAAACAAAAAACACCAGAGCCTACACACTGCCATTGTCTTTTATGCATTTCAAACTGTATAGGGATGTTCTTACAATGTTTTGATTCCATAAACAATTGGAAAGGAAAATGTAATCACTTTTAAAGAAAGAAGTTTGTAAATTAATTGGTCACACTGTTAGTTGAAAGTTAACAATAGGTACAAACATCATCATAATGGTTTTCAATCTTTCTCGCCATGATAGACATGAAAGGGACCATTGTTCAGTCAAACAAATAATTTATATGATGACATCCTCTATGTGTAATTCATGAATTTGTTGTATTGATTAGAGAGCCAAGTATAAAAACTTTCTTAAAAGTGACTAGTACGACTTTTCAAAGTATGGTATTTCTAAAAACAGAGTCAGACTTCAGTGTATAGTTAGATGTTCTATGCCACAATGCCACTATTTCTACAAATTATACATCAAAAAATGAGGCTATTTTTTTCTGTATTACCAAAAATATATTTGGTGCTCCCTAACAGCTTGGCCTTCTCCACACTATATTTTATTTTAAAAGAAGAAAATGTCCTTTTTGCCTATAATGGAGACAAGGACACATTTCTGATATGTTCTTAAATCTAGCCTTAAAAGAGTGACTTTGGGAGCCCTAGAGGGACCCACATGTAGTTGCAGGAATTATATAACTCCCCGCTAATATCCCCTGTTATTCTCCAAGAATTTCCATTCATGCTTGACTATGAAATCATACCGCTGAAACATTTAAAACAGTTGTTTAGAAGGTTGTACAGTTTCCAGTACATTATTACTATTGACGTTAAAAATTGATTGAAAAAGATTTGTGGTAATTTCTGGAATTTAAATGACATAAACACTGCCAAGCTGTCATTAGGGATACAATACCTACATAGGCTAATAAATACCACTTGTGAGCTAGAGCGTAATGACAGGACACTGAATGCACAGAAGAAACATCTGTCTTCTAAACTTGTAAAAGTTCATCATGAAAATAGAGCAGTGCTTGAGATTTTTTAGCACACAAGCTTTTTCACTAAAGTTATACAGTTTATTTTTTTTCCCCTCCAAAATTATTCGGTGGTAAGTTGGCAGTGGTACTCCTCATTGTGTTGTAAAAGAGCTATGCTTGGTGTTGGACATGGCCCATTTGCTTTCCTCCTCCTCTTTTTCTGACCTTCCTTTTGAGCGCTTTAACACTGCTGCCCAGTGCTAAAGTGCATGTGCTTCTTCACTAAACATGAATATAATTGGTGTATACCTAATTGGCATATTTAATTTACTTGTAAGTCCCTTGTACGGTGGTATACCTTATACTCAGGGCCTCTAAAATAAATGTTACTGGTGGGCCTGAAACACTGATTGTGCCACCCACACAAGAAGCCTTACAAACCTGTCTCAGGACTGCCATTGCATGGCCTGGGTGTGCAGTTCACTGCCACTTCAACTTGGTATTTAAAACCACTTGCCAAGCCTTAAACTCCTCTTTGACAACACATAGGTCACCCCTAAGGTAGGCCCCAAGTGACCCTAAGGGCAGGGTGCCATGTAACTAAAAAGCAGTATATGTACTATTGTGTTTTACATGTCCTGGCAGTGTCAAACAGCTAAATTCGTTTTTCACTGTTGTGAGACCTACTCCTTCCATAGGCTAGTATTGGGGATTCCTTAAAATACCTTATACCTTTTAAGCTGCAATTCCTGATTGTAAAGAGTAGCTTCTTCATGTTTGATATCTTTTGAATGCTGGTGATAAATCCTCTTTAATGGTAAAGTTGGATTTGACATTACCATTTTAGAAATGCCACTTTTAGAAAGAGGACATTTCTCTGTTATCTACTTTGCTCTGTGAGCCCGTCTCCTATACATGTCTGGGCTGGGTGACAGCTACACTTTGTGCATTCCCCAAGACAGCCACAATGCAGGAAGGGCTGGGTGGGACAGGGGATACATCTCCATTCTTCTCCATACTGATAGCCTTCCCAGACAGAAAGGAGAAGAGGTGGCTCATACTTACATCTGAATACATTGCGTCCTGCCCTCACACAATGGGCTGATTTACTCCCTACTGGTAGTCTGGAGCCAGGACTGCGTGGAAAGGGATACTTGCGCACTTCAGAGAACTCTTTTGAAGTCACCCTCTACATCAAAGCCACTTTTGGGCATGAACACCAGGGCTCTGGCCGTATGCAATTAGTACACTACTGAGCCTGGAAAGAACTATGCTGGAGTAAAGGCTGCTGTGCTGAAGAATTGCCAGTCTGCTGTAGCTGACTGTTCTGAGGAACCGCTTCCCTGCTTTGCTGAGCTGCCCTGCTGTCTGCTGACCTCTGCCTTGCTAAAGGACCAAGGACTAAACCCAAAGTGAGTCCAAGGGTTAGTTGGCTTGCCCCCCATTCTCCCCAAAGACTCAGGGACATTAAAGACTTCTTTATTTGCTTTCCCTACACTACTGCAGAGGCCCGTTCGGCAAGAACCAGAGCTCCGTTCTGTAGAAGTCAAGATCTTTGTGTTTGGGAAATACAGAGCTGACCGATTGCCACTGGGATCAGTGCTCCATGATTAGCTCATCAAAGGCTCTGCTTGCAGTTCTCCCTACAATGCTACAGAGGCCAGTTTTCCAAAAATCCAGCGCTCCACCCTAGAAGAATCCACAACTTGGGGGTTGGGAAGGTCAGCGATTGCCCGATCACCAGCCAGGCTCAGTGTGCCATGTGCATCTCACCAAGCGACCCGCCTTTCCCTGATGACCACGTTGGAGTCCGGACAGGAGACAGCCCATAGGATCCTCTTGCCACCGTCCTGTAATGAAGCATCACTGGAGCAACACCTGGCCTTGCCTACTACTCTTCCGAGGGTGACCGTTGCAGCCGCTCTCAGCGTTCAGCAGAAGACTCCTGACCAGCGTGGTCTGGCACATCCCCTACACTCAAACTGGCACAGGAGATCGTCAGCTGCTCGCCCCAACCCCGTGGCCCCATCCAAGGAGGTATTGTGTGAAAAACAATCTGGGTGGCCACAGTAGGCTGTACTACGCTCCTCGACAAACACTGAATCTTACTCAGGATGCCAACTTATTGGGTGTAACTCATTGGGCACTGCCTGTGTTCGTAGTTTGGGCATGCATGCTCAGGTACTCATTTTTCAATTGCCTATCAAGAGATCCCTGACTGGGTTCGGACTTGATGCAATGCGACCCTGTGTAACATGCTAAACGCAAGTGTCCCTTCGAAACTCAAGGCTGGAAACATGGTGTTATCATTGCGTTTGAGAAACGCTCATGAATTGAAAAGCACTTTTTTTCCATTTATTCCTAAAACATTAATATCTCCTGAACTACTTATTGGAATTTTGTCATTTTGGTCTTGTTTTAATCAGATAAATATTCACTATTTTACAAAACCTGTGTGGGGTCTTTTTATAGTGTTTTAATTGAGTTACTGTAATTTAAATGTTACACAAATACTTTACACATTGCCTGCTGAGTTAAGCCTGAGTGCTCTGTATTAAGCTACCAGAGGGTGAGCACAGGTTAACTTAGGGTGTGTATCTGACTTACCCTGACTAGGGTGGTGGTCCCTACTTGCACGGGGTGCAAACCTCTGCCAACTAGAGACCCCATTTTTAACACTTGGTATTTCAATAATTCTTAATAAATGTGGTGGGAGTAGTTTGACATGGCATTGGGTCAAACCCCCACTCCCTATATGCCCAAAAAGTCATTATGCCCTCCTGGTGTCTTGTGGATTGTTACCTGCCTTGTTATGTTGGCCTGGGCCTGGCTGCCGTGCTGCTTTTCTTTGCGCCCTCGCCCTTTGCTCTTGCCAAGTTCTTTTGCGCTGTCTGCATTTTCTGTCTTTCACCTTTTCTCTTGTTCGATTTGGGCTCAGACTGCACAACATGTACAAGGTCGCATAACAATGTATTTCGGTTCTTCCTGATATGGCCAGTCTCGCGCACCCAGACATAACATTAGGCGCAAATGCCATGAAACTTTGTGTGCTTTTAATACTGCAGTTTGTACTGGCGCTGGACACTTGGAGAAATCCTTTTCAGTGAGAAGAGCTATGATGTCCTGCTGATGTAATTCTGCATCTAGAGACTGAGGTATGGGGGTTCGCTAGTCAAAGCCCAGAGGTCTTCTATTATTATAATAAACTATCTTACTGCAAGGGGAGGGTGGTAATGTTATTTATACGTTTATCCACTGAGCTCTGAGATGCTTTCCCCGTTTGTATTCTATGGAATTGTAACCATGCTGCTTATATTAGTCATATGCATTATGCTATTAGTACTGACACGTGTACTGTACATTAGAGCACGTAAGTTGGAATAAACATTTTAACCTATCCAGTGTCTCTTCCTACGCATCTTGTGGACAAGTACGAGTGAGTGACGAAAGAGTGTTCTTGCTTCTGCGAGTCCTGAGATAAAGATACCGTGTTCTGGGTTGTCCAAACATTAGTACTTGGGTGCTAATGGGATGCTAAGCTAGTTGGGTTGGGGTTTTTGGGTGCTACGGTATATGGTGGCAAACCACTGTATTCCGGGGTCCCATTTTCCTGTGCATAGCTCTGTGTATGTGCAGAAACCTTATGACATGGCGCGACCACCGTGGGGCAGCTTATCTGCGAGACGCTTGAGTAGTACTTGTGCTTGTCCACAAACCCCTCGCGTACGCTTCCGGAGGCGTATGTGACGGTAATACCTCCTATATTGAACGTTTTATAGGTTCTTTCAAGCTTGAAGTTATTAAAAAAGGTTACATAACAAACCCATTTTGTGCTCCCTGTTAGGTTGTCGAATATATCTGTTTAGTTATGGCTGGTGTGGCGATTGCTGCACATAGTCGAGGGGCACTCCGAGATCACTTACGGGTGTATGGAGTGCCTGATACAGGGATCGATTTGGTCTTTGTGGTTCAAGCCGATCCGGCTTACCACTTTGAGGTGTTTTACACTTGGATCACTTTTGAAGCGGTGGAGGCAGATGATAATCTGTTTCATGAATATAAGCCCACCACTATTCCTGCTGCCTATCGACCCTATACCAATCTTGAAGTACCTCTCACGGCTTGGCAGCACCGTGTTTGGTTTAATGGCGCCCTACCACAACCAACTACCGCAGTTCGTTTAGGCCCCTTATCAATTCAGGGGGCCACTTGGCCTGTATTGGCCGGGTATACTCCGCATCCGAATTATCTGGCATTACCGCTTGCGGAACTTCGCACTATGCATACCGAATTGGTGCGAGTGCATCGAGCCCTAGTGACATACGTTACAGGTAGCCTACATGGAGCTGCTCCTGTAGTCGCAGGCCAACCAGCTATAGCCGCTGGAGTGACCATAAGTCCTGTCATGGTAAATTCTGTGATGGGCAAACGTCCACAAAATAAGGACGACTATCCTTATTGGCTTGCCGAAAAGTTCGATCAGATAGAAGCGGTGTTTCCACATACGTCCCCAGTGGATAAACATCGCATCCTTACGATAAGTTTGCCAAAAGACTTAATCCCCGATTTGACATCATGTGAAAACTGGGGTAAGGTATTCGCAGCAGTTTATTCAAAATGTTTTGGAACTCCTTCCATGACAGTTCTACCCTCTGTAATTAAAAAAGTACAGGATGAACATGGCCCTGAAGCGGCTGTGGAATTAGGGATGAGACTAGTGGGAGTGTTTGATGTAGTAGCTGAGCTGATCCTTGGAAATGTCAAGGGCGATGCTATGAACTTTCAAGTAGCGAATGCTTTGGCTTTGGTCCCAGAGTTGGACAGGCCTCGCGAATTACCGAAAATTATTGCCCGGGCTTATAAAACAATTGGAAGAAACAGCCTAGGCAACAAGCCTTTTGTAAAAATGCAAACTCAATCGCAAACACAAGTTACACAAACAAAAAGTACATCTGAGAAAGATGATAGACCAGTCTTCACTAAAAGAGTTGGAGACAGAAAAAACAGGGTAAGCAACAAAAGAAGCCGGGGTCGAGAGGCGCTTCCCCAGTTTCGGTTTCTTCTGAACGTACTTATGATTTACGTGATAGGTCAAGGATTAAATCACCAGAAAGGTTTCAGAGCTCTGATACGCGTTCTCCTCGTTCTTCACAGGCCCAGACGTCGTCACAGGCTGGTGGAGGAGGACGGCAAGATAGAGGAAGGGGCCGAGAGGCTCCCCAGGAGCGAGACCAACCTCGACAACAAGTCAGAGGGAAAGCAGAAGACTTTCATCTTCCTCGACCGCAATTTCAGAAGAAAAAGGTTGCCGCTGTCACAGCGAAATATGCCTCAGACCGTGAGAACGAGACTCCAGAATTGGACGTGGGCAGTGACCCTCCTAGACAGCGCCGCGGAAGTTACCATAGTGCGGGAGGCGCTACGTCCTCATATGGAGGCGACAGCAACTGAAACATTCGTTACTGTAGAGACGGCTGACACGAGAGTGGCACCCCCTGACAGACTTTACAATATAGTCATACAAATTGAAGGTGACATACCGCGTGAAATAAAAGGGATTTTTTGGGAAAATCTAACCTCTTCATATGACATTTTGTTAGCGGAGGTGGATTGGCCACCCCCATTCGTTTTAGCTGCACATAAAGGAGAGGAGGTAATCCTTCCAAGCTTTTCACGGCATGTCCCAAAAGACAAAGCTGAAGCACTTGCAGCTGAGTGGGCTGTGTACCTGGCACCAGCGTTATACCGCAACCATGTGGGATGGGATGAAGAATCACCTCCTCATGCAATACCTTTGCGGTCACTACCGCAGCCACAACCCCAATATCCCATCAAACGGCAGGCAAAAGGCCCCGTCTCCGAAATTCTGACACAGTTGGAATATCAGGGAGTAATTGAACCATGCGTATCACCTATGAACAATCCCCTATTCGTGGTTTCTAAACCCGATGGATCGTACCGCTTAGTTTTGGATTACCGACATTTAAACTCTCATTGTCGGAACTTTGCGGTGCAAAATACACAGAGTTCTGCGCTTGTAGACAGTCTTGTTCGTAAAAAATACAAAACGACACTTGACCTTTCAAACGGTTTCTACACGCACAACCTAGCCCCGGAGAGTGGTCAATGGACCGCATTCACATCCGGTGGTAAATTATTCCAGTTCCGGCGTTTACCCATGGGCTACAAAAATAGTCCGGGTATATTCGCCGCCCGTGTTGTTTCTTTGTTAAATGACATTGATCAAGACGCATGTTCGTACGTAGATGATATCTATCTGACGGACGACAAATTATTTCAGCATTTGTCCCGTGTGGACCGCATTATTCTTGAATTCGCGGAGCAGGGTTACAAATTTAACTTTGCTAAGTCACACATTGCTGAATTTACCGTTCTGTTCTTGGGCTATGAGCTCAATAACGAAGGTAAGGGCTTAGCCCCCCATTTCTTGGAAAAATGTGCACACTTGTGCCCCCCAAATACTCTGAAGAAACTTCAGTCTTTGCTGGGGTTCCTGAATTTCGGGCGTACTTACATTCCCGAATATGCCCAGCGTATCAAGCCTTTGTATGCTTTGATACAACCTACTTATTCAAGGTCTTGCTGGCTGCCTGAGCATACCTTAATTTTGCAGTCTTTGCAGACAGACCTTTTGGAGTCTAAATATCTTTTGACTCGTGATAACCACACAAACCTGGTGATTAGAATAATTCCGGGGCGGTGGGATTCACATACTTAACCTTTAATGAAGGTGATACAGTACCCATCGCATACAAGTCACATCTGTACACTTCCGCTGAATTGCGCTTTACATCTGTCGAAAAAGTTCTAACTGCAGTGCAAATGGCGATTCTAAAAGAACGCGCACTGGCACAGGGAAAGCGAATTCTGGTGGTAACACCCTGTCCTGCCCTAGAGGCAGTAACAAAGGCAAGTGTACCGAACTCAAAAGCAATGCATCCCCGTTGGATACAATGGGCTACATCCTTGACGTCATCAGACGTCACCTTTATTTTCGATTCTTCTCTTCAGACTCAGGAGTTCTTGCAGTATGAATTCGTTCATCCTCCTCCTTTGTTTTTACTACCGCTTGAGGATTACAAATGTGTGATCTACACCGATGGTTCGGCGCAACCGGCCACTGGGTCCAAGCACGCTTATTCAGCTGCATGTGCTATTGTTGCGGGTTCCTTTGTAGATGGAAAGTTCAAATCCTCTGCAGTGCATACTCGCACACTTGGAGATAGTACCGCACAATTGGCCGAGCTGCATGCAATGCTACTTGCACTTGAGTTCGCTTCTCAGGATGAGACCACTCTTATTGTATGTGATTCCTTTTACTGTGTACAATCTTACAATGACAATCTGTTTTTCTGGTCGAAAAACGACTACAAGGACGCAAAAGGGAGCACAATCAAGCATAAAATGCTTTGGGTTCGAGTGGCAGAATTGCAACAACGTCTGCCCCTCACACAGGTGGTTCACACATTAGGCCATCAGCGGGTGGGCGCACACGCTATTGGTAACGATCTGGCAGATGAGGCTGCCCGTTCAGCAGTAGTCACGTGTTCAGTAGCAGCGGTTACCAGGTCCATGTCTAAAATAGACCCTGTTATATTAGCAGCTATTGCTGCAACCAAGGACGGTAATAATTACCCTACAGGTTTCCCTTCCAAGTATTCTTACACATTAAGTCCCGATCAGGTTCCTTATGTAACTATACCTGACGTTGGAGATCGGCTGATCCCCAACGCGGACTGCAGGAGTGCCTTGATATCAGCTGCACACGAAGGCATGGCTTCTGCTCATGCAGGTGTGTCAGCTACGGTTTCCATCTTGCAGCAGCGTTATTGGTGGCGTGGGTTATATAAAGACACCCGTGCTTTTGTGCTTTCTTGCGACGTTTGTCAACAGATTAAGCCTTCCACGGTAACACGTCCACCACAAACACCGCTCTGCATTGCTAACAGACCCTTTGGGTGTGTTTACTTGGATCACTGCGGTCCATTCTCATCAGACACTGCCTATAAATACATCTTAGTGGCAGTGGACTCGTGCACACGGTTTCTCTGGGTCTGGCCACAACGGAGTGCTGACGCCCGAAATGTAATCAGGGATTTGCGTGTCTTTGTGGGAATTTTCGCATGCGGCACCTTCCATTCGGACCAAGGTCCAGCGTTTGCCTCTAGGGCTTACAAGGATGCAATGGCTTCGCTTGGGGTGCGGGTGAAATTTTCGTCTCCGTATAGGCCTGAGGGCAACTCTATCGTTGAACGAATGAACCGTGACTTAAAGCAATCCTTAACAGCTAGGGTTATAGGTACTGGCAGGAACTGGCTGGCCCATTTGTATACCGTTCAGCGTGCACTTAATAATCTCCCTAGAAGACCTCTGGGTGGGCGGACCCCATACGAAATGCTCTTTGGCATACAAATGTTTGTACCTGACCTTGAGGGTCCAGACATCGCGGCGCAATCCGCCAAGTTTGATGTAGATAACCATTCTGCTATGTTACAGGACTTACAAGAAGCCCGAGACAAACTTGCAACTACACATTTGCCTTCAGCCACAGATCCTGCGTTGCAGATTCCGGTAGCCGGCTGGCTTCCGAAAGTTGGAGAACTGGTTCGAGAGAAGGTTGAAAACAAAAAGAATTTGGCCCCTCTTTTCGTGCACCGGTTCCAGTTCTTGGCCTGAAGGGAACACGTACAGTCATTTTACCACCGCTTCCTGGTCGCAAAGAAAACAGATACATCTCAGTTGAAAATGTCAAGCTACAGCGCCTGGCCGATCCTGAATAGTGTCACACCAGCGGTCTCTTGTCCTGCCATTTATCGGACATATGTTCGTGGCCCATCTACACGAATGGTCGCTGATGCTGTAATTGAGATGGTTGATTTGCCTGAAACTACAATTGATCCCCAACTCTCCACTAATATCGACGAGGACGAGTATACTTATCCTGCATCTGAATCGGTGGCGCATCAACCAACAACGCCACTGGGCCCGACTCGTTATTCCTTTGATTCGGATTCCACCTCTTCAAAAGTCCCATCCAAGTTCAGTATTTTTGTATCCTGGTTTAGAGACAATTTTTTGATTCCACCCTGGACATACCTCTGGTTGGTACTTTTCTTGATTTTTCTGTTCATGTCCATTGGCTTTGTCACAGTGTTTTTTCTACTAATCAATGGTCACTATTTACCTGAACGCTCTGCTGTGGACTATGTTTCTGGAACTTTGGCTCCTCATTCCTCGTCTCACATCATGAAGCGTGACCACACATTTGTGAACATTTCAGCTTTTCCAGTTGCTGATGGCATCGTATGGGATGCAGTGAACTATCAAATACATGGTCCGACGGAAATTATTAATGTACCTAATGTCCTTCGTGTTTCAATGGGTGATGTAGTACAAAATAATATTCATTCTGATGATTGGGATGTGCATGCCGTTGAAGCATTGTTTGCCGATTTAAAATATTATGCATCTTTTAATGCTGAAGATTTATATATGAATTCTGCGAATTATGCCGATTTGTATTGTTACCAACATTGGGGTAATCATTTTCTCCATAAGTCAAGTGCCCTGCGTAGTTCTGTTAACTACACCCAATGGGAACATTGTCCAAACCCCTTGCCAGGTAGCTCACAAACTCTTCGAAATAAGTTTACCTATTTTACTGATTTTAATCGGTCGAACCCTGCATCCTATTATTTTAGACTTAATACCACATCAACTCAGAAAATTATGTTAACACACACCAAATTGCTTTATTCAGGTTCCTTTTTAAGTGCCCTAGCTGTGGGTGGTTATGAGTACTGGGAGGATACAGTAGATTTGAAATCTATTTGGGGTTCCAAGCAATGGCAGGTACAAGGAACCGAGGCATTGCATCGTGCTTGCCTCATCCCTACTCAAATTATGTTCCTAAATGCTTCCATCTATCAGACAACATGTTGGGGCTTAGCAACCACTAAACAATTGAATTCGCCCTCAATACCATCCCTGTCGAGTTTTCCCAATGAAAGCTCACGATTCAATATGTCCCTCGTGTCCCTGCAGGCTCTGTTA
This sequence comes from Calotriton arnoldi, assembly GCA_963921515.1. Lineage (NCBI taxonomy): Eukaryota > Metazoa > Chordata > Amphibia > Caudata > Salamandridae > Calotriton > Calotriton arnoldi. The sequence goes on from CAWUFW010002773.1 coordinate 545,916, forward strand.
CAAAATAATTCGTATAATGTTTCTGAGCTAGGTCAGTCACCCTGGTTGGTATGGCCTACATCATCAAATGCATGTCAAATGCGTTTTCACGACTCAGGAGCTAGTTACACACAGGATAGGCCTGATCCGAGATTTACTGATTCCCGTACTGTCACTACATATTCTGTTGGTAAATTATGCAAACAATGGCTTCAACATTCGTCCCTTGATTCTGTTAAACAACATTTGTCCCTCCTTTCAGGCAATATTGATCTGTCCGACTTTGTTTTGGGACCTCGTGGTCCCCGACCTAAAAGATTCATTTATGAGACATATAATGAACTCTGGAAGCTATCACAAATGGAAGCTGCTTCCCGTCTTAGGGAAATAGATCAAGCAAATTTGGAAAAGGTGCTTGCTGTTGTTGACAATAGTATTAATACCCTGTCTTCTCGCATTTATACTTTAGAGAATATTGTGTCCTCTGTTGTTGATATTGTACAAGACGATGTTTCTGTGTTATATCATGGTCAGAATCAATTGCGCTCAGTTATGCAGTTTGCATGGACTTTACAAACGCTTAAGTTGGGTAAAGTTCCTTGGCATTTTTTGAACACCTCTGCCTTGTTTCTACCTTTTAATTTAACTGACAAACAGCAATTTATGTCCATGAAAGATGCAACTTACACTCTATTACATATCGAAAAAATGGATCCACTGCCGTTCTCTGTTGCAGAACTCGATTCTGCTGTGTGGCTAGTTCATGGGGTTATCGCTTTACCTTTTTCCTTATTTGAATTTGACTCATGCATGAAACATTATCCTGTGGGCCGTTACCGGCCATTGGGCAGTGCTTTCCTGCATGAACTCTGGTCCTTGCCTTTCATGTATAAATGCCTTCGGGACGGCAGGGAAGTCTTTCTCACGGGGGAGTACTGCGACTCGACTATGGGTCATTCGCTTATTTGTAAACACATTAAATTGCATGGCTCATGTAGCGTTTCCTCTCCTAATCTTGCTTGTGTGCTGAAAGGTATTCCTGCTCCTGTTATTTCACCTACTTTCACTCTCCTTTCCAATGGTAGTTATTTGCTTTTAAATAACGAAAACTGTTGTGGCCTGCAGGCTGGCATTCCTTACATTGTAACAGTTTCACACAGGGTTGTCTGCTGCAAAAATGTGCTTTTTCCTCCCCCTCATGGCAAGGTTGATATCTCTATTTGGCCTTCCATCCCTACCATGGAAGCAGATTTCAATAGACTGAGCAGAATAAAGGCACTATTATTAAACGAGGAAGTTATGCTCACGTCCGCCCGGGAGACATTCATTCTCCAGGTGGCGAGTACCCACAGTGAAATACAGGCCCTTTTAAACACTAATCTCCCCCAACATTTTGGGGAGTTAATACATCGTATTTTTAACGCATCTAACACTGAAGGCCTAGTGCACTTTTTTAAGGTCGTGGGGTCGGGCTTGGTGTCCTCCTTCCAAACTATATTTGGTGTCATACCGGCTTTCATACATTCTATTTTTTCCAGTGTCTTTGGCGGTTTCCCATTGATCCTCGCTTTAGCGGCTGGTGTCTTGCTCTTAATTTGCTTTCTGCGCAATGGCTGCTCCCCGATGGGACCTGCTCGATCCTGAACGCCTCCAGCTGCTCCGTGAACGCCTTTTGGCCGGTTTTGGTGTCTTGCCATTGGCGACACTGAGTGTGTCATATACTCTTTCATTTCGCTTTGCGTATTTCACTTGCGTGCAACCTGTGATGACTTGTGTCCGCTGTCCTTTCACCTGGACTCTGGATTATTGCCTCTCCAATTCGTCATTGTCTGTTCCGGATTTTGTTCAGTTGATGGGTCCCTTAGAGGCCCATGAGCAGGACTGTTCCGTTGCTGGCTGTATGGCGCGTGCGGCTGCACTGGGGATTTTGGCGCAATGGGATATCTGGGCGGCTGCCCAGGATCTCCTACAACGAAGCTGTTTCAATTATCACGCAAGCTGTCCCGCATTGCTTCTGGATGCTCCCTTTGCTGAGGAGCATTCCTGCTCTTTTGATCTCATGGATTGGATGGCATCTATGTTTTTTGACGATTCCAATGATGAACTCTTAGAGGGTATGGCTTTTTTCTGCACTTACACTTTCATGGATTGACCTGCCCTTCGCCGTTTGGGCGCTCCCTGTGCTCCATCGGCTGTGTTTTTCCTCTAAAGGGCCTCTGTCCTGGCCGCCGGACTGTCCAGGGGAGGGTGTCTTGTGGATTGTTACCTGCCTTGTTATGTTGGCCTGGGCCTGGCTGCCGTGCTGCTTTTCTTTGCGCCCTCGCCCTTTGCTCTTGCCAAGTTCTTTTGCGCTGTCTGCATTTTCTGTCTTTCACCTTTTCTCTTGTTCGATTTGGGCTCAGACTGCACAACATGTACAAGGTCGCATAACAATGTATTTCGGTTCTTCCTGATATGGCCAGTCTCGCGCACCCAGACATAACATTAGGCGCAAATGCCATGAAACTTTGTGTGCTTTTAATACTGCAGTTTGTACTGGCGCTGGACACTTGGAGAAATCCTTTTCAGTGAGAAGAGCTATGATGTCCTGCTGATGTAATTCTGCATCTAGAGACTGAGGTATGGGGGTTCGCTAGTCAAAGCCCAGAGGTCTTCTATTATTATAATAAACTATCTTACTGCAAGTGGAGGGTGGTAATGTTATTTATACGTTTATCCACTGAGCTCTGAGATGCTTTCCCCGTTTGTATTCTATGGAATTGTAACCATGCTGCTTATATTAGTCATATGCATTATGCTATTAGTACTGACACGTGTACTGTACATTAGAGCACGTAAGTTGGAATAAACATTTTAACCTATCCAGTGTCTCTTCCTACGCATCTTGTGGACAAGTACGAGTGAGTGACGAAAGAGTGTTCTTGCTTCTGCGAGTCCTGAGATAAAGATACCGTGTTCTGGGTTGTCCAAACATTAGTACTTGGGTGCTAATGGGATGCTAAGCTAGTTGGGTTGGGGTTTTTGGGTGCTACGGTATATGGTGGCAAACCACTGTATTCCGGGGTCCCATTTTCCTGTGCATAGCTCTGTGTATGTGCAGAAACCTTATGACACTGGGAAGAAGAGGATGGGGGAGATTAACCCATATCTGCTTTCTGTAGGTGGCAGAAAGCTCACTAGGCACCAAAGATTTCTGTTTATTTCAAAAAATGGAGCGAGGGAAGGCTGCCCTGTCAACAGACTAGTACCCCACCCCTTAAAGACCTAGAAGTATTTCTACCTAATCTGCCACCCACAAGATAACTGCCATTTGAAAGCAATATGAGGGTGGGAACAATTGCTGGTGCAGGAGTTCCTTTCAATTAACAAGCCAGATTAGGGGCCGAAACATTACAGGTGCCGTGGATTTTTACATGTTGACACACAAGGGAATGTCTAGCAGTGGAATTGCATATTTCTTCTGTAAGAAAAACATCTCGATCAACCCATTGACAATGATATGTAAAAGGCAGGGACCATAACGCATGTATGTAACTGCTCCCAAGGGGTTCATATCTACCTATAGGGAAGTGTTTCATGCAGGCAATAAATTGAAACATCAAGACGGGCAACGAGATAATCCTGTGCATTAACCAAACTGCAGAATGAGTTTCCGCTACAGTGAAGGGAAGCTGTTCAGGGTTTTTTGATATGTAGCATCGTGTAACTAGCGTCTTTCATAGCCATTTATTACTGTTTGTGTGTTAGATTGAATGGTAAGAACAATGCGCTACAATTCAGGTAATGCCAAGGTACGCAACCATTTTTTGGTGTTTGCATTGTGTCCAACCGAATTGCATAGCCGATCTAAGTTGTTTTGACCATGATACAAGGTAGAGACTTCATTTTGTACAATATCAATAACAGAAGACACAATATTATCTAAAGTAGAAATACAAGATGATAAAGTATTAATGCTGTTGTCAACGCACAGCAGCTTCCATTTGCAACAATTTCCAAAATTCATTATATGCAGCATAAACAAATCGTTTCGAATGAGGGGATTTTGGACCCAAAAGGAAATCAGAAAGGTTTAGGTCTTCAGATAGAAGCAAAAGATGTTGTTTCACGGCAGACAATGTGGAATGTTCTAACCATTGTTGACATAATTTACCTACAGAATAAGTGGTACCAGTGTTGGAATGTGGGTAATGTAGATCAGGTCTATTTAATGTAAACCCTGAAGTAGTGTTCACGAAATGAGAATGACAAACATTCATGTTCAAAGGCCATAATGACCATCCAGATGGAGCTATCACATTCAAATTAAATGTGCCATTTTGTATCATACTATTTAGTTGGTCTTCAGGATAATTGGTATAAGATTGCCAATTATCAAACAGGGCCAAGGATGGAATAGTGGCAGTATTCAATTCTTTAATCTTAGCCAACCCCAGACAAGTAGTCTGTTGGACCGTGTCATTAAGAAAAATAATTTGAGCAGGTATCAGACATGCATGGAATAAAGATTCAATACCTTGGACCTGCCAAGACTTGGTACCCCATGCTGATTTCAAATCTATATAGTCTTTCCAAAAGTCATATCCTTTCATGGCTAAGTTGTCAATAAAATGAGATGCATAAATTAACTTAGTCTGAGTAAGCATGTATTTTTTTGAAAGATTGGAAGCCAATTTAAAATAATATGATACCGGATCCGAAAGGTTGTAACCTGTAAAATAAGTGTACTGCATCTTTTGTCTGTTGGAACTACCCTGAGATTGAGTTGGACAATGTTCCCATTGAGTATAATTACATTGGGGAAGTTGTACATTTGCTGTATGCAATAAATGATGTCCATAATGTTGATAACAGAACAAATCAGCATAGTTAGCAGAATTAAAATATGAATCTTCAGTATCGAAAACAGTGTAATATTGCAATTCAGCATTGACATCCCAATCATCTGATTGTAATCCAGGTATAATCACATCACTCATAGAAACACGGAACACATATCGTATCTGTAGGGTCTCCGTAGGACTGAATACATTGAATGGTACTTTATCCCATACAATTCCATCAGTGACGGGGACCGCTGAAATGTTAACAAGGGACTGGTCTCTTTTCATTTTATGTGAGGAGGAATGTGGGGCCAACACCCCATCAACCAGTTCTGCAGCAGACCGTTCTGGGAGGTAGTGGCCATTATTCAAAAGAAAAAAAACAGTCACAAATCCAATCATCATGAACAGAAATACCATGAAAAACACGATCCAGACATACGGCCAACGTGGAACCAGATAAGTGTGTTTTGAACAAGATATGAACACACAAATCCTAGCTGGTGGTGGGGATAAAACTGAAGATAACGAAGAATTGTCCAAAGAAAAATTATCTTGATTGATATGGTAACCAGAAGAACTCAGCTGAAATATTGGAGGCTGGGATTCTGGATTTGAACTTGAGGTTTGCACTCCTGCAAGTCCAGCTTAACTGAAGGCTCGACATTCCCCTCCGGCAGCCGGGGACAATCAGAAGGAACGGAGCTCACAGGCTGTAAAGGAATATCTCGTCTGGGACACCCCAAGGCATACTATTGAGTATTGGCCATATGGTGTAACTTGACATGTTCAATAGAAACAAAGCAATTATATTTGTATCCAAGCAAAGGAGGTAAAATCATGGTTCGGGTAACCTGAAGAACAAGCACTGGAACAGAAGCACGATAGGAGGGACAAACCAGATCACCAACCTTTGAGAGCCAGCCTGAAACAGGAATCAGAACTGCTGCTTCTTCAGGCAAACTCGAGGGCAAATGAGTTTTTGCCAGAGCATCACAACACTTTTGTAGATTCTGTAAGGCAGCACAATGGGTATCTACGTCAAATGTTGCAACAGCTGCCACAATATCTAGACCTTCAAGTTCTGGAACAATCATCTTGATACCAAAAAGCATTTCTTCTTGGGAGATTATTAAGAGCGAGTTGAACCCGATAAAGTTGAGTTAACCAGCCATGGCCCGTACCTTATACCCTTGCTGTTAAAGATTGCTTTAAGTCTCAGCTAATCCACTAGACAACAGAATTGCCCTTGGGCCTATATGGAGATGAGAAATGCACCTGCACTCCCATGGACTTCATCGAATCACGGTAAGCCTCAGAGGCAAAAGCCGGACGTTGGTCTGAATGGAAAGCGCCACAGGCATAAGTCCAGACAAATACATGCAAATCCTTTATAACAGTGTTAGCGTCAGCAGAGTGCTGCGGCCAAACCCAGAGACACCTAGTGCAAGAATCCACTGCAACCAAAATATATTTGAAATCAGTATCGGACATTAAAGGACTGCAATTATCAAGGTAAATGCAACTAAAAGGATGATTAGAAATAAAAAGATGAGGCTGCGGTGGACGCGAAACAGTGTAACTCTAAATTTGTCGACAAACATTACAACAAAGGACATATTTGCGAGCCTGCTGGTTTAAGCGGCGCCACCAATAGCATTGTTGGAAAAGAGAAACAGTAGCCGCTACACCAGCGTGAGCGGAAGCCATGCCTTCATGGGCGGCCACTATCAGAGACTGTCTGCGGTCAAGTTTGGGAATATGCGATCGCCAACTGTAGTAATAGAAACAAAGGAAACCTTGTCAGTAGTCAACTGATAAGTATAGAGAGAAGGGAAACCTTGTGGAAAAGTAGTACCCTCCTAGTCACGGCAATACCCGCCAAAATGTAATTGTCAATTTTAGTCATGGAACGAGTAACAGCGACTACTCTATCTGTGGCTACTGCAGACTTGGCTGCTTCATCAGCCATTGAATTACCAACATCGTGCGCTCCTGCACGTTGATGTTCCAATGTATGGACAACATGTGTAAGGGGCAAGCATTCGCTAAGGGCCGCCACCTGAACCCAAAGCGTTTTATGGTTTATTGTGCTACCTTTAGAATCTCGAAAATCTTTTTGTTCCTAAAAAAACAAATTGTCATTGAAAGATTGTATAAAGAATCACACATAACAAGGGTGGGTAAATCAGAATCAACATATTCAAGACCCAAAAGAAGCACTCGCAATTTGGCCAACTGGGCCATCCGGTCCACAAGAGACTGCGTGTGTACTAAGGTAGAGTTAAAAACTTTAATTGTACCTAGGACAATAGAGCAAGCTGCTGAATAAGCCTGCTTAGAAACAATGTCCAGTTGAGTTGAACCATCAGTGTAAATGAGATATTTGTACTCATCCAGAGGAAGAATGGAAGAAGGCAGAGGGTGAACATGTTCATACTGAAGAAATTGGTACTGTGTCACCCACATTAAAGCTCACATAAGTGAAACTGATCGCTCCGGGCAGAATCCAGATGACCAAATGTGTAGTATTCAATCTGGTTTAAGTAAGTCAGACTGCAAATCGTGCAGCACTGCGGTGTGTTCCGGAAGCCAAGAGGAAGCAGGAAAGGATGGGTGAAATTTCTTAAGGGTAAATGAAGGTTACAGTTGAGCACACTTCTCCAAAAAATGGGGGGCCAAACCCCTACCCTCATTAGTCATTTCATAACCAAAAAAGAGAATGGCCCGAAACGCAATATGCGATTTCGCAAAATTGAATTTGTAGCCTAGAGCTGCAAGTCATGTGATGCGGTGATCTACTCAAACAAGATGGGGATTCAATTAATCGTTTGTCAGGTATATGTCATCGACATAGGAAAAGGCATCAGGATCAATTTCATTCAAAAGAGACACAATACATGCCGCAAAAACCCTGTGGCCCTTCTTATACCCCATGGGCAATCTTGCATAGCACCTCTTGGAGCGGAGGGTGCTGAATGCGGACAAGCCCCATCTCTTAGGAGCCAGGTTATGTCTAAAAGAGCCATTTGAAATATCCAAAGTAGTTTTAAATCTTTTACGTGCAATATTATTGATTAATGCTGTACTATGCGTGTTTTGTACTGCATAAGTACGGGTATAACTGTTCAAATGTCTATAATCCAAAACTATGCAATATGAACCATCAGGTTTCAAAACGGAAAGAGAGGGTTATTCATCGCAGAGGCACAAGGTTCAATTACACCCTGATACTCCAATTGAGTCAGAATTTCCGTAACGGAGGCCTTTGCATCATGTTTAATTGGATATTGAGGATGTGCCTGAGGAGCAGAGTGAAGAGGCACAACATGGGAAGGAGAATCCTTAACCCAACCTTCCTGGTTGCGGTATAAGGCAGGAGCTAAGTCAAGAGCCCACTCCGAAGCATAGGCATTTTTAGTCTCATCAGGGATGTATTGCGAAAAGGAAGGACATTCACACATCCTCCCCTCGAGGACAAGCAAGAATAAATGTGGGGGCCAATCGACCTCTGCCAATAAAATGTCATACGCAGACGTCAAATTGTCTAAAAAAATAGCATTTATGGTGCGCTTAATGTCACCCTCAATCTGATGAAGTCTATCAGGGGGAGCTACGCGGGTGTCCGCAGTTTCAACAGTTACATAGGTGTCAGTTTCTTTCACCTCCAGAAACAGGTGGAGTGTCTGCCACACTGTGGTAACTTCCGCCGCACTGTGGGTCGAGGAGACTCATGGCTAAACTCCTGTCCAGGAGGAGGGTTCTCACAGTCTGGGGCATATTTCGCTGTCAATGGCACAACTTTTCTTTTCTGGAACGGGGCTCTATACGGAGGTGGCACTTCTCTCTTGACTTTCATGTCAAAAGAGCGCTGAAGGTCCCGTATGGGTTGCATGGACTCGCCCTGTCTGCGATCTTGCCGTCCTCCTCGGTCGTACTGTTGATCAGACGATTCCTGAAAGGAATGAGGAGAACGAGGATCAGGAACCTGAAACCTCTCAGGAGATTTAATCTTAGAGCGATCACGTAAATCATATCTACGTTCAGAAGCATGCAGTGGTGGTGATCCACCACGAGACCTAGGCTTCTGTTGCTGCTTATTTTTGTCCCATGTCTTCTTAGGAAAGACTGGACATCTCTCCTTTTCAGGAGGGGGCTTACCCTGAGACTGAGTAGAAGGTCTAACCCCCAAATTATTGCGTCCTTAGGACATATAAACGTCAGCAATAATGAACGGCAACTCACGTTCCCTATCAATGTCAGCCACCGCTGAAAGGCGTTGACGAACCATCCAAGCTGCTGCTTCACCTTTAATATAAGAAAGAATCATTTCGGAGACCACTGGAAAAATACCCAATAACTTCATCCCCAAATCCTGGGCAGGACCTGCCCCATGTTCATTCTGTACTTGTTTGAGAACGCTCAGAAGAACGCTCATCGAGGGTGTGCCATAACAGTGTTTCTACACTGAGGCAAACACTGTTACCAAGGTGTTGCAGTCAGCCAAAGGAGGAATTAGACCACTAGGCAAGCACATAGTAAGGATCGTGTGATTCTCTACAGGACCCGTAAGAGGGAAAACTGCATCAAGCTGTTCAATTTTCTGAGCAATCTAGAATGGCAAGTCTCTCAATTCTGAGGCCATTTGCCCATCACAGAATTAATAATAACGGGGCTAATCACAAGACCTCCACCATGTGCAGCCTGCAACAGAGGTGCAGCCTCAGGCAGAGCCACTAGAAAAGCACAGGCAATAAATTGGATCAGGCATATATAAAGAAGAACCACCTGACCATACAACAAATGAACTTCTGCAAAATTAGCGTTAAGATAATTAGGATGCGGAGTAAAGCCGGGTAAAACAGGCCACGCGGCCCCATCAATACTTAAAGTGCCCATAGAAACAAAACAAATAGGATGGGGTAGGGCACCATTAAACCAAATCTGGTGCTCTCAGGCCGTAAGAGGAACTTCAACAACCGCATAAGGGCCATAAGCTGCTGGAACATCGGCAGGAGTATAAGCATGGAAAGAAATATCATTCACATTCACAGCGGGAAACATAGCCTAGGAGTAAAACCCTTCAAAACGGTACGCAGGATTCGCTTTGACTACAAAAACAACTGGAGACCCCGCATTCGGGACTTCATGCTGCAACAAATGTTGATTAAATGTTGATTAACTGCAGAGCGGCAATGAGCCGGAATTGCAATCAGTTGAGCCATCACTGAAAGTGAAGGGAAATAAACGGTAGCACAAAACGGGTCAAAAACCTTTTAAACTTCAAGCTTGAAAAACTTACCGCAAAAGGTGATCCCTATAAACTGAGGAGTCAAAGCCCTCCCACCACGGACGTCTCCGGGATATGCTGTGAGGGTATTGTGGACCTGCACAAGCACTACTTAGGGGTCCCATGAATAAGTACCAGACCAAATGTTGGCGGCACCATGTTGCAGGGATTCTGCAGAGCCACAGAACTATGCTTGGGATCCCAGAACCTTAGTAGGCAGGGACTGAGTCATCCAACCACCTGAGTACCCATGAGCCTGGGACTGACTAGCTATAGTGTGTCACTTTCCCTCTTACTCACTCACAAAGGAGCAAGTGATTAGACACCCCAGAACACAACACTCCCAACCTTTTCAGGAATCATGGTTACAGGACAAAATGTTTATTTTAACTATCGTGCTCTAGTATGCAGTATACGTGCCACAACAAGTAGGAAAATGCCTAATACAAATACGGTCAGCATAGTAAGTAGTCTGTAAATCATAAATGGAGCTGTCATTATATATGAGAGTGTAGCCTAACCTCTCTCCCCTTCTACAGAAACAAAATGATTATATATCAGAAGATCTCTGGGTGTTAGCAGTAGACCCCGTACCTTAGTATACACAGATGAAAGTTCTACATCTCAGGTACTGTCACAATCTTTTCCCTGGAAAGATACACCTCCAAGTGTGTGTTCCCTATCTGTGCACACCTATGTGACAAAGAACGTGTTCCCAAACGACAGCTGCATTTGCGTGTTTTATCTAGGTGCTAGGGCCTGACCAGAACAGAATAACAAGGGGCATTGTTGTTCGACCTTATCTACATGTTGAGACTAAATCCCAGGAAAGAACAGAAAGCACAGTGTGAAAGTACAGTGTGGCACAAAGCAAAATATGTCTGTAGAGTAACTTGTGCAAAGAAGAGAACAGTCTGCACGTGCTCATGCTAACATAGGGAAAACGGCAATGGGCCTGCACAGGACATATGACAACTCTAATAGCAGTAAATATATTATCAGGATGCTGTACCCTTTTTCTTTTATTTGAGAAAGTCATTTGTCATAATATAACAGACATTGGATGTTGCCTCTTATACTCTTTATTTTGCTGTGAAAGAAGCTTACTGGGTCATTACAGATATCTTAGGGCAAGGTTAATATTTTCAGTATCTTTTCAATTTAACACTTATTATAACAAACAATATTACTTGAGCATATCTCTTCATCTTACTTGAGAGGTAAAGAGCAGTTTATATTTCTCAATGGTTATCGTTGAAGCTCTTCTTTATGGAACTTAGTTATGAGGCTGGAGAAGCAAGCTGAATGTAAAGTCTTTAGGACTTTTCTCACATTTACCTGCATGATTTGAGCATACTGGGAAAGATGAGGAAAGTTGATTTTCTTGTTTTACACCCCCAATCTTATCACACCTAGTGTCCACAGTAAGGGAAGCTTTGCCTTTTTTAGCCATTCTGTTAACATTCATTATGGATGCTCTTGGGGGCACCATTTCCTAACAGATGTATGCTATTCATTTAGACCATTCTCAAAACATTTAGGGGGACTCTCAACAATTGGACAATTGGTGTTTGTGTTTTCAAGATTGTCTTTCTTATTTTGAGAGATTATGTGTGAGAGATATTGGGCCAGATGTATTAGGAAACCGTTTTGTGATTTCCTAATTGCGAATCCTTGCGATTCGCAATTAGGAAATTGCAAAACGGCATGTATGAAAGTGTGTTGAACTCTTTCTGCGAATCCCAGTGGGTCGCAAATGACCTACCTCATGAATAATAATGAGGTAGGTCAAAATCTGCAACCCATTAGGAATCGCAAAAATCACAGGGATGGTGGACAGCTGAGGTCAGCAGACCACCATGTCTGTGATTGTTTTTAAATAAAGCAATCTTTTTTTTTGTAAAACAGCCCATTTTCCTTAAAGGAAAACGGGATGCTTTAGAAACAGAAAAATGAAAAGTTTTCCTTTAATTTTTTAAGAGCAGGTAGTGGTCCGTGGGACCACTGCCTGCTCTTAAGAAAAGATTTTGCATACATTCACAAAGGGGAAGGGGTCCCTCGGAGACCCCTTCCCGTTTGCGAATGGGTTACACGAACTTGAAGTTGGTGGTAAAATGCAAATGTTTTACGACCGCATTCACGGTCACAAAACATTCATACATACCGTTATGATTCGGTGTTTGGAAGGGACACCCTGAACATGCCCCTTCCAAAAACCGAATCACAAACCCATTTAGCAATTCAGTAACAGGTTACCGAATTGCAAAATAGGGTTTGATACATGGGAAAAGCCTTTTTTGTGTTTGCAAATGGGCTGATTCTGTGAATCGGCCTGCTTATGAATGCAAAATTGCTTGATACGTGTGGCCCATTGACTTCTGAGGCCCTACAAAACTTTTTGATCCTTTCTTTACTTGATAAAAAAACAAAGGATCCCTGACCCTGCTACTACTTTGACAAATCAATAGTACTTCTAAAAGTTAATTTGAGAATTTCAAAAAGGCCAGAGGAAGCCTCCAGAGATTTGGATCAAAAGTATGCCCTTGTTTTAGTGGGGAAACAGCAGCTTATTGTTGGAATTAGGGCAACTTTTAGGATATTCCTTCACAATATCATCTCTGTCTGGGGACTCTTCAACCAGAGAGGGTTTGTGAGCCACACCTGAAAAAAAGTGTAGCCATGATTATTAGTTATCCAGATATAGGTGAGAGTGTTCTAAGTAACAAGAATGAAAGTTAGTCCATATGGATGGCATGGGAACCCGGTTTTACCTGGCCAAAATCTGCACATGGCTCCCTATTTCATGAAGAATAATAGTTCTTTTCTGCTCCATTTTATGACCAGCTTTGAGTGGTACGTGGGGAGCCGAGAGACAGCTGCACGTTGGGTGACAGCGGAAGGGGAGGACTTGGGGGCAGTTTTGGCTGATGGAAGTTAGTGAGAAGTGATCTTTTCTCTTCCTATTGCTTGCAGGTGTTGAGTGGGGGGCCGGGTTGAACTTGTACCTGCAGCCCCTGCATGACTTGCACTCACTTTTAGCAACCAGCATTTACATTCAGTAAAATCAAAGTTCGTGTGCCCAAACCCTGTAAACCCAGGAGCAAGAACACTGGGGCACTTGTGATAGGGCAGAGCAGAATCTGATGCAGGGATTCCACTCCATCCCTTTCTATTGTTTGGCCCTTGGTGGGGGATAAGCGATTGCCTCAATTGTAATTTCTGTTTGATTGTTTCTAGTTACCCAAACTGGCCCAAATTAGTCTATCCCTGTCATTGGTGCATTTGAAAACAATCTTGCCAGAGAAATCAGATTAGAAGGCAAATCAATACTCTTGACGAAGAAAACGCCATATCCATAAACCTCTAACAGGTTGCTTCACCTAGCTCTTTAAGCTCCTGTTCAGTTTCCTATATAGGTATATGAGCTGTGTGTCTCCCTTAATATGAGGAATTGCTATCTGAGGAACATATCTATTTTACTACTGCCAGGCATTTCTAGGGTTCCGTTCCTCCATCAACATCAGTGTGTCCGGGGCTGCCATACCATTGAGTCTTTTTCAGCATTTCCATTAAACTTAACAAATGGCTCCAGCAGCAATGCAAGGTATCATTTTGACTAAGTTAAGGATGGATAGTGCTTTGGAGCCTCCTGTGTTCTACAGGTATCAGTGGTCCTAAAGCTGCTAGCACATATCTGACATCCTACTACATAGATTCCATCTCAACAACTAAGACGCAGCTCTTCTACAGGCTCTGAGGGATAAGAGAGACTGGTAAGTGGTAAGCAATATCAAACTGCAAATATGAAGCAGTGCAGGAATAATTCTACCTGAAAGCATAATTTATGACACCCAGGTGGTTAGTACTGAGGATTTCAAGTGAAGATGAGCATGTCTCAGCAAAAGTACCCATTTTCTCTGGGACAACAAATTATATGGGCCGCTTATTGTTCACTAAGGTGAGAGGGTGACCCAATGCCATTTACCGGTCCATCTTATGTACATAGTCTTATAGCCACTACATAGCAAGAAAACCTGAGCATGGCAGTAACATTTCCAGGTACTGTGCAGAAGTAGATAAAGGGACTTTGAAAGATTGGTTCTGAGAAGCGGTGCCCTCCAGGCAATTATTTTTCTTGATGGTGATATATTTCAGTTTTATCCCAAGAGTGAGTTCTAGATTCTGAGGCATTTTATTTTAGATAGTAAATAACTGAGGAATCTGCCACATTGAATGCTGCAGGACCTGGTCTCCTGTTCCTGCTAAACAATTTTCTTGCAAAGCAATTTGCTCTGTAATGGGTAGGCTTATTTTAGCTGCGACATACAGCAAAGATACCAGAGCAACTCTTTTAAGATTTAACAGCTTGGGTTTGTAAATTTCAGAACACTTATAATATTCAAGCCATTAATCAATTGGTGGTGCACCTGATGAAGGTGTAAATTGTTGGCATTTTTATTAAACAAAACTGAAGACTGAATAGGCTAATAATGTCCTGAGCTTTAAATTGTGGTATGCTGGATGTGTTTCTGTTATTGATGCATGGCACTCTTTATTGTTGTTGGTGTGGTTGTTTAATAACTGCTCCATTGGCATTGTCAAAGCGGAAGGAACTTGGACGATTAAATCAAACTCACATGAAGCACAACATTGTCTGCTTGTATCATCTCCCATAGTATATACATTTAAAGGGGTTGCTACATTCATTTTCAATGCATTTGAATGATTAACAGTGCTCTAGGTGTCCTGGGACCCTGATACTCTTGCTACTTATGAGCTTCATGTATACAATCAATTCAGTCAGGGGATGTGCATGCCTCTGACCTTAAAGCTGTGTTGGTTACCAAACATTTGAGTAGGAATGTTGAAAAGAGAAAGCCTTGAGTGTTATTGAAGAAAGAAATGTTCAATTCTTTGTCAGACAGATATTAAATGACAGGATCATGAATTGACATGTTTCATGGTGATAAAATACATTTCTGTTAGAACATGCTTTGATGTGCTGCATAAATAC
The DNA here is from genome assembly GCA_963921515.1 of Calotriton arnoldi. Classification (NCBI taxonomy): domain Eukaryota; kingdom Metazoa; phylum Chordata; class Amphibia; order Caudata; family Salamandridae; genus Calotriton; species Calotriton arnoldi. The sequence goes on from CAWUFW010002773.1 coordinate 561,022, forward strand.
ATATCAAAATTGAACTGTCACCGTTATGTGTACGTGTTGGAAAGTGGATTATTAGTATGGGTAAGTATGCACCTACCACTATCAGTCAAGGTCTCAAAACATTATCCCCTGGCTCAACCCTTGGTAGATGCCTGCGAGCAAGGAGGCTTAACTCAGGAAACAGGTATGAAAAGGATTTAAAAACACCAGTACATTACTTAAGTAAGACACAAAACAAAATAAAAGTCCCACACCAATTGATAAAAATAGGGAATATTTGTATCTTTAAAATGACACCAAAACAACAAAATTCCAATATAGGGAACTGTGGAGATACATTTTTAAAGATGAAACACTTTCTATTGCTTAAAAACATATAGTGCCAACTTGGAACATCTGGTCATGCTTGACAGGGACAAAGTCAAACTTTGAGGCCGACAGCGAAGGAGCCCTGGTCAAATATACTAAGCGGGAAGCCCCAGTCAAAATGTTACCTTCGGACTTAGAAACTTTTCTGGAGGATTTGCTCTCGACAGCGTGTTGTCCCCTCAAGCAGGCCAATTTTGATTAAACATCATTGGTTTGCTTCTCCGCTATGCCCTGGTCAAATCCTGGAAGTCTGGAGCTCCGAAGCTTTCAGCAGGACGCACCGGAAATCCAGGCTGGGTCGCGGTTGAAGGTAGCCAGCTTGACTCTTGACGTAGAGTCAGTCCCCTTATGGAGCTTTTTCCAAAAGTTGTTCCAAACTTCTGGAACTTCTTTCTGAAGTCCCTGTTGAGGGTTCAAAGTATCCAAAACACAAATCCAAGGGTCTAGAAGCTCTGAGATGGCCCTTGGAAGTTTGGGACTACAATTCCCACAATGCACTTGGCCAAATACTTAAACGTCCACTGGATGCACTCCAGGCTGGGGACTTCTTGAAGGAGATGGCACAACAAAGCTCTGTTAACCTGTTGCTTTCAGGGAGTACACTCCTTAATCCTTTCTGAAGTAGGGCAAAGCCCTCAAGGTGCTCAAGGAGCAGTCCTTCAGATTGCAATCCTTTGAGGTGCAGACCAGGGTTCAAGCAGGGCAGCCCTTCTTCTCCTTGTAGTTTCAGGCAGCAGATCTGAGTGGCTATGCAGCTCTCACATATTTATTCCATTACCTGGGTGTCACCGACCTGACAGTCTCCACAAGACAGAGATCGAGGCCGGCTCATTCTTTCTTGCCTGGCCCGGAAGTCAGGCAAAGGGGAGGAGTCACGTCTTTCCATGCGACCCGGAAGAGGAGGGTGATGAAGAGCGGCGTCTCAAGGAATGCGTACAAAAATTGGAGAGACAGCATCTCGGTGGTGGCGAGTGGGGAAAAGACGGAGGAACCGAAGAAGCAGTGGAACAGAGAGTAAGCGGCGGGCCAGTTCCTGAAGAACCCAACATCCCGAGCAAGGAGCGGAAAGTACCGGCAGAAGCAGATTCTCCTGACCACCGGCTGCCTCTCGAGCCCAGCCGGGTCCGAGGAGGGACGTGGCTCCACCAGGTGCGTGCCCAGTTCCTAGTTAAGAACCAAAGGTATTTAAAATAGTTGAAGGAGAGAAAAGGGAGAGAGGAAGTGAAAGAAGAGACAGAAAAGAGAAAAGAAGTCAAGGCTACAAAGAAAGGAGTCATTAGAACCCAGAAAACTAAACTAAGGTAATTATTTTAGGGCTATCTAGATTTTGTTTTTCTTTTCTTTCCTTATTCTTTTGCTTTGCTAGCAAGCACTTTTCCCCAGAAGACAGAAAAGAAGTCACCCCACTAATCCAACTTATTTTAAGAGAAATAAGGGGAGACACTTATTTGCTTCTTTGCTTCTGTCGAGGGTGCTGGCGGAGAGGAACTACGAAGGACCTGGAAAAGAAGAAGACGCTATCAAATGCAAGACTGGGACTATTATTTCAATTGTGACGTAAATAGTTCTTTTCTCTGAAATAAAGTACAACGAAAGTATATCCATCCCGGGTGTTTGATTGAACGCTAAAACCTACGGATGGTCACAAGTGGTGGAGAATGCGAGCACAGCCCTTCCATTGATACAAAATGGATGGCTTAATAGAAAATCTTGTCCAGGGTCAACGAAAGCTCGAATGGGCTTTAGAACGCCAGATGTCTTCCGCGAAGGCTGACCGAGAACTGCTTCGTGATGCGCTAAAAACACAGACAGAAAAGTTGACCAAATTAGCCCAGGAGCAACTACAGGTGGGCTATGGATTATCGAATTATAAAGCGATCCCATCTAGTGCCCCTATGGTGACTTTACAAAAACTACTACCCAGTGATGACCTTGATGCTTTTCTAACAAATTTCGAACGCACAGCAAGGGCATGTACATGGCCCCTCGAGAGATGGCCCTTTTATTTAGCCCCATTGCTGACCGGGGACGCGCAAGCAGCATATCAAACCTCCAATTCCCAAGGGAATGCCACCTATGAAGAAGTAAAGAAAGTGATACTAGATAGGACGGGCTTAGATGAAGAAGCCTACAGGCTTCGATTCAGACAAGAAAGGGGTAGACCAGGTGACACCCCAAAGGTGCTATATTTTAAGCTGAAAACGGTGGTTGAAAAATGGCTGAAGCCCCACGACCATACTAAGGAGGAGATAGTAGAAAAGATTTGTCTCGAACAGTTCATAGAGGCTCTTCCTCATCAAACCCAACGATGGCTATGCCAACATTCGGGACTCAGTAGTGAGCAGGCCACTACCTTTTCACAGGTCCAAACCCGGTTTTCCTCTCAAGCGATGAATAGACACACCAAGAATTCCTCCAAAGCTGCTAACCTTCATACCGAACGAAAACAAAGTAAGGCGTCTAGTCAAAATAGGAAAACCGTTCAAACTAAATCGGACTTTCAGGTACCCTCTGGTCCTCATTGTTTTGAATGTGGCGAATGGGGCCACATAGCCCAATTTTGCAATAACAAGAAAGTCACAGACGAACCAATGGAGGTCAATTATTCCCCAAGCTCCGTTTACTTCACCCAAGAGCTGGGACCCGTATTTCTTGTAAGTGTACAGATCAATAAAAAATGGACAATTGCCTTGTTGGACTCCAGGTGTAAACAATCAGTAGTATGAACAGAACTTGTGTTACCTTCCCAAATTATACCCGAGAAATTTGTACAAATTAGATGTGTACATGGAGACGTCAAGAGGTATCCTGTTGCCAGACTGAGTCTTTCAACGTCCAACAGGACCACGGACGTAGAAGTGGGAGTGCTTCCTAATTTACCCGAAGGTATTATCCAGGAACTGATAATCCACATTTTATAGAGATGTTTTATACGATGCTTACTCGACTAAAAGAAGCTCAAGGCTCCCCTCCAAAAACACCTTACTAGCTCCCGAACCATGGATGACAGACCGTAGCTTCCGTTTCACCCAGATGAACGATGTGCTCCTACAAACCATTTGGGAGAAAGCCCGACAGAATAACACTCATGTTTTTTCCCATTTCCAAATAAAAAACGGACTTCTATATAGGATACCAGGCCCCACTGAACCCCCCCCCCCAACTATTGGTACCGAAAGATTTTCAGGACCAGATTTTATGCTCACTCCCATTTGTTAGCCGGACACTTAGGACTTGAGAAAACAACCAAAGAAATCTGCGCAAATTTCTATTGGCCTAGCATTTTCGCCCACATTAAAAAATATTGCCTAGAGTGTGAGGTGTGTCAGAAAAAAAAACCCTACTTACCTCCTAAAGCACCCCTTCAACCCTTACCTATCATAGGCACCCCATTTCAGAGAATCTGGATGGACTTGATAGGCCCTTTACCAAAAACTACTAAAGGATGTCAATATGCCCTTGTTACAGTCGATTATGCTACCCGCTACCCGGAAGCCTTCTCTTTTCGTAGCCCTAATACCAAGTCCATTGCAGGACACCTTATAGAGTTCTTTTCCCGTGTTGGGTTTCCTGAAGAAATCATTACAGATCATGGCACCCCCTTTGTCTCCCGACACATGACTCAGATATGTAAACAGTTGAATATTAGAAATCTAAAACCTTCAGTATATCATCCCCAGACTGACGGGTTAGTTGAAAGATATAACAGTTCACTCAAACTCCTTCTAAAAAAAATGTTATCCGGGGAAGGAAGACATTAGGACCAAATGCTTCCACTAGCTCTCTTCGTGTTGAGAAGTCAGGTCCAGAGTATTTTAGGGTGTTCCTCCTTTGAATTACTCTATGGACGAAAACCCCGAACCCTCCTAGAAATAACTTGAGAGGTATGGGAGAAAGACATAAAGCCTGAAGCGGATAACCTCTAGGAGTACACCCAACACTAAAAGCCCCGTATTGTAAAACTCCGGGAATTGGCTACAAAGAACTTAGAAAAAAGCCAAAAGAAACAAAAACAAATATATGACAAAGGGAAGAAGTTAAGAGTATACCAACCAGGTGATTGGGTTCTGGTACTGCTACCAAACTCTTCTCCTAAGATGAAATCTGAATGGAGGGGCCCCTTTAAAATTATAGCAAGGATTCGTAATCTTTCGTATAAGTTAAAAGTGGGGAGACATAGAGAACAAACCTTTCATATAAATCTCTTTAAAAAATGGCTAGGACCCTAAGCCAAGACGTACATACAGTACGCCTAGAAAACAACATTCCAACCACTCTAGAACAGTTGTATGTCAATGAAGAATTGTCTGCGGAGCAAAAGGAAGAGCTTAAGAGAATATTACAACCCTTTGCTTTGGTTTTTTCAGACATCCCAGGGAAAACACACCTAGCCCAACACTCTATTACCACTCCTGAAGGAAGTGTGATAAAACAAAAACCATATTGAATTCCAGCAGCAAGAAGGCAAGCAGTGTTTGCAGAAATAGAACAAATGTTGAAGATGAATGTTATAGAGCCCTCACACAGTAACTGGTCTTCTCCCATAGTGTTAGATCCCAAACCCGATGGGAGTATAAGATTTTGTATCGACTTTCGTGCAGTTAATAAGATCTCCAAATTAGACGCATACCCTAGGGTTGATGAATTAATTGAAAGAATAAGAGACTCTAAATATATTACCACAATAGATCTCACGAAGGGATACTGGCAGGTCCCCTTAAAAAGCAAAGACAAAGAGAAAACAGCTTTTTCCACACCTTTTGGCCTAATTCATTTCAAAGTCCTCCCTTTTGAGCTCCATGGAGACCCTACTACTTTTCAAAGACTAATGAATATTGATCTCAAAAACCATTCTGAATACTCCTCTGCCTACTTAGATGATATCATTATATTTAGCCGTTCATGGGATGATCATTTGAAACATTTACACTCAATCCTGAATGACTTGGCAAAAGCCAACCTTCACATAAACACAAACAAATCGAAGGTGGGCTTTAACAAAGTCAAATACCTGGGGTATTTGTTAGGTTATGGACTGATTGAGCCCTAAACTGAAAAAGTCAGAGCAATCACTGAAATTCCCTTTCCAACTAATAAAAAAGCAGTACGGTCTTTCTTGTGGTTGGTAGGTTATCATCGTAGGTTCATTCCTGGATACTCCATTATAGCTGCACCCCTGACCGATCTTTTAAAGAACGGAACACCTACTGCAAGGTTCCAAAATCCCACCAAAGAAGCAATACAGGCATTCCAGACTCTAAAAGAGAGTATCACCTCTGCCCCAATTCTCACCACCCCAGACTTTACGAAAGTATTTATTCTACAAACAGACACTTCTGACGTTGGCATAGGAACTGTCCTCGCTCAGAAGGACGACAAAGGTGTCGAAAAACCTATCCTATACATTAGCAGAAAATTATTTCCCCACGAGACTGCTTATTCTACAATAGACTGCTTGGCCATTAAGTGGGCAATTGAGAAACTTTGTTATTACCTTGAGGGTAAACTTTTTGTCCTATACACAGACCACGCACCCTTAACTGTTATATGGCCCTTAGAGTCATTGTCGACATTGCTAAGTTAGCATGAGCTTTGCTGCCATGATGCTGCTTTTGCGCACGTTACTACATGACTTTATTTTTGCAAGATATTGTTTGTGCCTTTCACATGAGAACGGTCTGCTTTTCGCGTTCTTTGCTGTAGTTCCTGGAGTTTAGTCTGAACACGATGTGCAAGGTCGATAAACAATGCCCCTTGTTATTCTGTTCTGGTCAGACCATAGCACCTTGACATAACATGCTAAACACAGCTGCAATGCTGGAGACTCGTGCTTTGATATTACGGGGTTGCATGTTGTTTTAACACACACTTGGAGAGAGCCCTTTCCATGGAGAAGAGCTACGCTGTTCCTATGATGTAAATCTTGCACCTAGGCTTTAAGGTATGGGGTCTGCTGTCAAAGCCCAGAGATCTTCCTTTTTCTAATAATCTTATCTTAATCACTTACCACCTTAGAGTCTGGCAGCTACCATCTCCGCTTCCCCGGTCCGCCACGGCATTGCCGATTGAGCGGAGGGAAGCGGACACTCCATTTTCCACGCCAGACCGCCTGACTTCCGGCAGAACCACTTGTCAGAGGTCAAAGGTCACATTGCGCCGGCCAGCTTTAAAAGCACATGCTGGACTGGACACGCAGCGGACATGCGCAGCAGGCGCGCCGCCGGTGCGCCAAAGGCAAGCCCATCTGCGCCCGTCTGCGCTAAGATCGCGCCGAGCGCCGGAAATGCTGCCCTTTTCACCCAGACTAAGGAAAATAGGATAAAATGGTCAGGTAGGACTCTTTTATCCTTCAATAAAACCGACTCATGGTGCCCTCTAATGGATCTGAGTCCGGATTTCCCCAGCTTACTTTGCCATAAGTGTGGTTTTAAGACCACCAATCTTAAGTCTTCTTTTAATATCCAAATGGCTGGTAATATTACTCAATACTCCTCCTCTAATAAATATCACATGGCCTTAATCAACGCACGGTCCTTAGTAAAGCATGCTTTTGAAGTAGCTGAGCTCATTGTGAATCAACACCTTGATGTTCTCTTTATTACTGATACATGGGCTAATGAGCACTCTGGTCCTGATTTGCTGATAGCAACTCCACAAGGGTACTCTTTGATAAGAGCAGACAGAGGGGGGAAAAAAGGTGGCGGTCTGAGGATAATCTACAGAAATCAATTTAAAAGGAAAATTGATCTCCTACCTAACTCAGATTGTGAAATGCTATCCTTCAAGCTCGATATAACGAACAACTACTCCTTAAATGGCTTGCTCATCTATCGCCCTCCAGGCACTAGATATGATTTTCTTCAATTAATTCATTCGCTAGTTGAGGGGGGAGCATGTAAGAATGACTATACAGTACTTGGAGATTTTAACTTCCACCTAGATTGTACTGAGGATAAAGATACAGAAGCTATTTTGGAGATTATGAATTCCTTCAATCTTTCACAATTAATACATCAGTCTACTCACAATGGTGGGCATACGCTGGATGCGATCTTTTCGAACAATCATCTAATTTCTGTTAAAGATATTCTTCCACTTACATGGTCTGACCACAAAGTAGTGTTATTTGAATTGGCAATTCCCCCTTCCTTTCATAGCAGGGTTTTGACTCTAATCATCTACCTTTCTATCAGTGGTCAAAAACTAACTTTGACACTTTAGAACAACACCTTGCACAGGCCTCGTTTACTCAGCTGCCCGATCCAAATCAAGCCACTGAGGCCTACACAAACTGGCTTAAATCGGCCATCTCAAAAGCGGTCCCAATAAAAGGTGGCAATAAACACAAACTTAAAAAAATCCGCACCTTGGTTTTCAGACGCTCTTCGGAACCAAAAACAGAATTGTAGAAAACTGGAAAGGATTTGGAGATTAAACTACAATCCTACAGATAAAATAACATATAAAAATTCCCTGGCCAATTATAAAGCAGCCATTATCCGGAATAAGTCATCCTTCTTTACTTAGCAAATAGAAGCATCAAAAAACTCGGCCAAAGAACTTTTTCTGGTCATAAATAAATTAACCAAACTCCCTGAGATGAAAAGTAATAATATTAGTCAATCTTTTTGTGAGAAAATTGCCTCACATTTTTGTCACAAAGTAGAACAAATTTACAATCAATTCTCTGCCTCTTGTGAACTTCAGTACTAGTACAGGTCCTACAAATGTACGAGATGCGGCTGGTACAAGTCCCTCCTCTAATCTTAATCAATTCTAAGCTACCACCCCGGCAGATGTCTCTCTCTTATTTAATACCACTAAGTCAGGATCACCATTTGACCCATGCCCTCCTTCCATATTAAAACAGATTCCAGTTCTGATTGCTACACTCCTAGCTAGCATCTTTAATGGGATGTTTAGCACTGGTATCTTTCCTGATCTTTGGAAAAGGGCCTCTATTTTACCACTCCTAAAGAAATCGAATCTAGACCCTGACAACCCAGCCAACTATCGCCCCATCTCTAGGTTACCATTTCCAGCCAAACTTGTGGAAAAACTTATCAACACACAATTGTCAAAGTTTACTCAGGACAATCATCTGTTGGATCCTTCCCAGTTCGGCTTTAGGGCCGAACATAGTACCGAGACGGCACTAATAAAAACTACAGATGAATTAAGAACCATCCTGGACAAAGGAGGCTCTGCAGCACTCATCCTCCTGGACTTGTCGGCAGCCTTTGATACGGTTGACATATCATTCTTGTCAACCATCTCAAAAAATTGGGCATCGCCGACAAAGCCTTGGCTTTACTTCAATCATTTCTCACCAACAGAAGTCACTCAGTCATGCTAGAGAATTTTTCATCTAACTCTTTCTCACTTCCGTGTGGGGTCCCACAGGGATCTTCTCTAAGCCCTTTGCTCTTTAATGTCTATGTTTCAGAGTTGGCCTCTTTGATCAGATCTTTTGGCTTTTCCCCTGCTTCTTATGCAGACGACTCCCAAATAGTGGTTCGGCCGCTAACAACACTGAAGTAACCATCTCTCAGTTTCACAACTGCATGAGAGTAGCTAGTGGCTGGATGGGAAAGCATTGTCTCAAATTAAATGCAGAAAAAACTGAGGTGATACTCTTTGGTAATAATCCTTTATTCTGGAGCCCGGCTTGCTGGCCAGCAGAGATGGGAACCCTCCCTACCCCTGCTCAAAAAGCAAAAAACTTAGGTATACTGATAGACGACAAGTTGAGCTTTAATAAACACATTAGCTCAGTTATCTCGGCCAGTTTTAACACTCTGAGAATCATTAGAAAGATCCTTCCTTTTATCCCTTTGACCACCAGAAAAACAGTTGTTTCCTTATTAATCCTAGAAAAACTGGATTACTGTAATGGTCTTTTCACTAAACTCCAAAAACAACACATGAAGAAACTTCAGAGTGTACAGAATGCGGCAGCCAGGCTCGTCTTTGACCTGCCTAAATTCCATCCAGTTTCATCCTCCATTAAGGAACTGCATTGGCTGACGGTAAATAACCGCATTAAATTCAAGGCATTATGCCTTACCTGTAAAGCCTTGCATGATCTAGGTCCCAGCTACCTTAAAAAATTCCTCTCATGGTACGTACCAAATAGAGATCTTCGATCCAAAAACACCCTGACAGTGTCCTGTCCCAGGTTTAAGAGACTTAAATGGGGAGGCAGTTGTTTTACCACTGCAGCCCCGGTCCTATGGAACAGTCTACCAATGAGCATTAAAGCAACTCCCACATTGCTGAGTTTCAGGAAGCTAACAAAAACCTGGCTTTTTAACCTCTAGGCACCCAGTACCCTCACCTTACTGCCAATCAACCAGCGCCAAGACACCCATGGGTATTCGAGCGCTTTATAAACTTTTTAACATAACATAACATCTTCCAACCAAGGGAAGGGTGGTTAGGTCTTTTAGCCCTTTTTCCACTGTCTTTATAAAATGACTTCCCCCTTTGTGCTATTTGGAATTGTAACAATGCTAATTGTTTTGAGTTTATGCATTTTGCTGCTGATAGTGGCTCGTATACTGTATTGTAGAGCACGGTAGTTAAAATAAACATTTGAACTATTACAGTGACTCTGCCTAATCTTGTTGTGGACAAGTACGAGGGAGCGAGCGAAAGAGTATGTCTTGCTACCGCGATTCCTGAGAGAGTCGGGAGTGTTGTGTTCTGGGTTGTCTAATCATTTGTAGCTCTGTGATATTTGGAGGAGAACGAATGAGACACTATAGCTAGTCGGTTTTGGGATTTTGGGCACTAAGGTGGTAGGTTGGTACACCCCTATACACCGAGGTCCCGGTTTCCTGCGCATAGTTCTGTGTAGGTGCAGAATCCCCGCAACATGGCGCCCAACGTTTGGTCTGGTTCTTATCTGCGAGACTCATGAGTAGTGCTTGTGCTTATCCACAATCCCCTCACTTCTGTTTCCGGAGACAGCTGTGACGGTGTAACCTCCTATATTGATGTATTATAGGTTCTTTCAAGCTTGAAGTTTTAAAAGGTTTTCTTTATTATTAACCCGTAACTGCGCTGTCCCGCTTTAGGTTGTCCTTCTTTTGTATAAATTATGGCGGTTAACATTGCACCGCCTAATTAAGCTGCAGTCACAGCTTATTTGACTCAAAATGGAGGCCCTAATGCTGGTGTTGCGCTCATTTTTGTTGTAGAAGCGGATGTAGCTTACCGCTTTGAGGTGTTTTATTCTTGGGTCACCTTTCCGGCAGTGGATGGAACAGATAATTTGTTTCATGAATATACTGCCACAGCCCTTCCTCAAGTTTATCAGCCTTATAGGGCTCTCGAGGTTCCGCTCACAATTTGGCTCCTGAGAGCCGTGACTTGACAGCATTCACAGCCGTCGGAAATCAGTAAAAATGTACACGATTGCCCATGGTGTATAAGAATAGCCCCGGAGCATTTGCTGCGCGTGTTGTGTCTTTGTTACACGACATAGATCCATACGCCTTCTCGTACGTGGATGATATCTATCTCACGGATGATTAGCTTATTCCGCATCTTGTCCGAGTCGACCGCATAATTTCTGCGTTCGCCAACTATGGATATAAATTCAACTTTGCAAAGTCACACATCGCTCATTTGGCTGTGCTCTTTTTGGGCTATGAGCTCAATAATGAAGGAAAGGGGATAGCCCCCCACTTCCTGGAGAAATGTGCACATTTGCAACCCCCTTCTACTCTGAAAAAACTTCAGTCCTTGCTGGGATTTTCGAATTTCGGGAGAACTTACATTTCCGATTTTGCCCAGCGTATCAAGCCTCTTTATGCGTTGATACAACCGACATATTCTTCTGCCAGCTGGCTTCTGGAACATACCTCTATTCTCCAATCTCTACAATCTGACATGCTTGCAACCAACTTCTTGTTGACGCGTGATAACACCACGAACCTAGTGATACATATCGTACCTGGGAAGGTGGGTTTCATTTATTTGACGTTCAATGAGGGGGACACAGTACCTATTGCATACAAATCACATTTGTACACTGCAGCTGAAATGCGTTTTTCCACTGTTGAAAAATGTTTTGACCGCAGTCCAGATGGCGATTCTGAAGGAACGCTCATTGGCGCAAGATAAACGCATTCTTGTGGTCATGCCCTACCCTGCTTTGGAGGCAGTGACTAAGGCAAGTGTACCTAACTCTAAAGCATTACATCCCCATTGGATACAATGGGCTACGTCTTTGACATCATCTGATGTCGAATTTATCTTTGACCCTGCGCTTCAGACACAGGAGTTTTTACAGTATGAACATGTTCATCCTCCTCCGTTGTCTTTGCTTCCTTTACATGAATGCAAATGTGTTATTTATACCGATGACTCGGCTCAACCGGCCACGGGTTCCAAACATACCTAGTCCGCGGCTTGCGCAATAGTAGCTGGCTCCATTGTCAATGGAGACTTTAAGTCCTCCATCGTGCATACTCAAGCTCTTGGGGACTGTACGGCACAGTTGGCGGAGCTGCGTGCTCTTATTCTTGCTCTCGAGTTTCTGATCCAAATGTGACTACTCTTATTGTATGCGATTCTTGCTACTGTGTTCAATCTTTCAATGACAACTTATTTTTTTGGACTCAAAATGACTATCGAGACTCTAAAGGCAGCACAATTAAGCATAAAATGCTTTGGGTTCGAGTGGCAGATCTTAAACAGCTTCTGCCCTTCACACAGGTTATCCATACTCTTGGCCATCAGCGTGTGGGAGCACATGCTCTTGGTAATTCTTTGGCTGACGAAGCAGCCAAATCTGCAGTAGCCACATGTTCCGTAGCAGCGGTTACAAGGTCCATGACTAAAATAGATAATGATATTTTGGCAGCAGTGGCTGCTACGAGGGAGGGAACAGGTTATCCTCAGGGTTTCCTTTGAAATACTCTTATCATGTATCTCCCGAACAAGTTCCTTACGCTTCTATTCCATCTGTTGGGGATCGGCTGATTCCCAACATGGACCGCAGACCTGCTTTGATCAGAGCCGCACACGAGGGCATGGCTCCTGCACATGCCGGGGTGTCTGCGACAGTCTCGATTTTGCAGCAACGTTATTGGTGGCATGGTTTATATAAACAGACCCGTACTTATGTGCTTTCTTGTGACATTTGTCAGCAAATCAAACCGTCTACGGTGTCCCGCCCACCACAAACACAGCTATGTATTTCTAATAAACCATTTGGCTATGTATATCTTGATCACTGCGGTCCGTTCTCTTCTGATACTGCATATAAATATATTTTAATTGCAGTTGATTCGCTCGCTCGCTCGAAATGTCATCAGGGATTTGCGTGTCTTTGTCGGGATGTTTGTCTGTGGCACCTTCCATTCAGACCAAGGTCCGGCGTTCGCCTCTAAGGCGTACAAGAATGCAATGAAGTCAATGGGGGTGCTGGTGCAGTTTTCGTCTCCATACAGGTCTGAGGGCAATTCAATTGTGGAGCGAATGAACCATGACTTAAAGCAATCCTTGACAGCTAGAGTCTTAGGTACTGGCAGGAACTGGCTGGCTCATTTGTATGGTGTTCAACATGCACTCAATAATCTCCCGAGAAGATCTCTGGGTGGGCGGACTCCATACGAAATGCTCTTTGGCATCAAAATGTGTGCGCCCGACCTTGATGGTCTAGACGTTGTGGCGGCTGCCGCAACCTTTGACGTAGATAATCATTCTACTGTGTTACAGGATCTACAAAAGACCCTTGACAGCTATGCAACTGAACATTTACCCTCTTCCGATGATACAGCACTGCTTATTCCGGTTGCCGGCTGGCTTCCAAAAGTTGGAGATCTGGTATGGGAAAAGTTGGAGAACAAAAAAGAATTTGGTCCTTCTTATCGTGCACCGGTTCTGGTACTTGGATTGAAGGGTACTCGAACAGTCATTCTACCGCCTTTACCTGGTCGCAAAGACAATAAATACATCTCAGTAGACAATGTCAAGCTACACCGTCTGGCCGATTCTGAATAGTGTCACACCTGCAGTTTCGTGCAATGCTATTTCTTTGAATTCAGTCCCCTCAACCTCCATGAATAAAAACAGTGTCAGTGAGGCTGAGATGGAAACTGCTGTTGACCTTTCATCCGTCCGGCCTCTATCTTCCAATACAGAAGTCGAATACACTTATCCTACAGATGAGTCCATTCGTGAAGTGCCGTTCAGTCCTCGACAACATCAAGCTGACCCAGCACTACCAACGCTTATTAACAGGACTGCAAGCGGTTACTTTGGAGATCATGCCAGCATCTCTTCTGACTCATCCTCCTCGACTTCGAGTTTGGCAGTCCCACCGACCAAGTTAAGTGTTTTCTTCTCTTGGTTCAAAAAAACATACTTGGTCTCCCCATGGACCTACATCTGGTTGGTGCTTATCCTAATTTTCCTCTTCATGTCGATTGGATTTGTAACAGTGTTCTTCTTACTCATCAATGGTCATTATTTGCCTGACCACTCTGCGGTGAACTTGGTCGATGGTACTCTGGCCCCACACACATCGTCCCACATCATGAAACGTGATCAGGCTCATGTGAACATTTCGGCATTCCAGGGTTGCAGATGGCATCATTTGGGATAAAGTAGCTTTCGAAGTTTATGGCCCGATGGAGGTGCTCAGGGTGCCATACGTGTTTTGCGTCTCATTAGGAGATGTGGTCACACGGGACATACATTCTGATGATTGGGATGTGAAAGCAGTACATTCATTATTTTCAGATTTGAAGTATTATGCTGCTTTTGATGCTGAAGATTTGTACTTAAATTCTGCCAATTATGCTGATCTCTTTTGTTATCAACACTGTGGGCATCATTTTTTGCATAAACCAAATACTTTGAGACCGATTTTTAATTATACTCAATGGGAACATTGTCCTACTCCCATAGGAGGGAGTTAAAAAATTCCTAGAAATAAGTTTACCTATTTTACAGATTATAACACATCCAATCCAGGATCATATTTCTGTAAATTACAATTGCCTTCTCAATCCAAATTTATCCTAACCCACACTAAATTGATTTATTCCGACTTATTCAGAGCTAAATTGGCCACACAGTGTTATGATCACTGGAAAGAGACCATTGATTTAAAATCAATCTGGGGTACAAAACACTGGCAGGTTCAAAGAACAGAGGCACTACATCGTGCCTGTCTAATCCCGGTTCAAATATTATTTTTAAATGATACTGCTTATCAAACAACGTGCTTTGGCATGGCTACAGTAAAGAATTTAAATATCCCTTCCATTCCGTCTTTAGCGGAATATGACAATTGGCGTGCTCGCACGAATTATACCATCGATGCATTGCGGGCTTTGTTCCAAAATGACACCTTTAATGTCTCAGGAATTGATTCATCCGGTTGGTTGCTGTGACAAACCAATTCAAATGCATGTCAATTGCGTTTTTATAATGTAACACCTGGTTTCACCCAGACTAGACCGGACCCACGTTATCCACGTTCACATTCGGTTACCACATACTCGGTAGGTAAATTATGCCAACAATGGTTGGAACATTCCACACTGTCGTCAGTAAAGCAACACCTGTCGCTCTTGTCGAGTGACATTAATTTGGCTGATTTTCTCTTGGGACCCAGAGCTCCGAGAACTAAAAGATTTATGTATGCAGCTTACAATGAAATGTGGAAACTTTCGCAGATGGAAGCAGCTTTTCGTCTACGTCAAATTGATCAGGCTAATTTAGAAAAGGTTCTAGCCGTGGTCGACAATAGCATCAATACGCTTTCATCACACATTTATACATTGGATAACATTGTTTCTTCCGTTATTGATATTGTTCAGAATGATGTGGATGTATTGTATCATGGTCAAAATCAATTAATATCTGTTATGCAGTTTGCATGGACGTTACAGACCCTCAAAATGGGAAAAGTCCCTTGGGATTATTTGAATGCTTCTGTTCTGTTTTTACCATTTAATCTGACTGATAAACAACGTTTTATGTCAATGAAAGATGCTACATACATGCTATTACACATTGAACAATTGGAACCCTTGCCATTCTCTGTGGTGGAAACGGATTCTGCTGTTTGGTTAATTCATGGAGTTATCTCCCTCCCATTCTCACTGTTTCAATTTAAATCATGCATGCAATATTTTCCAATTGGCCGCTTCGAACCTCTGGGTAATGCCTTTTTGCATGAATTATGGTCCCTACCTTTCACTTACAGATGTCAATGGGAAGATAAGGAAGTCTTCCTAACAGGGGAGAACTGCGATTCCACAGTAGGACATTCCCTAGTCTGTAAACACGTTAAATTGCATGGTGCGTGTAATGTGTCAGCGCCTAATCTTGCGTGTTTTTTTAAAGGGACACCAGTGCCATCAACAATTCCCACGTTTACCCTGCTTACTAACGGTAGCTATCTTATTTTGAACAACCAAGAGTGTTGTGGTTTACGGACAGGTGTCCCGTATTTGGTAACTGTTTCACAACGCGTTACTTGTAGCAATGTGCTTTTTCCATCCCCGCATGGGAGTGTAGATCGTTCTATTTGGCCTTCCATTCCTACTTTGAAAACAGATTTCGAAAAATTAAGCAGGCTAAATGCCCTTTTGTTCCAACAAGAAGTGGCTCTGACTTCAGCCCGAGAGACCTTCGAGTTACAGGTGGCTAGAACATCTAGTGAGATTCAGTCACTTCTGAATACTAACCTCCCACTACGCTTTGGGGAGCTTATACATCAAATATTTAATGCGTCTGACACTAAAGGCCTTGCACATTTTTTTAAACAAGTGGGAGCCAGCCTTCTGACTTCTTTTCAGACGATATTTGGTGTAATACCGGCTTTTATTCATTCTATTTTTTCCAGCGTCTTCGGTGGATTTCCCTTAATACTAGCGTTAGCTGGTGGGATCCTGCTTCCACCTCTCCTGCTGCGCAATGGCTGCTCAGCTTGTGGTCCTGCACAGACCAGGCCAGTTGCAACTGTACCGTGATCGGATGTGACAAGTTTTTGGATGCCTGCCATTAGCGACGCTTAGCGTGAGTTATGGATTAACTTTTCGCTTTGCTTACTTTACTTGCGTACAACCAGTCTTCTACTGCCGACGATGCCCCTTCTATTGGGCTATGGATTTATGTCTCTCCAATACGTCATGTCCAGTCCCGGATTTTGTCCAGTTGATGGGCCCCTTAGAGGCTTATGACCAGGCTTGTTCTGGGGATGGCTGTTTGGCGCGTGCAGCAGCACTTGGAGTATTGGCTGAATGGGATATCTGTGCAGCTGCGCAGAACCTCCTACATCAGAGTATCATCGAATATCACGCAAGTTGCCCTATGATGCTTTTGGAAGCATCGGATTATGAGGAGCACGATTGTTCCTTCGATTTACTTGATTGGATGGCATCCCTTTTTTGTACTAATGATGCTCTTCTGGAGGGAATTGCATTCTTAAGTTCACGTACGTTGATGGACTTACCACCTTCTTCATCATAACATTTTCCGGGAGGCCATGATAATTGATGACAATTTATTTTTATTATTTTAGAAAAAAAAATTCCAATTTTTTTTTTCTCATAATTTTTTCGTCTGCTAGGCTTTTTGAACTCTGTTTCCATCCTTTCTCTATGTCCTATGGCCTTACCAGGGGGAGGGTGTTATATGGCCCTTAGAGTCATTGTCGACATTGCTAAGTTAGCATGAGCTTTGCTGCCATGATGCTGCTTTTGCGCACGTTACTACATGACTTTATCTTTGCAAGATATTGTTTGTACCTTTCACATGAGAACTGTCTGCTTTTCGCGTTCTTTGCTGAAGTTACTGGAGTTTAGTCTGAACACGATGTGCAAGGTCGATAAACAATGCCCCTTGTTATTCTGTTCTGGTCAGTCTCTAGCACCTAGACATAAGATGCTAAACACAGCTGCAATGCTGTAGACTCGTGCTTTGATATTACGGGGATGCATGTTGTTTTAACACACACTTGGAGAGAGCCTTTTCCATGGAGAAGAGCTACGCTGTTCCTATGATGTAAATCTTGCATCTAGGCTTTAAGGTATGGGATCTGCTGTCAAAGCCCAGAAATCTTCCTTTTTCTAATAAACATCTTCCAACCAAGGGGAGGGTGGTTAGGTCTTTTAGCCCTTTTCCCACAGTCTTAATAAAATGACTTCCCCCTTGTGCTATTTGGAATTGTAACAATGCTAATTGTTTTGAGTTTATGCATTTTGCTGCTGATAGTGGCTCATATACTGTATTGTAGAGCACAATAGTTAAAATAAACATTTTGAACTATTACAGTGACTCTGCCTAATCTTGTTGTGGACAAGTACGAGTGAGCGAGCGAAAGAGTATGTCTTGCTACCGCGATTCGCTGAGAGAGTCGGGAGTGTTGTGTTCTGGGTTGTCTAATCATTTGTAGCTCTATGATATTTGGAGGAGAACGAATGAGACACTATAGCTAGTCGGTTTTGAGATTTTGGGCACTAAGGTGGTAGGTTGGTACACCCCTATACACCGAGGTCCCAGTTTCCTGCGCATAGTTCTGTGTAGGTGCAGAATCCCTGCAACATAACTTGGTTAAGCAGAAACAAAGGTAACAATCCCAGGGTTCTTAGATGGTTCCTCTCACTGCAACACTTTCAATTTGATGTGCTCCATAAATCAGGTAAAGACCTAACAGGGCCAGATTTCCTATTACGTTTTCCCCTTTTCCCCGATCAGGAAAATCCAGGGATGGGGATATATCACCAACCTGACAGACTCCACGCTACAGAGACCGAGGCCGACTCATTCTTTCTTGCCTGTCCCGGAAGTCAGGCAGAGGGGAGGAGTCACGTCTCTCCACGCGACCCGGAAGAGGAGGGTGACGAAGAGCAGTGTCTCGAGGAATGCGTACCAGTATCGGAGAGACAGCGTCTCAGTGGTGGTGAGCGGGAAAAAAACGGAGGAACCGAAGGAGCAGCAGAACAGAGAGTAAGCGGCGGGCCAGTTCCTGGAGAACCCAACATCCTGAGTGAGGAGCAGAAAGAAGTGGCAGAAGTGGAATCTCTTGTCCACCGGCTGTCTCCTGAGCCCTGCCGCGTCCCAGGAGGGACGTGGCTCCACCAGGTGCGTGCCCGGTTCCTAGTTAGGAACCAAAGGTATTTAAAATAGTTGAGGGAGAGAAAAGTGAGAGGGGGGGTGAAAGAAGAGACAGAAAAGAGAGACAAAATCAAGGCTACAAGGAAAGGAGA
The DNA here is from genome assembly GCA_963921515.1 of Calotriton arnoldi. Taxonomy (NCBI): domain Eukaryota; kingdom Metazoa; phylum Chordata; class Amphibia; order Caudata; family Salamandridae; genus Calotriton; species Calotriton arnoldi. The sequence goes on from CAWUFW010002773.1 coordinate 579,606, forward strand.
CATTAGAACCCAACAAACTAAACTGAGTTAATTATTTTAGGGCCATATAGATTTTTTTCTTTTCTTTCCTTATTCTTTAGCTTTGCTAACAAGCACTTTGCCCCAGAAGACAGAAAAGAAGTCACCCCACTAATCCAACTTATTTTAAGAGAAATAAGGGCAGACACTTACCTGCTTCTTTACTTCTGTCAAGGGTGCTGGTGGAGAGGAACTCCGGAGGACCTGGAAAAGAAGAAGACGCTATCAAATGCAAGACTGGGCTATTATTTCAATTGTGACGTAAATAGTTATTTTCTCTGAAATAAAGTATAACGAAAGTATATCCATCCCGGGTGTTTGATTCAACGCTAAAACCTACGGATGGTCACACTGGGGTGACAAGCAAGGGGGCACCTCTGTCCAAAAGCATGACAGCTTCCTACAAAGTGTGGCATATTCTTGCCCCACAAAGCACTGCACTTTAAAATTCAAAATAGAGAATTCCTCTCTTGGAGAGTAAAACCTGGCTAAACCAACCTACTGGTGGGGCTCATTTCCATTAACACTCCCCCTCCAGACCTTCAGCAAATTCCATTCCTAAAGCTGCCATCTGGCTGGGTGGGGTACAGGAAGAGGGGATAGGCCTGGCTGGCATTCTTTGCTGTCCTGCTCTCTTTGAAGCCTAGTTTGATTTACCCAGCCCCCTTTCTGGCCTGTTCTCTGAAGCTGCAAAGCTCCCCCCCCCCACCAGATAATCTCTGCTCTATGCAGGACACTTATCACCTCATCAAAGCAGCTTTGCTAAGCCTGTTAAGGCTGACTAATCAGGAGAGGCTGCTAGAAGGCAGGATTTTGACTCACAGAAAAGAAAGTCCTATACCTTCTCTTATGTAATAGTTATGATAAATTCAACAGTGTCAAGTTGTTGGATTTATCATTGCCAATCTTTTAAGTTTTTGAATTACATTTTTAGCTCCTTCTAGCAATATGTATACTTAAATAAAATATTACAATGTTAGCCTATGGAGCTAAGTATCTACAATAGGTAAAAGCGAAATTGGCAGTTTTTCCCTCACCATGGCATATAAAACATATTTTATAATCTCCCTGCATATAGTTACCTGGCATCCCATCCCTGGGGCACTTAGGGGAGACTTTAGGGGTGACTTATTTGTAAAAATAAGATAATTTCAAAGTCGAATTTGCAAATAATTTACCTTTAAAGACAGTCTGCAAATCAGGGCTGCCTTTTATAATGACAGCAAGCAACACAGCAGTGCACACTCCAGTGCAGGAAAACTACTGAGCCTCTAACCCTCCCTGCACTATTATATACTAGGGACTTATAGGTAGTTTGAATCCCCCTTGCCTTATTATATACTAGGGACTTACAGGGGTCTCTCATTGTCAATTGTAATTTAGCCTGATTACCATATATCTTTTTCATCAGAGCAGAGTCAGTGACCAGCAGTATCAGTAAACAAATTGGGGTGATCAGGGCAAAAATGATGACTTTCTCACAGTACACTTTTGTAGAATTTTCATATGTACTACCATAAGGGTGAACTACTACCTCAGTGTTAATTATCCACAACATCACAATTAGTATCACATTTACAGACAGAAATTACATAATTACTGTGACACACAATAATCATGTTGATCCATGGACACAGATGACACCAACTGAATTAATGCAAGTTTGGGGGATTGATTGTGGAAAGGATGCTCTCATCGGTAAACATTAGTGATGTGCAAAATTCATGTAATTTGCTTCTGCGTAATTGCGTGAAATTGTGGTAAAATTATGCAAAATCATATGTAGTTATGCAAAATGCAGATATGTCATTTTGTGCTACATTTTAGCATGAAATAAGTCCTCATGTCAATTTCTGGTGGAAGGACTCATTTAATCAAAAGCACTGCAAACAACAGTCACTTGAATTCTGTTGTTCCCATGAATTTGTGATACATTTTTTCTGCAAACTGCACGTAATTAGGCAAAGTGGCATAATCGAGTAATTTGGGGCATTTCACATAACAAGTTTAACTTGAAATTCTTGAAATTACGTAATTTATGAAGGTGTAAGTTAAATTTTGCCCAGGCCTAGTAATCACTCAATCAGGGGAGAAGCATACACCAGGATTTCCATTACATTGGTGCTGCCAAAAGATGAGTCACTAGATCAGTACATTGACCTAGAAGGGAATCATTCACTGCTGCGGACACATGTTTAACAGCTAGGTTTCCTAGAAGGCAAATTGGCATTCACATCAACACTGACAGAATCAATGTCAAATGGTAGCAAAGATAAAGGACCTCTGATTTCAAAGCAAGAGGACAACAACCACTCAGAATCTGGAACAACATCCCCATATCCAACAAATCTAAAACTTAAGAAAGTGTTGAAGGCACTTATAGAACATTACATTGCAGTACATTAACTGTCCACAAACCAGCTACCTCTTGTATCACTCTTTGACTTATACTTGTCCCTTTATACCCTGCACAGAGCATCACTGCCTTCTGGATAGGCACACAATATAGAAAAAACCATGCACACACACATCATGGGACAGTCGCTGCAGTTGCTCTTAATCATATATACCACAAAGTATTTTGCAATTGAATAAGCACATACTCCTGCTCATATTCAACCACAATCTGAGTTTGATATTCAGTTTTATTCAACTTATTATGGGGAGATCATAGATGCCGAACCTTCCACGATAAGTGCTTGAAATTACTATCCATTTCAAGCTTCATTATCTCTCTGGGAATAGCCACAAAGCTGGAGTACATTATGCTGTGCCAGTATGTGAGAACTTCTTTTGCTACCAACAATCATGCAAGTGTGGTTGCCTGCACACTGTCTGCTGCTACTTATTCTAGAACCGATGGTCCTGTAAGTCTGATGTGCTGAACTGTGCATTAGCTGTATATCTGCAAGTGTTTTTGATAGTTGTGTGAGCCCTTGGACTGCACCCTGCATTGGCACAGAATGAGTTTCACCCAATATTCACATGGGTCCATGAGGCCTGTTCTATTTTTTTGATGTGTGGAGTTCTCCACCCGACTGTGGAGTCTCGAAGTCAAACAGTTACTATCAAATCGTAGTATGTGAATACTGAAAAAGAATAAACGTACACAAAGGTGTACGTGTACCTTTGTGAATCTGTCAGATCCACCTACTCCTCAGGGTCGGATCGATGCTCAAGTATGTCCACCTCTTGATAGCATCAAGTCTGTTTGCTATAATAGCACAGCTCAGTGAAGCGATCAAGCGAGGGAAGGGAAGGATGGGGACAGCGGGGAGGAAGACCTAAACAAGAAAAAGAGAAACACACAATTTATAATACTGTATAAACGTTTCTACTATCTCTCTCTCTACCTCACACTCTACTAGTATTAAGCAAGAACACAATATATATTACCTGTAAAGGAAAAGAACGTTACAGCGGTGCACACCAATGAACATACACTCTCACTCTCTGCAGCATAGGAATGTGACCCGTAAATTCTAGATGCCACTGAGCAAGTATATGCCAACATATGCCTGAACCACGCTTCACAGGGACTGTATGAGGGAATCAGGGGCATCTCAACCACAGTGCCCTGTAGGTAAGGCAGATAAAAAGCGAGAAAACCATGTTAACATCACACATGGAAATCATACGGTGTTATTATAGTCATAAAATGCACACCATTTCACCACTGCACCATTTCTCAGTTGAAATGACAGTTTGAGCAATAAAGTTTCGTGAAGGATAAATGAAAGGTGTTGTTCCTTCTCCCCGCATGAGCATATGATCAGGCTCAGCCAACGGGGGAAAGGATAGAAGAAAGGTTAAACGTACAACGAAGTCCCTACCACTTGCAATAGCTACAAACGTGTGCCTTTCCAACAGGGAGGAACTCAGTTGCAGTAATCCATTTTTAAGGATACAAATTATCCAATAGAAAAATGCCCGCAATGAATAGTAAGTTACTTAATTCCAAATAAAAGAGCGGGATATGGAAGTGATTTAAAAGTTGTTTCACGAGGATTCTCGTTGAGTTGAGAGAATCGTAATGGCCTCCAAATGGGAAATATCATCAGAGCAAAGTTGATGCAACCGCACCCTTACCAGACCGTGACCCACACAGCAGGACAAGAAGCACCTCCTCGCTCTGAGACTCCGGCTGCAGAATAATCGGCAACACCGAGGGAGATGGAAGCAAAGATAACGCTTCCTGTTTCCCGCAACATTGATGTCAATGCCGCTAGGGATCCCGGGCACTGTAGTGTCTAGTCCTTCCTCAATCTTGCCCGCCCACGCTCAGGACTCGGACAGTGTTCACGGTGCGTTCCAAAACGCAACCGTGACAGAAACAGGCCCTACTTCTCTCAATGACACATGGTTTATAGTCAACAATAGACACCCTTTTACCTAGTGGGTAGCCAATGCTATGCAAAGACACAGCGTCAAAGACTGGTCAGAAGTTACTATTATTTACAAGGAATATATTTCTTGGAACATGATCAAAACTCAATCTTTCCCCCTTTTTAAAAATATTTCAGCACTGACCTCTCAAACACCATAGACAAACTCATAAGACTAAACATCATGTATTATTCACCAGGAAAGAGCAACTCCTTTGATGACACTATAACTGAAATAAACCTAAATGAATAGCATTGTTATTTCTCCATAATCATCATAGCTGCTAAATCCTAGGGTCTTGCCCAGATGTAAAACTCTCCAGTGATGCCCGTATTAATATCATAGCAAACTGCAGTTGAATGCTATATAGGAAATGCTAGACATTTCCTCCACACTCAATAGCTAAAGAGTACACTCTGAGGAATGATCATCTCTAGAACTGAATGATAAGAGATACATTACTCACTCCACTCCCTAAGACCTGACTTTCACCCATCAACACTGCTCTTCATGCTGCTGTCCAGCTTATATGAGAAGTGGGTATAACCACTTCTAAACAATCATGGCCTCTCAGAAGTGGCTACAAATTGAATCTCAAATTACTAACTACATGACTATTCGCACTTGTACAGTACCACGAGTAAGCACCCTGTTGGAAAGTGGATTGTTAGTAGTGATAAGTAGTGACTTACCACTAGTAATAAGGCAAAAAACACAATACAAGGTTCAGACAAGGTCTCAATAAAATCATTCACTTGCTCAACCCTTGGTAGCTGGCATCGAACAGGTGTGTAAAGCATTTAAAAATACCAATACATATAAAAAGTAAGACACAACACACAATAAAAATCCAACTCCAATTTATAAAAAGAGATTACAGTTGTATGAACAAATAGACACCAAAATGACAAAAATCCAATATAGGGAACTGGAGATATGAATTTTTAAAGAATAAACACATTATAGTGCTTAAAAACATATAGTGCCACTTTGGGACTTCTGGTGGCGCTTGACCAGGACAAAGTGAAAGTTTGAGGCCGACCACAATGGAGCCTTGGTCTGATACACTGAGCGCGAGGGCTCAGTCAAAATATTAACTTCACACTTAGTTGATTTTCTGGAGCTTTTTCCCTTGACGTTGAGCAAGGTACTTAGTCAGGCCCAATTCTGTGCGAGTTCACCGGCTTGACTTTCTGTGAGGCCCCGGTCAAATCCTGGAAGTCTGGAGCTCTGGAGCTTTCAGCGGGATGAACCTGAAATCCAGGCTGGGTCGTAGTTGAAGGTAGCCGGCTTGACTCTTGACGTCAAGTCGGTCCCCTTATGGAGCTTTTTCCAAAAGTTGCTCCAAACTTCTGCAAACTTCCGGAACTTCTTCCTGAAGTTTCTCTTGAGGGTTCAAAGTGTCCAAAACCCAAATCCAAGGGTCTGGAATCTCCTAGATGGTCCTTGGGATGTGTGGACCACAATTCCCACAATGCACCTGGCCAAATCTTTAAAAGTCCACTGGAGCACTCCAGGATGGGGACTCTTGGTGGAGATGATGGAAGTGGGCTCTGTTAAACTTTAGCTTGTAAGGAGTCCACTCCTTAGACTTTCAGAGTCAGGCAAAGTCCTTCTGGTGCTGAGTCCCACAGTGTGCGGTCTTGGTGACTGCAGTCCTGTTGGTGCAGGCCAGGGAGTCAGGAGGGCAGTACTTCTTCTTCTTATCTTTTCAGGCAGAAGGTCTGAGGAGTTATGCAGCTATCCCATATGTATTCACAGTTTCTGGGTGTCAAGCAGGGGGGCACCCCTGACCAATCGGAAGCAGGGTGCCACCCAGGTATGGCATATTCTTGGCCGAGAAAGCACCATTCTCTCAAAATCAAACATGGAGGAAATCTCTCCAGAGGAGCTGGATTCGGCTAAGCCTCTTCTTAATCTAATTACTGAGGCTCCTGTGTAGCTGGGGGTGCAGGATGTGGGGGGGGGTCTGTCTGTGCTATCCTAAAGTGTCATTCTCTCTTTGAAGACCAGTTTGGCTCCCCTATCCCCTTCCTGTCTTTTGACTTCTGCCGCCAAAGTTCTCCACTGTCTACTCTGACAGGACACTTCACACCTCATCAAGCAGTTCTGGCTCAGCCTGGAAATGCTGGTCAATCAGGAGAGGGCACTAGAAAACTGGATTTTGGCTCACAGAAAAGCAAGTTTATTAACTTATTTTCTGTAATAGTTATTATACATTTAACTGGGGCAAGTTGTTGGATTTTTCTCAACTATCAATTTTATACCTTGGAGTATATTCTTCGATGGCTCCTATCAATATTTATATTTAAAAAAAGTATTACAATGTTAGCCCATGGGGGCATTCACTACAATGGGGGAAAACTGAATTGGAAGTTTTTCCCTCACCTGGGCTTATAAAACATCTTTAATAATGTCCATGCTTATAGTTACGAGGCACCCTACCCTGGGGGCATCTAGGGGAGACCTTGAGGGGGAATTATATGTAATAATAAGGTACATTAATACTTTGGAAGTACCTTTAAATCCAAAGCTGGATTTGCATATCATTTCAATTATAAAAGCAGCCTGCAAGGTAGGGCTGGGTTTTAAAATGACAGCGGTCGCCACAGTAGCACACTCTCCAGTGCAAGAAATCTACTGGGCTGTTAAACCTCCCTGCACTATTATATACTAGGGACGTATAGGTAGTTTGAATCCCCCATGCCATATTATTTACTAGGGTCTTGCAGGGGTCTGCCATTGCCAATTGTAAATATACCAAATTACTATGTATTTTTTTCACAGAGCACAGGCCCTGGGTCTGGTTAGCAGAGCCCAGGGCATATTCTTAGTCAGGAAACCAGCATCCAGTGGTCAAAATGGGGGCAGAAATGCAGGGGTACACTGCAAACAGGTCCTGATTTCTCACACACCCCACAATATATGCCACATAAACCATCTTTGGTAGAAAGGATCATCAAGAAGAAAATCTATCCTCAAAGACTTAAGCTCCACGTTCAAGAAATATTCTCCCTTTAAGGGCTCCATTGCTTGTAATGCCCCTAAGATTTGGAGCACTTGTTCAGTCAACCTTTATATTGCTACCTCCCTGAAAAAAATCAGGCTGGGCATAAAGAGCCAGGTACTACATACTTACTGCAATCCAGCATGACATATCTCAGAAATGCGTTTTGTACTGAAACCCTGGATTCGGTTTTGTGATATCAACATATCTAACCAACTGGACATTTAATGCTATAAATCATAGTCTTTATTATATTTCTGACAAAATAAAATGTACCGTATTACATGTTTATGCATTATCTATTGAGCATCTGTTCACTGCATGTTCCCTCTTTGCACAGATTAGTGCCTCATCTCTATGCCCTCACTCTGTGAAGTGCCCTCTCTTCCCTGATTAGGTTCACGATCGCACTACGGAAAAAAACAATTAAATACTTTTAGAAAACAAAACATTTTTCCTTTCATGTTTAGAATGTGTTGCCCTTTCACAATCAGTACAAATGCTTTCCTGCGCACCACTAAAAACCCTTCCCCCAATTCTGTCATTTAGTTTCCACTAATCAGTAGGAACTGCACGTTTGCAGACAACATAAACTTAGGATGGTGCCAGACTGATTCCATGCACCTCCACAGGATATGTTGTCCCTTCGACCAGATAGCTCACAGTGCCACTGTTAGCCTCCCTAAGCTTAAGCAAGGAGCACACAGTTCTGGCAACTACTGAACATGACAACCCTGTTCCTTCAGGAACCGTGGACACAGATCTAGAACACTCATGCTCTCTTTTGCTCACAGAAATATACAAAGAATACACAAAGGGACATTTTTCTATATTTATTGAACCATAGTGATTCTTGTATAGAAAATATGTGGTGCAATGATTAATAGGCAGAAGCAGACAAAAGTTCTATTGAGTGTCAAAATAATGAATAATACGAAGAGTTCCACCATCTTGTTGAGAAACCTTATATATGCATACATATACAGTATTATAACATTTGAGCATGCTCCTATGATGCAAACCCTAACCTACGAGTCTAGGGTGTGAATATATGGTCTGTGAAGATACTCCCTTCAGGATGATCTAACCTCTTTACCTGGTGGGTAAGAATGTAGGACCCTGTCTTGGTCACAAACTGGACACCTCTCACAGAGAAGTCAGTCAGCTGGTAGGCGAAAGCTTCAGCATGCAGGGACCCCTCGAAGTCAGCAAAAGCGTCTACTCTGATTGTATTTGGAAACAAAATGATATATATAGAAAGGGGCATCCTTGCCTCGGACCGTGATTGTGATCAGGCTGCCTATTTGTATTCCACAGATAGCTGTGTCGCCATATGGACGTAATAGCAGACACATTTGTATCACACACGTGAAGGTCTTGCACATAATGCCAAGGCAGTATGATATTGTTCTCACAAAGTTCTTTGTGTCAGCAAGGTCAGTATTTCTTAGAAATGAACCAAACTGTCACAAATGCGTGTCAAAAGTTGATGTGACAAAGTGAAGGCAACGTTAGGAAAAGACTGTGTACATGTAAAATGGCACTATTTCCTACCACGCCTAACCCGGGCACATGACAATTCATGACACCATTTTACATTTAAACAACTTGTCGTACCCCTACCTACCTTTAACATGCTTTTCTGCCCCATAGCACTTTCTCAATGCATGATAGTTTATGATTGAGTCCATACAACAAACATACTTGCATGCTATTTTTTCAGAGCACAACACCTCATTAACATTTTTATGTTATATAGTTTATTCACTTCCAAGTCTTTCAAACAGTGGCCAACGCAACCATGGGTGGTCCTATTGATGAAATATGTCTGTTTGCTTTCTGCGCTGAGTGGAAACTCTTTCATCCCCAGCCCAGCTCAAAGTGTGTCCCTTGTGTAATTCTGCATAAATATGGCTAGCCTGGCCCTACCTCTGACACTCCTTCATTTTCACGGCAAAGACAAGGGTGGATTGTGGAGAATAAAGTGGAAGTAGTTCTGCCTGTGCTGTCTGCGGTGCACATCACGAGTTCCCTGCATGCACAGTGACACACTGTTCTATTTCCTGTAGTGAAACAGCTCCACGAATCTATTCCCATTTAAATGCTACCCAGGTCGCTTGAGTTATCTTGGCGGCTAAGGGGGATATTCACAAGAACGTGTGCTAAATGTAGGAGAGTAGGATCTGCTTCACATGGGTAACCCCACTTTTTTGCTGATGCTTCACTGTTTTTCGACCTTAGTCTGGCTGGGGCCCTGCTAATCAGAACCCCATCCTAGCTGCTTCCTCTCTAAAATGGTTTCCATGTGCCTTAGGCACATCTCTGATTGGAATCTGGAGTGCCCTTATAAGTCCCTAGTATATGTATACTATGTACCCAGGGCATAGGTACCTCAGAGGCCTACCAGGGGCTGCAGCATGTATTGTGCCACCCCTGGAAGGCCATCCAAACTGACACCACAGGTCTGCTACTGCAGCCTGGGTAAGGTGGTGCATGCACCCCTTACTGTGATATAGGCTACCTATATCACTATATACATACACACATATAAACCTATAAGTCACTCCTATGGCAGGCCTTATCAATCCTGAAGGCAGAGTGCGTGGTTCCTATGTGAGAGGGTGCCCCTGCATGAGCAGGGCCCCTCTGCAGCGTTCGGAGACCCTTCTCTGATGCTGTTTGTAGTGCAGCCTGACCATATACTCTTAAGCGCTTTATAACCTCGCGTTAAATGCTAACTTTGGGATGGCTGCACGGAAACATGTCGTGTTTGGTGTCAAACATCTTGGAATACTACCCCCCGCCAGTTCTGGTGGCGGGGTAGCATTCCACCCTTCTAGAGGGAAAGACATGTACACACCGGTATGCCCGGTACTGACTTTCCAAGCCCTGGCATCACAAAATGGATGCCGCTGCCACAGACACGAGTCTGGCCTCCTGCTGCTGACCGAAACTCCGGCAGGGGAGGCCTGGACAATAGGTTTCCTGTCCCAGGGAGGTGTGACCACCTCCCCAGACAGGATAGTGTGTATTGGGGCTGGGCGGGAGCACTCTCGGGTGATTTGAAGTCCTGCACTGGGGGCACATTTGGTGTCCCTGTGCATACCCCAGTTCAAACCGGATCAGGGGCTTCCAGCCCCTGCTTTGGCGCGAACTGGACAAAGGGAAAGGGTGTAGCCACCCCTCTGCCCTGACCCACCCATAGGTGGGACCACAGAGTAAGTCCAACCCCTAAACTTAGTATAAGTATGGGACCCCAGTCCTTAGGACTTTAGATTATCCCTGGACGAAACTCTGACACAGAATCCTGGACCTTCGACGCTCTACTTAAAGATTAGAGGACAGAAGAATCTCCCTTGGGGTCAAGGAGTGACTCCCCTGCTTGGCAGGCACCAAAGAAGCAATTGTCCGGTCTGCATCGCCGAAGCTCCCGTCGGACGCCGAAGTCTTTGCATCACCAGAGGTGGATTTCCAGACTTCGCCGAGGCTGCCCTGAGTCCCCAGCAAAGCTGAGGCCCGTAGCTGTCGTGGGTAATGTGGAACCGTGACCCCTAGACACCGCACGCATTTGCAAGTGCATCCTCTTCTGGGTCTCCCATGAAGTCGTGCTTTGGGCTCCAAGTAGCCCCAGCCTCCAGCACCAACTGCACCGAAGATCACTGGCCTCCACTCCACGAGTGTCCTGTGATCCAGCTCCACGTGCACCGTCTTGAGGCTCCTTCGCGGTCGCTAGCCCGTTGGCTAGTAGCCCTTCACGAAGGCCAATCTTTTTCTACTTGGGCTTCCTGGTTGCTCCAGGCTTGTTCTCACTTACCCTTGCTGGGTGAGTCCCTCAGACCTTGCTGGTCTGCACAATCATCAATCTTCATCTTCATCAAGACTTGCCGTTGCCAAGGCTTGTTGGGTCCAATCCGGTCGCCGACACCTCAGCACTCGACAGACATCATGTACCAGCCTGAATCCTGCTTCTGGTTGCCAACAACGCCTCCTGGACCTCGTGGCTGAAGAGTCAAGACGACCATCAACCTACCTGAAGCACTCGACATCGGTGGGCATCTGCTCATCGCCTTCCTGGTCACTGGCTAGTGACCCAGACTCTGTCCCCTCTGCTTTCAGGTTCTTCAGATCTCCGATCCACCCTTGGATCCACCCGGACACTTTTCACTTGGTCGCCAGCAGCACTTTGCAGCAGATCGCCATTCAAATTGACGACGAAACCCGACCCCGAAAGGCACCTATGCACCCGGCTTCCCTTGGTGAGGTAACAAGAGTACTCCAGTGCTCCCGTGGGTAGAGACTCTAGAACGACCTAGTTCTCAAAGGGTTTGCTCCAAGTCCTTCTTTAAGTGTCCCTTTTCTTTAAATTCCAAACCCCGACTTTCTCCATAGAAGTTAACGGCGATTCGCGGCTGTGTTACTACACTGCACGCGTCCCCCTTGGGTCCCCTGTGTCACTATCTTGGGTGGTTCCTTGTGGTCCAAGCACTTCTAGAGGCTCTAGGCCTAGTGTCTAGCTCAGTTGTGGTTCTTATACCACTTTATTGGTATATGGTTTGGTACGCCCCTAGGGCCCAAACGTGTATTTGTGCTATTACTGTGTTTAAATAACTTATAACTTATGTACTTCGAACTCTAGCCTCATAAAGAGACTAGAGGGGTGTGTTTAGTAATAAATACATATATTTTGAATATATACCTGGTGTGGAGCTCTTTCATTTGGTCACTCAAGAGATTATAGACTGGTAAAACAAGCTGCTTTACATTCCTTCAAGACTTAGCCTGAAGGCTGCTCTCCATAGCTACCACTAGGATAGCTTTCAATAAAGGTTGTCTTTAACCTATCTCCAATAAGGGGTTGTTTGGACTGGTGCAAGGTGCCCACTATAATTAGTGGACAGCATATGCCAGGCCAACTTCTCACATTGGAGTGCAGCGTGTGGGATTCCAGCTTGCTATTGTTTTACCAGATAATCTCAATTGAATTGATCAACTGAAAACCACTAAAGGTACCTAAGGTACATATAAATTAAGCTTAGTATACAGTAAGTTCTACTGAACTTAGAGTTATGTGTTAAGGGACAGCACACCCTTTCTACAACTCAAGAGAGTTTAGTAGGCCACACTAGAGTAGGTAGTGCATACACCACACCTCACTAGTAATGTCTTCAAAGCCAGGACCCAGTGAGTCCTTGCCAGAAGCCAGTGGGCTTCTTCCTCCAAGTATGATAAACTCCCATTCTTGGAATTGAGAGCATTATGCAATACTAGGAAGTTGAAGGCAGGCAAAGTGCTAGCACCCAACACCTCAGGGAGGTGTTACTAGCTGATGATCTCAGCAGGCCCCTAAGGTCTGAAGGGGTAGGCAAAGAGAGTGGGGCAGAAGATGAAGGAGGGGCCAGGGGTGAAGAAACCCAGGACCCCCCCTCTGAAACTGGCCAGGAAGGTGAAAATGACCTTGTCCTGGAAAATCCAATTCCTCCTGTGGAGGAGGAGGAGGGAGAGGATCAGACTGACCTCCCCTTTGTCCCCCCAGGAAGAGTTCTGAGTGTGCCCAGAAGGTCTAGGTCTCCTTCTCAGGAGTCTAACCACTCTGACACCTCAATAGGGTCCTCTGTCTCCTCTCATAGGAGGGAATCCTCTAATGAGAGAAGAAAGAGACTGATTCAATATGAGCAAACTCAGCTTGAACTCAGGAAACAGCAATTGGCTATAGACAGGGAGTCCCTAGATCTCTATAGAGAGAGACAAAAGTTGGGACTAGAGTCCCATGGTGGCAGCAGTTTCCCCAAAGATAGGGAAAGGTCTTATGACCATAGAAACCTGAGCAAGATTGTCCCTCCCTACCAGAGTGGGGATGTCATCCACAAATGGATAACTGCTCTAGAGAGGGCCTGTAAAGTACAGAGGGTCCCTCAGACAAAGGTAGAGACAAGCTCCTCACTGTTAGAGAGGAGGATGCTGATAATTACAAAGTCTTGAAGAGTGCTCTAATTGATGGGTTTGGCCTAATCACTGAACAATACAGGTTAAAGTTCAGGGATACCCAAAAGCACAGACTCAAGACTGGGTAGACTTTGTTGATTGTTCTGCCAAGGCTCTGGAAGGTTGGTTATTGGGCAGTAAGGTATGTGACTTCACAGGATTGTACAATCTGATAATGAGGGAGCAGATTCTTAATAACTGTCAAAATCAGCTGTTGCATCAGCACCTGGTAGACTCTGATCTGACCTCTCCCCAAGAATTGGGAAAGAAGGCAGACAAATGGGTCAGAACCAGGGTGAAGCAGAAGGTACAGAACCAAGGTGGTGACCCTAAGAAGCAAGATTCGAAAACCTCTGATAAGGGTGGGGAGAAGGGTAAAGATCAAAAGTCTTCACAAGGCCCCCAAAAATCTTCTTCAGGTGGGGATTCACAGTCTACCAAAGGGAAAGGCCAAAGAAAACCATGGTGCAAGGTCTGTAAGCAAAAGACCCACTGGACCATTGATTGCACCAAGTCCAAAGACTCGACTCCAGCCCCCACCAATGTCCCTAAGGCACCTGCTCCCCCTAGTGCAGTTACAGTTGGTGGTGGGAGTACTACAGCCAAGGGTTTAGTAGGGTTGACCCTGGGTACTGAGATGGGCTCTGACCTAGTCAGAGAACTCACTCAGGCTGTCCTAGTCTGTGATGGAGGCATGGATATGACCTCCTCTATGAGTCCCAGTAATCTGGGCAAGTACAGACAACAGCCTTTAATCAATGGACGAGAGGCTTTGGCATTTAGGGACACAGGGGCAAGTGTCACCATGGTGACACAAGACCTTGTGAATCCTGGGCAAGTTATACTTGGTGAGATGTACCAAGTGACCAATGCTAGCAATGTCAGAACAGACCATACTCTGGCAGTTGTTAACTTCTCCTGGGGAGGGGTAACTGGCCTTAAGAAGGTTGTGGTAAGTGCAGACCTACCAGTTGAATGCTTGCTTGGCAATGACTTAGAAACTTCAGCTTGGGCAGAAGTGGAGCTCAGGACCCATGCAGAAATGCTGGGGATCCCTGCAGATGTGTTTGCTGTGACCAGGTCACAAGCCAAAATGTCTAGCACTGAACAGGCCTTGGATTCTGGAATAATGGACCAAGTGCCTTCCAAGAGGAGGAGTAGTAGGGTAAAGGCAGTGCCTTCCCCCTTGGCTCAGAAGGAAGATCAGTCCCTTGAGGGGGATGATCTCAGTTCTGAGGAAGGAACTGTCCCAGAGGAGCTTGAACCTGAACAGGTTGAGTTCTTGGGGACAGGGGGACCTTCCAGGGCAGATCTGAGCCAGGAGCAGCATAGCTGCCCCTCTCTTGAACCCCTCAGACAGCAAGCTGCTGCTGAGGCTGCTGGGAAAGCTAGTGGTCCCCATACTGTGTATTGGGATGATGGACTCTTGTACTCAGAGTGTAGAGACCCCAAGCCTGGTGCTACCAGGAGGTTGGTTATACCTCTGAAGTTCAGGGGCTTCCTATTGACCCTAGCCCATGATATTCCCTTAGCAGGTCACCTGGGCCAGAACAAGACTTGGGACAGAATTGTCCCTCACTTTCACTGGCCCCACATGTCTGAAGACACCAAGGAGTTTTGTCGCTCCTGTGTAACCTGCCAGGCCAGTGGCAAGGCAGGTGGCACTACAAAGGCCCCCTGATACCACTACCTGTGGTGGGGGTTCCCTTTGAAAGGGTGGGGATTGACATTGTTGGTCCCATGGATCCCCAAACAGCATCTGGGCACAGGTTTATCCTGGTGGTAGTGGATCATGCCACCAGGTACCCAGAGGCTATTCCCCTTAGGACCACTACAGCACCTGTGGTGGCAAGGGCCCTCCTAGGAATTTTCTCAAGAGTGGGCTTTCCTAAGGAGGTTGTATCAGACAGGGGTGCTAACTTTATGTCTGGATACTTAAAAGCAATGTGGAAGGAGTGTGGAGTGACTTACAAGTTCACCACACCCTATCACCCACAATGCAATGGTTTAGTTGAGAGATTCAACAAAACCTTAAAGGGCATGATTAAAGGGCTCCCAGAAAAGCATAGGCGAAGATGGGACATACTCTTGCCCTGCCTTTTATTTGCATACAGGGAGGTGCCTCAAAAGGGGGTTGGCTACAGCCCTTTTGAACTTTTGTTTGGTCACCCTGTCAGGGGTCCCCTGTGCTTGGTGAAGGAAGGATGGGAGTTACCTCTCAAGCCCCCAAAGCAAGATATAGTGGACTACGTACTTGGTCTCCGCTCCCGGATG
Organism: Calotriton arnoldi; assembly: GCA_963921515.1. Lineage (NCBI taxonomy): Eukaryota > Metazoa > Chordata > Amphibia > Caudata > Salamandridae > Calotriton > Calotriton arnoldi. The sequence continues at coordinate 595,273 of CAWUFW010002773.1, forward strand.
GCTGAGTATATGAAAAAGGCAACTAAAAACCTTGAGGCTAGCCAGGAACTTCAAAAGGCCTGGCATGACCAAAAGGCTGTACTGACTGTTTATCAGCCAGGACAGAAGGTGTGGGTGTTGGAGCCAGTGGCCCCAGCAGCTCTCCAAGACAAATGGAGTGGACCCAACACCATTGTTGAGCAGAAGGGTGAGGTTACCTACTTAGTAGACCTAGGAACACCCAGGAGTCCCCACAGGGATCTCCATGTCAACAGGTTAAAACCATATGTGGACAGGGCAGACATGGGCTTGCTCATGGCTACTGATGTGGGACAGGAGGAAGAGAGTGACCCACTCCCTGACCTGCTCTCACAGAACCCTGATGATGGGTCAGTGGATGGTGTAGCCTTGGCAGGCAGCCTCACTCCCCAGCAGCAAACTGATTGTAGACAGGTGCTCAATCAGTTCAGACACATGTTCTCACTGACTCCAAGTCAGACCACCTGGTGCACTCATGAAGTGGACACTGGGGACAGTCTGCCTATTAAAAATAAGATTTATAGGCAACCTGACCATGTCAGGGACTGTATCAGGACAGAAGTCCAGAAAATGTTGGATTTGGGAGTTATTGAACCCTCAGATAGCCCTTGGGCTAGTCCAGTGGTCCTTGTGCCAAAACCTCACACCAGTGGTGGGAAAAGAGAGATGAGGTTTTGTGTGGACTACAGGGGTCTCAGTGCAGTCACTAGGCCTGATGCACATCCAATACCAAGGGCAGATGAGCTAATAGACACTTTGGCCTCAGCCAAGTATCTAAGCACATTTGACTTGACACCTGGTTACTGGCAGATCAGACTAGCTGATGATGCAAAGCCAAAAACAGCATTCTCAACCCCTAGTGGGCATTATCAATTTGTGGTGATGCCCTTTGGTCTGAAGAATGCACCTGCCACTTTTCAGAGGCTGGTGAATACAGTCCTTACAGGTCTGGAAGCCTATAGTGCAGCATATCTAGATGATATTGCTGTCTTTAGCTCCACCTGGGAGGATCACCTGGTCCACCTCAGAAATGTTTTACAGGCCCTGCAAAAGGCAGGCCTGACTATCAAGGCCACCAAGTGCCAGATAGGGCAGAGTCAGGTTGTGTACCTGGGCCACCTTGTGGGTGGAGGCCAGGTTCAACCCTTGCAGAGCAAGATCCAGACCATCATGGACTGGACTGCTCCAACTACCCAGACTCAGGTGAGAGCATTCTTAGGCCTGACTGGGTACTTTAGGAGATTTGTCAAGGGGTATGGATCAATAGTGACACCCCTGAATGACTTAACTTCCAAGAAAATGCCCAAAAAGGTTCAGTGGACAGTTAGCTGTCAAAAGGCATTTGATGACCTGAAGCAGGCCATGTGCACTGCTCCCATTCTACAGAGTCCTGATTACTCCAAGAAGTTCATTGTTCAAACTGATGCATCTGAATTGGGGGTAGGGGCCTTACTGTCACAATTGAATGAAGAAGGTCAGGATCAGCCAGTAGCTTTCATTAGCAGAAGGCTGACCCCTAGAGAGAAACGTTGGTCAGCCATTGAGAGGGAGGCCTTTGCTGTGGTCTGGGCTCTGAAGAAGTTGAGGCCATACTTGTTTGGTACTCACTTCCTTGTTCAAACAGACCATAAGCCCCTCTTATGGCTAAAACAAATGAAGGGTGAAAACCCCAAACTGCTTAGGTGGTCCATTTCCCTACAGGGGATGGACTTCACAGTGGAACATAGACCTGGGAGTAACCATGCCAATGCAGATGGACTCTCTAGGTACTTCCACTTAGAACATGAAGACTTAACTGGGCAAGGTTAGTTTAATGTCCCTACGTTTGGGGGTTGTGTAGGAGAGTAGGATCTGCTTCACATGGGTACCCCCACTTTTTGCTGATGCTTCACTGTTTTTCGACATTAGTCTGACTGGGGCCCTGCTAATCAGAACCCCATCCTAGCTGCTTCCTCTCTAAAATGGTTTCCATGTGCCTTAGGCACATCTCTGATTGGAATCTGGAGTGCCCTTATAAGTCCCTAGTATATGGTATACTATGTACCCAGGGCATAGGTACCTCAGAGGCCTACCAGGGGCTGCAGCATATTGTGCCACCCCTGGAAGGCCATCCAAACTGACACCACATGTCTGCTACTGCAGCCTGGGTAAGGTGGTGCATGCACCCCTTACTGTGATATAGGCTACCTATATCACTATATACATACACACATATAAACCTATAAGTCACTCCTATGGCAGGCCGTATCAATCCTGAAGGCAGAGTGCGTGGTTCCTATGTGAGAGGGTGCCCCTGCATGAGCAGGGCACCTCTGCAGCGTTCGGAGACCCTTCTCTGATGCTGTTTGTAGTGCAGCCTGACCATATACTCTTAAGCGCATTATAACCTCGCGTTAAATGCTAACTTTGGGATGGCTACACGGAAACATGTCGTGTTTGGTGTCAAACATCTTGGAATACTACCCCCCCGCCAGTTCTGGCGGCGGGGGTAGCATTCCACCCTTCTAGAGAGAAAGACATGTACACACCGGTATGCCCGGTACTGACTTTCCAAGCCCTAGCATCACAAAATGGATGCCGCTGCCACAGACACAAGTCTGGCCTCCTGCTGCTGACCGAAACTCCGGCAGGGGAGGCCTGGACAATAGGTTTCCTGTCCCAGGGAGGTGTGACCACCTCCCCAGACAGGATAGTGTGTATTGGGGCTGGGCGGGAGCACTCTCGGGTGATTTGAAGTCCTGCACTGGGGGCACATTTGGTGTCCCTGTGCATACCCCAGTTCAAACCGGATCAGGGGCTTCCAGCCCCTGCTTTGGCGCGAACTGGACAAAGGGAAAGGGGTGTAGCCACCCCTCTGCCCTGACCCACCCATAGGTGGGACCACAGAGTAAGTCCAACCCCTAAACTTAGTATAAGTATGAGACCCCAGTCCTTAGGACTTTAGATTATCCCTGGACGAAACTCTGACACAGAATCCTGGACCTTCGATGCTCTACTTAAAGATTAGAGGACAGAAGAATCTCCCTTGGGGTCAAGGAGTGACTCCCCTGCTTGGCAGGCACCAAAGAAGCAATTGTCCGGTCTGCATCGCTGAAGCTCCAGTCGGACGCCGAAGTCTTTGCATCACCAGAGGTGGATTTCCAGACTTCCCCGAGGCTGCCCTGAGTCCCCAGCAAAGCTGAGGCCCGTAGCTGTCATGGGTAACGTGGAACCGTGACCCCTGGACACTGCACGCATTTGCAAGTACATCCTCTTCTGGGTCTCCCACGAAGCCGTACTTTGGGCTTCGAGTAGCCCCAGCCTCCAGCACCAACTGCACCGAAGATCACTGGCCTCCACTCCACGAGTGTCCTGTGAGCCAGCTCCACGTGCACTGTCTTGAGGCTCCTTCGTGGTCGCTAGCCCGTTGGCTAGTAGCCCTTCACGAAGGCCAATCTTTTTCTACTTGGGCTCCCTGGTTGCTCCAGGCTTGCCCTCACTTATCCTTGCTGGGTGAGTCCCTCAGACCTTGCTGGTTTGCACAATCGTCAATCTTTGTCTTCATCGAGACTTGCCGTTGCCAAGGCTTGTTGGGTCCAATCCGGTCGCCGACACCTCAGCACTCGACAGACATCGTGTACCAGCCCGAATCCTGCTCCTAGTTGCCGACAACACCTCCTGGACCTCGTGGCTGAAGAGTCAAGATGACCGTCAACCTACCTGAAGCACTCGACATCGGTGGGCATCTGCTCATCGCCTTCCTGGTCACTGGCTAGTGACCCAGACTCTGTCCCCTCTGCTTTCAGGTTCTTCAGATCTCCGATCCACCCTTGGATCCACCCGGACACTTTTCACTTGGTCGCCAGCAGCACTTTGCAGCAGATCACCATTCAAATCGACGACGAAACCCGACCCCGAAAGGCACCTATGCACCCGGCTTCCCTGGGTGAGGTAACAAGAGTACTCCGGTGCTCCCATGGGTAAAGACTCTAGAACGACCTAGTTCTCAAAGGGTTTGCTCCAAGTCCTTCTTTAAGTGTCCCTTTTCTTTAAATTCCAAACCGCGACTTTCTCCATAGAAGTTAACGGCGATTCGCGGCTGTGTTACTACACTGAACGCGTCCCCCGTGGGTCCCCTGTGTCACTACCTTGGGTGGTTCCTTGTGGTCCAAGCACTTCTAGAGGCTCTAGGCCTAGTGTCTAGCTCAGTCGTGGTTCTTATACCACTTTATTGGTATATGGTTTGGTACGCCCCTAGGGCCCAAACGTGTATTTGTGCTATTACTGTGTTTAAATAACTTATAACTTATGTACTTCGAACTCTAGCCTCATAAAGAGACTAGAGGGGTGTGTTTAGTAATAAATACATATATTTTGAATATATACCTGGTGTGGTGCTCTTTCATTTGGTCACTCAAGAGATTATAGACTGGTAAAACAAGCTGCTTTACATTCCTTCAAGACTTAGCCTGAAGGCTGCTCTCCATAGCTACCACTAGGATAGCTTTCAATAAAGGTTATCTTTAACCTATCTCCAATAAGGGGTTGTTTGGACTAGTGCAAGGTGCCCACTATAATTAGTGGACAGCATATGCCAGGCCAACTTCTCACACTAAACATCTAAAAAAAATGTTCAACGCAACTTTACACATCGCAGCCGATCACAGGAAAATAACCCAGTGTCAACGTGGAATTCACAACACGGCGGTACCATGCGATAGTCCCCCGAAAACGCGGCCAATGTCCGCGAATCAATCACCGCGACCGTGATAAAAACACAAACCTCAACGCGAAAAATCATGCGATGAGCCAAAGCGCGATGAGGAAATCAGCGATAAGCAGCGAGAGGCCAGCAAAACCCACGCGTAATGCGGGAAAAAGCACAAGAACAGCATACGGAAAATGCCACCACAAACGAAATCAACTGCGGAGTACCACGGACGCACCCTGACCGACTGCAGAGGACAACATGATCCCCACAATCCCCATGGAGGAACACCCAGGAATACAGGGCACGTGGAAGGGCAATGAGAAGAGGAAGAGGAAGACGGGGTACAGTCTACAGGAAAACCACATGATCACCAGGGATGAGACAGAACACCACCACCAACTGTACATCACCTCCAATGTGTCATTGGCAACAAAGAGGCAAAGATGGCACACCACCTCGGACCATGTGAATGCCGCCGCATGGCAGAGGAGGACAATGGAAGAGCACAAGAGGCGCTGGACTGATGTGAATGGCAAAACCAAGCCGAAACTCGCTGCCAACACGAAAGCAGCAACGCACCCCGGAGGAGGGGGGCAGCAGAACACCAGGAGCTGAATGACATGCAGAAGATGGTGGCCACATTCACCAGTCTGGAGACAGTGACATGAGTTGGTGATCTGGACACTGCCCAACATGACCCAATATCACATCAACATGGTGCGTAGCGACCTGGGAGTGGGGGGACGGGTGGAGATGGGCACAATGGCACACATGCACAATCCAGCAGGGCACACTGCACACCCACAATGACTCTGGTTCATGTCCCTGATCCCACAGGAACACTCCAGCACACACACAAACACCAAGTAGTCCCACGAACAGCCTGTGCCCAAAGGGGCACCCACCCAACATATCAACAGTCACACAACCAACACATGCCCACGTGCGAACATGCAAACATGCACATACATCAGCCACACTGACAATGCAAGAGACACCACATGACCAGTAGCTTGGCTGCACTCCTAACATCATGGCAATGTACACGGCACGACACTGAGGTGGCTGAGTGCGGACAACACCCGAAAAGGAGCAGGTCACACTCGCACACAACTACCTGCACAAACAACCCCTTACGTCAACGACACATCTGCGGACAAACCATGCCCAAGAGTCACAACTCGACAAAGAGCACAAGTTACCCAAGTCTGCAACATCTAAGCACCCTGGAAGCACAGAACTGACAGGCACACCGCATGAAAGCGATCAGTGGCAGACAAATCAGAGCCGCAGGAGCGAATCACCCACCGTGCAGCATACGCACATAAGTATAAGTGCACCTCGACATTGACAACATCCCGGTACAAACAGCAACACCTCCACAGGCGAACACAGGATACAACTGGTGCCGCAAATGTGCACAACATGGCAAATCACATCTGGCACAGCAGGAAACTGTGACATGACAATGTACAAGTACAACCTGTAACCTGCAAATATGTTTTATTCACACATGCTGTGCTTGTGGACATTTTGTACTGTCTCATGATTGCCAGGGACAGCCACAATGTGACGTTCTCATGAGAAGAAATTGTTAATGATGGTGTTCCTACAGGCCATTCCTGCCGCAGCTGCAGTGGGATGTGGGCCACCTGCCCCATCGTCCCCATCATCGTCCGGTACTTCTGGAACTGGGATCCATGGGGCATTGGTGCGTACACAGATGTTGTGCAACACACAACATGCAACGATCATCTTGCACACGATGTCCGGGCTGTACAGGAGCTTCCCACCTGTGCCGTCCAGGCACCTGAAACGTGACTTCAACACGCCAAATGTGAGTTCAACGATGCCCCTGGTGCGTATGTGGGCCGCATTGTACTGCCTCTGGGCAGGTGTGTTCGGGTCTCGGAGGGGTGTCATCATCCAAGGGCAGAGTGCATATCCTTGATCACCTGGGACAGTGCAGAGAGAAAAGAGTCAATACTTGGTTCGGCATGATGTGATGGCAGGCCCACTGATCCAGTGACGCCTGTGCTGGCTGTGTGTGGGGTGAGTGTAAGCCAGCCCTCAGGGAGTAGCTGTTGCTGGCACCAACTCCAACAGTCCTCAGGCACTCAGAAATGCAATGTCAGAACAACAAGGGAGCATGACTTGAGTCGCACAGGGTTAGTGGCCCCGGATGCACAGCGGCCGACAAGGGCCCACCGCCACGGGACGCTGATCTGCGGGAGACTGGGGTAGGGTCATGAGGGCAGAGCAGGGTCTCGTATGTCTCAGAGGTGCCTTCCGCTGAGTGTCTTGGGGGAGAATGGGAGGTGTACCCCCAGGGCATGATGCAGAGGGCACATGCCAGCAGTGACCGGCAACATGGCGGATATGAATGCCACAGACTCATGCCAGACACCAAGTCCGTACCTGCCCGTTGCTGATGACAACCCCCAGGCCACAGGCTCAGACACCAACGATGTCCCGCCGGAGGCTGACGGTCACTCACGGCGCACAGGGTTAGTGGCACCAGGTCAGTCCTTGCTACTGGTTGACCTCCTCCGTAACCGTGATCCGTGTTACCACCGGACTGTGATGCATCTCCCTCTCAGTCCTCCACCTGCGTACACTGGCATGGACCCTGCCATTGATTAATGATGACTCAGTTCAAGATGTGGGACATGCTGTACTGCAGTGTAGCCGGGCTGCAGCGGTGGGGTATGTCAACGAATGGGGACCCCTGGGGGCCTGTGTCACGGAGGACAGCGATGGCCTGAGGAGGCCGCCAAGGTCATGGGCATGGGTCTTGGAGCTAGCACAGGCACGTGGTGGGCCCTCTTTGACACACAACGGTGTCGGCAGGTGAGCAGTGCGGCCTTGGAGCGCTGGTGCAGGCAGGCCTGGTCTGGGTATCAGCGTCCTGGGGTGCATCAGGCGCACAGGCTCGCAGGCCCCGCTGCTCACGGCGTCAACCTCGTGGTGGACTGCGAGGCGCCGCCCTGGCAGTGATGTTGGCCTTTCCGGGAGTGAACCACGCTCGGCGCCATGGGGTTTTTGTCCACACCCCTGCGCAGGCCTGGCGTACTCTGGGCCCACCCTCTACGCTCACGCACACAGGGGGGGACGCAGCGAGTGACATTTCCGCAATCTGACCCACGGCCTGGGGTGACATGGTTGCGTCCACTGTTCACTACTCTCCAGTCACCAGCAGTTGATGTCTGCATGGACATATCTGTGGTTTGCATAGCCATGTCTGTCCAGCACATCCATGCCTCACTTGTCGTTGTGTACATTCCCATTCATGGGTCACTTGCATCCTTCGCACATGGCTGCATTCCGCATCTCCACACGTTCAGCTGTTGTGTGGCTGTGGTGCCATGATATAGCTGTATTGTGTGCAGGGGAAGCCCGGGATCCCCATGGAGTTGTGTTGTCATGTCTGGTAGGTGGGCATGTTGGTTGACATGTTGTATGTGGTTTGGTCATGTGTGCATTCCCACAGTTGTGCGTTGTGTGATGGTGGCTTTGAGGTGTGTGGTGTGTTGATTTGGCACTTACCAACGAGCAGTCCAGTTCCATAGATGCCATCCTGGAAGCGCTGGTTGATGATGGACTGTTGGAAGATGTAGGAATCGTGCACACTGCCTGGGTAGTTTGCGACGACATTGGTGAACATTCCCCGGTGGTCGACTATTGCCTGCACATTGATGGAATGCGTGTGCTTTCTGTTGCGGTAGTGGTGTGCAGTATCCGCAGGGGGCACAAGTGGGACATGTGTGCAGTCAATGGCCCCCAACACGTGTGGGAAGCTAGCAAAGGCGTAGAAGCCTTGCTTTGTCTCCAGCTGTTCCTGCGCAGTGTGGGGGAAGTGAAGGTACTGGGGTATGAAGCTGATGATGGCATCCAGGACAGGTGTGATGAACTTTGATAGGGCTGGCTGTGAGACTCCTCCGACTCTGGCAGTTGTTGGTTGGAAGGTACCAGAGGCCAACAGGTGCAGCACAGCCAGCAGCTTTGTCTGCGGAGGGATGTTGGTTCTCCGCTGGGTTGGGACCGTCAACCTGTGGGCGATGTGGGTCATGATGCGGATGATGGTTGTCCTTTTGAGCCTGTAGTGGGCGATGACTTCCTCGGGCGTTAAGTCTGTGAGACTGGTGCATTTTCGGTAGGTCCGCTGTCTTACTCTGCGCTGCCTCTGTGGTGGTCCGGGGGGGGGTGCGGGTCTGGGTCCTGGGGGTGGTGGCGGTGGGTGTTGTGGCCCTATTGGGGCTCCGAGCTGCATGATGAGTAGCTCCATGGCGTTGTTTGTTCTTCGGGTTTGGCTGTGTGCGGGGCTCCGTTGCCTACTGCAGGTATTCGTCCGGCTTTACACCAGCAGAAGGCAGGTGTTAAATACCTGCTACTACCGTGGCTTATCGCGTGGTTTTGACTCGGATTGCAGATCGGGCAGTTCTTTGTGAAAGTGGTGTAGTGGTGTTTTCGTGTGTTTTTGCACAGGAACGCCTACTCTGCATCTCATTAGGGTTAGTTGGTGGTGACCTCCCTGTGGATAGGTTTTGGGGCAGTTATCGCGGGAATACTGGCGATGTCTGCAGTTTGCACCCGCTTGTGAATGGGGTGTTAAATCTATCTCCACTTTTGATGCGTTAAGGTGGGGATAGCTCGGAGATAGGTCCTTGTGCATATGCCCCTAAGTGGTTCTAGTTGTTGGTGTCATATTATGCTTTTGTATTTTCCTTGGGTTCATCCAAATTGGTCTGTTTGCTTTCTTTAGCAAAATTGTGTCACATGCAAAGTATCGGTTCAATATTCCTTGCCTGGCTGTTTGTAGATTACATATTGTTATATCTTATGTATGTATCATTACTTTGCCTTACTGTATTTACAATGCCTTTCACAATGTTCTTAGAATGCTCCCAGTTCCTAGCAACTGTGCTGTGTTTCAGTTGGAGCTGGAGCTGCTGTGGGAGTTGGCGCCTGCCTTCTTCCTCCTCCATGTAGCCTTAATAAACATGTCTACTTAACCATGTCCAGCGTGGTTACTACAAAATTATTGGCGACGATCTAAGGCTACATGGCAACGACCCTCGCGTGTCAAGCATTACTGCTATTTGGCATCACGTCCACAACCTACTTTGCAACCATCAAACTGCGTTGAGTCAAGCCTACAACTTAAGGAAACCCACGAGAAGCAACAGAAGAGAGCTGTGGTACCACACGACGAAGCCTGATAAATCCTCCAACAACGGTAGGATCTTTACTCCGTGCCTGTTCCCCCTACACGCTCATGTTGTATATTCGGGCTATCTACAATGACTTTTTTCGCCTCCACTTCGTGTTAACCTCTCCAAACCTTTACAGCCTGCTGCCTTTCTCTAGTATTTTCGCTTTTGGGAGAAATTTCAATTTTTTTTAAACGCAAGCTTAGCGTTTTTCAAACTCTGTATGCTCGCGCACCCCTCCTGCATACACCATCTCCCAGCAACACTCACCTGGCAACTCTTCCAACATTCTTCGAGGAGCGCCGGCATTTCCCTGAGTCCACCCTCCTCTTTTGTGACGTTCTTTCTTGCTGTCACGTTGCTCACGCTGCGGCCGGAACTTTATTGAGGTCATTTTAAAAAAAAAAAAACAGCCTCTCTTACGTGGTTCACGCTGTGGCCGCCATCTTGGATTGGGGTACATCACGTGTAATTAGATGGTTTACAGTGTACCACACGGTGATACACACACCTTCTAAAGCTTAAAGCTTCACAGCGGCCGCCATCTCGGATTGGGGGTCCAACTCTAAAAACGAAATGGGCACACAGTGTACAACACGATGATACACACATCGAAAAAAGGCTCAAAATTCAGCAGGCAACAGCTTTAAACAGTGTGTCACGCGGTGATACACACACCTTATTTCTCTTTCGTCACAACAGCTCCAAACAGTGTGTCACGCGGTGATACACACACCTTATTTTTGTTCTTGATAAAAGAAAGGGGGTACCACATGGTGACACACACACCTTGGAATCGGAATTAGTGCATTTTGCACCACCTTTAAAACAGTGTGTCACACGGTGATACACACACTTTCCATCATTTTAAACAGTGTGTCACGCGGTGATACACACACCTTTCATCTTATTTTACAACGTCTTTTAAATTAGTTTCTCACCTGTTAAGTCTGACATTCATTGAGATCGCATTCACAAAGGGTGTGCACGGCTTTATGCTTACAGTGACACACACCTTTATGTCACTTTATGCTAGTTACATTCTCTTGACTTGCTATGTTTGTTGCATCACTACATTTACCTTAGACACTTATGGTTATTTTTACTTCTTGTAGTTCTTTTACTGCCTAAGATTTAACGTTAAAATTGGAATTCTAAAATGTGCACCTTGCAATCAGTTAATCCTCCTCCTCCTTTCTTGGATTCGCCAGGAGATCCTCCTGTTCGTTGGGAAATTTGGCATGACGCGTTTGAAACGTATTTGGGTGCCATTGGTGCTTCTCGTTTTGTTGCAGACAGAAAGAAATGTCTACTTCTCCATTCATTAGGGTTTGAAGCAAGGTCCATCTTCAAACACTTACCACCCTTAACAGAAGAAGAGTCTCAAGAGTTGGACGAATATCAGCAAACTGTGTTAAAGCTCAAAAACAGGTTCGACAAACAACCCAGTCTCATGGTTTTGAGGCACAAGTTTTTCAAAAGAAAACAAACAGAGTCTGAAGATGTAGACTCCTACATTTCTACGCTACGTAAATTAGCTGCTGACTGTAAATTCGAAAATTTTACTGATCAATTAATTAGGGATCAATTTGTCTGCCAGTGTAAAGACAAAAACATAAGACAGAAACTTTTGAGCATGGCTGATCCCCCTTTGGAAGAAACTATAAAAATCGCAAAAAGCATTGTAATATCTATGTTTTCTCTCAAAGAACTTGATGACAAGCTTAATGATGTTGTTAATGTCGTTAAAGTTAATAATTTATCTAAACAGCGGGTTAAGCCCAATGCTAACTTCCCCAATGCTTCCTCTAATTTTAAACCTCAAAACTCGAATTTTGTGAAAACCAGTAGTAACGTGTGTCTGAGATGTGGCAATCCATTTCACCAAAGGGGAGTTAAATGTCCTGCTATGGAAGTGGTGTGCAATTATTGTAAAAAAATGGGGCACTTCGCTAAAGTATGTCTTAAGAAAAGAAACTTCAAGAAACCTACTGTGTGTTCAGTTGAATCAGACAGTAACTCAGATTCTGAAATTATATCTGTTGTCACTTATGATCAAGACATAGCAGATGGGTGTTCTCAAGTTGTGGTTGAGGGTGATCCGTCTTCATGCGTAGATCCGGTTGTTGACATTAGGATAGGTCCCCACACAGTTAAGCTTCTAGTTGACTCAGGAGCTAAAATAACAATGATGACACAAAAACTTTTTGAAGATGTTTGGCAGGGGTCTCAAACTCTTTCTCCTCCTGACAGGTCTCCAGTGTCCTATGAAGGACGTAAAATTGAACTTTTGGGATTTTTCGAAGAGGAGCTAGGATTCAAGGATAGAAGAATCAAAGGGAAAATATATGTTGCGGTCAAAGGGCTCAACATTTTGGGTTGGTTTCACCAGGGACTTTTTGGCATGATACTAAGACCAGGTGCCAAAGAACAGGTTTTAGTGGTGGGGAATGAAGAAGAGAGTCAGGGTTGGAAAGATAAGTTCCCAGAGGTTTTCGGGAACGCACTGGGGAAAATAAAAGGTTTCAAACACAAAATTGTTGTGAAGGACGGAGCCGTGCCAGTTAAGCACAAACTTAGAGGGGTTCCGTTCAGTGTAAGAGAGGATTTAGACAAAGAACTCAAAAAATTATGTTCTAAAGGTATCATCGAGCCCACTGAATCCTCTTTGTGGTTGTCGCCTTTGGTCGTGGCCAGGAAGAGGGGAGGGGATCTCCGCGTTTGTGTTGACTTAAGGTCCTTGAACAAAGAGATCTGGATAGACTCCCATCCTTTACCCAGAATAAGTGATCTTCTGGCTTCCACCAAGGGTGCTCGTTACTTTACCAAGTTAGACTTAGCCAGTGCATACCACCAGGTTGAATTGGACCCTGATTCTCGTCATTTAACTGCTTTCGTCTCTCCATTAAGCACTTTCCGGTATTGTCGTATGCCTTTTGGGCTGGCGTCAGCAGCCTCGGTCTTTCAGAGGATCATGGTCAACATCCTCAAAGGGGTTGAGAGAGTCTTAGTCTTTCAAGATGATGTATTAATTTTTGGGAGGGATCTAGACTCTCATAATGGTACACTTGACAATGTTCTGACTCTCTTTAAAAAGAATGGTGTAGTACTTAAGGAAGAAAAATGTGAGTTTCTCCGTTCCAAGGTAGAATACTTGGGTCATGTCATTTCTGATGAGGGCGTCAGTCCTAAATCTGGCTTGCTAACAGCAATTATAGATGCTCCAGCCCCTGTGGACAAGACTGGGGTCAAATCTCTTTTGGGTCTGTGTGAGTACTACTCGAGGTTCGTTCCGAATTTTGCTTCAATTGTCAGGCCCATTAGCAATCTTCTCAAAAAAGGGGTGAAGTTTGAATGGTGCAATGCCTGTGAGGTTGCTCTGAATGCTGTCAAATCTTCTTTAAGGGATGGATCTGTACTTAAGCCGTTTGAACCGAATCTTCCTTGCTGTGTCACTGTCGACGCCAGCCAAATGGGTCTAGGTGGGATGTTGACCCAGACCGACAGAGGGATTGAGAACACTATATGTTTTGCTTCAAGAGTCCTGAGATCTGCTGAGCTTCAGTACTCAGTCATAGAAAGGGAGTTGCTGGCCTGCACGTGGGCTATAGAGAAGTTTTGTTCGTATATTTGGGGGAAAAGGTTTTTGTTGCAGACGGATCACAAACCTTTAGTCAATATCCTTGGTGGTGGAATGAGTAAATGTTCTACTCCCAGGATCTTACGTATGGTCTCAAAGCTCCTCCAGTATGAGTTTGATGTGAAACATATATCTGGGGGAGAAATGGGCGAGCTGATTTCTTGTCCAGATTCCCTGTTAAATCAGATGAATCAGAAAATGTCGATTTATGTGAGTTTTCCAATGAGGACTGCGAAGATTGTTTAGTAGCAGCGTTGGAGGTACCGTGTATGAATCTAGGCTCAGAGAAAGAGTGGTTGCGAGCCATGGAGTCTGACTGTGTGCTTCAAGAGGTGTGTTCTCATGTGATTGTAGGATGGCCTAGGGAGAAGGTTGTCAATTCTCTTGTCCAACCTTTCTGGAAGGTACAAGATGAACTCACCCTGGAGGATGGTTTACTCCTAAGGGGGGATAAATTTGTTCCTCCCCATGTCTTCCGCAGTGAAATAATACAGAGAGCCCATGAGGGGCATCTTGGGTGTACACTCACTAAACGTCGCGTAAGGGACACTTACTGGTGGCCAAGGATGGACGCTGAAATTGAGGAGTTTGTTTCCAAATGTTATGTCTGTGGTGCAGCTGACAAAAGTTTCAAAGTATCTGTTCCCCCTTTGATGCCGATTGAGTGCCCGCAGGGACCATGGTTGAAGCTAGGATTAGACATCATGGGACCCTATGACAATCTTCAGGGGGTCTACGATTTGTGTTGGTTCTCATGGACTATGCATCCAAATGGCCAGAAGTTAAGTTGGTCAGGGAGGCTAACGCCAAGGCCATTGTCTCTTTTCTTAAAGAGGTGTGGTTGAGAGAGGGTTGTCCAGAAATCCTTGTCTCTGACAATGGCACACAATTTGTGAGTCATGAATTCCAATTTTTTTGTCAGAATCAGGTGTCAAACACTGTAAAACATCCTTGTATCATCCCCAGTCAAACGGACTTGTGGAAAGAATGAATCGTGTGATTGGGGAGTGCATAAAACGAGCAAGAGCGGGGAATCATGACGTTCAGAAGGCTCTTGACAGTTTGGTTTGGTCCTATAGGACGACGCCTCATTCTTCCACCAAAGTTTGTCCTTTCCAATTGTTAAGAGGGAGAAAGCCCAATACCAGTTTCAGACCTGGTTGGATGTCTAAGTGGGTAAAGTCTGATTCTGATGTTTCCAAATTAATGTCTACGGTTGTTGAAAACATGACCAATTCTCAGGTCAAACAAAAGGAATGGTTTGACGTGAAGAAAGCTGTCAAGGTTGTTCCTCTTGCAGTAGGAGACATGGTCAAAATAAAATCTCCTGTGCATACGAGGAAAGGAGACTGCAAATTCAGTGAACCTATTAAAGTTGTTAAGATAGTTGGGAATGCCGTGATGGTATCGGGAGGACATTGGTGGAACCTTAACAGAATAGTGAAGGTCCGCACCAAAGCCTCAGCTTCCTCTTGCCTAGCCTCTGAACCTTCTTGCTCTGATCAAACCATCGTCAAACGAAGTTTCAGACAAATAGTTAGACCTGCTAGATATAGGGATTAAGTCTTTTCTTTTGGGTGTATTGTGTTTTGTTTTGGGGAGAGAGAAGATATGTTATATCTTATGTATGTATCATTACTTTGCCTTACTGTATTTACAATGCCTTTCACAATGTTCTTAGAATGCTCCCAGCTCCTAGCAACTGTGCTGTGTTTCAGTTGGAGCTGGAGCTGCTGTGGGAGTTGGCGCCTGCCTTCTTCCTCCTCCATGTAGCCTTAATAAACATGTCTACTTAACCATGTCCAGCGTGGTTACTACACATATCCCAAGCACATCTCTTTCAGGACAGTAATTACACGTAGGATGGAGCAGCTTCTTTCGGGTGGATGTTCTATATTGTCTCTGATACCGGTTGGCGGGAAACCAAACCATCAAACATGACTGGAAAGCCACTGTCATCTGTTAAGTAACACTTAAGGATCTTCATAAGATAGGGTGATTTTTTTAGGTGTGGCTGTATTCAGTGTTTACCTTTAACTCTACGTACTTACAGTGGTGGATTAGGTGTTTAACGAGCCCGGTACTACCTTACTTTCCTACTTCTGCACGCCTCTAAATAAGGTGTAAAACAGTAATTTATATTTTTCCTTACTAAGAACTGTGAAACTCAAAATGCACTGTATTTTCTCACCACATATTCCATCATGTTTTACAATTTCTGGTGGGAAAAAGAGTGTAATGTGCATTGATATCTTACCCAGTAACTATCGACACGATAAGACCCCATTCTTACTTTTGCACCTCGGAATGGGAGATAAACACAGTAATACCCTGTTTTTCGCTGATCCCAGCTGCAAAACTCTGAATACTGTTTATTGCATCGCATTAATTCCACGAGGTGTTTACTGGTGAATTTGTGCGTGAGGGAATGGGGAAGAGTGAAATATGTGCACTACTTAGAATCCTGGTGTGGCTGCAAACTCAGTCAGAGCCATCTGCTGTGTCGAATGCACAGTTTCTACCACTTGCACCCACATCAGGATTACTGCCAAACTCGGAATGACTCCCTAAGCGGAGGCGCAACTAGAGTGAAATTTCGGGTGGGGGCAAATAAAAATTTCTGGGGTGCTAATTCTTCCAGCAAACGGCAGAGTGAAGATGCAGGGTTCTAAGAAGGGGTGAAAGAACAACAAAGCCTGTTAACAAGTAAATGGTCTTTTAAAGACCTGTGAAGTACTCGGTGCGGCTGTGTGTGTGCCTGGGAAGCTGTCTCAGCCCGGGCTGACACACACGAGGGGGGTGGCTGAAGCCCTTTGAGCCCAATGGGCGTTGCATGCCTGTCTCTAAGTATGACCATTAGGGTACGTTCTGCATGCATTCTTAGTGAATTAAACAAATAAGTGGTCTATCAGAAAAGATTGCTCTATTTTGCGCACAGATACTCTTTGTGTGATTATGGCTCCCACCTGCATGTCAAGCCTGCATATAGTTTTTCGAGTCTGCTTGGTGTCTACTGCTGCCATGCAGTTTGAATTTGTTATGTGGAACGGACTTTTTATGTTCCAAGTGTCGATTTGAATTTGTTATATTGTGCAGCAAATAGTATTGCAGGTGTTGTTATATTCTAAGTAGTGATTGTTGAGCCTTAAAAAATTGACTTACTGTTCCATATTTTGTACTACTTCTGCTTTAACAGTGCATTTTTTTTGTAACTTTGCAGATTTTCTAAATCCAGATTTTTGGTAATATTTAGTTAGCAGTCTGTCTAGTGGTAATCTCTTCTGGTGTATGTATGTTTATTACAGCGAATCAATCAATCAATCAGGGTTTTATATAGCACGGCTACTCACCCGTGAGAGCTCAAGGTGCTGAAAGGGGGGAGGCTGCTGGTCCGTCTGGGCATGAAGGTTCAGTTGAAGAACCAGGTCTTAAGATCCTTCCAGAATTGGGTCAGCAACGGAGATTGCCGGCAGTGGAGGAGCAGGGTATTCCAGGTCTTGGTGGCGAGGTAGGAGAAGAATCTTCTTCCGGTTCTGGTCTTGTGAATGCGTGGGACAGTGGCCAGGGCAAGTTGGGCAGAGTGAAGTTGTCTGCCAGGTATGATGAATGAGAGGCGGTGATTCAGAAATGCTGATCCTACATCATCGAGAGCTTTGTAGGCATGTGTAAGGAACTTGAAAGTGATTCTCTTGTTGATTGGGAGCCAGTGGAGTTGTCAAAGGTGTTCTGTGATGTGGCTATGGCGGGGGATGTCGCGAACCAGGCTGTATTAGTGGGCCTGCTTTGCGCACAGATATATTTACTCTTCAATTGAGTAGTTGCCACACATTCTTTCTTTGCACTGCATCCATAAAAATAACCTAAAGCTCACCATTGTGGTATTTAGTATACCTCCTATTTAGAATCAAAACATCCCTGAGCTTCTCCCTCTCAGTGAGTGGGTTGTAGCCCGTGCCGTGACTAGGCATCACTGCAGGAGGAGAATCCCAATGATGAAGCATGCCACCATTGGTAGGTGAGGGATTCGTCCTAATAAAGGGACACTTCATCTTTGCTGGGTCACTCCCCTGGACAGTGCTTTCCAATCGTATACCTGAGTTTTTTTTTTCTTGTGATATGTATTTAGGCTGGGGAGCCAATCCTCGCAGGTCTTAAAAATCTCCTCGGTCCCCCTCCGCCTTGCAGTGAATCACATGCCTTGAATTTTCCACATGACTGGATAACCCTGAGCACTTCCCTGGAATTAGTCACCTCAATGGTTGGCCCGCCAAGGCTATAAATATTTTTCTCACAGCACGAAGTTCACGAGTCAAATGGAATTTACGAGATTCATGTGGCATAAAAAACATTCTGAGCCCTTATCCATCCAATCGCATTTTATAAAACAATTTAAAATGAGATTGACCGGATTTGAGAGTCAAGGTATACAAATGTGTTATTCCTTTAAAGTCTGCTAGTGCAACTTTTTTAAACTGCTTATATCTCAAAAACTGCTGAATGGAATTTATACTAAACTAAATAAAACACAATTTCTGAGTCAATTTTTACTTTCCTGCCAAGTTTCATTTACATCTGTCAGTAGTTCAGGCTGTAGTCATGACAACATTATGGGAGTGAAAATGGTAAAACACTTCACTTTACTTTTTTCACTTGCACAGACCTTCATAAAACTTGCTAATGAAAAGCAAAGCGTAGCTGTCTAAGTTTGTAGAAATCATATTATTGAACAAATGCCTCCATGGGGTAAAAAATTATAGGCATTTCAAAAAATTCCCTTTCAATGGACCGAGTGGAAGAAACTGACATTGTGATCTAAGATGCGATGATTTATGTATGCATGCATAGAAAAGATAGGACTGTCCCATCTTTTTATGTGCAGAGACTTCGAGTTGTAAAGATACTACTAGTAAAATACCTTTGTGAATAGCAAACAATCGTAAACTTACTCAAAAGTGTAAGTTTAACTTTGCGAGTCACGCCCATTGTGATTTAAATTCTTTGGTGCGTTGTGAGGAGGCTGTATTAGAACCTATCATTGGCAAACACCATTCACTCTCTCTTTGGTGCATTAGTCGCCAAAATAATAGAGAGGAACATGCTTCATTTGCCAATTGAATTCTCTGAAAGCAAAAAGATTTTCTGCCTGCTGAGTGTTTCAGTAGAGAGATACCAGGGACTTTATTGGTCAAAATTAGTGAGGCCTTTAACAGGTGGGAAATAAGATATTCTTATACTTGTTGTAGAAGGGGCATTGTATTCTTTTAAGATAGTAAACAAATGCTCACCCTGCAAGTGGCAAGATGTATGCGGTGCCTGCGTGGTGCACCATAATACTTCAATTGAGTAACTCAGAGAACCTCAGGACCTGGGTATGGTTTGGCACAATAAACAAATGGTCCTGTCGGAAAAGAACAGTTTAAAAAAAATAGCAATTCTTTGAAAACTGAAATTCACAACCAGAGAGTAAATTATATTACTTGCATGTATTAAGACGATCGTACATTCGGAATATATATGTACAATATACTGTAGGTTGCTACATTAGTGCAAAAGTGAAAATAGTGATCCTGCAGCATGACAAGTGAAAACGTTGTGGCTGAGAACATATGATACAAGATAGAAGCTCAGTCTTACAATCGCCTGCGTAATGTCTGTCTAGAATATTATGCTCATATGTTCCCACACATCCAGGGCAACAGGTGGTTTTTCTTAGATGCCCGTGCGGGATTTTTACTCAGTACAGGCCAACAATCAGAGCGTTGACATATGGGGGCATATTATCAAGAACGGCGTTAAAATTATCGCCGGTTTAGCGGCAGAAAACTGCAGCTAAAGCGGCGATAATGGGCTTGATAATATGCCTTGGAGAATTCCAATAGAAGCCCATGTTGACACCAGAACATGGACTTCTACTGGAATTCTCAAGGGCATATTATCAAGCCCATTATCGCCGCTTTAGCAGCAGTTTTCTGCCGCTAAACCGGTGATAATTTTTAACGCCGTTCTTGATAATATGCCCCATGGACCCCAAATAACACAGTTCATTCCAACCATCCAGGTGGGTCTTCACCAGGATGTTTCTATGGGGCAACCTTTGTGGTACTATAGGAGTTTGTAAAAGGCCTTTTCTGGTGTGTTTTCTATATTACTTTTTACTCGTGGCCATGCAAGACTCACCTAGATTTTCATAAAACTCAAAATTCCTTCAAGATATTTCTTTGTGATACATAGATGGCGAAACAGCTCATCTGTAAGCTGGGAACCTCAGCAATAAAGGTCTGAGTACAAAAGTAAGGATATGAAGGTTTAAATTAAATTAACCTGAAATGCATAACATGTGCAAAGGGGTGGGTAAATGAAATAACTGCACCCTTCTACATTTATCACGCCCTTCCAGTAACATCAGGAATGGGCTGTAGATATAAAAAGATATAAAATTAAAGGTTGAAATGTGAGTAAATAATAGGTATGAATTAAGCTCAGGCAAATGGATGAGCGTTTGGTAACAATCCTTAGCACTATCTGGCTTGTAGAATCCTTGTTCTGACCGTACTGGCAGCGGGAGATCCCAAGTCCGATGGATGAGGAGGATGCAACTTCAGGACGTGAGGCATGCATGCTGGTGTGCCATTGGAAGTACCTACTCCCAAAATGGCGATGTTAAGGTGTGTGGTATATGCTCACATGCTATGTCTGAATCAACCCCTGTCATCGTTGTGATCAGGAGAAGGGAATAGGAGTCGTCCTATCCAGTATATACAAATTATATCTGTTAACTCTGGATATTTTGGACTCAAAAACTGTGTAACCTAAGAAACCATCCTTAGTTTTCACAATGTGTGTCTCATAACCTAGTATTACTTCTGATGGTGAAACATGAAGTTTTTCCTAAGAATCCAAGTTACTGAAAGAAGATATCAGCATCAAGAGCAGCATAAATCTAAAAATGCAGGCAGGCAATGTAACCTGCCTTGAGTGCCACATGGTGATGCATAAGGAAAATCTCGAAGCAAGACTACCTAGAGCCCAGGCAGGATGGCAGGTATTGGAATCATTGCAGCTCCTTGCTGTTGAGAGGAAACTATGGGGTCAAGAGGTTAGAAAGGAGCCTCCACAAATCAAAGCCAAATCATCTAAAAAATGTAGGGGTCAGGAGACCCCGAGAGGACAAGTGGCTGGGATGCACGTGGGCCTGAAGAGGGCAGGTAGTCAGTGAAACCTGCCTTAAGGGCCAATGGGTGCTGTATAAGCAAGACCCGGAAAGGACACTCCTTGTGGCTAGAGGACATCACAAGGTGAAGAAATTAATAAGCTGCATCAAAAAAGCTGCATTAGTCTCTCCTGCTGCTGAGTAGGTCTGCAGCACTGCTTGGCTGAGTAAATTAAAGCTCTGTCAAGCAGTGTATGAATTACACCCCTGGATAGGACCAGTATTCAACACCAGTACAGCATCTTACATCATGGCACCCCTAGAGGGACAATGTCACTCCTCAGGGATCGCCAGGGCCTAGGGTGACCACTGACATAGCGCATGCAGAGACCCCACTCCCCCGACTGCTTTCCTTGCCCCTGACCTACATGCCTAAATTAGGGGAGTGGGGCTGTACCCTGAGGGAAGGCAGTAGAGACAGAGTGGCTCTCCCACCTGGCTCTGGAAGGAGTGTGCTGGGTAGCTAGATGTGTCAAATGAGCGTGTGGACTTAGGCTCTTGCAAGTGCTTGGAAACTTGGCCCACAGGGGAAAGCGAAGAGATGGGCCCGCAGGTGCCTGTGTTTAAGAAAAAAAAGACAAGGTCAGTAGCCTCATCAAAGGCAGTGCTGCAGGCTGTGCAAGAGTACCTTAGAGGCCTGTGGGATGAATACAACTTTGCATATATACACATCATTCTGGTGACCCAAGTTTATAGGTTGCAGTTGTTGAAAAGAATGATCCCCACCTCTCAAATTTAGGTACATGGGAAAATTTCCTTTCACAACGCGTTCCTTGGAAAACTCTGCTGCAGCACCGTCCCATTGGTCAACAAAGCCTTTTTCACTTCTGAGATACCAAGCAGACGTTTTACTGGAACAAACTGAGGAAATGTCCAGTTACAAATGATGTACTGGGTTTCTCACACTCAATCACAGCTCCATTGTCTCCAGGACAGTTCACCGTGTCCTACGTCAGAGTAAAGGTTTCCAAGGATAAATGGACACCACTGGCAAGACGTCTGTGGAATCTGCTAAATTGTCATGCTACATGTTCTGTAGAATATTCTGGGCTACTTTAGGGAAGCCTTCTTATCCTCATCTTTTTCTGGCAGTTTTCTCTTAAGAGTTGGTAAGATTTAAAGAGTGAAACATGTATGCAGTTGGTGAGAACCCCTCCATGAATAAGCATCTTACACTTTTTATACAGAAGATTTTCAGTGACTTAGATCCCGTTTCAGTGATTATGCTTTGACAAAAGAACATACCTGAAAGTCTATTTCAGTAAAGAGAAGCAACACGCCAGAAATATGATTCTCTTCTGTCCACCTCTCCTTCTCTACAAACTCAACCTAAAGCCTGTCAAGTTTCTTCTATCAACATAAAGCAAATTATTAATCTCTCAACACTACATCTGTACTTCCCTCCCTGCTGTGAGTGGATCCACTTTCCTGTGCTAAGACTACGTGCACAAATTAATCTAGTGGTGTGGCTTTCCTTTCACAGGAACTAGTGACCTAGGTCTGGAGGAAGGTTTTTTTCCCACCCTCCCTTCCTGCACCCATTTTTTTTTTAGAGTTTTATATAGCACGAACTAGACCCGAAGATATCAGGTATCAGAGCGCTTTACATGAGGCCTTTGAAGTCAGGTGGTTTACCACCAGAGTACCACGGGTAATTTAGGCATGAAAAATGATAGTGAGACAGGGCCAACAGAAGGTCATTAAAAGGACTGTGAATAGTCTGCTGCTGAACACTGATACATGCTTAAGACCTTCACTCTTGTACCCCATAAATGATACGTTTGCAACTGCACAAAATATTTGCACACAAATACAGTAGATCTGTCAGGGTATCAATTATACCAGCTTTTTAACAAAACTTACATTTTTTTGCAGTCCAGAATACATATAGCTTTAGTTTCACAAGAAGGCCCCAATTAATCCAGAGGTTCCTACCAAATTTTAAAATGGGTAAAACAGGAAAGATGTGAAGTTCTTTCTTACGTGGGTGTCAGATTAAATAACTCACAACGATTACTAGCTTCCACGATAAGGTGTCATTGAGTGCTGATGGAGCAGGGTAAATAAAATAATTTGTACCCCCCCCCCCTTGGAAAATTAATGAACTTTTAATAAATTAACAAAACTAATTGTTTGAAGGAGCATGTAATAACCAACAAATGCACTTTTAGTAAACACTATATAAGGGTAACCTGCAAATTTGTGCAAAATCTAATTTATTTACAATTGTGAAGTTGATTAACCCTATTATTGTGATTTTCGTACTAATTAGAGTAAAATCGCATGATTTATGCTATGTAGTAGATTTGTATTGTGGCAAAGAATGCAGATGGTAAGTAAAATGGCTTTAAATGTCGCTTCTGCTAGGTAACACCTAACACGGGTCTTTAAAATGGCGGGTGGTAAACAGAAAGGCTTATTGTCTTTGTTTTAATTTTGGTTGTGTTTGTTCTTATGATAGTTCGTTCGGGCCTGTTAGGCCATGCTGCGAAAATGGCTGCCGAAACAGATGAGGTCACGTGAAAAGCCAAAGATGTCCTCTAGGCAGAAGAAATAGAGAAACTAAATCACGTGGGTGTGGCCTGTGCACGGAGTGAGAGATGTCAAGGTCGTACTGACCTACCATAAGGAGGGTGCCAAGAAAGACTCAGCACGTATTCGTGGGAATGGAAGAGAAATGTACTGAGCAACAATGGACTAACTAAATTGTGACCATCGAGATTGCAACAAAATGAATGGACAAATTGGACTGCTTTTAACCCAGAAGTCATGAGACTCATTGTATGTTTAACTGTCCCCAAAACCAGTTTGAACAAGGAGGGCAATGAGGTGACCATCACCACCCCTCAAATGGACCAATTAGCGTGATTCTTGCCCCTAAGGATTGCAACTTTTTGTGTAATAAGCTAGAAAGTAGGGTATAAGAGGGTCTACTCTTATGTGGGGTGGGTTGCTCCTTTTGCTGCTGCTGTGGCCGCTGCTATTGATGCTACTGCTGCTGTTGGTGTTTTCTTGCCATACCATTTTTCCTATTTTCCATTTCTCCACCTCAATACTACGAAAGGACTCTGTCATTTTTGGACTTCGAACTTGACTGGGGAAGGAACGAGATAGTTGCGGGAAGTCTGCACGGGAGGTCCGATCGAGGAGGCATTTAGCGGGACAGTCAGTCAGTTTGGGAGTTCTATTCTGTGATCTGCGGTTTACCTTCTTTTTGGTGAACCATTCCTATCCGCACCTAAATCAAAGGGTAATGCATATTATTCTATTCTTTATTAGACTTTTCACATAAATGTTATTAATGTATTAAAGTGATTAATAAACAAAGAATGTCACCCGTGCAATTGAGAAATTAGATAAAATTTCATTCTAACTTAAAATGAGTCTGTGGTTCTTTAGTTCATTAATAAGTTTAAAGGTTAACAGGTTTTAATAGTGATTGAGCTGGTCTTAATCACCATCAACTTATTCTACTAGTTGGTCCATCGACCAAAGAGCGGAATACCTTGATGTTTAGAACTGACAGGATCAAAGTTGATGTATATGATGTCTGAGGTATTATTCTGTTAAATTTAACAAGGTATCCCGTTCCTCCAGCAACACATTTCTCCTTGGTGTGTAATCCAGTGAACGAATGAATGTATGATATGCGGTGTCATGGGCCCCACCGACATATGGTTTAATAGACGTGAATGTTTTACCTGGATTCGTGTCCTAAGGAGAAATTTATATTAGCCGCGCTGGATCAGATTTCTTGGTAGCAGAGTTATGGTTACTATAGATTAGTTTGGTGATTATTGATTTATTGATTTTTCATGTCTAACACTTTGTGTTGAATTGTATTATGTTATGTGTAAGTCAAAATTTTAAAGCTTCCGGAAGTAGGAAGTGGACACGTGTGGCAAGAGAAGTCACACGGAATTGTGCATTTCTTGTATGAAAATACATGAGTGAAATAGCAACAGGTTTTCTTGTGAAACTCTGGCCTTAATTCTCAGGAGCAGTGTAGTCTCCACATGTGTTTTATCCACAGAGAAACGGGTTTACCCCTTGAGAGAAGGGTAAGGTAGAGAGAAGTGCTACACTTATCGAACAAAATAGTATTCTTGTAAGTTAGAACAAACAATTTCTTTTGTTTAGCGAAAACAGACAATGGTAATGTTTCTTACGTTGTAATTAATAAAAATTTAAGCCGAAAAGGGAAGGTAAGAACATTGCCGATAATTATTGTAAAGGAGGGGTCAGAAAAGACAGGAGTAGAACTGACGTCAACAAAGACCGCGCTGGTATTGGCCAGTTGTGGGAGAGCGAAGAGCTTCCTGATTGGTGCGTTAGTGTGAAGACGCGCTGGTATTGGCCAGTTGAGAGTGACGTAGAGCTTTTGGATTGGTGCGTTGGTGTGAGATGCGCTGGGATAGGTCCGAATATCCAAACAGTAGAAAGAACAGAGTAGTGAAGAATTCTCGTGTGTTTGTTTGAGAGAAAGAACAGTGCAATATGGCTTATTATGAGTATGGTAGAGAGAAACCGTCATGGTTTGCGAAGATTAAAAACTTTTTCAAGAAAGACAAAAAGGTAGTGACTAGGGAAGGAGAAGTACTTCCTCCGCCGAAAACGCCAGCTTCTCATATGATGTTGAAATATGGCTATCATACTTGCATTTGGTTGGAAAATTGGGCAGAATATACCCAAAACGATGGAGTATTGGCGTTTCCAGAAAATGGTTCGTTTAGCACAGCTGTGCTTCGAAATTTAAGAGAGAAAATGATGAAACTAGAACCGAGACCTAGACCAACACAGTTCGAAGCGTTAGGTGAATGGGAAGATGAGATGTATGAAAGAGAAAGACACAGAGGTGCACAGAATTATAGTTTAGTCCATGGAAGAGTATGGGGAGTGAATCATGAAGACAGGATGAGACGATGGAGGTACGCTAATATGACGGATGGTTTGTTTCCTGTCAGAACAGTTGAAGAAGTTACAGGGAAAAAGTGTACGGAGAAAAAGAAACATGCAGTAACAGAGAGGTATGGGTATGGAGTTAGCGACACAGAGGATGAGTTGCTGGAAGACATTTTAAGTAGAAAACCCCCTCCATATCAACAGAATTCTGCGGTGGTGACTCCAAATGCACCACCAATGGAAACTGTAAGAAGTCAAAGCCCTGAACGAAATTATGAAATAAATAGGTCTTATGAAAAATTAGAAACTCCACAGAATGCGAAGCCTGATAGTGGTAATACAGCTGAATTAGCCAGAACCACAAGAGAATTGACTGAGAAAATAAGAGAACTAACCAAGAACATGGAAGCTGTGACTGTGCCAGTGACGATAGGGCCAGTAATACCGGTATTTGAAAACCAAAGAATAGATGAGCATTCCTTGACAATTCCAATGAACTCGAGTATGCAAAGAGTGAGAGAAGGGATAATTCCAGAAACTAGAGAGACAAGAGATTTAGTTGGCTCATATAGATCGAGTCCACCTACAAATTTCACGATTAATGAGAGTCAGATAAATAGGATTCCTATGGGAACCAAGTCAGCAACTGAGACCCCAGAGAGAAGTGCAAATTGGGTAGAGATAAATAATACCCCTGTGGGTCCGACTCCAGAAGAATTAAATGAGTGGATGAGGAATTTACAGAAGAAAGATACTGAACCACAACCATTGGATGTAATCAGACTAAAAATAGATATGGAAGAGTTAATTTTAGGGACTATTGGTACAGATAGATTGAAATCCTACCAAGATGATGAGCTCATGTTCATGTGTAAGAGTGCTACTTGGAGAGCTAGGAATTTGCATGAACAATTGGAAGAAACAGCGAATGAACTAGGAGTAGAATTTGGAAAAATCAGAGGATTGCAGAAACCGTACAGGGTAGACTTTAGTGAAAAGGATATAGAAAATCTGAACACATCAGGACGATTAACACAGATAAAGGAACTGATTGTGTTATTGAGAAAATGGGGAGATGTGGACAGATGGAGAAGCAGGTGGATAAGAAGAAAGGAGGGAATGACCGATAAAGCATCATTGGCTTTTCCGGTGAAGGAGAAGGAACCAATAGTACTGGAATATCCAATGAGGGAAACTCCAGGAGGTAGCTATGTACATGTTCCATGGTCCAGACAAGATATATTGTCATTCACAAATGACTTCCCAAGATTGAGAGAGAAACCCGTAGAATGGTATAGACAGGTAGAAAGATTTGTAAAGGTTTCAAAGGTGTTATGGGAAGATCTGGATGGATTGTTTGAAATTGTAGTACCAGCAGATTTATGGACAGAATGTAAGATTACAATTGACTGGCTAAAGGAAGAATATCCTAGAGATGCAAAAACTGGAGCCCCAGGTCCAGAAGTAATGAGAAAGTATGAACAAGCCATCACGTTTTTGAAAAATAAGATTCCACCGAAAGAGACAGATTGGGTAAAGATTGATAGAACAACTCAGGAAAGTAAGGAATCTGTACATGCCTACTATGAGAGGTTGCTTTTGGTTTTTAAACAGTATAGTGGTTATGAGACTTTGAGTGAAAAGGACATGAGTCATTTCGTATATAGATTTGTATATGGATTGAAAGCTGAAATAAGTGAAATGATTAAGCAGCATATGTTGTGTTGGCAGAATAGCACTGTAGATGTGGTATTAAGGTATGCAAAATATTGTAGTGATGACATCGAGTGTAGACAGCGCAAACTAAAAGAAAAGGCGATGTGGGCACAAGTAAAGGTTGCAGAAAAACAAGAAGCTCAGATGAATAATCAGTCTAGTGATGCAGGACAGACTAAATCCAAACCGAATATAGGTAAGGGAAAAGGTCAAATGAGTATAGAAGAGGCTAAAAAGAAATGGCCATGTCATAATTGCGGAAAATTAGGGCATTGGAGAAACGAGTGTAAGTTTCCTCCAAAAGCTAATACGGAAAATCAACCATTAAATCCACAGGTGTGGAATGAGGTGAGTTACCAATAGCTGCAACAACCGCAGGTAGTTACTCAACAGAGTCAGGTGCCACAACCACCTCTTCTAAAGAGTGTAAACCCCCAGAGATACAGTGCAGAGGCAGGATTCTACGGAGGAGAGCAGGTAACAAAATTGCCGGGCGCAGCTGCAGTGTTGCAGTATTGGTTACTGCAGGATGGAAATGAATCGGATGAAAGTTTATGACGGTGCCTAGGAGAGGAAGAAGAGTGCGTGCTTGGCGCAACTCTAGAGGTAGATCAGTTAGGTCCATTTGTGGATGGAAAAGTGAATGGTGTAAATGTTACATTCCTTGTGGACACTGGAGCTACCCGTTCTACTGTTAGATCAGTGGAAATTCCAAACCTTCCTCTCTCAGGAGAATATATCCAAGTTGTAGGTGTTTCAAACAGATTAAAGCGCCTCTTACCAAACCAGTAGAGGTGAAAGTTGGACCATTCAAAGAGATGCATCGGTTTGTGGTATGTGATTGCAGTCCTGTAAACTTGTTAGGATGCGATCTGCTTTGTAAAATGAATTGCACCTTCTATTGCACCCCAGATGGTATTGCTTTCCAGACACCAGATGAGGATGTCCTGTATAAAATGACAATGGCAGAACTACAACCAGGAGTGAATGACATGTTTCCTGTGTTTGATGCAGAGAAAATCCCAATTGAATTGAAAGGAATAGTCAGATCTGATGTATGGGATTTCACAGGCGAAGACATTGGGCTAATGAGAGGAGTAGACCCTGTAAAAATTACTGTAAGGGAAGGAACAAATTACCCAAATACTCCACAGTACAAATTAACGCCAGAAATTATTGAAGGAATAACACCTGTAGTTAATAAGATGATTGAACAAGGAATTTTGAGAGAATTAATGAGTAGCCCATGTAATTCACCTATAATGGGTTTGAAAAAGCAGAATGGGACATATAGGATAGTACAGGACTTGAGAAAGGTAAATAAGATCGTTATCCCTTGTTGTCCAATTGTGCCAAACCCCGCTGTAATACTGTATCAGATTCCACATGATGCAGAATGGTACACAGTTATTGATTTGTGCCATGCATTCTTTTCTATTCCATTGCACCCAGACAGCCAGCCATTATTTGCGTTCCGGTTCGGAGACCGTATTTTGGCATGGTGCCGAATTCCTCAAGGGTATACAGAAAGCCCCTCAATCTTTAATCAGATCCTAAAGAAATCATTAGAAGATTTAAAAATGCCTGAAAAATCTGTGATGGTCCAGTATATTGATGACCTATTAGTGGCATCAAAGACCAAAGAAGCATGTGTTACAGACACAATTGCTTTACTGAATCATTTGGCAGAAGGAGGGCACAAAGTGTCCCCATCAAAACTGCAATTTTGTCAACAGGAGGTACAGTATCTAGGTCATAAGATTGAGAAAGGGATGCGAAAGGTGATGACAGAAAGAATAAGGATTATCCCAGGAATGAGAGCCCCGATGACACAGAGAGAGGTGAGAATGTTTCTTGGGATGGTTGGTTATTGTCGACAGTGGATACGTGGATTCTCATTAATTGCAAAACCTTTACAGCGGTTGACAAAAAGAGATGTCAGAGATCCGATTGAGTTGAATGAGGAGGAAATGAAGGCTTTCAAGGAACTGAAAACAAGTTTGTGTGAGGCACCAGCATTGGGAATGCCTGATTATGAAAAAGAATTTGAGCTGTATTGTAGTGAGAGAGATGGATGTGCACTTTCAGAGTTAGTGCAAAGGCATGGAAAAATGAAAAGACCCATCGCTTGTTTTTCAGCTGTCTTAGACCCAGGTAGAAAAGGCATTGCCTGGATGTCTGAAAGCAGTAGCTGCTACTTGTGTGAGTCTGGAACAGAGTGAAGGCATTGTAATGGGGTATCCACTGAGAGTATATGTTCCACACTCTGTTGAAATCCTTCTGACTAGAACTAAAACCCAATTCATGACACATAGTCGGCTGAATAGGTACGAAAAAGTGATTTTGAGTGCAGATAATGTAACCATTGATAGATGCACAAGTGTGAATCCTTCAACTTCACTGCCAGATGAAGTAAATGTAGGAGTCAAAGATGATGTTGATCATAAGTGTTTGGATGTGCTTGAATTTTGCACAAAGCCTCGCACAGATATTAAAGATGAGCCCTTAAAAGAATCAGATTATGTGATGTTTGTGGACGGGTCATGCCTGAGAACAAGTGAAGGAGTTTTAAGTGCTGCGTATGCTGTGTGTACAGTGACAACCATAATGGAAGCATCCTGTTTGAGAAGGATACGTTCAGCCCAAGTGGCTGAGCTGATTGCTCTGATTCGAGCATGCAAACTGGGAAAGAACTTCCGGATTACGGTGATCACAGATAGCCAGTATGGCTTCGGAGTGGTCCACGACTTCGGACAGATCTGGTCCCAGAGGGGTTTCCTGACTTCAGGCGATACAGCTACCTAAACAGATTGCAGTGGTAAAATGCGCTGCACACAAAAATGGAACTGATTATATTACAGTGGGAAACAAATTCGCAAATGAAATAGCTCAATACTGTGCCAGAAATATGGTCTCACTGAATAGGAGAAGAGAAAAAGAGAATGTTGCCTGTCCCTTGCTGTTTACTAACACGGTTGAAACCTGGGATGAGGTAAGGCAATTGCAGGAAGAAGCAGATGAAGAGGAGAAAGATGGTTGGATAAAAGCAGGCTGCAGACAAAGAGAGGAAGATGAAGTTTGGGTTTATAGAGACGAAAGACCAGTTATGCCTGATAGCATGATCTTTAATATGGCGTGGATGTACCATGGACAAGCACACATTGGTAGGGATGCCATGATCAGACTTTTCAGACAGTCTTTGTACAACCCGAAATTTAGGGCTATAGTTGAAAGTCTCTGTCAAAGATGTCTTACATGCCAACAGATAAATCCTGGAAGGAAAACAGTAGTGAGTTTGGGAACAATAGGATGTGAAGGAGGTCCTTTTACCAGAATGCAACTAGATTTTATTGAAATGCCCCCGAGCAATAGATTGAAATATGTCCTTGTGGTCGTTTGTTTGTTTTCTCGTTGGGTGGAAGCCTATACGACAAGAAGGAATGATGGAGTTACTGTGGCTAAGCTCCTACTGAGAGAATTCATTCCAAGATATGGCTTTCCAGTAACGATCGAAACAGATAGAGGAACACATTTCCAGAATGAAATAATCCAATTGATATGTGAAGCACTTGACATTCAACAAAAATTGCACTGTGCCTACATACCAGAGGCTTCTGGAGTGGTAGAGCAAGTAAATGGAACAATAAAGAATAAATTAGGGAAAATGTGTCAAGCCACAGGACTCAAATGGCCCGATGCCCTGCCATTGGTGCTGATGACCATCAGAAGCATACCTGACAGAAAAACAGGTCTGAGTCCTCATGAAATAATCATGGGACGAGCAATGAGACAAGCACATGTACCTGTCAACAAACTACTGACTATAACTGATGATCTCGTATTGGACTATTGCAAAGGATTGGCTGATGTGGTACATTCTGTGTTTCATCAGGTTGGACCGGATGCGACCACTCTTGAAAGAAAACCAGCTCATGATTTGAGTCCAGGAGACTGGGTCCACATCAAAGTCCACAGAAGAAGAAACTGTTTGGTTCCTCGCTGGGATAAGCCACGTCAAGTGATCCTGGTGACAACAACTGCTGTAAAATGTGCAGGTGTGAAAAATTGGGTTCATGCCAGTCATACCATCAGAGTTCCAGATCCTTTGGCGATGCAGCGCTCACAACGAAATTCGTTTTATTTATTTAAATGTTCACTTACCTGTATTCGGCCTTAATCCGTAGTTTAATACCCCCCACCCTGCCCCTCCCCCGCCCCACGTCACCGCCCGACCGGCACTCCTACCACGGGCCGGGCCTGCCTCCTTGTCAGGGAAACTTCTCCGGGGCCTGACTCTGCTTATGACACCAGCTTACCTGGTGATAAATGTACAGCCTGCCAGTAAATATTAATGAGGGATAATAGCTTTAATCATGGAAAAAGTAATACCAGATCTGGCTAGAAACACTTTACTCGGCTGGCAGAAGATTAGCTTTCCACCAATATGATTGACTGTTTGCATTTTCTTACTCCACTATTTAAGGAGGGATTTTGTACCACGGTTAATAATAATCTTTCATCAACGTTACTGCTTTCACTGAGGGTGGCCTATAATAACATGTCTGCTTGGCAGCAGTGACAACACACTATTTGGCTCCCAGCACAGATTTTTCCTGTAGTGTATATACAGCTTTCACTCAACTTTCTTGACTGATCACATTCTGGTGGCTAAACTAGCAAGTTTCTACTCTGCAAAATAATGCCCAATGGGCTATGCAACATCTTTTCGCCAAAAACGCAAACACTTCAAATTTTTCAAAGACACACAAGAAAGAGAATGACTTGCCATAATTTAATACTCTATTTCAAAAGTTGCAGGGCAGAAATTGCTGATCTAATCAAGTACTTCAGGATTTTCACGATTATGTGGCACGCTAAATTAAAAAAAAAAAGCAAGAAGTAAAACAGTAAATTCTGGAATGGAAAACAAACCATATGCTTCTGAAAACATAAAGCTGTTTATGCCGGGAACATTGTTCCCCTGAGTATTTCCTGCAAGAGCATATGTCTCTTGTATTGTGAAAGCTGCACAGTTTGCCAACTTGATAGCAAATCAAGTAACAAATACATTAAACCCTGCTCGCCGAAGAACACCAGTGAGAGAATCAGATGCAGTCAGACCAGAAGCTACATTATTTTACATTTTGTACAAATATTACAAATGAAGGGAACCCGAATTTTAACAACATGGCAGTTATCAAAAAGAATTGCGGAAACGTGCTGTTTCAGTTTTGCTCTAGGGAAACATATGGGAAACAGTGATTCAGTACTGATTTTGGGGAATTTGAAATAAGGAATAGTGAAAACTAACTTTATTTCACGCTTTAAATGCAAAAATTAAAGATATATTTGAAGAAAGAACAATTTACGTTAGGCACAACTATGCAGCGGTGGCCGGCGCAGGTAAGCGCGGTGGGGGCGGGGCATGGTGGGAGGGGGTGAAGTCGACAGATGATGGAATAGGTAAAATTGAATAAATAAATAAAACCTATTCCGTCGTCTGTCGACTTCTCCCCACCAAGGCCCGCTCCACCGCCCCACCGCCCTTACCTGCACCGGCCATGACTGTGACTATGACCCTTCGGGGCAGATGTTCAAAGAAGTCACACAATTCAGCGCAGCAGCAAAAAATGCTGCACTGCGTTGTGTGACAGGGAGGGAACAGGAGAGTGCCTTATCTACAGAGAAATGTCTCTCTCCTCCACTCTCCCTAGCACCGGTGCTGATTTCAGCTGCCGTGCGCCAGGCACACACCTTAGCGCCATAGCACTAAGGTGCGTGCCTGAGTCTAGCATAGGTTTTGTACAGGAAGGGTACCCTAGACAAATTCAAATACTTTTCCCACTTTGTATGTGTGCTGCACAGTGCAGCACACATGCAAAGTAGGAAAAGAAAGGAGAAATGAAAACATTTCTCCTCTTAACGCCTCCTTTCATATGGAGTTAACTTTTGTCACTAAACCCTGTCTACAATTGTTTGTAGATAGGGTTTTGTCTCAAAAGGCATGGGTGGTAGCATGGGCACGCCCATGTATCACCCATGTAGCGCCCCCGTGGCACTGAGTAACGCAAAGCAATGCTTTGCGTTACTTGTAGGCCCAGATTCTCAAAGGTTTAGCGTTGGGTTAGAGTACTTTTGTAATGCAAAACCACAATATACCTTTTTAGGGATTCACAAGCCAACGCAAATTGGTATTTGCATTGGTTTGTATGGGAAAGTAACACAAAGCAGTGCAAAACGTGGCTTTGCATCACTTTGCGTCAAGGGGGCATTACATGGGTGGTACGGGGGTGTATCTGTGCTACCACCCATGCTTTTTGAAACTAAACCCTATTCTCAAACATCAGTAGAAAGAGTTTAGCATAAAAAATGAATGCCTCTGAAGAGCAGGCCTTAAACGGAGAAATGTTTTCATTTCTCCATGCTTTTCCGGCTTTGCATGTTTACCACACTGTTGATAGAGTGGAAATTCTAATCCTACATGGGGTACCAGTGAGGAGTGCAATGTAACCGCCTGTAGGATGCACTTACATATTATTCAGTGCTATTATTTTAACTAGATGTTAGAGCAAAGGTGAACCAAGTAACACGTTCTTGTGAGGTTAACACGATTCAATGTGAAGCTTAACAAATGATTCATAGAATTGTACTATTTGTAAACGAAGTAACTCACTTCTATAGGGCTCATTAGTGATGTGATACATTGAAACATTAAATGTATTTTGAATATTTATTAGACCAATAATGTAGTGGAAATAGACTTATTAATATAGTTTAGTGAACGTTTCTATTGAACATGCTAATGACTTAATGTAAATACTAAACACGAATAACATGGTGCATTTATTATTTTAGCCTAAGTCATAGGCCTGAATCCACTGCATGTCTGAATGTTCTCGTTTCTGAAACTAATGTTTAGATTCCCATGTGAGTCTTGTAGAATGTTATTTGTTTCATGCTTTGCATTACAGGTGGACAAATTCTCTTTTAGTGAAGAGTAGGATTATTGTTTCAGTAGATAGTTGAGGAATGAAGGAGTTACAGTTAGGTCGGCCTGGCGAAGATAAGGTGAAAGGAGGTGCGTTCACAAGGAGAAGAGACCAAGGACAAACTGTTGCAAATGGGAGCACGTGGAGGAGACCGTGAAGAGGAATCAACGTCATTGAAAATTTTGTAGCTGATGCCTACTGTAGAGTACGTGTGAGAAAAGCATTATGGGACATTTGCTGAATACAATTTTGAACATATGATGCATTGGAGAGAGGGACAGATGCCCATTTTCTGTCTTGCCTTTCCGACAGAAGCACCTGAATGCTAGCTTGCTCTTTTCTGCTTGTAGCTTTATGCTGCTTAACCCATCTGATGGTGGAGTGACTTCTTAGGAAGATTTTCACCGCTGACACCTTTCCTCTTTCGAACATTTTGCTTAAATGCTAAATTTGGGATGCCACTTTTAGAGTTAGAGTAGGGATAGCTAGAATTAAATGCTTTTCTCCAACTGAGTGCCGATGCAGGGGAACCTTGACTCTTGCTTTTTGATTAATTGCAAAATAGTCATAGAACTCCTTGTTCTTTTCTTGCTGCACCGAGTGAACCTCTTTAGGAAATTTGGATTTTTTTTATTTCCTCTGTATTTTTATTCTCTCACGCTGAGATACGTATATGTCCAACTATATTTGAATTAGTAATAAAAACTGACTAACCTTTATTTGGTTGGCGACCTGAGTTATTGTGTAGCCATATTGAGTTACACTGTATGTTAAATTGATGTACGAAATGTTGCTCCCCTTTACACTTTAATGCTGCTGAAAAGAACCATTGGAGGATCAACATCAGAAGAATACTGAACCGATGGGCCCAGGCCGTTTCACTGTGCAGCACACACATACACATTTAAAGAAGGAAAAGCTTTTTCACTTGTCTTAGCATAGTATTTTGTACTGGAAGGATACCCTTCCAGTACAAAACCTATCCTAGACTAACGCAAACACCCTAGCGCTATGGTGCTAAGGTGTGTGCGTGGCACTAGGTAGCTGAAATCAGCGCCGGCACTAGAGAGAGGGGAGGAGAGAGTCATATGTTTGTGAATATGGTGCTCTACCGCTCTCTTCCTGTCATGTAACGCAGTGCAGCATTTTTGGCTGCTGCACTGAGTTCCGTGATAGCTGCGAGAATTTTAGCCATAGGGTACTTACCAATGCTAAACAAGTTTTGTACTGGAAAATAAATTGGTAAAAATAAGTTTTGTGCTGGTTAGCGTCACTTGTGACGCTAACCCTGTGCAAAATGTTTGAAGATCTACCCCTTCATGTTTTACCTCCCCGTTTTACATATTTGGGTTACTTACAACATATTGGAGTGTAAATAAAGATGACACCTCGGACAGAACTTATCTGGAACTTTTACAAATGCTTATGTTATAGAAAGAGTGTGTCAGGTTTCATATTGCCCCATACAAAGTAGGTGAAGTTGCACACTGGCTTTCAAGACTGTCTTAGTTCTCCCCTAAATGTATGATGGTACATGAAGTGAAAAATAATCCTTACATGCCATAGATAAGTAGTTGCTTACATGCTCAAGCACAGTCCAGTGCTTGACACTCCTTGACACATGTTTCATACTTTCTGTATTCTTCAGAAGTGTTGTGTAGTTCCTAGGAGTCCCCCAGGATCTGTACGTTTTGGATGACCTAAAGTGAGGGCTTGGTGTCCCACTACCAACCCCTGCATTCTATTGAAGAGTGGGTAGTCTCTGGAAACCACTGAACATGACAACCCTGATTCCTCAGGGATCGTGGAAAACAGTACAGTACGTTTCACTCAGACACTCGTGCTTGCTTTCTCTCACAAAACACACAGGATGGCAATTAGGGCGTTTCAATAGGAATTTATTGGTCCAGCGACAACCTTGTGTAAAACATATGTGCTGCAA
Source organism: Calotriton arnoldi (assembly GCA_963921515.1). Classification (NCBI taxonomy): domain Eukaryota; kingdom Metazoa; phylum Chordata; class Amphibia; order Caudata; family Salamandridae; genus Calotriton; species Calotriton arnoldi. The sequence continues at coordinate 631,590 of CAWUFW010002773.1, forward strand.
CAATCAGGAGACAGAAGCATACAAAAGAGATTACTAGAACCAATATAGTGAATAGTAGATACATTTCTACCATAGTGCTAATAAGATGAACAGAAACAGTTCAGATAAAAACAGTAGCACTTTCATATTCCTAGAATGCGTGCCCTAAGTAATTTGCTAAAATGTACCTAGCCTAACCTGGATGTGTAGGTGTATATGCGTATTGATATGTGTATCTGTAGACAAGAAACCCCTAGGGAAGAACCAGCCCCGTCACCTGATGGTTTAGAACGAAGGACTCCGTCTCTGCGTCGAGGATGACAACCAGCAAGGGATGTCAGTTCCCTGGTTGTCGGAGATGCGCCATGTAGGACCCCCATCTCAGCTTGGAAGGAATTCTCCTCTAATTTGTAGGGGGGATTGAGGGTCTTTTATACTAAAGTGGTCACTCCAGGGTTTTTACTAGAATCAATATGTTTTTAAAACAACCATGGATGTTTTGCAAACAATCATAAATGTTTTGAAAACAATCACCGATGCTTTTCTGAACAAGTGTGATCATGCACAGCTGACTGTTGGCCAAGGATGATGAAAAAGTGGTGACCCTTACACAGAATAAATCTGCCATACCTGGGGACATGTTTATGTAATCATCAATACAAAAAGTAGCCAAGGGGGAAAAAAATCAAGCCGCCCCCCCACTCATCACATTATCAACAATGAGGGCCTGACTAAATGGACACAAATCCTTAACTTTTAGACACTGGAGGAGTCCAAAATATTTAACTACACCTCCCACGATGCGGTAAAATGCCACTAATTCAAGTGTCAAAATGTCCAACTTATAGGTGCTAATGTCACACACGTGCCCTGTTAATCCCTGTGAGAAAAGAAATGAAATGCAGTTCCCAATGTTAAAAATGAGTACCTACTCACTGGCGAAATATGACTTTATTCAGTGCTGTGAGCGTCCTCAATTAAAAAAATTGTTAAATTTAGACCATTATTACGTCCAAAGCGCTTTGGACGTAATAATGGTCTAAATTTAACCATTTTTAACGTTGGGAACTGCATTTCATTTCTTTTCTCACGGGGATTAACAGGGCACGTGTGTGACATTAGCACCTACAGTGCTTATTGTACCTTGCTGTTACTGTTTTCTTCCTTCACGTTTAAGAAAGTTTATGTTGGAACACATTTCTTTTCATGGTGAGAAAGCAACCAATGATGATAAGTGGGTGTGCTAGCGAGTACCAACTAGCAAGCCCCCCTTGGTGTTACTACCGTGAGGTGCTTTCTCTCCATTTCCACACTTTTTTCTATTCCCTTTTAACTAATTTTGGGTGGGAATTCTTTGGCTGCAGTGTTGTGACAGTGTGTTTATAAGTTGGACATTTTGACACTTGAATTAGTGGCATTTTACCGCATCGTGGGAGGTGTAGTTAAATATTTTGGACTCCTCCAGTGTCTAAAAGTTAAGGATTTTTGTCCATTTAGTCAGGCCCTCATTGTTGATGACATGTTTATGTAAGTCAGGTACAGGATTCAGATAGAAGATTGAGAGCCTGGTATCGAAGAGACTGGAGCAAGGTATTAGGTAAAAGGTCTCCTGTTTAGAATCGTTATAGTCGTGTGGATGGGATGATGTATGTAAAATGGAGTATAGAACCAAACTGGTGGGTCACTGTTCTTATACGGACACTGGCGGCTCCACCATTGGGGCGTCGCCCCACTGCTTTCTCGCCGTGCGAGAAGGCAGAAACATAAATGGTAATAACTACCATTTTATGTTTCTGCCTTCTCACATGGCGAGAAAGCAGAAGTGCCTGGTTGGGGGTGGGCGGTCCTGCTCGAGGGCAGGGGGAGTGGCTTGCCCACTGTTATGGGTATTGACTGTTTGGGTCGGCCCTGGGGCCGCCAAACAGTCAATACCATAACAGTGGGCAAGCCACTCCCCTGCCTCGAGCAGGACCGCCCACTCTGCATGCAGCAGCCTACAGAGAAAATGGCCCGGCTGGGGCGCTCTCCGAGCGCCTCAGCGTTGTGATTGGCGGAGGGGTGGGGGCTGCCTTTCCTAGATGACGAAGGCTGCAGATGACGAGGGCTGCAGGTCGGCATTGGAAAATGGTGGACGGCGCGAGCGGGAGTCGGATTTGGGACCCAGAAGCGGGACGGTAAGTTTTATTTAATATTTTCCTTTAATTAAACCCCTCCCCCTTACCCCGCGATGACCCCATTTCCACCCCCTCTCCCACCCGCCCGTCATGCCGGCCGCGACTGCAGAGCCCCGGACTAGAATGGGAGAATACAGCTAAACAAACCAGACCGGAAACCAACATGCACAAAAGAGTACCTCGTTATTCCAATGCACGGGGGCACAAACAAGATAAAACACGTAAAAAGATTGCAGAAGTAATGCCTTGGCTGCCTTGGAGGAAACAGATGCGCGGGAGCACACAGAAGGAAAAGCCCAGCGACGTGCCTCCTGCGCACACTGTCTGCAGCCGGCTCCCGTTAACCAATTACAGCTTGATAAACAGAGGCACATGGAGGGAAGGATGGGAGGGCTGTCAGTGATAGCAAGCGGCGCTTAGCACTCCTCTGTCAAGGAAGCCGAGGAACCCCGAGGCTACGGGGGTAGTGCTCCCCCCACAACCCCGGCCGGACAAACTGTTTGCAAAAAAAAGAGCTTGCTGAACATCTCCATCGCAACTTCCCCCACAAAACTTGTCACTTCGGATTGCCATCAGCCACCACAACAAGAAATATTTCATGTCTATTGCTAATTGCAAGCACAGCTGAGTCCCAGCGGTGAGTTCTTGCACAGTCCCAGGCCTTTATACCGGGCCCAATCTGTTGTGCAGCACTTGTTCACACACGGAAGAAAAAAAAACTACCAGCAAAGGCAGAAAGAGGCAGAGTCACAGGTCCCTTGTAATCCGCCTGCCTCCCCGCTGACATCTGGGGCTACACGCATTCCTGGTTTTGTCCTACGGTTTACAAAAGCAAAGCTACCAGTATGCAGGCTTTTTTAATGAAGGCCGCTGCCCTTTCAGGTGCAGTTAGGCGTGGTGCTGCATCAGTTTTACACTTTTTTTTCTTTTTACTGTGATATATGATTTCCTGTAACTTTTAAAACACGAGTGTGAACTCGAGGTCGCTGACAAGGAGCAGGTGAAGTCAGACTTTCATTAAAAGCAAAGGGGAAAAAGGGAATTTGCAGATGTTCTCATGAGGAGAGGCCAGAAAATGCCTGTAACTTGCGCATTTAGGAAGATCCCTGTATGAGATTCATAGACTTTTCACCTTCTCTTTTTCCACCTTTTTAATCAGCCTCTCTCCCTGCAGCTTCCTTCTGGTGCCTCTCCCTGGCTCTCATTAGCAGTCACTGTGCCTCTCTGTAATTGTAAAGTAACTACTGCTCACTTCGTCTGCCGTGTGTGGCCTCTCTGTTTTTCTGCTGCTCCCGCCCTGTGTGCATTGAAAGCGCCTCGACGACTGTCTTTCTCTATGCTTGCTTTGTGTCGGCAGCTTGTCTGTTATTGTGAGGCCTTTTTTGAGGTCCTGCAGCAGTGCTTATTATTGGGCAGCATTCGGTGAGTGCAGCTACTGTCGTTCATGTCCCAGGTCCTTAGTACCGCTGCACTTCAATTGGACAGCCAAGACTCCATCTGGGCACTTAAGGGGGAGCTCCCCTCATTAGGAGTGTCCGTGTCCCCTTAATGGGCCCCTTTCCTACAAGGAACGGGGGCTGATCGGGCCTCATGTATACAGCACAAGGATTACCTTTGTGTGGTTACAAATATATGGACAGTATATGTAAGCAGAAGTCAGAAATGTACTTAGGCAATATCCATATTACTTTACGGGCAGCATGGGTGTTATGAATGTGAAGATGCCTCTCTGTAGACCAGACATGAATAAGATATGTTCGAAACAGGAAATAAAGTGATGTTTTCATGATACCTTGTATTCCATTTCCTGCATGTTCTATGGCTAGGGTCACGCGCCTGCTACCTCTAATGCATATGTCAAAGGAGGAGGATGTTTAGCTTTGGTCGTCTACAAACCACTCATATGAACCCCCAAAGCCCAAGTGCATAACATCAGTGAGTCCAAGTGTTGGCTCAGAAACATTAAAGCTAAAGCATTTCCCATACTCTGCGCATGCCTGAGTTTCTTTATCTTCGGCTTGAGTCTTGATACTGGGATTAAACTTTTAATGCAAAGTACAATTGGGCACTCAGAAGATTTTAGTGCATGTGATTTAAAAAGATGCAAACAGAAGCAATTTCCAAATGTAAGCGTTCCTTTTTGAATGAGAAGTTAAAGTCAGAAATTTCTCAGTCATTCTACGCTCGCTCGTCATAGTGCAGAACGGGAATCATTTTTCGCCCACCACTTTCAAATGTCACCAGCCGCCACTGCTCTTGTTGTCCACAGAAAGAGAGAGAGAAGAGACTAGGTCTAAACTTCACAAGATAGAGACAATTGCAGATCTTGTCTCTTGTTGCCCTCGCACATCCCAAGGGATGTCATGCTTTATCATAGGGCATTGCTCCTCGTCGGGCCGGCGCTGCAATGCCCTATGGGTCCCCCGAAGGGTCGCTTTGGCGGAGATCTTTTAGTAACGCCGTATGATGAGTCAGGGTGTGAGATTTTGAGTGAGAAAGAGGGTTCGTGAGAGAGAGTGAGTGAGTGAGTGAATGGCTAAAACTGGCTAAAACTGGCTAGGGGATACCGAAAAAGGCTTTTTAATGTGTAGGTTCCCCTGACGGGTTAAAAAACCTGTAGGTTGTTTGTTACTGGCTAGGCGATAATGTGCCTCAGTAACTCTTCGATCAACATGTTTCGCGCCCTCCAGTGGCCATCATGATCCCTGGCACTTCCTCAGGACCAATAAAGTTGATTGTAAAAAAATTTGAAATGTGAATAAGTGATGAACCCTAATGTAGAAAGATGAGCAGACCTCCTTGTGAAAACTACAAGGTGGCGTGGGCTCAAATAGTGACTGCTCAATCACTTTTATTACCATTGAGAATTAACAGTATGTAATGCAAAGGAATAAAGCTTCACTCCAAAGATGCAACTTTGATTTTACAGATCTGTTTTATGCAGCCTCTTAGCTAAAGAGATAGGCATGCTTCTGTCCCTCAATGGAGAGAAAACCAATGACATTGTGGAGTGGAGCTTTCTCAGTAAGTTAATAAAGGCACAACGTTTCAGACTCATATTCATGAACATCATGTGAACTAGATAATCATCACTGGTGGTGATGATTAAGGTTATCAATATTGACACTGTACAGGTTTTTGTGTTTGGGGCACCAGGCATGACTGCCCTCTGTTCTCTCCTGTTTTCGCTATACCAAGCACCCGCACTGTAACCTATCGAAATCTACTGTGAACACAAACAATATCCTGGTATCCCTGATGAATCTGATCACATCTCTCCAAGCCCTATTAAAGGAACCTGAGGAGTTCTGGGAGTATTGAGATCTAAGGTTAACATGTCCAAATGTGAAGCCCTTAGCCTCATGTTGCAGGTGCAATCAATCTGCAAAGGATGTTACCCTTTCCCTGAAGCTTGAGTTTCATAAAATATATAGGGATTAACCTGAGACCAAGGGTCCAAGGGCTGCTCACATCAAACTATGGGGCATATCTACAAGGGCTGGCGATAAAATTATCGCCGCTTTAGCGTCCGTTTTCGGACGAAAAGCAGCGATAATTTTAACGCCCTATTAGCAAGGACACGCTAACGCGTGAATCCATGCTTCTTCGCCCTTTCACATATCGCCCAGCTTTGCATCTCTAATGAGATGCAAAGTGGGCGTTCCTCCCAGAATAACGGGAGAAATGTTGCTAAGCGACATTTCTCCTATTATCAAGCCTCACGCTACGTAAGCATGGCGACAAGAAAAGTAGCGATAACCTCTGTTATCGCTACTTCCCTTACGCCAGCTTTGACACTGACTTAGCCATGATATCCTATGGAAGGTGGATATCATGGCTAAGTATGTGTAGCCCTATCAGCAAGCTATCGCCAAAAGTTGTGCGATTATCGCTGCATTTCCAGCGATAATCGCACATTTGGCAGCTTGCGCTCTGAATTTTATCGCTTTGGAGATAAGCGTTGCTGATAGCACGCTATCTCCGCGATAAAATTCAGAGTTGGCCGGCGATAATTATCCTCACGCTAAGAGCGCTGAGCGATAATTATCGCCAGCCCTTGTAGATATGCCCCAGAGTGCTTCCGTCATCCAAACAGAGATGTGCAATGGTGGCACAACTCCAACTTCATGAATTTAGGATGCATGGCATCCATCAGGAGGACCATCTTGCTGAAGTTACTCTTCCTTTTTCATGTAATGGTGATTCTCATACCTGGGAGCACGCTAGATAAGCTCCACAAGTAGAGGGAGGAGATTGAGGATGGGATTGAGACAAAGCTGCCCTCAACCTATAGAGCGAAGTCTCAGTGTCCCCTACTACATGGCGGCCCAGTTATGATATGTGTGGGTTTATTTAAGAAAGCAAATGGAGCAGCAGTGGTGGTTCCTGGACCACACGTTGGCAGACTGGACACTTTGGGAGCTTCCATCAAAAAGACTGCAAGACAGAACACAGATGGTCCTAAAGTCCGAGGTCCTGGCTGTGATGCTGAAAGTATGGGATAAGACAGGAATTAAGAGAGGACTAATAAGCTATCTGACCCTTTTCATCTCTCTGTCTTCAGATTTGCAGCCCAGTAGAGACAGGGCAGCTTTCAGACAGTGGAAACTGAATGGACGCAGAAATTAGGGAACTTTCTTTTTAAATAAAGGGCGTCTTAAAACCCTTCAGGCAATTAGAAGTACTTCTGGCTGGGGGAGATTAAAGATTACTCTGTGACCAGATATGGAACTAGATCTTGAATCTCATGCTGAGGGTAGAAGCAACTAGACAGCTGACCCTAAATGAGAAAATCAGACAATCAGGTGACCAATACTTAATCTCAAAACTTTACTGAATACTCTAAGATTGAAGGGCAGTGCCCAAGTGGCACTTTCATATTTCTTGGAAGAAGGAGAAAGGAGCCAAACTATTGGCTGATGACTGGACAAACCTTCTCTGTAGGTCCACCAGAGGTGTGATCATCAGAGATGCAATGGAAACCTGCCTGAAATTACTGCTATGATGGCAGATGGCACTATACCCCTGTGAAGCTGCATAGCGTTGACTCTCAGATGTCATTATTATGCTCGAGAGCAGTGGGGAAAGGAGCACACTATCTCACATCCTAAGGCATTGTAATAAATTAGGGAAATTCTGGAAGAGGTACTAGGTGATATTTCAAATCATACGTTTTGAGGTTCCATTATCGGCTATCAGGTTCTGCTGAGTTGGGTAACGGGGGTAGGTGATTGGTCTCAATAATGGTTTTGGCAGCTAAACTGATGCTCCTAGGGGTAAAGTAGACCAACAATGAGGATAGATGGGTATCATAGAGGCTTTGGCAGGTGCAGGGCCACCCGAGCTTCCTCTGTGTTCACTGTTTGATTTCCTTGCCTTCTATTTATTTGTGGTGGAATAAACTGTTCATCCTTCTTTTATTTCCTTTCCCTTTCCCATGTGACAAATTTCACATGTAATTTTTGGCAGTGGTAAAGTAAAGTGCTTGACCTCATTGATTTATTTGTAGCCTTGTATAGCCCGAAGCAGACCCTTTGCTGAATTAGAGAGCTTTACATGTAATCAGACAAAAAGATAGTTGCAGAAGGATTTGTAATCCAAAGATTATCCCAAATACAAATTTGTGTCGTAAAGCATTCACTTATATCAGTTACAGAATCAAATTCCTACTGACTGGTGTCCTTGGTGAGTGGTTCCCAGAGGTCCGTGGTAATCATGCCTCAAGGTCTGGGAATAGACCTTTTACTTGCAACTCATTTGTGAGAAGACTATCAAACCTATGCTCCCATTTAGAAGTGACGTTGGAAAAGTAGGATTTTGAGCTCTTCTTTTAAAGGTGTCAAAAAAAGAAATCAGTATGATCGATGGAGGAATCAAATTCAAACGCTTGGTCTGTTCCCAGATTAGGTTTGGTTTAGTGTCTTTGCTTTCTTACGTTTGGGAGTTTCTAGGTGGAGAGAGTTTATGCTCGGGAGCAAGTCTGTTAAATTTAGCCAGGCCAGAACTGTCATGGGGCATTTTGAGGGAGAGAGGATGAGGAACTCTAGGGCATATTCTCAAGGACTTATCGCCTAGTTAGCGGCACTTTATCGCAGCCAAAGTGGTGATAAATACATCGCACCATTCACAAGCTGGTGCTAACAGCCGACATCACCAGTATTCCTGTAATAGCAGCCGCAAAAAACATCGCCACGGATGACACCAGCAACTAACGCTAATGAGATGCAGAGTAGGCGTTCCCGTGCAAAAACCAGCGGAAACATCACTTCGCAACATTCACAACGACCAGCCAGGATGACGATAAGAATCAAAAACATGCGATAAGGCGCGTTAGCAGTAGGGATTTAACACCTGCTCCTACCTGGTGTTAAGTCAGATGACAACCTGCACCATGAAAGGGAGCCCAGCCCACAGCCACACCAGAAGAACAACAGATGCCATGGAGCTACTGATCATGCAGCTCGGAGCCCCAAGAGGGCCACAACACCCACCACCACCACACCCAGGACCCCCACCCCCCCCAGGATTCCCCCCCTAGACTACCACACCGGCAGTGGGGTATGTGATGTGCTAGGCTCCTTAGATTGGCAGGATCACATGTCCTATGATGCCTGTGCTGGATGGGTTTGTTGTGGGTCTGAACGAGCCCTCAGGGAGTGGCTGTGGCATGCTGACGACTAGACCAGTGACCCTTAGATCACTACAGGGACGACCTGGTACACTTAGCGTTGTTGTCGTCCCCTGCATGCGTAAGCGGAGTGGACTGGCCTGGTGTATGGCAGGCCCACGTAGGGGTGGGAACAATGAAGCCGGGGCCTTGGGCGTGCTCCAGTTCTGTGCTGGACATGGAAGTTACTGATGCGTGTGTCCCTGTTGTAGTGAATACGCCACTCGGACTGCAATCAGCACTGTTGCACCCTGTCACACAAGTTCCACGACATGAGCAACATAGACGTTAGGGGAATCTCCAACCCTACATTCAACCATACGCACATACGTGAATGATCAAAGGCATGACACATATGTGCGATTCTGAATGTTTATTACACATCCAGTGGAGTGTTGCAGCTGGAGCAGTACAGGGCCATGCAAACCCCAGTTCACAATATTGGCCCGTGGAGGGCCATCCAGAGTCCCACAAGGAATGACAAGTACATCGGAAGAGGAAGAGTTCAGTCCGCAGTCTGATCGCAGTGTCATTGGTAACCAAACGGAACATGGCAGTCCATGTCGAGGCCAAGGTGAGTGTCGTAGAGTGCATCGGGGGACAGTGGAAGGTGATGATGCAAAGGGCAGAACCAAGCAGAAACAGGCCATATGGCGGAGATGGTTGCTACTGCCTCCTCCTTACCAGTAAGGTTTGTTCACCCACATCTTCATCCTCTGATGGCACATGTGCCTCACACTTGGGTGGTGGTGGATTGCCTGCCGCACTGTGAGGCACTGAGACAACAGGGGATGAAGATGTGGATGTAGAAGCTGCAGCAGCACCCATCTGAGCTAGGCCTTGAGGCAGCAATGCCATGACGATGTGCTGCAGGGCATTGAAGGCCCCAGCCACATCCCGCTGGTGTGCAGCCATGGCAGCCATCCTGTCCGCCGTCATCCGCACCATGGTCTCCATGAGCCCCCGCATCTGTCCCAACTCCCAGCAGACCTCGCTGGAGCCACTCTGACTGGACAGTTGTTCTTGTCTCAGTAACATGACTCCAGCGATGTCAGCCATGGATCACTGGAGAGCATGGAGCGGACTGTGGGTGTCTGTTAGGGACTGAAAGTGGTCCCTGATGGGAATTAGACACCCATGTATGGCATCAAGTCTGGCTGCCATGCGGTCGAACCCCACCCGCACCTGATCAGCCACCTTCTCCTGGCACTCCAACTCACGGCGTTGGAAGGCCATGTGTTGGTCGTGGGTGTCCTGGGAGTCAGCCGTGGTGGTAGGTACTTCCTGCTGTGTGGTCTGTGCAGGGGGTGGGGTTCCCTCGATGCAGCTGGGCTGCACTGATCCTGGGCGTGGGGTCCTGAGGGCGCCCATGAGCTGTTGGAGGGCGTCGGGGTCGATGGTGGAGTGGTCCTCTCCGTCATCAGTGAAAGAGAGGTTGGGTCTGCTTTGCAGGAGGTGTTGGTTCTCCCTTTGCAATGTGAAGGGTAGATGCAGTTTTAGATTGTGTACACATGTATGTTGACGTATTGTACACATTTACATACAGACTGCATGACAATGTACATTGTTACTGTTTGGGAGGAGCTGCCTACTTGATGCGGGACACTGGACATTCCGACATCATCACGGATGTGTGTTTGTACTCGTACATTTTCATCCCATGTTTCCCTGCTATGCCAAATGTGATTGGCCAGTTTCTACACACAAGCGGCACCACTTGGGTGCTCTGTTCTGTTGTGAACGTATTGCAGTTCATACCACATTGTTTACAATGTTGATATGCACTGCATATCATGTGTGTGTGCCGCATTTTGGGTGAGTCACCCCTGCGGCTCTGATGTGGCTGGCCCTTATCCCTTTCAGGCTGTGTGCCTTGACATCTGTGCTTTTGCAGGGCTGAGATGTTGCATTCTTGGGTGAATTGGGCTCTTGGTGGGCGTTGGTGCTGTGGGGCATGGTTTGTCCGCAGGTGTGTTGTTGAGGTCAGGGGTTGTTTGTGCAGGTGGATGTGTCAGAGTGTGACCTGCTCCTTTGAGGATGTGGTCCACACTCAGCCACCTCAGTGTGGTGGCGTGCACCATGTCATGATGATCGGACTGCAGCCATGCTACTCGTCATGCAGTGCCACTTGCATTGTCAGTGTGGCTCACGGACCCGCAGCTTTGCTGGGTTTGGCACATGTGCATGGGTTGGTTGTGAGATAGGTGATGTGTGGGTGGGCCTCCTCTGGGCACATAGTCGACGGGGGCCTACATGCTGTTGCTATGTGTGCTGCAGTGTGCCAAGGGGATCAGGGACATGATCCAGAGTCATTGTGGGTGTGCACTGTGCTCCGCTTGATTGTGCATGTGTGCCATTGTGCCCATCTCCCCCATCCCCCCAAGCCCGGGTGGTTACTCACCCTGTTGCTGTCATGTCGGGTCATGTTGAGCAGTGTCCGGTCCCCCAACTCCTGCCACTGTCTCCCCACCGATGACTGTGGACACCATTTCCTCCATCTCATCCAGCTCCTCCTGTGGCGCTGGACTCCCACCTCCAGTCTGCATTGCTGCCTTCTGGTTGTTGGCGAGTTTCTGCTTGGTCTTGCGCTTCACATCATTCCAGCGCCTCTTGACCTCGTCCATTGTCCTCCTCAGCACTCCGACTGCATTCACCTTGTCCACGATGGACTGCCATGTTGCATTTTTTGTTGCCAATGACACAGTGGAGGTGACGAACAGTTGTTGATGGTGTTCTATCACCTCCGTGATCAGGATCCTGTTTTCCTGCGGACTGAACTTCGTCTTCCTCTTCTTCTCGTCACTGCCCTTCCCTGTCCCCGGGGTCCCAGGCTGGTCCTCTGTGGGGCTTGTGGGGTTCTGGCCGTCCTCTGTGCCTGCTCCGGCTGCCTCCATTGTGACTCGCTGTGGTTCGGTTTTAGTTTTTTTGGGTTTTTTTTCTGCTTTTATGGTGATTTTTCCCGCCTGACGTGTGTGATTTGCAGGCCTGGTGCTGCTTTTCGCTGATTGTCTTATCGCGATTGGGCCCATTGCACCTTTTTTCACGTTCGCTGTTGAATTTTTTTTCGCTGTCACGGTGGGTTTATCGCGGTCATTTTCCGCGTTATCAGGACACTATCGCATGTTACCGCCGTGTTGGGAATGCCACGTTGACACGGGGTTATTTTCCCGCGATGGACGGCGATATGTGAACTTGCGTTAACCTATTTTGGCGATGTTTATCGCACATTCTTGTGAATATGCCCCTCTGTTTTTAAAGTGTTCAGTTTGAGGTGATGGTTTGCTATCGAGGATTGTAGGATTTTAATGGTGTTGGACAGTTTGAGGATGTCTTGTGAGGTGACTTTCAAGTATAGCTGAGTCTCATGTGCATAAAGGCGAAATGAGAACACTTGATTGGTTCAGAAGAAAGCTGAGTGACTCCCTAAGCAGATTAAGGGAAATAATTAAGCCTTGAGGAACTCCTTGTTGGAGAGAGGAGGGTTTTGATTAAAAGTTTGTTTCTGCTGGGAGCAGCTGTTAATGTGTGACTTAAACAATTTCAGTAAAGTGCTGCCTATTCCCATACATGCTTACAGGATTTTTTCGAGAGAGGTGTAGTTGACCATATCAAATGAAGCAGACAGGTTACTTGGGATACGTGGGCTAGAGTCTCCTTTGACTAGGATACAGAGGGTGTTGTTTAATATTTTTACACAGCTAGATTGGAAGCCCAATTGAGGAAGTTGTTTTCATTGATAATGAGAGTAAGTTGCTTTCTGACGCAGCTCTCTAGTATTTACTAGTATTTTTACTATGAAAGTGAGCTTGGATAGATTTCAAAAGCTGTTCAGGTCATTGGGGTCTGGTCCCTGTTTTTAGATTAGCAAGTAACTTTGCCAGTTGTTAGAATTAGGGACTATGCCATGCACTGGGGAGGACTTGATCAAATCTGCAACATAGAGAATAAGTTAGGAACTGATATCTTTCATCCAATTGGTAGGGAAAGATTTTGAGAAGTGTGGAAGGTTATATTGGTGCTATTGTCTTCTTGAAGAATCTTTATTAGAGATTACTTGCAATGATAACCAGATTTGAGAATTTTTACAGGATAGGGTGTAGGCAAGGGAAAGAGGAGTATCCGCTGTGACAGAGAGTTCTAATCTCCTTTTCCTGTACTGTGGGAGGCTATGTTGTTTGAGTTTTTTTGGGATCATTTGTCTTTTTTTTGCCAAATTGATCTTGGTTTTGATAGCAATGTTTTGGCCTCAAATATGCTCTTTTTGTAGGCTTTCTACTTGTCTTTGACATTTGAAAGGTTTAGGGAAGACAGCGTTCTTCACCGTTCTCTTTCTATCATTCTAAGGCATGCTCTTTCTTTGTGTAATTCTCTGTAGAATCATTGTGCAGAAGGATTGATCTTCTGCCTTGTCTGTTTGATTGGGGTAACTTCATCTGTTGCCTACTTCATCGTGGTATTTTAGTGGTTTGTCAGGGAGGAAGCAGAATTCTAGAGAGGGATTGTTTAGTGGTGATTTGTTTCCTAATTATAATTTAGTATTAAAAACTGCAAAATTCTAGTTTTGTACATAATTATAATTTGTCAGTAGGCAGTAGTGCACTTGCTTTATTGCTACAAGGCATACACGTACCACATGGATGAGTAGTGAGGAGAGGTGTAGCGAGCAGCAAGCTACATGTGTCGAGCTTGGAGCAGGGAGATTGAAGCTAAATTCTACGCTTGCCGAGGCTGAAACCAAGGCAGAAAGTGGCTGCCAAAGAAATCTGACACCTGGCGTACTGAAAATTGCTTGCTTGCCATTGGCCTTTCGCTTCCCATTGCCGGCTGTCCACCACGGATAGAGTAAGGTGAACTTAGGACAAACTGGACTAGTAGGCAATCCAGGACATTCCAGACAACTTGGAAGGAACTGGGAAGGAAAACAAGAAAAGAGCACCGCAAGCTCAAGTTCAAAGGCCGCAGTTAATGCTAGAAAAACTTCAGTTCTTCAAACCCTACAGGGGCGAGCATGGAAGATTAAAGCCACTGTCTACTATAGCCTCCTTTTCTCATGCAAATTTCAGCAACAGTGACTTGTGAGACCTGGTTACAAGCTGGTTTTTACAACATAGAAAAAAACAAGTATCATTCAAGTAACCATTCAATTAAATAAATTAAATAAAACAAACAACAAATAATTCAACTCAATTCAATTTAATAATACTATAATAATCCAACAAATTAACAGAACAACACATTAGCAAAACAAAATTGCAAAAGTAAAAATATAGGAATGTGGATTTTTATGACAATTGTACGATAACACGAGATAAAGCCTCCTGTGCCGCCATCATCACAGCCATCACTGTAAACAGTTTCACCCCAGAGGGAAAAAAATGCCATGGTCGACCAAACATGTTTGATTGATTGTCCGGATAGTCTGGAGGCCTCTAATCCACAGGATGTTAGGTCCACTGCGGGCTTGGAGAGTGCATCCCATAAAAACTTAGGGGGGTCACCACAATCCATGCTCACCACTCCAAGCATTGAGAAACAAGAGCAGGCCATGATCACACTAGAGGATACTGCCAAGTGCAAGGTCGATAATGCCAGTGCAAACTGCTCTATGGACTCTATGAGGGGCAAAGTTTGCCTAAACAGCGCCATCGGATTCAGTCCGTTCGAAGAAACCATGCATAAAGAAAGATCCTTACAGATTGCTTCCAAAAACCTAACCAAAGACTCAACCACCACTTATTACCAGGAGCTCTGACCAAATAAACACTATAACTAACTACTATAGTAAGAGCCATGCCACTTCATCTGCCATCCCACACCAAGTGCACTGAGCTCTTGCATCTGAATTCCCACCTGGGCTACTTAACGTTTTGAAAGCACCAAATGATCAAGAATGTTGAAGAAGCTGAAGATGCCCTTGAAGTGCCACAGGCTACATCATCATTATCATCACTAGAATCAAAGGTATTTAATAAAGCAATAGAAAAATCATTACCAGACCAGGCATTCTCAGAAATACTTCCAGGAACATCATCCCATTTTCATTTTGGCTCTGACTGGAATAGATCCAAGTCTCAAGAATCCTTAGGATCCATCACAGAAATTACAGAATTTACACAGCATCTTGTTCTACAACTCCCTGGTCTGGTTAAATCCACAGGCTCAATACCTGACTCCAACATCATGGACAACATATTAAATGACCTAAACCCAGCACCCACAAATGTGTCCATATCGCAAATGAAATTGTTTCCAATTTTCCTAGCTGAGAATGAATTTTTTATCCCTGACACACAGTGCCTGGAATCACCCATGTTACCCAATATGGAGCTTACAGCACTAGAAAACTCATGCAGCAACAGGGTTGACTTCCAATTTGGAAGCATAACATCTGATAACCTTGATTAGCCTGACAAAAACCATCAATTATATGCAAGCAATGAGACCGGCGCTCAATTTATGGATCAAAGACCAAAAGAGTACTTAGTGGATCAACCGATACTGTGCATTATGAAAGTCATGTGCAAAACTTTGGATGCACTCACAAATGCAATCACGAAGCAGTCCTCAAAACTTGACAACCAACTGCAGCTCACCAAGCAATTTACACCTTCCATAGTGACAATTGATCATAGGATGGCTGCAGTTGAAGATGTTGTAAAGGGAAATCTAAGGACACAAGCCACCCAAGGGCCTCTAGAAAACCAAAGCTGTGCCCCCTGGTTGGAAAAATTGCTGGAAGTTCCAGTGATCATAAATGACATCATAGAGAACTGTAGGCAAAATTTGACAAACCTGACAAACACTCGACCCGTCAGCGAAGAACCAGTCTCCACAAGTCCAATAATAATCTCAAAGATAGCATATTGTATGTAAAAGCCTGTGGTCCAGCCAAATCACTAGTCTAGTACAAGGGATCCTACAGAAGAATTAAGTAAGTCTTACGTGTCCATTACCGACACACCACCTGCCCCTAATAAAAAGGCCCAAAAGTAGAGGAACAAATTAAAGCCAAAGACTAAAGCCCCTGGAAACAAACTCAAAAATGGTGGTGCAAAAAAGTTAAAGCACCTTTCCATTCCCTCTAATAAATCGAAATCTCTTTACACTATTATAAAACCTTTGGTAGATCCAAAAATCCAAGAACTAGGTAGAGGCCCATAAAGGTTTCCAGTAAAACCATGAAAGGTAATTAAAATGAATATTTTGCCAACCAAAATCCAGGACTGGTGTGCAGCAAAGCATGTATTCTCCATTCACACATAAATCGAGTGCCTACAGGATTCAAGTTACTCCCCACACTAAATCTAGAAACTAGTAATGGGGATAAACCATCAATAACAGTGGACACAATGACACCACTCCATACAGAGGGTGTACATCATGAAACTGATCTAATACAGGAGAACCAAGAAAGTGTCCCTAACCAAGACAAACAAATGAGCTGCACAAATTATTCAAGCGAACTACAAATTCCTTGCGGTGTTACAGCCAGTAAAAACGCCTGTTGCTTAGTGTCACAGATTAGCGATTCTCATTCAGGATTGCTCCCCTCAATTCAAGGATCCTGCTCATCAAATGAAATAAGGATGGAACAAATAGAATTAAGCATTAGATAAGCCATCCACAGCAACTCCGAAGATCTGACCCCACAAGACACAACAACTCTACTCACCGGCCCTGCAAGTGCTGGCCTCATGCAACCCTGGGCAAAATTAACAAATCCGATGCATGATAGAGCTCAAACAACAATACTGCATATCAGGACAAAACCAACAGATGATCCCAGGCTAAGGTACATGCAGATAAGCACCTCATGCAATGATTTTCAGGGTATAAGGAGCAGGTGATGATTATATTCACTCCAGAATACATATCTAGAGGGAGTCAAGATATCTTTAATAGACGTAACATACTGCGACTCGTAAATTTCTTACTAGGCCTACAAGCTATAAGATCAAATTATCTGCTGGCAGTAAGCTTCATCCAATCAAGCAAGCCAGGCAGTAGGGAATCTTCATGCACAGGATGGTCCAGGGAAAAGTTAACTAACAAAATCCTCAACCATGCGAGTTTAATAAATACCTGGGGTATTTCAACAGAGATACCAAATAAATTAGTTGTACCTATTTGTTTTCTTAGAGCAACCAACTTTAAATGTCCCTGACAAGCAGCACAAGTTCAGCCAAAGTTCTAATCCAGTATTTCAAGAGGCAGTTAGCTCACATCAACCCTTTCCTCAGTGATCCAAATTGACCGATCTGAAGTACTACGTTGCAAACTTCACAACACGAAATAAACAAGCGCTATCACTCACAGGAATGAAAAAACAAAAAGTGTCCTTAAACCAAAAGATTGATTACTTGCCACCAATGAGACCGTCATTGGCTAACCAAGATTTAAACTGCCTATACGATAAACCCAGATTCTTTAACACGAAAATTGGTCCAAAAGCATATTTAAAAATCATGAGCTGGAACTTAGCAGGTTTAAAGGTAAAAATGGTTGATAAGGACTGTATGTCCTTCTTAAAAAAACAGGATATTTGTTGCTTGCAAGAAATATGGTCCACTGACATTATTGATCTTGATGGTTGCTCAACATATCATCTACCTGCACCAAACAACAAAAGAGAAGACCTACAGGGGACGTGACTAATGGATATGAGCAGTATTGCTAGCAAACACTGAAATAACCCACACGATAATAAACAAGAATATACAAGTGATCGGCATAAGAAATAATGCATGGTCTTTGAGATTGTGAACATCTATTTTGCTCCAGGTGGTTGGGCCCTGGTCAAGTCCGATGTCCTGCTCTCTAAAGACCAACTTCTGGCAAAAAGATGGCAAGAGGTGCCGAAGTTGGAATCCGAAAGCATGCTACCAGGGCTCAGGTGCAACAAAAATAATTGCATACTGGTATGTGACTAATTTAATGCAAAAATGCACCCCCTAATGATGGATCAGTCAATAATTGACAAAGACAGTGCATGGAACATCCCCTTACCACCTAAAGAGCATTGCATACGCACCAAGAAGGGTGAGTTTATCTTTGAAGCTCTAGTTGAGGGAAGCATGCGCCTATTGAACTATCGAACACCAACAGACAACCCCCCAAAATTGACCTTTAGAGCTGGCCATAGGCAAAGTACCATCGATTATATGACAATACATTTTGAAACCTGGCACCTTGTTGTTGATATGAGAGTTCATGGCAGGATTGAAAGCAACCACGGTCCATTACTCCTGGTCTTAGAGCATCCAAATCCGAGCTGTCCTCCCCCCATCACCAGCAAACATGCAAGTGGCCCAAACATATCTCTGCAATCAAACAGCAAAAACATTGTTGTTGTTGATGATGCGACACAAAGTTCTGTACGTCTAGCTATAAATAGATGTCATTGCATACCACAATCCTAAAGCTAGCTATAGAAGAGGGGGAGCAGCAGCTGAAAATGTTTGAACTGTGGTGAGAAAATCTAAAAACGATGCTGCATCTGGACACTCCTTTTTTTGATTGCCTGGATTGGTACAAGGTGGAATGTTGAAAGCTAAAAAGGACCTTGTCCTCAGCCCTGAAAAGCCATCATCTGTCTGACAAGCATAACCAGCTTTTTCTTGACTGTAAGAAGCAGTATAAACAGCTGCTAAAGTTTAAGAAGAAACACCACTCTTAAAAGCTCTGACAAGCACTACAGGATGCAATAACATCAAGAAAACCCCCCAAAATTCTGCGAGATCGTAAGATGGGGCTGCAAAGGTTCCCTTGAAGAACCTGTAGTTGAGCATAAGCCCACAACTCTGGATGGATCCCTTCACTCTTTGCCAGGAAGAAGGCGCTAATGCATTGCGCAGAATGAATGGTTCAGCCAGGCAGAACCAGTCAGTGCCTGGAGGCGACACCACCCCAAAGGACACAATACACTCAAAACATCACAGTGGGAAAGGTTACTTGAAGGCCAATAAGAACAGAAATACCTGTCCAGAACAACAACTTCTGGACCACTCGATACCTACAACAGCCATTTCAAAGTCTTGTGATTCCCCAACTGCTTTCTCTTGCATTCTCCACCATTTTTCAATCTTAGGGTAAATGGGTGAATCCAGCAAAAAGGAAGATGTCCAAGCAATTCAAGTTTAAAAGATGTACAAAGCTGCTGGACCGGACAAAATTACATCAGATGTCTATCAAAATCACCTCACATTATGGTCACTTGTACTAACCTGATCTTTAAATAATATCTGGTCTTGTGAGGAGATTCCACCCTCATGGAAAAGTCTATAATTGGGCCATTACACAAAAAAAGGGTCCAGAGACCTCATGGGAAATTATCGACCCATCTCATTGCTTGAAGGTGTGAGAAAAATCTTTGGGAAGCTGCTGCTATCTCACTTGGATGAGTGATTGGATTTAATATCGTCATACCAAGCGGACTTCAGGAGAGGCCAGAGCACAGTGGATCAAGTATTTAGATTCAATCTCATCTGCTCTAACTACACCCGTCTAAAAAAGTCCCCTCTATATCTGGTATTCGACCTCCAAACTACATCCAGTAGCATTGATTGCCCCACGCTATGGCAACTCTAAAGTAGACAGGAGTTCCAGAAAAGATTTTAAAGTTGTTAATCGCATTGCATTCCAGTAACACTACTCGGGGGAAGTATAGCACAAGAAGCAAATATACAGCAGAGATCCCAATACAGCGAGGAGTCAAACAAGGCTGCGTCTTAGCACCAACACTTTTTAATTGCTACATAAATGATGTTGTGAAATTTCTAACAAATCTCAATCTAGACATCCCCAATATGAGCTAGGAGTCATTCCCAATACTCTTTGTTGATGATGTGGTGCTAATGGCCAGAACAGAGCTATCAATGCACTGTCTACTGGCAGGCTTCAAGTCCTTCTGTACTACCAGAAGTCTAACCAACAATGTTGGGAAAACAAAATACATGATCCTCAACCAAAAAACCAAACTGAGAGTGACCTTCAAGGTATACAATAAGCCTCTGGATCATGTTTCCACCAATGACTACTTGGGAGTACATCTAAATGGCAACTCTAGCCAACAGTAACACTACCCTGGCCCAGCAAGCTGGAGCGGTGCTGAGATTTGCTAAATCATGTGGAAATCACTCCATAGGCTCAACAATGCTGGTGTACAAAATGAAAGCAAGAGCAGCAAGTACATATGGTGCAGAGATCTGTTGATATAGGAAAACCCCATCCATTCAAGTCACTGAAAACAACTTCCTACGATGGCTACTGCATTTGGGCCGCGGAACACCGATGGCTGCATTGAGAGTAGATCTAGACATCAAAAAAGCAAGAACTAAATAGCATTGGCACCAATAAAATATTGGATCCGCATTTGGTCCAAGGGGCAGCTAGCCTCTTATAGATCCACACTATTGGACTCAATTATGAATCAAAAGTAACAGGCAATACCATGGTTCACCCACATATCAAATGTCCTACATAATATTTGCCTAAATGTCCTCTGTCTCTATCCAGAAAAAATTACGAAGGCTAGTTTTGAATTGGCTTCGATGGCATACTGGGAACATATCAAACAAGTGAAATGAAGTTGAGAAGGCCCCTTGCTAAAATGTTACATGCCATTTAACCAAGACTGCGGCTTTGCAATCTTGTTAGATGAAATTCATCCAGCAGAAATGAGATCCCTCTACTTAAAATTCCGATTGGGCATATTGCTGGGACATCAGTAACTAAACGGTGGTCATCAAATCCTGACAAATTATCAGACCTGTGCCTGCATCCCTTCGGGAGGCCAGAAAATTCTCACTCATTTTCTCCTGCTGTGCCATCATAAGTTAAGTATATGGAAATATGAATTACAGCCACTCTTTATTAAGGCCAACATTAGGAAGTGTAATGAGGCTGAAGCTGTTTGCATGAGATCAGTTGACAAAAGCATAGTCTTGGCCGTTTCGTCTTACATGTAACCAGCCTGGAAGACAAGAGACTGAGTCCAGAAAAAACTGACTATCGATAAACAACTCTCTAACTAAAAGCTCTGTTGAGGTGGCTATCTAAATAATCCCAAGAAATGTATTTGTCTGGAACCTTTTTCATTTAATAGTTTTTTTTAAGTCTACATCAAGAATCTGTTACAAATTGAACAAAATGTTTTTATGGACTAATATAGTATTAATTTATATGTGGGGTCTATTGAGTTAATATACTGGAATAGCATTGCCTTTATGGGTCCACTCAATGCAATAATGTTATTTGCACAAAGGGGATTTTCACTGAGGGCAAGAGCGTTGTACCTGAATCTCAGTAATCAAAAATGCTCGTAATACTATATTCGAGTTCCCTCCTTGGTTTTCACCCGATATCCGCTTAGACCCATACTTTATGTTTGTTAACTCTCCTCCTGTCGCAAAGCCAATACCTCGGGGTTCACGCCATGTATTTTTTATATAGATAGTCTTTCTTGTAGATCCCTCAAGCCAGATGTAATACCCACACGAAGGTCAAATACTAAGGGAAATGACAAAGCACCAGCACTTTAATGGAGAAAGCCAACTTCCAAGTTGGCAAACCCATTTTGTTGTGTTCAGATTTGATATATATTTATTGAGTCAATTTTGGCAGACGATAAATCAACTGACCAGGCATTGAAACATCTTAATGTCAAACGTTCAGGAGCAGGAATGGGCTAACTTTCTCACGCAGAAATTCAAACAGAAGTCATCTTGTGTTCAGCTGAAACAATTTAAAGCATACATCTCAAATAAGCCACAATTACTGGACATTACCATCAAAGGGCATGATTCAGTCACCAGTGCAAGAATGGGTCTCACTAATAAACCACCCCCAATACACAACAGAGGACATAACAAATATAATAAATAAAGGCAAAAGTGACAGGGATCCTGGCCCGAATGGTATTCCGCAAGCCACCTACAAATACGACTCTGAATACTGGAGTATTCATTTAGGGAAGCTTTATGCTGATGTTGAGATTAACAATCAAATTCCTGACAGTTGGCAAGGATCAATTATAACCCCTATTTATAAAGGAGGAGATAGAACTAATCCTTCAAATTACAGGCTAATTGCCTTACAGGATGTTGAAGCTAAATATTTTGCCTCACTAATCCTTGAAGATCTGGTCAACTGGTCAGGGAAACTCAACTTGATTCCAAAAAACGAAACAGGCTTCAGAAAGGGGATTGGAACTATCTCTAACATTCTGTCAATCTCTCTGATAGCATAAAAATGCAAGAACAAGAAACAGAATCTGCACCTTTGTTTTATAGACTTAAAATCTGCATTTGATAGTGTGGACTGGAAACTATTGTGGGCAAAATTAAAAGCCTGGGACATACCGGAGAGAATCCTAAGGGGTCTTTTGCTATTTTATACAGATATTTGGGTCAGAGTGAAACTTGGAGATGGTGCTAGAATCTCAAGGAAAGTGTATACGACTATGGGCCTGAAACAAGGGTGTGTGTTGGCCCTGCACCTGTTTAACTTATTCATATCAGACCTATCTGTAAAGCTCGATAGAATTAACTCCCATTCACCGCACTTAGGTAAGCTACAACTCTCGCACCTTGTCTATGCAGACGACATCATCCTTTTAAGTTTAACTAAGGTTGGTTTGACTAGGCTATTAATCGAACTTTCTGAGGTCCTGTCCCCAAACAAGCTGGAAATTAACATATCTAAAACAAAAACAATGCTTATTACTAACCGGCAAGCCCCACAACACAACATCTGGCTAGAAGGCACACTATTAGAGAACGTATCCAACTATAAGTACCTGGGACATTATATAGATGATAAGTTATCCCTTCGTGACCAAATCTCTTGACTGGGGGTGAATGTTTTGATTTGTTCTGCATTCTGTCCATCAATTGTGTGTCTTTTGCAGAAAAACTACATGACACAGCGAGCGGGGGCCTTAACGTTTGCCTCCAGGTCATTGGCAAAGAAACTGGGGGGACCATCACTAAGGCCACTCCTGTCGATTATAGCTGCCAAAACACTGCCAACCTTATCTTACGCTAGCGCTGCTATGCATGGGAAAGATTCTGTGATTCTTAATAACCTAATAACAAGCATATACAAAAAGGTCTTCCAACTCCCCACGACCGCCTCGCCAGCACAAATGCGCCTAGAATTTGGGTTAATGAATTAATCATTGGGTAGACTTTATACGGATATAAAGGTCTGGTACCGGATAAACCAAAACGCGGAGGAAAATAGCCTCAACGAATTAAGATGGTTGGAACTGGAAAAGGATAAAAAATCACTGGCTAACCAATTTTTGGACAACGCACTTAAAGCAACTTGTACCAATGATCTCTGGAATAAAAACATGCCTTTTTCAACATTCAAGCTAGCAATAAATAAAGCAGAAAAATGTCATTCTCTGATATTGGATAAAAGCATTTTCTCCCAAAGATCTCACTCGTGGACAGTGATTAACAACTACAAAGTCCTTAAACTTGCAGCCTACCTAGATTCTACATTCTCAATTCACATAAAAAGACAACAAATGGCACTGCGGTTTGGGAAGTTCCCTACACTGCCTGATGCACCGCACTGGAAGCGCATTCAGTCAAAGGAATGCCGTCTTTGCGGCAGTCTAAAAGAAGCCCTTATTCATCTCATATGCCACTGTAAGAAACTTCAACCAGCGGGAGTTGCCTTCTTAAGGAGAGCCTTCTTGGATAGAGGAATAAGTTCCTGTAGAACTGCCGTCATTAGAGGATTGGATCCATCTGACCCCCCAAATGAACTGTAAACTGATAAAGTTTCTACGCAATCATGACCAAGCAGTGAAAGCAGAAGCACCTCAATGAGGTTACCTTAACAGGGGAGGAAAGTTATTCCTACTCGCTACTGTACAGAGAAGGAGATGACACAGGCGGCCATCACCGATTGTCTGAATTCATAAAATGGACCCCTTTCAGTAGCAACACCAGTACAATTTTGTTAGTTCAGGGATTAATAGACTTACAGATGTAACTTATAGCCAGGTTGAAAGTAAATAATTAGACTGACACCGCAAATGATTACTTTTATCTCAAATGCACTTTATTGGTATTTTAGCATGCTCAGCGAGTACAAAACAAGGAAGTAAGAGTGAAGTTGACACGTATTACACACTAACTTTTATATTCGTTGCTTTTTATACATCCCATGATGAATTTTTTCTCCGTAAAATGTGAAATTGCTTTTAAATTTTCGAGTGAAGGATGTTGTTTTATGTAAAATTGTTATGGTTTTAACTAACTATACAATAAACTAAATAATAATAATTTATTGAGTCAATTTAAATGTGAAGCCACCCTTAATGAGGTAATGTTCCCATCACTTATAGCAATTAGGACAGCTAAATCGAGTTTTCTTCTCTTTTGCATTTTTACCTTAATGGTGGAAGACGTCTTTATTAGCGAACCCAGTGAAAGTCAGGGAAGTCCTATCAAGAGATAAAATACTCATGCATTATACCTCTGTATCTTTCACTAATAACCTCAACAGTTTTTTCTTTATCTATCTTTTCTCTGCCTACAACACGTACCCTGTACATCAAAAGGGTACATGTACATCACACGACCTTGACTCATCGACTTTGACTATTTACACTGGCTATACCTGCAATATGTCGCTCGACACCATAGTGTGTTATAAATCTTTATGCCTTTTAGTGGGTCTAGAGCAAGTTCCTCACCCAGCCCTTGTACCACTATTTCATTTATTTCATGTACTGTTATTTTGACTATTATATTGCTTTCATTGTCTGCTTTGTTTACTTCCTTCACCCTGTTCATGTGTAAAGCGCTCTGATACCCTCATGGGTCATATTCACGGTATATAAAACTCTAAATAAATAAATATAGGCTTGGTCTATCACTCAGTTGAAAAAGATTTTATAAGAAAAATTTGTGAAATTATAACATGGTTTTATCATCAATTATAACTGTTACCATCAAAACTACTGAATTTAATGAACTAACAGTACTTTTATTCCACTTGATCATAGGAGCAATGTGTGAATTTTATTGTATACAGTGTGTTTTCATTTGTTGTTTCAATTGATATGGCTGTCACGGCTGAAAACAATAAAGATTTGATCTGATTTGCATTGAATTTGTCAATATCTCTGGAATTCCTGACCCGTATCTTTGGCTTCTTTAGTTGGACTGTGAAAGAGAGCTTGGTGCACCACAGATGAAAAGAATGATGAAGGGGTCAGGCCAGTCTCAGGGATTGGAGGTTTAGATTCCAAGTTGCCAAATTTGGCTATAAGCAGGCCCAAAATTAACCCATTTATGTTAGTGGGGGAGAGAATAGTTATTTTTTTAGGAATTGAGGTAACTGAGAAGCATTCCAGTACACGTGCATCATCCCGTTGAAGCTTTAATGTTATTAGCAAGATGTTATGTCCAGCAGTATGTGTTCCTTAGTCTAAGAGTTTAAATAGATTCTTAGAGTATAATGAGTTTTCTTTTTCCAGGAGGGTGGTAGATGATGTGAAAGAAAGTGGGTTTGCTTGCAGTGGTTATTATCTCTATGGATAGGCATTGGAAAGAGTGGAATTGCTTCATTGCCAGGTGTGAACATCTTTGGAAGAATCTGAGGACAAGTGTGGTGCCTGTATCTGCATTTCCCCCTCCGTCTAGGCATTCAAAGGAGTATCCCTTAGGTAATAAGAGATCCGGCATTGGCTGTAAAGGTTCGGTTCATCATTATTCCATTAGGGAAAGTGGTCAATATCAAGAGAGGCAGACATATACAAAATATCTATACAGTGCCTGGCTGCTGATCTCCCATTGTGAAGGACGCACTTGACATAGGAGTGTTCTTCTGCCAAGAACGGGGGAGTGAACCTTCAAATTTGAAAAAGGATTCTAGAGTTGAATTTTGTTCTGTTAAGGCTGTGAGTACATAAGAGTGGAGGAGAGTATGAATCCGAGCTGGAATAAGATCAGATCAGGTCTATTAGCTCCTTCTCTGATAGAAAGTGAGAAGATCTACACATGGGAAGTGCTTTGTTATTGTGTGATGCATATTTGGTAAGAGTTTTGGCTGATGTGGTTAATAAACAGGAATAGAGGTGAATCTTTACTAAGTTTACTACGGAAGAAAAAGACCATTTTTGACATAATCACTTCCATAGTATTTGCTTTTGGATCGATGCTGCTTGTTTTTTGACTGCACACTGCTAACTAGCCCCAATACATGCGAAACCTAAAACATGGCAAAATTGACCACACTCCTAATTTCCATATTTACTTTACCTAAAAGTCCCTAGTATATGAGACAAACATATAGCCAGGGCATGTAGGTCTGCAGCACATATTGTGTCACTGCTAAAGTAAAAATACAAAGCATATCTCTGGGCCTGTCCCTGTTGACTAGATATGTAGTTTTAAATCTGCCAATTAGACTTAGCAGAATAAATCTCTTGCAGACCTAACCCTTCATTTTTATTGCTTATAAACCATCCTTAGGGTATGCCCTAAATGCCCAGGGTCAGGGTGCATGGTATTTAGAAAATAGGACATGGACATTTTATGTTTTTCATGTCCTAGCAGTAAAAACCTCCAAAGCCATTCTCACCACGGCAAGGCTGACTCTCCCACAGGAAAGGACTGGGTTATATCATAAGTCCTTGTAATGTTTAAGTTCAGTTTGAGAGTACAAGGAAATATGATTCAGGCACACATTGTAATAGTAATTTAAAATCCAACTTATTGGTCAAGTTGGATTTTATATTACTATTTTGAAATGACACTTTTAGGAAGTTTTCCTTTTTCTGCCTGAGCCAAATGTGAATTTGAACCAGTGTTCAGTGTCACCCAGAAGCTGAATGGCTCATTGCTTATGTGATAAGTGGCTCCTAGAGTTAAGACAAAGGAAGAGGGGTTGATCTTCCCTTGACTGAATGGCTATGTGGGCTGTGCCCAAGAACCTAATTAACTTCAAATGATGCCTACCCTGACACTCGCAGGCGTTGCTAACACTTGGGGCTGCCCCATCTATTTTCCTGCCGGCCAATCAGGCACCACCCCTAGTGGGACAGGAGCTGCCTCCAGAACTAGGTTTGAGTGACCACAGGGGAGGGTTTGTTCATTTCCTTAGCCTTACTTCTAGTGTAGGCACAGGAACTCTGGACAAGGGAGGAAAGATCTTCCATCTTGGTTTTAGGTGGAGAAGATACTGTGGGATTATTTGCAGTAAAACACAGAAAGTGCTACAAAAGTAGATAGGGTCCCCCCTGGAAACATTTACTTTATTGGTTAGGGAGTGGCTAAGAGTTTTCTCCACCCACATACTGGCGCTGTGCATAAATGTGGCACCTCCAATGCACTCTTCAGAACACTGCTGGACCTGTGGAAGACAGTGTAGGAAAGTGCCCTTTTTGCATGGTTGCCCCAAATTGTTGCCTATTGTCGATGTACTTTGACTGAATGTGCCCTAGGTTTCTGCCAACCAGGTACCCAAGGCCTATGTTCTTTCCCTAAACTGTACTGTTGCAAAACCCAATTGGCAACTCTCTGGCCACATGTAAGTCCTTTGTAAAAGGTACCATAGGTGCCAAGGGCACTCTGACCAGGGAAGACCTCTAAGGGCTGCAGCTCTTATTGTGCCACCCTTAGAGGTCCTGTACCTTTACACACACACACTGTCATTGCAGGCTGCGTGTTTTGATGCAGAACAAAGTGAAGAGTCGACATGGCACACATCCCTGTGTGCCATGCCTACAAAGCACTGCCCTGGCATAGGTAAGCCACCCTTCTAGCTGGGTGCACTATACCAGTGGTGAGAGGAGAGGTGCATGAGCCCTGTACCCCTACTGTGTCTAAGTCCATTCTTAGACATTGTAAGTGCAGTAATGCCTTAAAAAGTATATGGTATGGGAGTTTGTCATTAAGAACTCCACAGCAACATAATGGCTTTACTGAAAACTGGGAAGTTTGGTATCAAACTTCTCGGCAGATTAAACCCACACTGATGCTAGTGTGGGATTTAATGAAAAATGCACTCAGAGGGCATCTTAGAGATGCCCCCTGAAAAATGACCTAACTCTAGTGTCCTGGCTGAGTGGCTGCTCGCCCGCTGCCACCACCAGATATGTTTCTGGAACCCTGGGTTGAGAGCCTGCAGCTCTCGGGGTCCTGAAACAAAGCACATCCTGGAAGGAGGTGCCAAGCCTCCTCCCCCAGGATGGGCTGGGTCCACGAAGGGGAAGCTTCAAAGGCCTGCTGCCTTTGTGAGCTACCCCAGCAATTTTCTGCTCCCAGCAATTGGTCCCCACCGGTTCTGACCCCCACTTTGTGCAGGAGAATCGGCGGAAAAAACAAGTTAGGAGGAGAGGTGTGCCCACCTTTGCCAACCCCACCCCTCAGGTGGGGGAGGGGTGGTGAAGCACAACTCTCAGTCCCCGCCATCTTGAAGATGGGGGACCCAGCCAATGAGAGTGAGGCTTATGCCCCCTTCCCCCACAGGGTAGCATAATAGGGAGTGTACCCACCCCAAGGTAGGGACCTATTGGCTCTGGCCTATACCTACCTGTAACACCCCTAAATTTAGTATTATGTGGCAACCCTGAACCTTGCCTCCTCAGACAAGAAGAAACAAGAAGAAGAAGGACCGAAGAGACACCAACTGACTTGGCCCCAGCCCTACCACGCTTTCCTGACCTCGACCTGCTACAGCGAAATCCCGGTGTGTCCTGCAGCCAGCAGCCCCCAAGAACCCAGAGGACCTGTCCTGCCTTCCCAAACCAGACTTTGTCTCCCATGAGCACCGGATTTGCTCACCCACAGACTCTGGATCTGTCCAAAACCTCAAGTCTACACCACTCTTCACCTGACCCACACGGCCCAAGTTCAAGTGGCCCAACACAACGAGGAGGTCACCTCAGTGAACCTGACCTGGGGTCTGGTGTTCCCTGACCTACCTCAAGTCTCCAACCGATGCCTGCAGCCCCTTTCTGGAGGATCCCCCAACCGCGACCGGAGCCGGTAAGAAAAACCAGACACTAAAAGACACCCCTGGACCTGACGTCCACAGCCTTGGGTGGCCCAACCGATGGTGTCCCGCATACGAGGACATCACAAATGTCCTCTCCAGCCAGTGGTCGACTCCAGAAGATCTTCACCCCAGAGCCTGCAGTGTTTGTTGCAACCGGAGCATCCCCATTGAAAACAACACTGCACCCAATGCCAAAACAGCACCCTGTACCTGGCTGCCCCTGTGCCACTGTGGGTGCACCTTGTGTGCTAACCCAGATCCCCCTTTGCCCTGAGTCTAAGTCCAGGAGCTTTGCTCCCACAACCTTGTGGCCTGCTCATGAGCAGCCACCAACAAGAGGCCTCCTATCCCCCATTGGATAACATTAGGCCTCAGCACTCTGCACCCGGCCACTCTAGTGCCGCTGAGGGTGTTTTGAGACTGCATCATTGACCCTGGGAGAACCCTGGTTCTAACCCCAGAAAACCAACTCCCAAACCTAAGTACTTACCATTAAGTCGATAACATTGTTTTCTCCCATAGGACTGCATTGACTGCTTTCTTGTGAAAATTGTTCTAAGTGTGGAGTAGGTTTGTATGGAACCTTGAGAAACTGCATATATACAAATGGAAAGTAATCTGGAAAGTAACTTGAAAAGTAGTCTGAAAAGTAACTGAAAAGTAACTCAAACTGTTTTATAAACAAATGACTTACAAATGACTTACCTGTAACCAATCCAACTGTATTCAAACTGTATTTAACTGCATTACTCTTGCAAAGTGATATTATACTTACCTGTACCAGGCCTGGCTTGGTTCTAGAAAATAAAATATAACTAAATAATATTCCTATACAAACAAATTGGTCTGAGTTCAGTCTTTGAGTGTGCAACATCATTTCTTACCTGAGTATGTACAATAAATGCTTAACACTACCCTCTGATAAAGCCTTACTGCTCACCCACCCTACCACAAATAGAGAGTAAAATATTATCTACTTTTACCTCTGCCTACCTTTGAGGTTCCACTGGACTCTGTGCACACTATACCTTACTTTGGTATAGTATATACAGAGCCAGCTTCTTACAGACAGAAGAAGGGCTGAACCTGATGTTGTGACTTCTGAAGAGAAAGCTAAGGGCTGAACTTGCTCCTACTTGTACCCAGGAAAAGGAAGTGGACTCCAAGGGTTGGTTAAGCTACAGGAACGCAAAGGCTGCAAGAAGCTCACATACCTGAAAAGTCCAGCTGACTCGTTCCAACTGGCCCTGCCTTGGGCCCTGCTGGTGGCTTCTGGTGGAGTGAGTACTGACCTTCAAATGCTGTTCATGAGGTCCTGGAACTTTTGGCTGGTTTTCAAGTGCACTCCTCATGGCCAAACTGCAAAAGCTGGGACTTAGGACAATTTTGCCAACTATTCTTTTGAAAACCAGTGAGAGACTAGGACCTCTGTCGAACCAAAGCCATCGTAGTCGATTTACCAGTCATATCCAACTTGCTGGTCTGCCCTTCTGAAGGTTATGTGACTTTCAGAAGATATTCTAAGTCCAAACGTAGAGGGCTTCATTAAGAATGACGTTGAGATGAAGCTAATCAATGTCACGACCTCCCTGGGTCCGAATGCTGGACTTTGCCTTCTCAGATGTTTTCAACCTTCATCGACAACTGCACCTCGACCCTGCTCTTCAGCGACCTGCCATCGTTGTGCCCTGACTTGGGTTTGGCTTGCAGCTTGCTTTGCTGATTACTTGATGACGTACAACCTTTCTCCAGAAACAGTTTCCAAGTCCGAAGGTAACTCTTTGACTGGTACCTTCATATCCGATCGCGTCTCCATCCATTACCTTTGTCCCTGTCTAGTGCAACCAGTTGCCCACAACTGGAGTTTTGTAGTTTTCTGTGCTAAAATTTAATTCAAACTTAAAAAATTCATATATCCAGTTCCCCTTATTGGGTTTTTGTCATTTTGGTGTTGTTTTCTGTTCATTAAAATATTGTCTCATTATATAAATTAAAGTGGGATTTTTATTATTTTGTGTTTTTGACTTTTAACTGTGTTGGTACTTCTGAATGCTTTGCACATTTTCTTAAGGTAAGCCTGCCTGCTCTGTGCTGTACCTACCAGGAGTTCAGCTCAGGTTTAAATTATTGATAACTTTATTGGACCTAACAAGAATAGTGACATTATTACTTGTGGGGGCTACCATTCCCCCAAATTAATAATCCACTTTTTCACACATATGGTCAAACTTTCTAGGGAATGCAGCGAAGATGATGAGAGATGGATTGGGATAGCATAGAAACTTGTATAGAGTGTATCTACTTGTTCTACAAGGGAATTTATTGACTAGTTGAGGGAGGAGATGAGTCAATGTTCAAGTCTGTGTAGGATGGGGTGGGGGTATAGTGAATACCAAGTTGAGGGAGCAAGGAGTTATTTGCAGTCTATTTCCTATAATGTCCTGAAAGAGGAGGAGGAGTAAGGATGGGGCAGAAGTGGTCTGTGGGTAAGAAGATATATAATTCTTCTGGGTGGGGGATGGAGGAGGTTGATGGAGACGTTGGTTGTACACCGTGTATTCGGTACAGGGATAAGAAGAGGTTGATTTGGCAAACTCAGTGTAGTAAGGGAGTGATGTGTGAAGTGGCTCCGACTGAAAGACGAATTGCTAGATGGGATGCAAATAGAATGCTGTAGAGGTCCTGAGTTGGTAGAAGAAGCAAAAAACTTAAAGGAGAGTTCTTCTTTGACTTGGAGGAAGGCAAAAAAAAGTTCAGAGTTGGAGTAACTTGGACATTCTATAGAGAATGGATTTTTATCTGAGGCAAAGGTATAGGCTTTGTGAACTGATGAATGAGGTAGATGATATCCAATTCTGACAGGGTCGCTTTCTTCTCTCTTTGAGCATGAAGTATCAATCTTAAGAAATCCAGATCGAGATGGACTAATTCAAATTATGTTTGTGGTAATTCGTTTTTGTTGACTTTAAGACAGCGTGCACTTTACCACCTCAAACCAGTGGTAAAGTGCTTGTGCTCTCTCCTCTAAACATGATCGAATTGGCTGACACCCAATTGGTACGTTTAATTTTCTAAAAAAGTCCATATTTAAGTGGTACTCCAGGGCCTGTAAATTAATTGATACTAGCTGGCTGCCATCACTTATTGTGCCACTCACTTAAGTAGCCCTTTAAAAATTAGTCAGGTCTGCCATTGAAGACTGTGTGCAGTTTTATACTGACAATTTAACCTTGCAAAATAAGGCTTTTGTCAGGCCTAAACCTAATTTTGAATGCATATATGTCACCCCTAAGGTAGGCCCTAAACAGCCCATAGGGCAGGGTGCATTGTATTTAAACTCTAGGACATATGTTATTCAGCTTAATATGTCTTGTTAGTAAGAAACTCCCAAATTGGTTTTTCACTGCTGTGAGGCCTTCCTCTCCGATAAGATAACATTGGGTTACCTTATTACACTTAATATGTGCTACCTTTTGATTGGAAACAGGTAGAAATGTCATGTTTGGTCTCAAAAGAATTGTAATTTGAAATCCCCTTTAGTTGTAAAGTCGGATATTGAGTCACAGTACTGAAAATGCCACTTTTAGAAATCTCAACCATTAGTTGCCTGCAGCCTGTGTTCTGGGTCTCATGACTGTGGATAGTTGGCCTTTGTGTATTCCTCCCAGAAAGTGAGACAAAAGGGGACTAGATATTGGCAGGATGGGTCATCCTGCCAGGATGGGTAGGTGGAGATGTTCCCTGTCCCACTTGCATTTCAAATGGCTGTCTCCAGCGCACTCACAAAGGAGCATGATCTCGGTCTTTTGCCACCTTAGATTGCTTGGAGCCTGGGCAGGGAAAGGAAGGAAATTTCCAGAACCAGATGGGGGATAGCCTAGACGTTTCTCCCACTTCAAAGGAACCAGGATTAGATATTGGATCCCCAGTCCAACTCTTTAGTACACTCCTGGACTTGGGGAGGACCCCCAGAAGGACTGCCTTGTACTTCAGAGGACTGCCCTGCTGCTTGAGGCCTGCTTTGTATCTCGTAGGATGGCCCTGCAGCTACCTGAGGACTGCCCTAGTGCTTTAAGCCTGCCTTTTATCCTCAGAGGACTTCCCTGCTACTTGAGGACTGCCTTGCTGCTTGATTTCAAGACTACTAGAGTGAATGCAAGGGCTAACTAACTGACCTCCTGTGTGAGATAAAGGGACATAATAAGCTCCAGAGACCTTGAACCCTTCAACTGGCATTAGCCTGGAGTGAGTCCAGACCCCCAGGTGATGCCCTACTAGTCCTGGACCCTTGAAAGTGGTGCTAAAGTTGCTCCGACACCCAAAACCTGTAACTTGGAAGTTAAAACAAAATTCACCAAAAAGTGGCCTGAGAACTGATTGAAGACTCAGACCTACATGCTCGCTTATCCCCACTGAAGTATCTCACCAGTCAGCCTGACATTGCGGTAGTTCCCCGTTAGACCAGTCAGTCTTATGCTGGTCTTCCCACAAACTTTTTGCCTGCTTAGCTCCTTCTTTTTGCTGATTCTTTTTGTTGGCCTTAGGACTCTGAGCACTTCACCACTGCTGACCAGTGCTAAAGTGCATGTGCTTCTCCCCTAAACATTGTAGCATTGGTGTATACACAATCGGCATTTTTATTTTACTTGCAAGTCCCTTGTAAAGGGGTGTACCAAATACCCAGGGCCTGTTAATTAAATGCTACTAGTGGGCCTGCAGCACTGATTGTGCCACCCACACAAGTAGTCCTTTAAACATGTCTCAGGCCTGCCACTGCAGAGCTTGTGTGTGCAGTTTTACTGCCACTTCGGCTTGGCATTTAAAACTGTTTGCCAAGCCTTAAACTCCCCTTTTATTTCACATAAGGTAGGGCAGGGTGCCGTGTAAGTAAAAGGTGGGACATGCACTTTTAGGCTTTGCATGTCCTGGTAGTGAAGAACTCCTAAATTAGTTTTTCAGTACTGTGCGGCCTACTTCTCTCATAGGTTAACATTGGGAATTCCTTAATACACTCTTAAGCTGTAATTCCTGATTAGAAAGGAGTAGCTGTTTCATGTTTCATATCTTTGGAATAGCAATGAAAAAACCTCTTTACTGGTGGACATTTCTCTGCTCTTACAGCTTTGTGTTCCTGCAAAGTGTTTCCAATACACATCTGGGGTAGGTGACAGCTATACTTTGTGCATCCCCCC
This sequence comes from Calotriton arnoldi, assembly GCA_963921515.1. NCBI lineage: Eukaryota > Metazoa > Chordata > Amphibia > Caudata > Salamandridae > Calotriton > Calotriton arnoldi. Next base: position 665,624 of record CAWUFW010002773.1, read on the forward strand.
AGACAACCACTAACAGAGGAAGGTTAAGTGTGCCTGAGTACTCATCTGCATTCTGATGGCTCTTCCCGTGCAGGAAGGGAGGGAGGGACTGACACTTGAATAGGCAGTGCCCTGTCTCCACACAAGTGGCTGATTACCCCCTACTGATAGTCTGGAGCCAAGGCTGGGAAGAAAGGACCTCTGTGTACTTCAAAAACCCTTCTTTGAAGTCACCCCCACTTCAAAGGCACAACTAGGTATAAGTACTGGGTCTCTGAGCCCCATCAAATCAGACACTACTGGACCTGTAAAGAACTCTTCCAGGAGGAAGAACTGCTGTCCTGCTACAAGGACAGCCACTCTGTAGGACTGCTGCTTTGGAAGAACTGCTTTTCTACTCTGCTGTGCTGCCCTGCTGCCTGCTACCCTCTGCCTTGCTGAGGAAAAGGACTGGACCTATCTCACTTGAACCCAGTGTGACTCCACGGGCATGCTTGCTTGCCCCCTGTTCTAAAGTCTCAGGCACATCAAAGTCTTCCTACAGCCCTGCTACAGCACCTGAACTCTGCCATCTGTGAGTCCTGCCCTGCCAAGTGGTGGCAATCCAGTCCTGGGCCCTTGGAAGTGAGGTTTTTCTGTGCTGCAACTCTCAATGAGGATTCATCTCCGCTGTTGTGCCAATCAGAACCAGCACATTTCACCCGACGATGACGAATTGCTCATTTTCAGTGCTGTTCAACAACAAATATTACCTGAGTGCGCAGCTCAACAATGATGCATCACCCATTATCTGTGCTGTTCAATGATGAAGCTTCCCCGAGTGCACGGCTTGACAATGACACATCGCCTCCCTGCTCCTTGCATCTCGCCCTCGACATTGACACAGCCCCCATCCAAAGGTACTGTTTCAGCAGTCCTAGGCTGGTGCAAGTATCCAACCCACGTTCCATCGCGGTCGGCCAGAACTTTTGGATCTACCACGGTCAAGCGCAACCAGATGTCCCTAGTTGGTGCTTAAAGACTCTAAGCACTATATTTTTTGTTCATTTGGCCTTGCTTTATTCATAAAATTATTGTCTATTTCTAAACGAGTGTGCGTTTTTGTGGTGTTTTCATTGTGTTACTGTGTGGGTGTTTTGCACAAAACTTTACAGATTGCCTCTTTAGATAAACCTGATTGCTCTGTGCCAAGCTACCAGAGGGTGAGCACAGTTTCTTTTCAGTGTGTATCTATCTTAACCTGACTAGGATTGTGGTTCCTGCTTGGACAGGGTGCATACCTCTGCCAACCAGAAATCTACTTTTTAACACTGCCACTATGTTCCTTTCTGCAACACTAAATCCTGTTCAGTGGGAACTCTCGGAAGCGGTATCTGATCTCATGGAGACCTAGTTGGATACACCCTGCAGCTTCGCTCCTCTGGAGATTTTCAACTTCCAAATAAATGACAAAGTCTGAATGAAGTAATCTTCACTGTGACATCATTCAGCAGCTCCCCGGCGACTACTCTGCATCTTTAGGCACAGCCAGCTGTCTTGCCCTGCTGAACTTTACCTTACCAGGAACTTTTCTTCAAAATTACTTCTAAGTCCAATGGTAAGCCAAGACCAGACTAACCCTGGGCGTAAAACTACGCTCCGCTCGCGGAGTTTGTGGATTTTTGGCATTTCTACGCGGAGTTACCGAAAACTCTGCGCTCCGCAACGGAGCGGAGTTGTTTTGTGGTTGCGCGCGCAAATGCATCTCCGTGCACACGGGAGTGACTTATCGGGTGCCTGCGATCGCCGCTGAGATTTCTCATCTGTTTGCGAGTGCCACGAGATTTGGTAGCTGGCCGCACGGTCCCGCGAGAGTGTGTGAACGCGAACACGTCATTCGGGGACGCCATCGGACCTCCGGCGGAAGTTTTGTGAAGATCGCGATCCCGAACATGCAGAATTTGCAATCTGGAGAAGAATCTCTCTCGAGCAGCATCAAAACCTTCTCAAAATGATGATTTGGGAATTAAAAAAACTCCTCAGATTGACATTTGGCAGTACTTTTTTGTGCAAGCAGTCCTTTTTCTTTTTTTTTTTTTTTTTTTTAAGAGGAAGGAAGTGCCCCAGAGTCTCCAACTTCCTGTTCCTGTCCAGCAGGCTCCTCCAAGTGCTTTGTCCATCTCCTGTTCACTTTTCATTTGGATTTGGAGCTGGAAGGATCCCTCTTTGTGTCTGCTGCATCATATATCATTGTATTTGAGGACTTTTGAATTTGTGATTTCACAAGTAAGTTGGAAAATTGGTGTTGTTTGTTTGATTGGGGCATTGCACCTACATTTTTTTGTACTTTTCATCATTTCTTTAAAATGTATTGTGGTGGGTGGTCTGTAGTGTCACTAGGGGCCTAGTTGTTTCTTTGTAAGTAATTTTTCTTCTTTTATAAAGGAAACATGTTGCACAGTTCACTAGATTTTCTACAACTTGAAATCAATTTGCAATATTTATTTATTTAATTCACTAGCCCAGTAGTCTGCCAATAGGAGTTTCAGCTAGTAGGCCCAGAGCTACTCATGGGTGCATGAAACAACTGTTTATGTGGTGTCTGTTGAATTTAAACATCATTTAGGGCAGGGATGGCATTGGAGTGAAATGCAAAATGTGTTTTTTTTGGTATTTCACTTTTTTTCATGCATGTTAAATAAATGCCTTTGTTAGATGTGTGTGGTTGTTGTGTATTTTGCAAACCTTTTTTAGCCCTGTGGATTTTCGTTTCTGGCATTGTTGTATTAAAGCTGTGTTGTTTAGCATGCCTCTTTTGCCTGGCCAATGTGTGAGTGTGTTTGTAATAGTGGGCCAGCATTTTGTAAAGTCTGTGTCCATATAGGCGTGCTTGAGTTAATTGTTTTCCAGGCCTCCTGCTTGCTGTTGTTGTGAGTGACTGACCATGTGGCTGGTGGCCATTTTGTGGTGGTGGTAGTGCTTTTGCCATAGACCTGCATGTCTTCCATCCTTTGTTCCTCTTGGCTTATTGCTTCTTGTTGTGGGTGGCCTGCCTGGCCATGTGGCTGGCGGCCATTTTGTGAAGGCAGCCAGGGTGCTTTTGCCATAGGCCTGCATTGTGCGTCTTCCCTTTCTTGTTGTTGTGGCCTGGCTATGTGGCTGGCGGAAATTTTGTGAAGGCAGCCAGTGTGTGCTTCTGCATTAGGTCTGCATGTCTTTCCTTTGTTCCACTTGGCTTATTGCTTCTATCCATTGTCAGCTGCTGCTCCCTGAATGCTGAATCCCACATGATGCACAATGCCAAACCGGGTCCGTTTTGTATTTTTTCTTTCCTATCCTTCCTCAGTGTACTGTACACTAGTACACCAACCATGAAAGCCCTTGTTTTTGTCGAAGTCTCACAAATGTCTACACTGTGTGGTTATGTTTTGTTAATATCTGAGGTAATAAATGTAATTATATTAATAACACTAACAAGTGTGACCACTCATTAAGTTATATATTATATTTGTTTATTTGTACAAGTAGTAATTGAACCACAATGATGAATGCAACGTTTCACTGATGTTCTTGTTGCTTCTTTGGTTTTAGGTGCACAAAAGAGGAGGAGACGTCATCACCCATTGTACTGCGAGACAGAAATCCTCCTGCGCACGACATCACGTGACGTGTGACCACAGACATCTCTTCAACTTGTGCAACTGTGTGCTGCTGACATCTTCAAGATGCCCCAAAGAAAGGTACCAGGTCCAGTATCAAGAAAGTTGCCAGTGAGAAGAAGGTACTGCCACTTACCAAGACCGGTATGTCGCCCAAGATCATTTTTGGGAAAACAAAAATTGCGCCTGCAGCTGCTTGGTCCAGGGAGAAAGCTGGGAGCAGCACCCCCGCATCAGTGGACCCACCCCACCAACCTAGGCCCAAGCCCATGTCTGTTGCAGAGGCAGCCAGTCTAATCACGAGTCCAACACCGACGAGCAGTGATGTTGAAATTGACTTATCGCAAAGTAGTACCTAATCAATGCAGGAATCTAAGATAACAACAACAGCTGCAACCACCGCCCCCAGTAGTAGTTGTTCCTCCCTAAGTAGGGACAGTTAAGGAGATCAAGCTTCCTACAGAGGAAGAAGAAGAGCAAGCCACTCTTTCAGAAGATCCATTGTCTTCCAGATCCCCAGCAAGGAAAAGGAAGGTTAGTCCATCAACGTCTTCTGCAAGCCCCCCTTCTGATGATCTAGACGCCCCTTGGAAGCTGCCTCAGTCTGAGAGTGAGACACACCACGAGACAAGGCTAGAAAAAAGGAAGGTTCCAGAAAGCCTTAGAGTTATGGAGGTAGATGTAGAAGAGGATGATGATGATGACAAGCCAGTCATCATGGACATTAGTCCCACCCCAGTGGAGACCGACATTACCCCATCCCAAATTGCTGTGAGGGATGTGGCACGGATACCACCAACACAGATGATACCACCAACACCACCTCCAGCTTCCATATTTCGCCGGCAGCATCCTACATCCACCACAACCACCTCAGTAGAAGTAGGTACTGCAGAAAGTCAAACTTCACGCCCACCTACCAGTTCATCCGGCATTGCAAGTGGCACCAGCAGTGCCAGAAAGTTGACCTCCCCAGTTTGGGACTTCTTTTCAGTTAGCAGGAAGTAGGTGCACATTGCTAGATGCTCCATTTGTGGACAAGGTGTTAGTCAGGGTAAGCTTGGTACAAATTATGGTATCGGAGGCCAAACAACCCATCTGAAAAAACACAACTTGATCCAGTGGGAGGCGCACCTTAGCGGCCAAAAAACTGCACCCATTGTTGTTAGTGGGGATGAAGAAGTAGAAGATCCGATCATGGTGGAAGGTGAACAAGAGGGAGACATTTTCTCTGGTACACAAAGTAGCCCTGTCCCGAGCAGTGCAGTGGTACCGACCACATCCTTATCAGCAACATCGTAGTGGCACAAGACTAAGAGTCAGGCTGAGACACCAAGGGGTCCCAGGCAAGAGAGTACTGCAACAAAAAAATATGCATTGAACCTAACAACATCTGGCGTCAAGATGTCACCTGCATCAGTGGCACCAGCAAAGATAAAAATCTAGGCTACCATTCTCAGCATGTTTAGGTCGGGGGGGCAGTACCAACGCAACCACCCAAAGGCACGTTTGTACAACGCGAAGCTGGCTAAAATGTTAGTGGAGGACCTTCTCCCTTTTTCTTTTGTGGAAGGGGTGGGTTTTCTTGAATTTGTGACAGCCATCTGCCCAAAATGTAAGGTTCCCAGCCGGTCCTATTTCGCCAGAGTTGCTTTTCCAGCACTATATCACGACGTGCTGGAATTGCTTGGACAAGCTTTGCAGCAGAGCGCTGTTCACACTATCCACCTGACAACAGACATGCGGACCAGTTACCAAGCCACTGATTACTTGTGCATCACTGCATACTGAATCTCTTTTGTGGAGGTGTTGTTGACACTGCTGAGATTTTTAATGCCACTCGGAAGCATGTAACTGTAGCCATGTTCGCCATGGAGAAATCTCATACTGCTGCAAACATTTTGGAAGACTTTGACAACAAGGTCTTTGAATGGCTGCGACCAAGAGGGCTAACCATTGGTTTTGTTGCCACAGACAATGGCAGTAATATAGTTAAGGCCATGGCCGATTGTGGCTATTTCAGGGTCCTGTGTTTGGCGCACTGCATTAACATCATTGTTCAAGACTTTGTGAAAAAAGAAGACCGAGTCAGCAACTTACTGACCACCTGCAGAAGAATCTGAACACATTTCTGCCATTCTTTTAAAGCCCGGAGGCAGCTGAGGATTATTCAATATGAGCATAGAATGCCAGTTAAAGCACTCATTCCAGGAGGTGCCTACACGTTGGAACTCAACTTATTACATGCTTGAACGTCTGTTTGAGCAGTATAGACCAATCAATGAATATGTCATGCAATGAGGGGATACTACTGTGAAAGGCATGATCATTGAGATGGACCAATTGGGCCTAGTTAAATGCCTGACAAAGATGCTACTTCCTTTCGAGCTCTTCACACGTGAAGTCAGCAAGGAGGACTGTAGTATGGGCCAAGCTATCCCATTGTTGCACATGCTACAGGAACAGCTGAAGGGGGTGTCTGCAATGTATGCAGATGTCGAGGAAAATAAAGAAGCATGTGAGTTGGTGGGGAGCATAACCCTTCGCTTATCTGAAAATACAAGGGTGCAAAGAGGCATTGTGTCATGCAACCATTACATTTGTGCCACAATTCTGGATCAACAGTACAAATCAGTCAGTAGGATCGGAGATGATTGATGGAATAACTCGGGCATTTTATGAAGTGGCCTAAAAGGTAAACAAGTCAACAACAAAAACCTACAAGTCTGTGTAATGGTGGAGGCGAGTGTAGTGGTATGACTAACAGCGGTGCATTGATTTAGTTACTTAATTTGGAAAATGCTATGTTGCTGTGTATGTGTGCTCAGTGCTGTCTGGCTCAAAATGTAAGCTAAGTGGAGGTTGGGTGGGCGCCGTGGGCCTGCTCCTGTTGTTGTTGTAGGTTAATGCTGGAAACAGAGTAGACATGATTTAGCCATGCCGCCTCTGAAAGTTTTCTTGTTGCACTCCTCCTTAATTTATGCAGTTTAACTTTACTTTTCTCCTTGATTTTTCAATATCCCATTTGTTTTTCCATCTACACTTACAGGCCGGCCTTTACCCTCTGCTATACTGGGAAAAACAACTCACACTTACCTTACCAATCCGCATCCGCATCCGTCGGTCATCGGTCGTCTGCCAAGATTGTGTGTTGTCCATGTGTCCATGTGTAGTGTTTGCCTTTGTCAAACCTTTCCCTCAAACACCCCTTCCCAACCATTCATCAAACCCTAACCCTCTTCCCCTGGGCTGTGTGATTTATATTGCGGTGTGACTAAATTAAATTTACACCAATAATTGATCACACACTTGCTGGGGCGGATGTGGTGAAAGCAACACTAACTCAAGGCAGGGCGAGGATCTTCTCCTGCTCTAAGTATATATTTATATATTCACTGAAAAAAACACAGGTTTCAGGGACGTTATAGTTAGTTGGACATTTACTCATACAAAACCAGAAAAATTTGGCTATTATAGTTAGTTGAGCTAACTATAACTCGCGCCCCCGCAATGCACTGCTGATGACGTCACATATTATATCACTCATGACATGGTCAGTGACATCACTGATGACATCACTAATGACATCTCAAATGACATCACTGATGAAATCATCCAGTGACTGTGTGTTTCTGTAAAGTTTAAAAAAGTTTTATATATATATATATATATTTCCCCACAAACGGCTCCTTTTGTCGGATTCTCGGCGCTCAGTACCAGTGCGGGATCCTCACGGTCGAGCCAGACCGTTGCATATCCACCAAACTCCTCTAAAAAGGATCAGGGTCGCACACCGCAATTTCAGCAATTTATTTTAATTAGTTATTCAGCTCATTATTTAGTGAAAGCTATAGATCCACGCGTTTCGGTCTTGGCACAAGACCTTGTTCACGATCATAAAAAAGTTTTATATATATATATATGCCAAGGTGTATTGAAGAATGAGTGGGTGTATGAGTGTCTGTATGGATGAGTTAGTAGGTGCGTGACTGACTGCATAAGTGAGTGATTAAATGTGTCTTACTGAAAGCATGGGTTAGTGACTAAACTGTGTGAATGTCTGTATCAGTCTGTCAGTTGGTGTGTAAGCAGCTGCATGGGTTAGTGAGTAGCTGCATGACTGTCTATATGGGTTATTAATTGGTTGTCTGTGTATTTGTATTGGTGCCTGGGTGTCTGTGTGAATGTGACTCCATGCATAGATGTGTGAGTGGGTGATTCACTGGGTGTATGGGTTCAACAGTGCGTCTGTGAAGGGCTGTATGGGTGGGTGAGTGTGTGTATAGGTGTGTTGGTGTCTGAATGGATGTCTCAGTGGTACATGTGTGAGTATCTACATATGTGAAAGGCAGTATATGTGAGTGTTGGACTATATAAATGACTATAAGTGATTGTGAGAGTGGCTGTGTGGATGAGTATGTGCTTGTGTCAGTGAGTGTATAAGAGAGTAAGTATGTGTTAGTATTTGTATGAATAAATGAGGTGGTGTGTGTATAACTGTGTAGGCGAATAAATGGGAGTGTGATTGATTCTTTACATGACTGACTATGAGTGTGAGTAACTCTATGGGTGAGTGGTGGTGTGTGAGTGTCTGTATAGGTGTATGAGAACATATGATAGTGCTGTATTGATGAGTGACTGCATGTATGAGTGACTGTATGGCTGAATGAGTGGATATGTGTGTAGTCCTAGGAATCAGTGAGTGGGTATGTAGTAACTGGTATTCATGTGTGTCTATGGTTTCGAGAATGGCAGTCTGTATTTTAGAGTGGGTGAATCAAAGGTTATATTAGGGTATAAGGAGGTGCATCAGATTATCACTTGGATGATGTCATCAGTGATGTCATCAGTGATGTCACTGACCATGTCATGAGTGATGTAATATGTAACGTCATCAGCATTGCATTGCGGGGGCGCGAGTTATAGTTAGCTCAACTAACTATAACAGCCGAATTTCTCTGGTTTTGTACGAGTAAATGTCCAACTAACTATAACGTCTCTGTAACCTGTGGTTTCTTCAGTGAATTTCTAAGGTTTTTTAATTCTTATTTCTAACTATAACGTCCCTGAAACCTATGGTTTGTTCAGTGAATTTCAAAGGTTTTTTAAATGCTAATTCCTAACTATAATGTTCAAAAAATGCTTTTTCAAAATTTTTAATCTTTTATAGAAAATAATGTGATGTTTTATTCTTTTTAAAATATGCATTTACATTTTTTTTTTTAAGTGAGATTCGCGAACCCATCGTATACCGGTCACGGTGGGTGCACGAATCCAAGAATTTTGCTGCCATATTGGTTAAGTCGTGCACGGTATGCGAAAGGTTCGGGTTCTCATTTTTCTTTTTTTATTAATTTTAAATACATGATATATACTATAAATGTATTAAATCAATCATATATGATTTATTGTATGAGTTATAAAAGTAATATTTACATAAATAATATGGATGTTAACCCCTTGGCCGCAGCGCGAATTTCGCCGCGGCACGGGGGGTGGGCGGTGAGCGCAGCGCTGCCATGCTCGTGACGGAACCACGCCGTCATGAGTCACGGGCGGCATGTGCTCATGACGGCGTGGTTCAGTCACGGCCCCGCCCGCTCATTAATTCGCCCGCACAGACGGGGAATTAATGCCACGTGGGTGGAGCGGCAGCCGCATGACGGAACCACGCCGTCATGAGCACACGGCTCCCGTGGCTCATGACGGCGTGGTTCCGTCATAAGCAGGAAAGGGGTTAAACATCTTATAATGAAGTTACGGGAGCCGCGACGGTCCCGCGCAACGTCAAGTACGTATTTCCCAGGTCGCGTCAGGTACGCAAGTTATTTAGTTTTAAAATTATATGTATATAACTTTATTATATATATTATACCAAGAGATTAATATACACAGTTGTAAATATCATATATTTGTAACTGGAATAAAGATATATTATTGTTAAATATATTTTTCGGGAATCGTGTCTGGTGCGCGCTGGTTGTGCGTCGGGTGCGCGAATCCCATGTGATTTCAAAAGAAAGCATTTCATTGGTTAAGAAGCTTTTTATTCTAGAACTTGCAGGACCCCACCCAAATTTTTCATTCTTCCAAGAACATCTTCAGAGATACAGCTCTTGTGTTTTCTGCTCTTCTTTTTAGCATTTTTTTTGTGTTTTTTTTATTTCACAAAAAAATGGCTTTTTCAATTCCACCTCAACAGATTCCTGGAGAAGAAGAAGAAGATTTGGAAGAACCTGTGAAGCAGAGATACGAAAGTGTATGGGCATTTTTTTCAATACCACCAGGTGAAAATAAGGTCAAAGCACGCAAGGTGACGTCCACTATCTGCGAAAAGGTCCTCTCACGTGGATCTGAAAAAAAATACTTGTGTGGCACATCATCTATGCTTAAACACCTGCAGACAATGCATCCACGTCGACTTGCACGAGAGCAACATCGTCGTGAGCTTCAAAAACAATCTTCACAAGACGATCAAGTTGCAGGGCCTAGCACCTCGTCAGGTTCTTCAACAACTCAAAGAACCCAAATCATACCTGAGTTTGCTGGACTTGAACAGCGGTACATTAAATGCAAAAAAGTTCTTTGTTACGGAGAGCAATCTGTGGATGCTATTGTGGGTGCTGCAAAAAACCACTGTTGTTATTTTATTTTTTTTGCAATGAGTTCTTAATTGCCAAATATTTGAAAAGTTTTCTCAGTTCATTCTGTTGATTTTTTCATTTTTCTAAAAAAAACACCTAAAAAATACAAAAAAGAGTTAAAAAAGCACAAAAAAATTTAAAAGAATAAAAATGGTTCTCGTTAGGACCGCCTATTTGGGTAAAAATAGACAAACTTCTATGTGTTGTATGAATTGCGGCAAGTATAACATATGGAGAAGTGCATGGGTAGTGCATGAGTAATTGCATGAGTGCATGGGTAGTGCCTGGGTGATTGGAGGAGTGCATGTGTACTGCCTGTGTGATTGCATGAGTGCAGGGAAAGTGCCTGAGTGCATGGATGAGTACATGGATAGTGCCTGAGTGATTGCAAGAGTGCATGGGTAGTGCCTGAGTGATTGGAAGAGTGCAGGGGTAGTGCCTGTGTGATTGGATAAGTGCATGGGTAGTGCCTGAGTAATTGCATGAGTGCATGGGTAATGTCTGGGTGATTGGACAAGTGCATGGGTAGTACCTGAGTGATTGTATGAGTGCATGGAAAGTGCCTGCATGATTGGAGGAGTGCATGGGTAGTGCCTGGGTGATTAGAGGAGTGCATGGGTAGTGCCTTTGTGATTTTATGAGTGAATGGGTAGTACCTGGGTGATCGGAGGAGTGCATGTGTACTGCCCAAGTGATTGCATGAGTGCTTGGGTAGTACCTGAGTGCATGGATGAGTGCATGGGTAGTGTCTTAGTGATTGCATGAGTGCATGGGTAGTGCCTGGGTGATAGGAGGAGTGCATGGGTAGTGTCTGTGTAATTGGAGGAGTGCATGGGTAGTACATGGATGATTGCATGAGTTCAGGGGTAGTACCTGAATGATTGTAGGACTGCATGGGTAGTGCTTGTGTGATTGCATTAGTGCAGGTGTACTGCCTGAGTGCATGGATGAGTGCAGGGGTACTGCCTGAGTGCATGGATGAGTGCATGGGTAGTGCCTGTGTGATTGGAGGAGTGCATGTGTAGTGCCTGGGTGATTGGAGGAGTGCATGGGTACTGCCTGGGTGATTAGAGGAGTGCATGGGTAGTGCCTGGGTGATTGTATGAGTGCATGGGTAGTGCCTGGATGATTGGAGGAGTGCATGGGTACTGCCTGGGTGATTAGAGGAGTGCATGGGTGATTGTATGAGTGCATGGGTAGTACCTGGGTGATTGGAGGAGTGCATGTGTACCGCCCAAGTGATTGTGTGGGTGCAGCAGGGGTAGTGCCTGAGCGCATGGATGAGTGCATGGGTAGTGCCTGAGTGATTGCATGAGTGCATGGGTAGTGCCTGGGTGATTGGAGGAGTGTATGTGTAGTCCCTGGGTGATTGGAGGAGTGCATGGGTAGTACATGGGTGATTGCATGAGTGCAGGGGTATTGCCTGCATGATTGGAGGACTGCATGGATATTGCCGCTGTGATTGGAGGAGTGCATGGTGTGAGAAGTTGGCCTGGTATATGCTGTCCACTAATTATAGTGGGCACCTTGCACCAGTCCAAACAATCCCTTATTGGAGATAGGTTAAAGACAACCTTTATTGAAAGCTATCCTAGTGGTAGCTATGGAGAGCAGCCTTCAGGCTAAGTCTTGAAGGAATGTAAAGCAGCTTGTTTTACCAGTCTATAATCTCTTGAGTGACCAAATGAAAGAGGACCACACCAGGTATATATATAAAATATATGTATTTAGTCTTAAACGCACCCCTCTACTCTCTTTATGAGGCTAGAGTTCGAAGTACCTAAGTTACAAGTCAGTTATCAACAGTAATAGCACAAATACACGTTTGAGCCCTAGGGGCGTACCAAACCATATACAAATAAAGTGGTATAAGAACCACGACTGAGCTAGACACAAGGCCTAGAGCCTGTAGAAGTGCTTGGCCCTCAAGGAACCACCCAAGGTAGTGACACAGGGCACCCACGGGGGACGCGTGCAGTGTGAGAACACAGCCGCGAGCCGCCGTTGACTTCTATGGGGAATGTCGCGGTTGGAGTTTTAAAGAAAAAGGACACTTAGAGGAGGACTTGGAGCAAACCCCTTTAGAACTAGGTTGTTCTAGAGTCTATACCCACGGGAGCACCGGAGTACTCGAGTTACCTCACCCAGGGAAGCCGGGTGCATAGGTGTCTTTCGGGGTCGGGTTTCGTCGTCGTTTTCAATGGCGATCTGCTGCAAAGTGCTGCTGGCGACCAAGTCGAAAGTGTTCGGGTGGATCCAAAGGTGGATCAAAGATCTGAAGAACCTGAAAGCAGAGGGGACAGAGTCTGGGTCACTAGCCAGTGACCAGGAAGGGGATGAGCAGATGCCCACCGATGTCGGGTGCTTCAGGTAGGTTGACGGTTGTCTTGACTCTTCAGCCACGAGGTCCAGGAGGCGTCGACGACAACCAGGAGCTGGATTCGAGCTGTCCCACAACGTCTGTCGATTGCTGCGGTGTCGGCGACCGGATTGGACCCAACAAGCCTTGGCAACGGCAAGTCTCATAGAAATAGAAGAAGGACAGTGGTACAGACCAGCAAGGTCTGAGGGACTCACCCAGCAAGGGTAAGTCAGGGCATGTCTGGAGCAACCAGGGAAGCCCAAGCAGAAGAAGAGTTGCCTTCGGGAGGGCCCACTAGCCAATGGACTAGCGACCGCGAAGGAGCCTCGAGTGGACGCACTTGGAGCTGGCTTGCAGGACACTCGTAGAGTAGAGGCCAGTGATCTTTGGTGCAGTCGGTGCTGGAGGCGGGGGCTACTCGGAGCCCAAAGCACAACTTCATGGGAGACCAAGAAGAGGATGCACTTGCAAATGTGCTTGGTGTCCAGGGGTCATGGTTCCACGTTACCCACGACAGCTACGGGCCTCAGCTTTGCTGGGGACTCAGGGCAGCCTCGGGGAAGTCTGGAAATCCACCTCTGGTAATGCAAAGACTTCGGCGTCCGGCGGGAGCTTCAGTGATGCAGATTGGACAATTGCTTCTTTGGTGCCTGCCAAGCAGGGGAGTCACTCCTTGACCCCAAGGGAGATTCTTCAGTCCTCTAATCTTGAGTAGAGCGTCGAAGTTCTAGGATTCAGTTGCAGAGTTTCATCCATGGATATCTAAAGTCCTAAGGACTGGGGTCCCATACTTATGCAAAGTTACGGGGGTTGGACATACTCTGGGGACCCACCTATGGGAGGGTCAGGGAAGAGGGGTTGTTACACCCCTTCCCTTTGTCCAGTTTCGCGCCAGAGCAGGGGCAGTTAGCCCCTGCAACCGGTTTGAACTGGCATATGCACAGGGACACCAAATGTGCCCCCAGTGCAGGACTTCAAAGCACCAGAGGGTGCTCCCGCCCAGCCCCAATACACATTATCCTGTCTGGGGAGGTGGGTACACCTCCTTGGGACAGGAAACCTATTGTCCAGGCCTCCCCTGCCGGAGTTTCAGTCAGCAGCAGGAGGCCAGACCCGTGTCTGTGGCAGCGGCATCCATTTTGTGATGCCAGGGCTCTGGAAAGAAGTTACCGGGTAGCCCGGTGTGTACATGTCTCTCCCTCTAGAAGGGCGGAATGCTACCCCCGCCGCCAGGACTGGCGGGGGGTAGTATTCCAAGATGTTTGACACGACATGTTTTGGTGCAGCCAGTCCAAAGTTAGCAATGTACCGCGAGGATATAATGCACTTAAGAGTATATGGTCAGGCTGTACCACAAACAGCATCAGAGGAGGGACTCCGAACACTGTAGAGGGGCTCTGCTCATGCAGGGGCACCCTCTCACATAAAAACCGAGCACTCTGCCTTCAGGATTTGTAAGGCCTGCCATAGGAGTGACTTATAGGTTTATATGTGTGTGCAATGGTAGTGATATAGGTAGCCTATACCACTGTAAGGGGTGCATGCACCACCTTACCCAGGCTGCAGTAGCAGACCTGTGGTGTCATTCTGGATGGCCTTCCAGGGGTGGCACAATACATGCTGCAGCCCCTGGTAGGCCTCTGAGGTACCTATGCCCTGGGTACATAGTATACCATATACTAGGGACTTATAAGGGCACTCCAGATTCCAATCAGAGATGTGCCTAAGGCACATGGAAACCATTTTAGAGAGGAAGCAGCTAGGCTGGGGTTCTGATTAGCAGGGCCCCAGCCAGACTAAAGTCGAAAAACAGTGAAGCATCAGCAAAAAGTGGGGGTACCCATGAGAAGCAGATCCTACTCTCCTACACATGGGTAGTGCCTGTGTGATTGGATGAGTGCATGGGTAGTACCTGAGTAATTGCATGAGTGCATGGGCAGTGCCTGGGTGATTGGAGGAGTGCATGGATAGTGCCTGGGTGCATGGAGGAGTGCATGTGTAGTGCCCGGGTGATATGAGGAGTGCATGGGTAGTACCTGGGTGATTGCATGAGTGCAGGGGTAGTGCCTGAGTTATTGAATGAATGCATAGGTAGTACCTGGGTGATTGCATGAGTGCAGGGGTAGTGCCTCAGTGATTGGAGGAGTGCATGGATAATGCCTGGCTGAATGGTTGAGTGCAAAAACAACAATTGATGGACAGAATGCAGAACAATGTCATACATTCACCCCAGTTCAGAGATCTGGGCCTAAACCCATCAGTTTTTTGCTCACCATGCCATTCCAGTTTGAACCCAGCCATATGCAAATCAGTCTTGACCTTGTGCCCTATGGGTACAGTCCAGCCCGAACTGCCAGGCCAGGTCCTCCCTGGACTGGAAACAAGCATCCTAGGACCGGTTTTGGGGTTTCAGTGCAACAGTAGTGCCTGAGTACATAGAGGAGTGCATGAGTAGTATCTGGTGGATAAATGAGGGTAACAGTAGTGCCTGAGTGATTTAAGGGGTGCATGGGTAGTACCTGGGTGATTTGAGGAGTGCATGCGAAGTGCCTGGGTGATTGTACGAGTGCATGGGTAGTGCCTGGGTGATTGCATGAGTGCAGGGGTAGTGCCTGGCTGATTGAAGGACTGTATACATAGTGACTCAGTGCATGGATGAGTGCATGGGTAGTGTTTGGGTGGTTTTATGAGTACATAGGTAGTGTCTGTGTGCTTAGAGGAGTGCATGGGTGGTGCCTGGGGGATTACATGAGTGCATAGGTAGTGCCTGGGTTATTGAAGGAGTGCATTGGTAATGTCTGAGTGATTGCATGAGTGCAGAGGTAGTGCCTGGCTAATTGAAGGAGTGCATACATACTGCCTCAGTGGATGAATGAGTGCATGGGTAATCCCTGTGTGATTGGAGGAGTACAAGGGTAGTGTGCGGGTTATTGCATGAGTGCATGGGTAGTACCTGGGTGATTGGAGGAGTGCATAGGTAGTGCCAAGTGATTGCATGAGTGGAAGGGTAGTGGCTGGGTAATTGGAGGAGTGCATAGGCTGCCTGGGTGAATGGATGAGTGTAACAGTACTGCTTGAGTGATTGCATGACTGCAATAGAACTGCTTGAGTGATTGGAGGAGTGCAAGGGTAGTGCCTGGGTGATTGCATGAGTGTAGGAGTAGTGCCTGGGTGATTGGAGGAGTGCATAGGTAGCGCCTGGTGATTGCATGAATGCAGGGGTAGTAGCTGGGGGATTGGAGGAGTGCATGTGTATTGTCTGACTGATTGCAAGAGTGTAGGGGTAGTGCCTGAGTGCATGGATGAATGCATGGATAGAGCCTGAGTGATTCCATGAGTGCATGGATAGTGTCTGAGTGATTGAAGGAGTGCATGGATAGTGCCTGTGTGACTGGATGAGTGCAGGGGTAGCGCCTGAGGGCATGGATGAGTGCATTAGTAGTGTTTGAGAGAATGGATAGAGTGCATGGGTAGTGCCTGGGTGATTGCATGAGTGCATGGCTACTGACTGGGTAATTGGAGGAGTGTATGTGTACTGCCTGAGTGATTGCAAAAGTGCAGGGGTAGTGCCTGCGGTCATGGATCAGTGCATAGGTAGTGTCTGGCCATTTGCATGAGTGCATGGGTAGTGCCTGTTGATTGGAGGAGTGCATGGGTAATGCTTGGGTGATTGAAGGAGTGCATGGGTAGTGTCTGGGTGATTGAAGGAGTGCATGGGTAGTGCCTGTGTGATTGGATGAGTGTAGGGGGAGCACCTCAGGGCATGGATGAGTACATTAGTAGTGTTTGAGAGAATGGATGAGTGCATGGGTAGAGCCTGGGTGATTGCATGAGTGCATGGCTACTGCCTGGGTAATTGGAGGAGTGCATGTGTACTGCCTGAGTGATTGCAAGAGTGCAGGGGTAGTGCCTGAGTGCATGGATGAGTGCATAGGTAGTGTCTGGTTGTTTGCATGAGTGCATGGGTAGTGCCTGGTTGATTGGAAGAGTGAATGGGTAGTGCTTGGGTGATTGAAGGAGTGCATGGGTAGTGTCTGGGCGATTGAAGGAGTATATGGGTAGTGCCTGTGTGATTGGATAAGTGCAGGGGAAGCACCTCAGGGCATGGTTGAGTGCATGGGTAGTATTTGAGAGAATGGATGAGTGCATGGGTAGTGCCTGTGTGATTGCATGAGTGCATGGCTACTGCCTGGGTGTTTGGAGGAGTGCATGTATACTGTCTGAGTGATTTCAAGAGTGCAGGAGTAATGACTGACTGCATTGATGAGTGCATGAGAAGTGCCTGAGTGATTTTATCAGTGCATGGGTAGAACTTTGGTCATTGGAGGACTGCATGTGTACTGACTGAGTGATTGGACGAGTGCATGGGTAGTGCCTGTGAGATTGCATGAGTGCATGCATAGTGCCTTAGTGCATGGAAGAGTGCATGGGTACTGCCTCGGTGATTGCATGAGTACGTGGGTAGTGTCTGGGTGATTGGAGGAGTGCATGAGAACTGCTTGGATGATTGCATGAGTGCAGGGACAATGCCTGAGTGCATGGATGAGTGCATGGGTAGTGCCTACGTGATTTAATGAATGCATGGGTAGTGCTTGGATGATTGGAGGAGTGCATGGGTAGTGTCAGGGTGATTGAATGAGTGCAGGAGTAGTACCTTAGGGTATGGATGAGTGCATGGGTAGTATTTGACAGAATGGATGAGTGCATGAGTAGTACCTGGGTGATTGTATGAGTGCATAGCTACTGCCTGGGTGATTGGAGGAGTGCATGTGTACTGCCTGAGTGAATGCAATGGTAGTGCCTGAGTGCATGGATGAGTGCATGGGTAGTGCCTGGGTGATTGCATGACTGCATGGCTAGTGTTTGGACAATTGAAGGAGTGCATGGGTAGTGCCTGTGTGATTGATTGCATGAGTACAAGGGTAGCGCCTGAGGGCATGCATGAGTACATGGGTAGTATTTGACAGAATGGATAAGTGCAAGGGTAGTGGCTGGGTGATTGCATGAGTGCAGGGGTAATGCCTGGGTGATTGGAGGAGTGCACGTGTGCTGCCTGAGTGAATACAAGAGTGCAAGTGTAGTGCCTGAGTGCATGGATGAGTGCATGGGTAGTGCCTTGGTGATTGCATGACTGCATGACTAGTGCTTGGGCATTTGAAGGAGTGCATGGGTAGTGCCTATGTGATTGTATGAATGCAGGGGTAGCGCCTGAGGGCTTGAATGAGTGCATGGGTAGTATTTGACAGAATGGATGAGTGCATGGGTAGTGCCTGGGTGATTGTATGAGTGCATG
Source organism: Calotriton arnoldi (assembly GCA_963921515.1). Lineage (NCBI taxonomy): Eukaryota > Metazoa > Chordata > Amphibia > Caudata > Salamandridae > Calotriton > Calotriton arnoldi. The sequence goes on from CAWUFW010002773.1 coordinate 683,540, forward strand.
GCTACTGCCTGGGGGATTGGAGGAGTGCATGTGTACTGTCTGAGTGAATGCAAGAATGCAAGGGTAGTGCCTGAGTGCATGGATGAGTGTATGGGTAGTGCCTTGGTGATTGCATGAGTGCAGAGGTAGTGCCTGGATAAGTACATGGATAGTGTGTGAGTGATTGCATTGTTATATTCCACATAGGTACCATATTATAGGCCCCGGTAACTTCATTACCTTTCATCTATATTCTTCCCTACATTACACTTATAACGGTTTACAGGGACTGACCTTTTACTTAGATACGACACTGCATCCAGAAACACAGGTTTTCCCTAGTTCGGAAGCTCATACATTATGCATGAGGATTCTTGGAAGCACAGCAGGACGACCATCTCCTGTATAATATCTATGTACAAAGTTCAAGCCCGACGTCATCCTTAGGCCGACACAGTCATAGAGTGAGGTAGGACCCCTGGGGAGACCTATGGGTATATATAAATCACATCTTGCTAAGAAAGCTAGAGGAGACCGAGACTTCCCGGCAGACACACTGACCAGAGACGCTGAGGTTCCTGCATGCAGACACTCCAGCTTGCAGTGGTCTAACATCCCTTGCGGGGTGTCCAACTCGAGACCAGGACGGGATCCCACAGTCTCTCAATTCAGGTAATGGGGTTGACTTTATCCTAGAGGGATTCTTGACCTAACACCTACACACATGCAAGGTACATTTAGGTACATCTAGTTAGAGAAGCATCGTAGGAGTACGCATCTTTTTATCATGTGTTTTATATACTCGTATGTATCCATGATTATTGTAAGATGGTAGAGCTATACTATCCATTTACCTTTTTAGTACTACTAATCATTTATATCTTATACTGTCTAACCGTAGTTGCAGCTCATCTATCCTACATCAGAATAACAACTGTTCAATAAATACTTATTGAAAACGCCCAGTCTGTTTATTCTGTGTATCTCTCTGAAGACAGACTTAGTAAGCACGAGTGACTGAGCAAAAAGTAGTATATTATTTCCAAGGTCCTAAGGGATCAGGGTTGTCATGTTCGATGGTTGTCAAGAACTATTCTCTCCTTGGTAAGAGGAGACTCTAGTGGCACTGTGAGCTAGTTGGTACAAAAGGCCAACGTACTCGGTAGGGGTGTTAAGAAACAGTCTGACACCAATCCTCCAGTGTATGCTGTCCAAACGCGCAGATCCTGTATAATTTTTATAGGAGCTACACAACAGCATGAGTGCATGGGTAGTGCCTGGGTCATTGTACCAGTACATGAGTAGTGCCTGGGTAAATTGAATGAGTGTGGGAATAGTGCCTGAGTGTATAGATGAGTGCATGGGTAGTGTTTGAGGGAATGGATGAATGCAATAAAAGTGCCTCTAAACATTATTTCATGTTATCATGCATATTACATTACTTCTTCTTACCTTTTTTACTAATGTAGATACAAAACTTAGTGGAACTATTTTACAGTAGTTTTGTTGTAAACTGAATTTAAAATCTTTTCAAACTTCGCCATTACCTTCTGTAAAAAAGAAGAAGAAATACTGTTATCGAATATAATATTATACTTTTAAGAACACAACATAATTTTAGAATTACATTACATTTTCAGTTTCCCTTTTGTGCTGTTCTCGGATTCTACTGAATTTCACCATACACAGTGATTTCAATGTAGTATCATCATACAACAGCGGGGAAAAAAAAACAATCAATGAGATTGTAAAAAAAAAGAAAGAAATCAGCATTGAGCATTATTTAGAACATGTGTAAATATATGTTTACCTATCCACAGTTTCTTAATTACATTCAACTACATTAAGGGGCATATTCTCAAGGAGTCATCGCCGATTTATCGGCACTTCAGCGCCGCAAAAGTGGCGATAGACTTATCGCCCTATTCACAAGCTGGTGCAAACTGCCGACATCGCCAGTTTTCCTGCGATAGCTGGCGCAAAACACATTGCCACGGATGAGAGCGACAATTAAAGCTAATGATATGCAGAGTAGGTGATCCCCTGCAAAAACACACGAAAACACCACTTCGCGATATTCTCGACGACCAGCCAGATCTGCGATGCCAGACAAAAACAGGCGATAAGGCGCGTTAGCAGCAGGGACTTAACACCTGCTTTTTACTGGTCTTAAGTAGGACGAAAACCTGCAGTACAAAGGGAGCCCAGGCCAGAGCCACATCTGAAGACCAACAGATGCCATGGAGCTACTAATCATGCAGCTTGGAGACCCAAGAGGGCCACAACACCCACCACCACCACACCCAGGACCACCCCCACCCCCAGGACCACCCCCCCCTGGACCACCACCGAGGCAGCACAGAACAAGACAGCGGACCTTCCGCAAACGCATCAGCCTCACAGACTTAACGCCAGATGATGTCATTGCCCACTACAGGCTGAAAAGGACAACCATCCTCCGCATCATGACCCACATTGCCCACAGGCTGACGGTACCAACACAGCAGACAACCAACATCCCTCCGCAGACAAAGCTGCTGGCTGTGCTGCACCTGTTGGCCTCTGGTACCTTCCAACCAACAACTGCCAGAGTCAGAGGAGTCTCACAGCCAGCCCTATCAAAGGCCATCACACCTGTCCTGGATGCCATCATCAGTTTCATACCCCAGCACCTTCACTTCCCCCACAGTGCGCAGGAACAGATGGAGACCAAGCAAGGCTTCTACACCATAGCTGGATTCCCGCAAGTGTTGGGGGCAATCGACTGCACACATGTCCTACTTGTGCCCCCTGCCGACACTGCACACAATTGCCGCAACAGGAAGCACACGCATTCCATCAATGTGCAGGCAATAGTGGACCACCGGGGACTGTTCACCAATGTTGTCGCCAACTTCCCAGGCAGTGTGCATGAATCATACATCTTCCGACAGTCCATCATCAACCAGCGGTTTCAGGATGGCATCTAAGGAAATGGACTGCTCGTTGGTAAGTACCAACGGAACACACCACACACCTCAATTCCACAATCACACAACGCACAACTGTGGGAATGGACACATAACAAAATCACATTCAACATGCCAACCAACATGCACACCTGCCAGACACGACAACACAAGTAACCGTGGTAAGAGGGGCCAGGAATGTGGACAAACCATACACTAAGGCATAGCCCCTCTGCCACACATTTGCAGAATGTGGGGAGAGGAGGGAACCACGATTGTGCGAAGGAGGCAATGGACCTATGAATAACAATGTACACAATGCCAAGTGTGGCGGTGATGTGTTGGACAGTCTTGAGTATGCAGAGCACAGACATGTCCATGTGGACACATACTGCTGAAGTCTGTAGTGTCGTGGGTAGTGGACGCAACCATGTCATCACAGGCAGTGGGGAACACCTTGGACAAGTAGCCATGTCGGCCCTCCTGTAAGCGTAAGGGTAGTGGGCAGGGCCGGCGCACGCCAGTCCAGCGTAGGGGAGTGACTAAATAGGCCAGGGCTCAGGGAGTGGTTCACTTCCGGTATGGCCACTGAAGTAACTATTGCGTGTGGCTCTGTGTCCGCGATATCCTGACCATAGGCCTACACACACGTGGCCGACCACCTACAATGGGCAAAGTCACAACGGCGACGAGGTGGCTACGTCCCATGCCACCCAGCTCACATCTCGTCATCGCCTGCAGTGGCATGTCTGCCAGGGCGGCGTCCCTCACCCTGCCACGAGGCCACAATCGTGACCGGTGGTGCCTGCGTGATGCTGTGCGCCTGCCTCACCCCAGCCCGCTGATCCCCAGACCCGACCTGTGCCCAGCGGTGAATGCCCGCCCCTGCGCACCCAGGCCTCACTGCTCACCTGCCGCCACCGGTGTCTCTCCAAGAGGGCCCACCACGTGCCAGTGCAATCTCCAAGGCCGGGCTCCGCGAGCTTGGCAGCCTCCTCAGCTGATCGCTGGATTCTGCGCAACAGGCACCCAGCGCACCCAGCGGCACCGCACCGCGGAGTTGCAAGTTGGCTACTGCTGCCTTCTGACCACACTGCGGTACAGCAAGTAACAGGCACATCCTTTCCAGGCCTGCTGCATCATCGCAGGCTGCACACCAGCTCAGCTCTTCCGGGGGCCTACCTCAGTGCACCCCAAGTCATCGCCACGTGGCGGTTGGCCCGTGCCAGACGCAGGGACTCAGGTGCCACTAACTCAGTGCACCACAAGTCACCGTCCAGCCACCAGGCCTGCTGCATCATCGCAGGCTGCACACCCGCTCAGCTCTTCCGGTGGGCCGAACTCAGTGCAACGCAAGTCATTGTCCCGAGGGGCTACCCCACAAGTCCGCCTCCAGTAGCCAACAGCATGTCCTCGGTAACACCACTGGAGCCCTTCACAGTCACGGGGCCACCCCCGTCCCAGGCAGGCCACCGGTAAGCCTGGGTAGATCATCTGGAGACGTACTCCCAGCGTGGCGGCGGCGCATGCGTGTGAGGAGTGCGGAGAAATGGCCCGGGGCTCTGGGCGTGGTTCAGTTCTGGGATCTGGGCGTGGTTCAGGTCCGGCCTGGCCACAAAAGTGACTATGGCGTGTGTCTCCGTAGTAGTGTCTGTGCCACCCGGCCTGTAATCGACAATGTTGCAATGTAGCATGCACCAGGAGGGCAGCCTCGCCCGAATGGATTAATAAAGGAGCGCGAGACCTCTCGGGGTCTCGGCTCATACATGTCAACTGTTGTGTGTGTATCTACATTGCCGCAGCCTGAACCGAAGGCCTAGCCTCAATATCAGCGTGAGTTCAGCCAGGCCAGAACTCCACATCTGTGTCTGCCCTATCCTTACCATAGGCCTACACACACGTGGCTGCCCACCTTCAACGGCCAACATTACAGTCTTGCTGTCAGTCCTGCGGATATGCGCAGACAGGCATGACAATGGTGTGCCATAGGAGTGCAAGTGATGCAACCGCGCAGCACACACAAGTAAATAGGCTTGGTGGGAGGGAGGAGCAGCTGTGAGGCTACGTAATACACATTGTCCTATCATATTTGCCAGCAGCAATACATGGCTAACATGAATCGCAAGGTCGCACAAATCACACACCACGAAACTTGTATGTCTGCCAACACAGTATGCAGAACCACCATTCAACACTAATCTCACTTACCTCTCACAGGTGATCAAGGATATGCACTCTGCCCGTGGATGATGACACCCCTCCGAGACCCGAACACCCCGGCCCAGAGGCAGTACAATGTGGCCCACTAACGCACCAGGGGCATTGTTGAACGCACGTTTGGCGTGTTGAAATCATGTTTCAGGTGCCTGGACATCACCAGTGGAAGACTCTTGCACAGCCCAGAAATAGTGTACAAGATGATCACTGTATGTTGTGTATTGCACATCATATGTGTACGCACCAATGCCCCATGGATCCAAGTCCCAGAAGCACCGGACGATGATGAGGAAGATGATGCAGGTGGACCACACCCCACTGCAGCCGCAGCAGGAATAGCCCGAAGGAACACAATCATCAACAATTTCTTCGCATGAGCACGTCACATTGTGACTGTCCACAACAATCATGGCACAGTACAAGATGACCACATGACCAGCATGTGCAAATAAAATCTTAGCAACACACATTCCCTGTGTGCATATCAGACCTCTGCATTAGCACATTACTCTGACGGGTGTAAGTGCAACATTGAGTGCTAACATTCGCATATGTTGCAAGAAGAGATGGTGTGTATGTCACCTCTGTACCGAGAGGCTGTTTAGGGTGTCACATATTCGATATGCCATATCAGGGTGTCACATGTAGTATGTCATGCCACTCATCAGAGTCCCACGTGTACATGAACATGACATGAAGGCCTTCATTGGTGTTCAGGAAAAGACAACAGGGTGCCATTTGTGGTCAGAGATGTACCTGCCTGATGCAAATATACACCCTGTGTGTCGAGTCCCACTACATGAACAACATGGCCGTTAGGGGGATGTGGGCACAGTGGACACCTCAGCAACATTGGGAGATGCACACCAGCCTAGAAGCCAGCAGGTCTACCTTGCGTGGAACACATCAAGGTGTCCCCTGGTCAAATGTGCCATGTACAGGTCACATGTGTACATGGACGTCATCCATCAAGAGTAGTGATCAGTGCCAGCTAATAGGTGCAAGGTGAGTGGTCAACCGCCTCCTCACAGCTACCTGCACCCATCACTGTCAGACTGCAGCAAAACAACACTGCTACATCAGAGCATGCAATACTGACCGTGAGGGCACGTACATGGCTGGTAAGGGTTCAACCATGCCGGAAGGTGAAGCAGTGACATCCCCCCCACCGAATCCCCATCACATTTCCAGAATGCAAGCAGATGACAAACTAACATTGTGGATGACAGCCCCTCTGTCTGAAGTAGAAGGCGGTAGCACATCTGCACCTCTGACCTTGGGAATGCATGCGCCCGGCACCCCCTGAGCAATACCATAGCAGCTGCTGACAGCTCCCACACTCCGCACAGGGCTAACCAGAGACCAACGTATACACACCCCATACACAGGAGTCCTTGCTCGTAGTTCACTTGCATGGTATGACCTTCACACTTACGCACCGACCATCCCAGGAGTCCAAGCGCTCCACACTCAAACCAATCATTGCTCTGAGCTGTGACTTCCACATAACTTTGACTTTGCCTTTGTGACACACAGCCCTATTTCATACATTGACGTGGGGCTAAGTTTGGAAATAGCGAGATTGTTGTTTTGGAGCAATGAGGCCACAGCTAGTTCACACATCCCCAGTCATCTCACTGCCTATCTGGGTCACGGACATACATGCGCATTGAAATCAGTTCCAAGGGAGCACCGTTGTTTGGAATCACTGCCCCTACATACATCCATATTTTCATACTTGCTTGATCATGGACATGACTCATCTGTGTGAATTTGAATGTCTTAATCACATTCGGTGGAGTGGTGAAGGTGGACCAGTACCTGGCCATGCACACGCTACTTTACAATGTTGCCCCGTGGAGGGCCTGCCAGGGTCCTTTGGGGAGGGAAAAGGACATCATAGGAGAGGAAGTTCAGTCCGCAGTCTGATTTCTGTGTCATTGGTTGCCTAAACAAATGTAGCAGTCCATGTCGGGGGCCAAGGTGAGTGTGGCAGAGTGTTAAGGGGGACAGTGGAGGGTGTTATTCCTGGGCATGATGCAGAGGGCAGAGCCAAGCAGAAAGAGGCCATATGGCAGAGATGAATGCTACCGCTTCCTACTTAGCCCAACAGCAGATTCATCCTCATCATCGTCCTCCTATGTGTGATGTGCCTCACATGTGGGTGGTGGTGTTTTGTCTGCGGCACTGTGTGGCAGTGACACATCAGGGGGCGGTGATGTGGAGGGAGTAGTGGCAGCAGCATTCATCTGCGCCAGGCCTTGTGGCCGCACTGCCATGATGAGGATCTGCAGGGCATGGTAGATCCCTGCTACATCTCGCTGGTGTGCAGCCGTGGCAGCCATTCTTCCCGCCTGCATCCGCTTCATGTTCTCCATGTTCCTCCCCATGTTGGCCAACTCACGGCTGAGATCGCTGGAGCCACTCTGACTAGACAGTTGTTCTTGTCTAGGAGTCATGACTCCGGCGATGTCAGCCATGGATTGTTGGAGACCATGGAGCGGACTGTGGGTGTCCGTTAGGGCCTGTAGGTGGTCCCTGATGGGACTTGGACACCCACGTATGGCATCTAGTTTGGCTGCCATGAGGTCGAACCCCACCTGCACCTGCTCTGCCATCCCCATCTGGCCCGGCGACACACGGCGTTGGAATGCCATGTGTTGCTTGTGGGGATCCTGGAGACGGCCGTGGTGGTGGGTGCTTCCTGCTGTGTGGTCTGTGCAGGGGGTGGGTTCTCCTCGATGCAGCTGGGCTGCCCTGCTCCTGGGGGTGGGGTGCTGAGGGTGTCCATGAGCTGTTGGAGGGCATCAGGGTCGATGGTGTGTAGGTCCTCTTCATCATCGGTGATGAGGAGTATGGTCTGCTCTGCAGGAGGTGATGATTCTCCCTCTGCAATGTGAAGGGGAGATGCAGTTTGACATTGTGTTCACATGTATGTTGACGCATTGACCAAGTTTACAAACAGACTGCATGTCAATGTACATTGTGACTGTTTGTGTGGAGATGCCTATTTAATGCTGGACAGTTGACATTTCGCCACCGTCATGGATGTGAGGTTGTATTTGTCCATTATCATCTCACAGTTTCCTGCTATGCCAAATGTGAATGGCCATTTTCTACACACAAGCGGCAGCAGTTGTGTCCTCTGTTCTGTTGTGAAAGTGTTGCAGTTTGGTCCACTTTGTTGTAAATGTTGAGGTGCTCTGAGTGTTATGTGTGTGTGCTGCATTGTGGGTGATTTGCCCCTTCAGCTCTGATTTGGCTGGCCCTTATCCTTTTCAGGCGGTGTGCCTTTCACTTCTGTGCTTATACAGTGCTGAGCTGTTGCAGACTTGGGTAAATTGGGCTCTTGGTCGGAGTTGTGACTCTTGGGCATGGTTTGTCCGCAGATGTGCTGTACTTACTTGTGCATGTGTGCCATTGTGCCCATCTCCCCCGTCCCCCCAGTCACTGGTGATTACTCACCCTGTTGCTGTTGTGTCAGGTCATGTTGAGCAGTGTCCGGTCCTCCGACTCCTGCCACCGTCTCCACACTGATGACTGTGGACACCATTTCCTCCATCTCATCCAGCTCCTCCTGTGGCGCAGGACTCCCACCCCCAGTCTGCATTGCTGCTTTGCGGTTGTTGGTGAGTTTCAGCTTGGTTTTGCGCTTCACATCATTCCAGCGCCTCTTGACCTCTTCCATTGTCCTCCTCAGCACTCCGACTGCATTCACCTTGTCCACGATGGACTGCCATATTACATTTTTTGTTGCCAATGACACAGTGGAGGTGACGAACAGTTGTTGATAGTGTTCTTTCACCTCCGTAATCAGGATCCTGTTTTCCTGCGGACTGAACCGCGTCTTCCTCTTCTTCTTCTCCTTGCCCTTCCCTGACCCTGAGGTCCCAGGCTGGTCCTCTGAGGGGCTTGTGGGGTTCGGGTTGTCCTCTGTGCTTGCTCCGGCTACCTCCATGGTGCTTCGCAGTTGTTTGTGTTTTATTTGTATTTCATTTTTGCCGCTTTTATAGTGATTTTTCCCGCCTTACTTGTGGGACTTGTGGGACTTGCGGGCCTGGCGCTGCTTTTCGCTGGATTTTTATCGCAGTTGGGCCCATCGCAACTTATGCCATGCCCTCTTTAAACACTGTACTTCCAATATTTACCAAAGCACTCTCTGCACTTAAACCTTGAGATTTATGAATGGATACTGCATATGCTAAAGAAAGAGGAAACTGTTTTCTACGAACATACAAGTCTTTTAGAAGCAAAAAATGAACAGCACAACATCCAATCTGTTTTACCTCTTCAATCTGATCAAATTTAATCTTCAAAAATTCAATTCTATCTCTGTTCTGAAATTTTACAAAATCAACAACTTTTCCCATTGCTCCATTTAGTAAACCTTCTTTTACATTCAAATTACGCCGTAAAATTACCCGACAGTTTACACATACATATAAAGTCTTTTCTAAAGCTACAGTCTTAGATACAGACTTTTCCAAAGAATCCAATTGTGACTGCAATTTCTCTGAGAGAAGAATAGTAACTCCTTTGTGTTCCATTTTATCAATAGCTTCCATTTTCACTATTGGTTGTTTTTACAATTTCAAAAGTTCTTGATTGAATGTAGAACACTCTTGCAGTGTAGACATTAGGCAAACTACAGACTTCTTTTCTCCAATTTATTTGTACACATTATTTCAGGTGCTATGTTTTCATTTGTAAACAAGTTCCCTAGTAGCCGACTTTGTAAAGCTTGTTTAACATGTTTTGTCAAAACACCAATTCTTATCTCTTTAAGAATATTTCCATAATCTTCATCACTTGCTTGTTGCATATTCTTAATAAGTTCTTTATATTCAAAATGTAACCAAATTTCACATTTGCAATACTTCCCAAAGATTTCCTAGTGTCTTCATGGACAAGTGTTTTAAAAACTGGTTGCCCTTTTACAGGAGTAAGTTGTAGTTGTAGTAGATCGCCGAATACAATTACATGTTTTCCTCCAAACAGAACATCATAATCTGTTTTTAAAATCTGTTGCATTCTTAAATGTACAAAGGCAAGCATTAAGTTTGAGACCATGCTCTCCTCATCAATGATTAGAAGTTTCATTTTCTTCAGTACTCTTGAAACTTCATAACAAGCTTCTCCAGATATCTTCTGATATTCCAATTTATTTTCATGTTCAACTGGTAGCATGAGTAATCTATGTAAAGTAATCCCTTTAATGTTTTGTGCTGCTAATCCAGTTGGAGCTGTTACAACATAAGATAAATGTGATTCAGTAGTTTTATGTAGATAACTGGTCAAAACTTTAATTAGGAAACTTTTTCCTGTTCCAGCTTGACCACTGATGTACATTTGAATAGGTTTAAATGATGTGCATTGGCATTCTTTTTTTCATGCAGCAAACCATGCTGTATCTGTTGTGTCACTTGCTGATATATTTCTTTTGTTCAATATTTAGTTCTTCTTCCAAGTTTCCCAACTCAATAATATCCTATTGTGCTTGTTGCATTGCTGTTTCTACTTCACTCACGGCTATTGCTGCTTCATTTTCAATAATTGGTTGTTCTAGTGGATCTTGACTTAGTGGAGCAGAACTTTGACTATCTTGACAACTGTCTCTAGCTATTTTAGCTGCACTAGTAGTTTCTTATTCAATCTCTTCATTTAACATTTGTAGATAAGTAGGGAAAATTGTGCATTGAATGCATTAAAAGAATCTTCATAGCAGTCAAAATCTCCAAGTAATTCCATTTCACTACGCCAAGGCTTGAAGAGTTGCAGAAGTGCTAAATAGAAAAATTCCCTTTTATTTGGAGTTTCGCAACTGAGTTTTCTGTGGCTAATAAGATTTCCTTTGGCATGTTTTACCAAACATCCATCACATCCAATTACTGCATATTTTTCTTCATTTATATTTTCTGTAACATTTCTCTTAAAGCTGTAATGTTGCAGTACTTCATAGAGACATAGGTTTTCCAGATGTGGACTCCTTTTGGGATAGTACATATCCAACATATTAGTTTTAACAATATCTGTACTTTCTGGTTCATTCAATGCTAAGTATTCAATTTCTTGTAGAGATTTCAATACTCTATTTTGTGTTGCAGCAAGACCTAGACTTACCCAAATGATTCATCTTGACTTTGAATATAAACTGGCAGAGCTCAACCGATCCGAACATTCATAGGATCCAATCTCTCGATGGGAAAGCATTTTCAAACTAAAGCTGTACAATTTACTAAGACTCTTCTCTTATGAAATTTCTGCCCACATTTCTTTAAACTCTGTCTTTTCAGATTTGGTTATATATGACGTAACATAGCAAGCAACAGCAATTGAATTATTTGCAACATACTGGATATCCATGTTTGCATTCCACACTGTCAAAATCACTGGATTGTATTCATTATTATACTTTGAATCGTCAGTTATTTTTATGTTGTATGTATTCTTCGGAGATTTTCGAGTTATAGTATGCCTTACTGCTGACATAAAACTATTGACTCTTCCTTTTGAAATTATTGGACTTGGGAATCCAAAACGGCATTTTGTATATAATTGGCCATTTGACTCCATTGCACACATTTACAGGATCCAAGGAACACAGTTCTCCAGCTGTCTTCAATTCAATGTTTTTTACATTTGAATTTGCCTGTCGTAGAAATTCAAGTAAATCGTCCCACGCATAGTCAGCACAGCTAAGCGTAACAAACCACATAGGGGTCCCTAAGTTTCTTAACATAAATTTAAGTTCTCCATGACGGCGATACCAATACTCATTAGTACCATGTTGACACGCCATCAAATTAATTAACTGAGATTCTAAATGATCGTCTCTTTGTTGAACTTTGTCCAAGAATTCCTTTGCAGAAACATGTGTAAGATGAACTCCTGTTTTTAATAAATGGTTCACTGCTTATGAAAGTCCAGACAAATCACTTTCAAACAGAAGATGAAATATATATGGAATACACAGTCGAAATCTTGGTTCTTCTGAGTGCAATCTTGTTGAACGGTATTCTGAAGCTGGAATCTGTACGCGTCGTTCATCATATCGTCCACCTTCTCCAGTGGGGAAGAGCTGTGGAAAACAACGAGCTTCTAAACTTTTTTCCCATACACTCATGGGAGTTCCCTTCGCTTTCTTCATTTGAAATAATTCAATAGTGTTTCCTATCACTTCTTTTGAATGTAGAGGATGTATACTGTAATGTTCATAAATTTCCTCACTCCTGGAGTTGTCCACTTTTTCTATTTGGCCAGTTGAAATTTCTGTTTCATCTTCTAAACATATTTCCTGTTCTTTCACATTTACAGTTTTATAATAAATATTGTTTTGTACAAGATATAATGTAGCCTTTTGAAGTTTGGTAACATCTACTAACTCTTGCCATATTTTCCGACTCTGTGTTGGTACACCATTAACTAGAATAACTACAGGATCACTTTCCTTTCTCTCTATACCAAAAGTTTCAATATTTTTCTTAAAATCTAAAGGTAAATACACAACTCTTCCTTTCAGACCTCTTTGCAAATCTGTTGGAGGCAGCTTACCTGTTTTAGGCTCCAAACAAACTATAGCCTGAAACGGGTGCACAGATTGAATAAGAATGGACTCATAAGTATTTAAATCTGCCAGTTCCGGAGGAATAGCTACTAACTCTAAGTTGTTATGTACTGCTCTAGCTGGCATTTTGTTCTCTTCTAATTTGTTGTAGCAATATTTACAAATACGTTGATCAGTACCCAACTCAAAATGACCTTCCACCAACAAATAGGCACCGAATTGCTCCCACTGATCATTGTTTTCCTTTTCACTTTTTAAATATAGATCAACATTCTTAGTTTGACTTCTATAGTGAGTACGTCGACAACAAATACAAACATAGTTTGGTTTTTCACATGAAAGTATCTCAAACTTTGTAATTTCTTCTGAAAACTTCTCAGTAGTAATATCTTCCACCTGTTCTTCAACACCTACACTTATCAAGCTCTCACTTTCTCTATACTCCTCTTGAGAACCAAAGTAACGAAACTGTATATCATCAGAAACTTTTTTTACATCTGATACTGAACCATGCAAAAGAGCTGTGTTTATTTCACTTAAAGATAATGCAGGACTTTTTACGTAGTACAATCTTCTTACTAACTTCCGCATTTCTGAATGATGTAATGCTAACATTCTTAAATGATGAAAAGTACTTCGACACACTTTTCTAGAAAGACAAGCCAGAGAATGACCCTGCAACTTAGTATATTTTCTCACTTTACAAGGATCTAGTCCTTGCAACATCTTAATCTTCTGTTTAACACTTTTTTTTGCATAATCTCGTAAGAAAATTCGTAATATATCAATAGATTCCTGTCGTATACTACAAATACTACTACAATCCCACTTATACACTGGAGCTAGTGTACGTCTCCCTTGAACTTCTTCAGCTATTACTTCTTTCACATTTCTAGGAATCATCTTTCCTTTTTCAGTTAGGCAACCATCTTTTATCTCAGAACAACGACCACTGGTATCAACTGCATGAACTAATGTATTTTGTTAAAAATAGCTTTCTTCATTAAAAAAACGCTCAGTACTAGAAGTGTGCTTCCATTCACCCGAATTTTTTTGCAAAAGTTACTTCTATTAACCAGTCTTTTTCTTTTGCTTTTCTCCTTCATAAAGTGCCTTGTTTTATTCAATGTTTTCATTCTCTTAAATACCAATATAAATAATTTTCTTTTCAATTCAAAAGCTTTTTCTACTACACTTTCAATCTGTTATTTTTTCTTGTAAGCTGCTGATCTCCTTATATATTTTTTGCAATCTTTGAATACATTTTGTAGTAACCTACTTTTAAACCTTCTCTTCCTAATGTCTTTATATTCTTTCATCCTTCTTTCAACATGGATTGTTTTCCCATAACTTGATTTTCCATTAATATGTTCTTTTTTCGTTTCCTTCTGATTAGTTGTACAGCTTTTCTTTCTCTTTTCCACATTTTGAAAATTCATTACGTTCTTTATAAGTCTTTTAACAAATTCTTTAGTTCTCTTACCAGAAGTCTTTTTCTTCAATGTCACATGTTGTACTTCATCTAATTTCTGCTTTTCTCTCTCCTTTAAATAGTAGTTTTTTTTCTTGTCTTTTCTTTTGATCTTTTCTTGCCATACTCAATCTTTCTTACTAATAATTGTGAATATCTGAAAAAAAAGAAAAGTTTAAATAGTTTCTAAAAATAATTTTGTATTATTATAAATAATTATATACAAATATTCTCATCTATAAATAAAGAAATACTTTTAATTACATTGCAACGCTATGTCAGACACTGCAAAATTCCTTCATTTAGAAGACATCACAACCTCGGCAACAGAATGACAGAGCAGAACTAAAGGATTTCTCTACTACTACCCAAAACAAATGTAAAGTGCAGTCTGTCAAGTTTTAAGGTCTGCATGGTCTTGTGATTGAGGTATGTCTCTACTTGCACATGTTTTCACGTATGTGTCATGCATTTGAAGATGCTTTACATATAAAACACAAGTATACATCTATTTGTATGTTTCTTTTATATATGGTGCACTAGCAAAAGGTACAGACACATGCATGCATGGTTTCAGGAAGATGGTGAGACTTACAGCAGAGACATGTGAAGGGTTGCTGCTTTGTTTTTGGCTATGCTCAATACTTAACTTGTAGTAGAATGGTGAAGCAGTAGCACCAGAAAAGTAATGTTTAAGATATGTTGGGTGAGGAATTAGTGATTATGGTACTTTGTAAGAGTCTATGGAAAAGTTCACTTGAAGTATGCTGAATAAATCTAGGTTTCTCTTTGAAATATGAAGTGCAGCCTTTCAAGTTTTAAGGTCTTCATGGTCTTCTGATTGAGGTATGTATGTACTTGCACATGTATTGTGATATGTCTTATGTATCTGAAGATGCTAAACATATAAAACACAGGTATACATCTATTGGTATGTTTCTTCGATATCTGATGCTACTAACAAAAGGTACAGACATATGCATGCATGCTTTCAGGAAGATGTTGAGACTTACAGCAGAGACATGTGAACGATTGCTGCTTTATATTTGGCTAGGCCCAACACCCTATGTAGTCGTAGAATGGTAAAGCAACAGCACAAAAGTGAGGTTTAAGACATTTTAGGAGATGGATTAGTTATTACGCTACTTTGTATGAGTTTGTGGAAAGCTACACTTCAAATATACCGCATAATTTTCATTATCTGCTTCAAATGTGTAGCGCAGTCTGTCAAGTTTTAAGGTCTGCATAGTGTTGTGACTAAGGTATGTCTCTACTTGCACATGTATTCTGATATGTATTATGCATCTGAAGATGCTAGACATATAAAACACAAGTATACATCTATTGGTATGTTTCTTTGATATATGATGCTACTAACAAAAGGTACAGACATATGCATGCATGCTTTCAGGACGATGTTGAGACTTACAGCTGAGGCATGTGAACGATTGCTGCTTTATATTTGGCTAGGCCCAACACTGTAAGTAGTCGCAGAATGGTGAAGCTCCAGCACAAAAGTGAGGATTAAGACATGTTAGGAAACAGATTAGTGATTAGGCTAGTTTGTATGACTGTGTGGAAAGGTACACTTAAAGTACACCACATAAATGTAGTTGTCTGTTTGAAATATGAAATGCAGTCTCTCAAGTTTTAAGGTCTCCATGGTGTTCTGACTGAAGTTTATCTCTGTTTACACATGTATTCTGATATGTGTTATCCATCTGAAGATCCTAGACATGTAAAACACAGGTATACATCCATTTCTATGCTTCTTTTATATATGGTGTCACTAGCAAAAGGTACAGACACATGCATGCATGCTTTTAGAAATATTGGGATACTTACAGCAGAGACATGTGAAGGGTTGCTGCTTTGTTCTTAGCTATGATCAATACCTGATTAGTAGTAGAATAGTGAAGTAGCAGCAGCAGCAGAAAAGTGATGTTTAAGAAAAGTTTGGTAAGAAATTAGTGATTATGATACTTTGTAAGAGTCTGTGCAAAAAGTTCACTTGAAGTATGCCACATAAATCTAGGTGTGTGTTTGAAATGTGAAGTGCAGTCTGTCAAGTTTTAAAGCCTTTATAGTCTTGTGACTGAGGTATGTCCCTACTTGCACATGCATTTTGATACGTGTCATGCATGTGAAGTTGATAGACATTTAAAACACAGGTATACATCTATTTGTATATTACTTTTATATATGATGTTGCTAGCATAAGGTACAGGCATATGTAAACATGGTTTCAGGAATATGGTGAGACTTACAGCTGAGACATGTGATGGGTGTGTCTTAGTGATTGCATGACTCCATGGGTAGTGCCTGGGTGATTGTATGAGTGCAAGGGCAGTGGCTGGGTAATTGGAGGAGAGGATGGATAGTGATTGGCTGATTGCATGAGTGCAGAGGTAGAGCTTGAGTGCATGGATAACTGCATGAATAGTGCCTGAATGCATAGATGAGTGCTTGAGTAGTGCCTACGTGAATGGATGAGTGCAACAGTAGTGACTGGGTGATTGTATGAGTGCAAGGGTAGTGCCTGGGTAATTGAAGGAGAGGATGGATAGTGACTGGCTGATTGCATGAATGCATAGGTACTGCCTGGGTAATTTTATGAGTGCATGGGTAAATGGAATTAGTGCGGGAGTAGTGACTGAGTGCATTGATGAGTGCATGAATAGTGCCTGAGTGATTGCATGAGTGCAGGAGTAGTGCCTGGGTGATTGGAGGAACGCATGGGTACTGCCTGAGTGATTGAAGGAGTGCATGGGTAATGCCTGGGTGTTTGCATGAGTGCAGGGGTAATGTCTGGGTGATTGGAAGAGTGCATGGGTAGTGCCTGAGTGCATGGGTAGTGCCTGAGTGATTGGAGGAGTGCATGGGTAGTGCCTGGGTTATTGCATGAGTGCATAGGTAGTGCCTGGGTGATTGCATGAGTACAGGGGTAGTGCCTGGGTGTTTGGAGGAGTGCATAGGTAGTGCCTGGGTGATTTTATAAGTGCATGGGTAGTGCCTGGGTGATTGGAGGAGTGCATGGATAGTTCCTGGATGATTGGAGGAGTGCAAGGGTAGTGCCTGGGTGATTGGAGGAGTGCATAGGTAGTCCCTGGGTGATTTTATAACTGCATGGGTAGTGGCTGGGTGATTGGAGGAGTGGATGGGTAGTGCCTGGGTGATTGCATGAGTGCAGGGGTAGTGTCTGGGTGATTGAAGGTGTGCATGCGTACTGCATGAGTGATTGCATGAGTGCAAGGGTAGTGCCTGACTGATTGAAGGAGTGCATACATAGTGCCTCAGTGCATGGATGAGTGCATGGGTAGTGCCTGTGTGATTGGAGACTTACAGCTGAGACATGTTATGGGCTGCTGCTTTATATTTGACTAGGCCCAACATCCTGAGTAGTCACAGAATAGTGAAATTGCAGTACAGAAGTGAGAATTATGACATGGTGTACACTTTTGTACTACAGCTTCACCATTCTGTAACTACTCAGGGTGTTGGGCCTTTCCAAATATAAAGCATCAAACCTGTACATGAGTCTGTTATAAATCTCACCATATTCCTGAAAGCATGTTTGCATGTGTCTGTACCTTTTACTAGTACTACCATATATAAAAGAAACATACAAATAGAGATATATCTGTGTTTTATACGTCTAGCATCTTCAGATGCATAATACATATGAGAATACATATGCAAGTAGAAACATACACCAATCACAAGGCCATGCAGACTTTAAAATTTGAGAGACTGCACTTCACATTTCAAACAGACACCTACATTTATGTGTCGTACTTTAAATGTACCTTTTCACACACTCATACAAACTAGCCTAATCACTAATCCGTTTCCTAACATGTCTTAAAACTCACTTTTGTGCTGCAGCTTCACCATTCTGCAACTACTTAGGGTGTTGGGCCTAGCCAAATATAAAGCAGCAGTCTATTACATGACTTAGCTGTAAGTCTCACTATATTCCTGAAAGCATGCATGCATATGTCTCTACCGTTTGAAATCATCATCATATATAAAAGAAATATACAAATAGAGGTATACCTGTATTTTATACGTCTAGCATCTTCAGATGCATAGCACATATGAGATTACTTGTGCAAGTATAGACATACATCAATCACAAGACCATGCAGACCTTAAACTTACAACTTGACAGACTGCACTTTACATTTGAAAGAGACACCTACATTTCTGCGGTGTACTTCAAGTGTACATTTCCCCAGACTCATAGAAAGTAGCCTAATCACTAATCCCTCTGCCAACATGTCTTAAAACTCACTTTTGTGCTGCAGCTTCACCATTCTACGAATACTCAGAATGTTGGGCCTAGCCAAATATAAAGCAGCAACCTATCACATGTCTCTGCAATAAGTCTCACCATATTCCTAAAAGCATGCATGCTTGTATCTGTTCCTATTGCCAAAAACATAACACATATCAGAATACATGTGCAAGTAGAGACATACCTCACTCACAAGACCATAAAGGCCTTAAAACTTGACAGACTAAACTTAACGTTTCAAACACACATCTAGATTTATGCAGCATATTTCAAGTGAAGTTTTACACAGACTCATAAAGTACCATAATCACTAATTCCTCACCCAACATATCTTAAACATCACTTTTCTACTGCTGCTGCTTCACTATTCTACCACTACTCAGGTAATGAGCATAGCTAAGAGCAAAGCAGCAACCGTTCACATGTCTCTGCTGTAAATCTCCCCATATTTCTAAAAGCATGCATGTATGTATCTGTACCTTTTGCTAGTGACGCCATATATAAAAGAAATATACAGATAGATGTATACCTGTGTTTTATACGTCTATCATCTTCAGACGCATTAACATGTACCATAATACATGTGCAAGTAGAGACATACCACAGTCACAACACCATCCACATCTTAAAACATCACAGACTACACTTCATATTTCAAACAGACACTGAAAATTATGCGGTATATTTCAAGTGTAGCTTTCCACAGACTCATAAAAAATTAGCCTGATAACTAATCTCTCTGCAAACATGTCTTAAACCTCACTTTTGTGCTGCAGCTTTACCATTCTACAACTACTTAGAGTGTTGCACCTAGCCAAATATAAAGCAGCAACCCTTCACATATCTCAGCTGTAAGTCTTACCATATTCCTGAAAGCATGCATGCATATGTCTGTACCTTTTGCTAGCAGCATCATATATAAAATAAATATACAAATAGATGTATACATGTGTTTTATACGTCTAGCATCTTCAGATACATAACACATATCCGAATATATCTCCTAGTAGGGACTTTCTTCATTCACAACACTAAGCACACCTGAAAAATTCACAGAACACACTTCCCATTTCAAGCAAACTTCCAAAATTATGTAGCATATTTCTACTGTACCTCTCTAGAGACTTATAAAAAGTAGCTGTTAGACCCGGGATCCCTGGTTGGCTGAGGTAGGTACCTTAGGCCAAATAGGGACCCTCGCCTCGCCCGTCAGGGAAAGGAAGGACACCTTCTCAGATAGCCCCCGCTCACCCCCTTGGTAGCTTGGCACGAGCAGCCAGGCTTATCTTCAAGGCAAATGTGTAAAGTATTTGCAACCACGCTCACATCAACCCAATGATGACACCACAAATGGACTCCACACGAGTTTCATAAAAACGAGTATAAATTTATATAAAAAGATATACGATAAGACCACACAATATAAATCCAACATATGCGTATTTGTAATATTCTTCCTGGCCGGTTGTTAGGCCAGCCAGCCCTTGTAAGTTCTGGCGATATTAATGAGCACTTCTAAACGTTCCACTGCAGTCCTAATGCAATGCTATTTAGTTCGTAATGCTAGAATCAGGCACTTTGCAATGTAGAAATAATGCAGTTCGTAATGCTCGAATCAGGCACTTTGCGATTTAGAAATAAAGCAGTTCGTAATGCTAGCATCAGGCACTTTGCAATGTAAAATAATGCAATGCGTAACGCAACAATCCGGTATTTCGTTATGCAGAAATAATGCAATGCGTAATACACTAATCAGGTGGTTCGTTATGCAGAAATAATGCAATGCGTAATACGACAATCAGGTAGTTCGTTATGCAGAAACAATGCAATGCGTAATACGACAATCAGGTAGTTCGTTATGCAGAAACAATGCAATGCGCAATACACTAATCAGGTAGTTCATTATGCAGAAACAATGCAATTCGTAATACACTCCACCACCGATCACGGTGCCTCAGGCGGTCTCTCCGCCACTCGTACTGACTCCCAGTCAGCCTCTGTCAACAGTTGCCCCCACATGGGCATGGTGTAAACAAAAAGTGCAGCTCCGCACTCCGGCCCCGGTACTGCCACTCCGTTGGCAAGTACGGGCCGCGATACGAGCCGAAGCAGAGGCTCGCACTGCAGGAATGGGAGAGGCCGAGAGCGTCTCCTTCCGAGCCCGAACCCCGCCCCAGGCGTCGACACATGTTACCTGGGGGGTGCGACCTCGCTCTCCTCTCCTCTTCCCGCGACTTGGGCCTCCGATGCAATCTTTGGGAATTCCGGGCAGTGGGACTCGGGCCCTCCCTCAACGAGGTTGGTTCGAGGTCCTGCTCTGGCAACGGCGGGCTCGGGCCGGCGGCTCGGCTCCTCCGGGGCTGCCAGTATGGGCCGCTGATGCTATGAATATCTCAGGCTGCTGCAGGGCACACGCACACAGCGTCGCTGAGACTCACTTGAGCTTCGGGTGCACGATCACAGGGCACTCCTCACGAAGGTCTCAGGCTGCACAAAGCACACGCACACATCGTCGCTGAGACTCGCTTGGACTCCAGATGCCCACGATCACAGGGCAATTCTTACGAGGCTCTCAGGCTGCAAAAAGCACACGCACACAGCATCACTGAGACTCTCCTGGAAACTTTTGTGTTCCTGAGTTTCCCCAACAGGGAGACAGCTCACCTCGGGCCCTTGGGGATAAGTTACTTCCGGACACAGCACACAGCAAAGTCCTTTCAAGCAGGGGGACACAGCACACAGCAAAGTCCCTTTAGCCTCTCCTTGGTTAAAGCAGCAAACTGCAGGCCAGCCCCAGAACACACAGCAAGGGTCAGCCCTTTCCTTCAGTCTCTTCAGCTGTTTCTTCCTTGGCAAAGGTTCCTCTTGACCACGAAGTAGTTTCAGTCTTGTTCAATCTTGATCAATCCATTTCTCCAAAGTTCAGGGGCTTCAGCTCTCATAGTTATACCCCTAAATGTCTTTGAAGTCTTTGTGTTCAGGGGGGCACTGACCCCTGTTCAAACCAGTTCTGGGTGCCTCCCTGCCAGTGACACCTTATTCCTTTGATAGTGGGGGTCTGGATCCTCAATCACTCAGCAGGGGACGGAGCCATTGGTTTATGGTTGCAGCCCAGGCCTCTTCACCTCTAGGGGCTACTCCTCCCCCCTACACTCCAGATGCAGGTCAGCCTGTTGCTGTCTCACCTCCTCCCCTGGGTCAAGACATTCCCCAGATCCTATCACTTTCAAATCCAGACAGTCAAACCACAACCAGGCAGAGACACACAGAAATGTTAGAGCACAAAAACCCAGCCACTTCTTAAAGAGTGACTTCTAAACACACAATGCAAAAACCACCTTCATAAAAAGATGTATTATTACATTGTGAGTTCAGGCACACCAAACTTCACCTCTCCATCTTAAGCCTGTGGGAAGATAGGCTGGAAAACATATTACACAGCCTCCCCATTTTAGCCTATGGGCAAGATGGCCTTTCCACAGTGAAAAACGAAATGGAGATTATTTCACTGTCAGGACATGGTGCACACCTTTGTACATGTCCTACCTTTCACATGCACTGCACCCTGCCCAGGGGGTACATTGGACCTACCATAGGGGTGTCTGATGTGCATAGAAAGGGAAGGGTAAGGTATGGCAAGTGGGTGCACTTGTCAGAACAACATGGCAGTTTAACAAACTGCGCGCAGGCACTGCAGTGGCAGGCCTGAGTTCCCTCTTTAAGGCTACTTGTGTGGGTGGCACAATTTGTGCTGCAGGCCCACTAGTAGCATTTGCATTACCAGCCCTGGCACACATAGTGCACTTTACCAGGGACTTTACTAGTAAGGCAAACATACCAATCATGGACAACCAATTACCATTACACTTTATACAGGGAGCACTTGCACTTTGACACTGATTAGCAGTAGCAAAGTGTCCAAAGCATCTAAGTTGGCAACACCATGTCAGAAAAAAGGTCTAGGGGGAAAGCAAAAAGTTTAGGGAACTTTAGCCAAAAAGGGCCAAGTCCAACATTAGCCTAATCACTAATACCTTATGTCAACATGTTTTAAACCACACTTTTGTGCTGCAACTTTACCATTCTACTACTACTCACAGTCTTGAGCCTAGCCACATACAAAGCAACAACACCTCTTTGTTATACATCATGCATCTTCAAATGTATAAGACATATGAGAATACATATACAAGTAGAGACATACTTCAGTCACAAATCCATACACACCTTAAAACTTGACAGAGTGCACTTCCAATTTGTAAGTGACACCTAAAATTATGCGGTATACATCTATTGTACATTTCCACACACTAATACAAACTACCATAATCGCTAATCCATCTTCCAGTATACACATATTACTACACACAATCTATTTCAAACAACATTTAAGTACAATAAAACAAACTACAAAACACATCTCTACATTTAATAATACATTTCAAACCTCACAGTTCTTTAATAATTTTTAAAGTTTGAAAATAAAGCTAATACATAATACACCTCACAAATTTATATCTCACCTTCCAAATAGTTTTGTAGAATATGAAATATCAGAAACTCATAAAAGATTTTCTTATGCACACAATCAATGTAATGCACCACTCTCAACATGGTAAAACCAGTAATGGCAAACTTTACCTCTCTTTCTCCACACAAATAAATGTAAGTAACAAATCATATTGCTTCCTACATTATTTCAAATTGTAAAACACATTTGTATTGGTTAGACATATCAACCCTTACCATCTGACTTCTAAAAGTGCCCAAACTGGTTCTGGAATTTTCTGGAGTCGTGACTCCACCGTGTACCATCGCGATGGAGCCGCGAATCCATACAGGAGTTCAAAAACCTATAACTAATAATACTAGCATTATTTTTTAAGAACACACCACTTTTAAACATAGTACTGATTTGGGAAATCTTACTTTAATAACTTATCACTTATATATAAATTACAATTCCATATTTTAAAACCACAGTTAAGATTCAACCCTTTCCCCATTCTGCTTAATCCCAGTTTCTGCAACATTCAACTGAACAGGCAGGTCACAAGTTCACCATATTTTCAAGTTCAGCACACAAGGTTACAAATGCAAATAGCAGGTGTGGTTGACTTTTGCAAAATATTACCTTATCATATCTATTGTACCTTTCAAACATTTTTTAATAACCAATAAGAAACATGCTTTTTAAAGAAAGTAACATGCACCCAATTTTTGAGTGTACAATGTTCATAAACAGCCAATCAATTATCTGCTTTTTAAAAAACAGCATCTTGTCCACCATTTTAGATACCTCTCATTCTACCAACTGACTACCTCAGCTACAGACATCTTTTCATTACTTCCAGACATCCCTTCAAGATGCTTACAGTATGGATTGTTGGATTGTAAGTTTTCTGGTGCAAAAGGTATGTTGAACGCAGCTGTATTGACAAAGACCTAGCTTTGCAAAATGTGGATATTAAATGGATTGCACAGAGAGGATTAAAGTGGCACCAATTGATGCCTTTGGTTAAAACCTTTTTACATCTCCAACCCCCTGGCCTCATGATTGTACACTGTGGTGGCAATGAACTAGGCACATTGACTGGGGTAGGTCTGGAAATGCTAATGAAGGTCACCTTTGCACAATTGATGTTGCTTTTGCCTCAAATCGGGCAAGTGGAGGTCCCTGGGGCTTCGGGGGGGCCGGGAGCCCCCCGCATTTGAATAAGTATCGCCCCGGGGAGGTCATAAACAAACAAAAATGCCCCCAGGACCTGGCCCACCCGGGGGTTCATTGAAACGAAGCGCAGAACACCGCGCTTTGTTTTTTAAAATTTTCTTGGCGGGATTCGCACACCCAACGCAACTTCGGCCAAATTGTTTTTTTTTAAAGGCTTTTTTTGGCCCTGGGGGTCCTTGTGGGATCCCCTGACCAGGCCTAGGGTGTCAAGGTGTTTCTACCCTGACCACTTTTCTTTTTTTTATAACCATTTTCATCCCTTTTTTCTCGTGACTCGGTTTTACTTTTAATTGAATAGCGAATACTGAGCATGGGTGGGAAATCTAATCTATATGTTGCCAGTGTGGGCTATACATATATATAAATATAGGTAGTTATAGTTAGGACTTCGTTTCTATTCAAAAAGCGTTGTTTTTTTGCCAATAACTTTGGCGTCGTTTGACGAATCTTCGCGAAATTTTCAAAACAAATGGGGCGCTCCGGTCAGCTCCTGTCTTGAAAGTTTCGGGGTGATTCGTCAAGCGGGAGCGGAGAAAAAAGGGGGTCCCAAAACACATTTTCTCCATGTTAATTTCCATAGGAACTTTAGACACTGCTACAGCTCGAACTGCTGAACGGAATTACACCAAATTTGGCAAAAAGGTAGGTCTTAGTCCAGAAAGCGACCTTTTTTTAAATGGTGTAAATCCGTTCAGTAGTTCCTGAGAAATTTAAAAAAGAAAAATATCGATATCTGAGCACTGAGGAGGAGTCGCGACTCCTCCCGAGCACGAGCTGACTTCGGATTGGCTGCCAACACTCCAAACCAGGAAGTGTTGGCAGCCATCTTGTGACTCAGTAACCCAGTCACAAGAAAACAGAAAAATAAAGGTTAAAAAAGAAGAAAAGGGGTCAGGGTAGAAACACCCTGACCCCCTAGGCCTGCTCAGGGGGTCCCACAGGGACCCCCAGGCCAAAAAACAGCATTTAAAAAAAAACGCCGAATTCGCGAATCCGGATTAAAGAAATTTAAATAAACAAAGCGCGGGCTCCCGTGCTTCGTTTGTTATAAGCCCCCGGGTGGGCCAGGTCTCGGGGGCAATCAGTAATTAATTTGCGGGGGCCCACGGGGCCACCGCAGCCCCGGGGACCGCCACCTCCCCGGGGCTTAGTTAATTGAGTCACGCGGCCCATATTGCTCCTTAATTATGAACTCACCGATTGTCACGTGTGAACACATTCAATCCTAAACAATAATGTAAATTTATCACGAAAGATGAACAGAAGTCAGATCATACATTTCGGACACTCATTTCATCTTACGACTTGTGAACCCACGTCTGATCCTGGGTCGTGAACGCACATTTTATCCTTGTCTGTGAACACGTATCGTACCCTGGCTAACTGAGCCTCTGCGTGCCCCTCCTTTCCACAAAGCGCTTTGCTGGCAGCGTGTTATGCTATAATTATGTAAACTCGGGCATAGAATTTTAGATGGAGCGCACCTGGCGCGGTAGCGCATTGTTGTTTGCTAATGGCTGCCGATCTTCGCCGTGTTTACTTTATAACACACGTTGAGGAGCCTTTATGCCGGATCCTCAGAGCAGCCGCCCCCTCCGCTGTAAAGAAAGGACTGCCTGCCCAGTGTTTGTATTGTACTCTCCTGGTGCCCCAGGCTTCGTGCGCCAACGATGTTTCATCAGAAATTCACACATGTTAAAGTAAGCGCGTGCCGCTCCCCAGTGAGGGGCGAGGGGGTGCAGCCTGCTCGCGCTCCTGAGACACTGTAACCTTTGTGCCATGTTTGCAGCGAGCCTCTGGCTGCGGGGGGGTTTTATTAGTGAGGGAGCAGAAGGGCGATGTCACTGGTGCCTCCAGCACTGCCTGCAACCAGCGACCGGCCAGGAGCCCGGCTCCGCCGTGACTAGACACTCCGTCCTGTGGAGAGGTGGAGGTGAGTGAAGGCGCGAGCTCTGAGCGTCTCGTACCTCTTTCTTTCTCTTCCCCTCTCCCACATTCTCTCTCTTCCTCTGTCTAATAGTTTCTCTCTCTCTCTCTCTCCCTTTCTTTCTTTCTCATTCATTAACTCTCCATCTCTCTTTGTTGTTCTTTCTCTCCAGCTCCTCTGTCTCTCTCTCTCACACATACACGAACGCACCATCTCTCACGTTCTCTCACATACACCTTTCTCTCACACACTCTCCAATAAAGACAATCTCTCTTTTCCTTTCTCTCACTCTATCGGTCCTTGTAGTTCTGTGTCTCTTTCTTCCTCTCTCACACACGATCTTTCTATTTATCTTTCACACATTTGTCTCTCCAACAATCAAAATCTCTTTTTTCTGTCTTCCACTCCAATCCCTCACACACAGCACGCACTCTATATCCTTCCTTGTTTACATGTACATGTCTTCTCTTTCTCTTGCTGCACTTTCTCAATCCATTTCCCTTTCCCCATCCTCTCCACCCACAACTAACTTCCTCTCTCCCTTTCTTCCTTCCTTCTCCCCCATCCTACTTACTCACTTTTTCCTTTCCCCAATCTTCTCCACTCTCAACTCTCCCTCCCTCCCTTTCTTCCTTCCTTCCTTCCTTCTCCTATCCTACTTTCACACTGTTCCCTTTTCCCAATCTTGTCCAGTCACAACTCTCTCTCTCTCTCCTCCCTTCACTCTGTCCCTCCCTCTCTTCCTTCTTCTCCTATTCTACTTCCGCACTTTTCCCTTTCCCCAATCTTCTCCACTCACAACGTTCCTCTCCCTCCCGCCCTTCCTTCCTTCCTCCCTTCCTTCCACCCTTCCTTCCACTCTTCCTTCTCCTCCTATCCTACTTGCACACTTTTCCCTTTCCACAATCTTCTCCGCTCACAACTTTCCCCTCCCTTCACTCCCTCCCTCCCTTCCTTCTCCCCTATTCTACTTCCACACTTTCCCTCTCCCCAATCTACTCCATTCACAACGTTCCCTCCCTCCCTCCCCCCTCCCTTTCTTCTTCTCCTATCCTACTTGCACACTTTTTCCTTTCCACAATCTTCTCCACTCACAACCTACCTACCTATCTTCCTTCCTTTCTTCCTTCCTTCCTTCCTTCCATCCTTCCTTCCTTTCTCCCTTCCTTCCTTCCTTCCTCCCTCCCTCCCTTCCCCTCCTATCCAACTTGCATACTTTTCCATTTCCCAATCTTCTCCACTCACAACCAACCTTCCTTCCTTCCTCCCTCCCTCCCTCTCTCCCAGTCCCTCCCTCCCTTCTCCTCCTATGCTACTTGTACACTTTTCCCTTTCCCCATCTTCTCCACTCACAACTTCTTCCCTTCCTCTCTTTGTTCATATGTCTTATGTGCCCATCTCCTTTTCATTCTTTCTTGCTCCTTCCCTCCCACTTTGTTCGCTCCTCCCTGTCTATTCTATCGCACCCACTGCATGTGTAGCGAACAACAGAGACTCGTAAACTGCCATAACGAAACTTTCTCATTGGGGTCAACGATGCAGTATGAGAAGGCCTGACAAGCGTCACCGAGGAAGAGGAGGCACGTGCGCGGTGATGACACAGGGGACCCGACAGGTAGCTAAGGCAAGGGCCCGTCCACCCCCTCTGCAGTGGAACTCTTTCTTGTGGCAATTGACTGACCGGCATCAATGTTGTGTGGTGGCCTTCTCGGTGTAACCGTGCACGTTCCACCGTGAGGGGCCAGTATAGTCACCAGTACAGACACCAGTAGTGGCTCGTGGTGGGAGTGCTGCCGGGCGCTGACGTGTGGCGGGGGAGGGGCAAGGTGGGGGGTAGTAAACTACGGATTATGGCCGATCAGAGGTAAGTAAACATATAAATAAATAAAACGAATTTCGTTGCGCGCGCTGCATCGCATTTGGCGATGCAGCGCGCGCAACGAAATTCCTTTTATTTATGTATATGTTTACTTACCTCTAATCGGCCGTAATCCGTAGTTTACTTCCCCGCACCCTGACCCTCCCCTGCCCCATGTCAGCGCCCGGCAGCCCTCCCACCACGGGCCGCTACTGACATACACACAGATGTAAGCGGTGTGTAATGAGGGTGGCTGCCGTATCTAGATGCTGAAGCACTGAGGCTGCACTCTTAAAAGTGAAACAGCCCGAGTCAGCACCGGAACGCCCGGCTGTGAGCTCGGGTGTCAGGCGGGACCCGTGAGTGTGCGCGGTGCACATCTGTTGTTGTTGTGCGGTGTGTGCATTGGGGGAAGGTATCATTTGCTTTCACAAGACGCAGGACTCAGGATGAGCCGACGAGTGCCCCGACAGGCGCATGGACGTGTCTCGAGGACTTGAAGTCTTACGTGTAAAACTTTTCCCACCTCCTCGCCTTGCCAGTTGTGCTTTCGGAAACAGACGCATGCTTCAGTGTTCAAGAACAGCCCCCGGCCCTCGCGGGACAACGAAAATAACGTGAAGTGTTTTTGTCTCTGGAAAATGGACAATAAACAACGGATGGAGGTGGTGGAGTATTATTATTTACACCCCGGACTGGGGCAATAAGGACCATAAACACAGGGTGGCTGTTGGTGTGACAGTCCACCCTCTGACTCCTTCCGCGATACTCTTGTCTCCATGCCCCCCAGCAGCAGGGCGCGCTCTATGACTGCTCAGCCTTTTAACAAAGGACATTTTATTGCCGCGAAGGCAACAGCTTTGAGAGCAGCATCCGCGGCGGCCAATCAATGGTTTCACACACAGTATCGACCAGCTCGAGGCCGCTGCTGGTGACTGTTCCACAGCTTTGGGATCCGGCGCTCTTGCGCGCCCGTGCACAGGCCCTTGCACGTTCAAGGCCACAAAATCGGTTGCATGTGTATGTCTGTGACGTCAGAGCTTTGCACACAATCTTTGTGTTTGTGTGTCATCGCAGTTGTTCTGAGTATATGATTGTTAGGGTGTACTTCTCAACAGACCTTGCATTTAGCTGCAGTCGCGTGTGTAGTTGTGTGTGTATCTGTATGTGTGTGTTTGTGTGATTTCAGTGTCCTGCCATCGTCAGCGTTTATAGGTTTATCGTATTATGGACCTGTGTGCAGTTTGTGTGTATGCTTGTGGGTTCAGCTGTAGTGTGCTACTTTCAGCATTACCTTCGAGACATACATAGTCCATCTAACTATAGAGTTCTACCCCTACAAAGATGCTTTCTGATATGGTAGATTTATTTCATGCATTTCAAATACTTCCCGTACATTTGCCGGAGTCTGATGTTGTTGTGTTTTTGTAACTGTAACAGTTCTTAAACTGCATACATTCTTTTCAGTAGCTCTAAACGTTGTGTGTACCCTCCCATCTCTCTCCTCGAGTCCCCTTTTGCCCGTTGTGTGTGTATGGGTGTGTGAGTTCTAGTAATTAAAAAAATTGCTGTACTGCTTGTGCGCGCTCGCGTGTAGTTTTAGGGAGCTTTAAATACGAATGCAGAATGGATGCAAACTCAAAGGTCAGTAAATTGCTGCGCGTGTCTGTTATCTCATCTATAAAAGATCTAAACTAACTTCGGTTTTCGTAACATTTTGTGTGCCGTCTGTGCGGTGTGATAGAGCGTCATTTCACGCTATTTGCGTGACTCTTATCGACTGGTGGGCTGTGTGAGTCGGCATGGTGTTGTATCGAATGGCTGTAATCATTGGATCCTGTAGTGAGTCCGTTCTAGCAGTTGTCATTGTATGTGACCAGTCTCTGAATGCTCCCATTTTAGATAATTTGGGTCAACTCCCCATGGCATGCGAAGAATATGGAACAGAGTACTGCAGGAGTACTGTCTTCTGTACTATAAAATGCCTGGTTGATTGGCCTTGATCGTGCGCTTGGATCCGGAACAGCCTGTGCTATGTGTGCGTGCCTGCGTGAATGTGTCATAACAGTGTGTGCAGGACAAGCTTGTGAAGAAGGAAGGGGCGGGGGTTCACCTTGAAGTGCCGCAGCCCAAATAAACTGGTACGTTGACCCACCGCGTTGCTTATGGTTGGGATCAGAGTGTGTAACTCCCTGACCCCTGTGGTCGAGGTGCTGTAAATTACACCTGTCGCTGCCGTGCAGCTCCCAGGGGCCACAGTCCAGTCACACAAGCACAAAACCAGGCACCTTTTTGTAACACAACGAAATGAGCCACCTTGCAGGGTGTTGGGCGGACATCTTTGGGGATGTGCCTGTGATGTTTCTATATACTCCCTGCTCTGCCAAAATACCCCCCTCCGCTTTGCATGGAAGATGTTGGGCCAGTCATTACTTGAGGAAACGCTCAGAGTGTCATTAGATGTCTTCTCCGATTCCCGTTAACCTTGATTTTACAGCTACTTTAATTCATTTTTTCACTTATTTATTTCAAAGCGTCCGCGATCTTGGCGCGGCTTGCTGTCTCTATCCCGAAACGTGACACAGTCGGATGGCTCGAATTTTATGCGCATATTTCTGGTGCGGAAAATAGCTGCTTAAAGCTCTTCAGATCAGGCGCGCAACACCCATTGGGCTCCCCCGTCGTGTGTGTCAGTCCAGGCTGAGACAGCTTCCCGGGCTGGCGACCATTTTATCGCAGCTGCACCCGAGTACTTCACAGGTGTTTAAAAGACCATTTACTTGTTAACGAGGCTTTGTTGTGTTTTCACCCCTTCTTAGTGCCCCTGCATCTCCATTCTGCCTATTGCTGGAAGAATTAGCCCCCCCTCTTCCCCCTGAAATTTGGCTCTAGTTGCGCCTCTGCTTCAGATTATAACATAGTATCAGCGGTTAATTGTAATGTCTAAATGTTGTCCGCTTAAGGCTTTTAGAATATGTCTGCACATTTCAGTTCGGTTAAACATGACTTTTTCCGCATTTGGAGCGAGAAAGGCTCCTGAATGTCGCAGACCTGTGACCTCTAAAACCACGAAGAAGCTGCTGCCATAGAAGTGCGCACATCAGCGCAAAAGGAAATATTCAGTGCGACTGAACAGAACTAATGACTGACTGCCAAGGGAAACTAGCACATTTCTACTAACTTTAAAACTGGAATCTTCCAACAGAGAACGCGCATTTGGATTAAACTCGGCAACATATGTACAGCAAGGATTCTTCAGGATGGACATATTTTGTGCCCCAACTGTCCCTCCGACCCCTTATTTTTTAATCCCAACTTTACAAAAATAGAGAAACAAATTCACGGATGGTAGGCCCACGGTGGGCTGTATGTGGTACCTAGGAGTGTACACGTTGATAGATGTGTGCGGGTGTGCGTGCGCGTAGCTGTGGCTATGTTTGCGTGTCCGTGTGTCTGGGTGCGATTCTGTGTGTTCCCTCCTATGTGGTGCCCGCGTGTGTGTCTGTTTGTGTGTGTGGGCATGTGGGTGTGCCTCTGTGCCAGCGCGCGGATGTCTGCTTGTGTACGTGTTCATGTATGTGCATGGGAATGCCTGTGTGCGTGTGTGAGTACATGCATGCTAGGCTGCAGTGGGTGCTATTTAATGTAAATACGGTAAGCTAGGCTCTGTCTGGAAGGTGGGCGGGGGGTTTCCCTGATATTCACACTCATTCATTCCTTCATTCACGCATTCCACCAGTAGCTCGGTGTGCTGCTTGGCCACAGATCGGGAAGGCTCCATTACGGAGGGGATGGAGGGAGAGGGGGAGGGGGACTGGGAATGGGCACTGTGCAGTGCTGTGCGTGTACTGGAGCCTTTATGTACTAGCAGAACCCACTCTGCTCAGGAATGTGCCCATCGTCAGCTATGAACTAAAACGACACCCCCCTCATCATATTTCCCACCTGAGAGTTCCTACGTTAAATCTCCTCCTGGTGAATGTCCGCACATATTTTGCTTCCGTATTTAATCCCCTCTATTCTCCCAGCTTTATTTTTTTCCCTAATATATACAGGGGAGGTCATGCTAATCACAGGGGTACCCCAACGCATAGTGTTCCCTAGTGTATGTAGGTGTTTTCACTGTATTCTAAGTGTCTTTTAGCATAGCACTGGCTCTAGGCCTGGTTAGTCATAGTCAGTTACCACCAGTACCCGTCAGCAAAAAGTTGGGGGCACAGGATGACTTTGGAACAAGGACTCTTTCTGCACCTCTGTTGGTTCTTTCTGCATATCTCTTGCTTCTTTCTGTACCTTTTTTCCTCTTTCTGGAGTTCTGTTGCCTCTTTCTGCATTTCTCTTGGTTCTTTCTGCGCCTTTCTTCCTCTTTCTGCACAGGTCCTACCTCTGTAGGCATAGTTAGAAATTAGCATTTCAAAAACCTTTGAAATTCACTGAAAAAACCATAGGTTTCAGGGACGTTATAGTTAGAAATTAGCATTTAAAAAACCTTTAAAATTCACTGAAAAAACCACAGGTCTCAGGGACGTTATAGTTAGAAATTAGCATTTAAAAAAACCTTAGAAATTCACTGAAAAAACCACAGGTTTCAGGGCCGTTATAGTTAGTTGGACATTTCACTCGTCCAAAACCAGAGAAATTCGGCCATTATAGTTAGTTGAGCTAACTATAACTCGCACCCCCGCAATGCACTGCTGAGGACGTCAGATATTACATCATTCATGGTATGGGAGGGGGCTGCATGGCCCCCCTTCCCTCGGCCACTTTTGGCCCCGGGGACCCCATCCCCCGGGGCCTGAGAATTTTTATTTTTTTTTAAACGGGAAGGGGGCCGCGTGGTCCCCCTTCCCTGGGCCTCTATTGGCCCCGGGGACCCCATCCCCCGCGGCATGCCCTCTTTTTTTTAATATAAAAATATTTGGAGGGGGGCTGCGTGGCCCCCCTCCTCAGGCCATTTAAGGCCTGGGGACCCCATCCCCCGGGGCCGGCCTTTACCTTTTTTTTATTTTTATTTATTTTTTGGGAGGGGGGCTGCGTGGCCCTCCTCCCGGCCACTAATGGCCCAATCCCCGCACGGTCCCGCCGGCTCCCCGCGTCCTGCGG
This sequence comes from Calotriton arnoldi, assembly GCA_963921515.1. NCBI lineage: Eukaryota > Metazoa > Chordata > Amphibia > Caudata > Salamandridae > Calotriton > Calotriton arnoldi. The sequence goes on from CAWUFW010002773.1 coordinate 716,635, forward strand.
GAGCTGGCATTGCTTTTCCATAAGGGGAGCTGCTGTCATGCAGCTCCCCTTATGGAAAAGCAATCTGCTTTGCTTCATTGAAGCGAGAGCAGGTTTCCCTGCTCTCGCTTCAATGAAGCAAAGCAAGTTTGCAATGACAGGACGGGAGCCGCGCGGCTCCCGTCCTGCCATTGCAAACAGCAGTGTCCCGGGGGTAGGCACCCCGGGACACTGCAGGAGCCGGCCCTGGGGTTTGGCGGTCCCCAGGGCCACCACAGGCTCCCCCCTCCCAACATTAACTGAGCCCCGGGGAGGTGGTGGTCCCCGGGGCTTCGTGGGTCCGGAACGGACCCCCACATTTCTTTCATTAGTGCCCCGGGGAGGTGGCGGTCCCCGGGGCGTGTGGGGGGGCTGGAGTCCCCCCACACAGGTAATTTTGCAATAAAAAAAATAAGCCCCGGGGGTGGCGGTCCCCGGGGCTGCGGGGGCCCGTGTGCCCCCCGGCCACCATTATTTATTTGAAGCCCCGGGGGGTGGTGGTCCCCGGGGCTTGGGGGGCCTTAGAGGCCCCCTAAAATATAAACCCACCCCCCACATACCCCCGGGACTTGGCCCATCCGGGGGCAAAATAGCCTCGAAGCGCGGGAGACCGCGCTTCAATTTTTTTTTAATCACGGTGGGATCCGCGCACCCTAAGTGCGTGCTCCCGCGCTTCATTTTCTATAAGCCCCTGGGTGGGCCAGTTCCCGGTGGTAATGTGCAATAAATTAGCAGGGGCCCCCGCAACCCCAGGGACCGCCACCTCCCTGGGGCTTTATCCTTTATGTGTGGGGGGGCACGCAGCCCCCCCACCCCAGGGGCCACCACCTCCCTGGGGCATTCATCATTATGGGCGGGGGCCTCGCGGGCCCCCCCACGCCATGGAGACCACCACCTCCCCGGGGCTTAAATTAAAATTAAAAAGTGTGGGGAGCTCCTTCCCCCCCACACTGCTCCAGGGACCACCACCTCCCCGGGGCACTAATTATTTAAATATGGGGGTCCGTTGTGGACCCTCGGGCCCCGGGGACCACCACCTCCCAGGGCTTTAAACAGTTGGGAGGGGGGCCGCGCGGTCCCCCTCCGGGAGCTCTCCTTGGCCCTGGGGACTGCCACCCCCCAGGGCCGGCTCCTGCAATGTCCCGGGGTGCCCACCCCCGGGACATTGCCGTTTGCTATGGCTATGACGTCATCAGAAGTGCATTGTGGGGGTTGCGAGTTATAGTTAGCTTAACTAACTATAACGGCCGAATTTCTCTGGTTTTGTACCAGTGAAATGTCCAACTAACTATAACGTCCCTGAAACCTGTGGTTTTTTCAGTGAATTTCAAAGGTTTTTTAAATGCTAATTTCTAACTATAACGTCCATGAAACCTATGGTTTTTTCAGTGAATATTTATATATACATATATATACATATGTATAGCCCACACTGGCAACAAATAGATTAGATTTCCCACCCATGCTTAGTATTCGCTATTCAATTTTTTTCCTGAGGAACATAACCCATCATCATTATTAATTGCTGGCATCGGTTTATCATCCTTCCAGCACTAAAGGTTACACTTGTCCACTTCATAGGTCAAGTCAACTTCAGTTTGCAACTTGTACTAGGCTATCCCTGCTATCATTATGTTTTATTTTACTATGTCATTGCTTATCATCATCATGGTTTCTTGTTTGGCAGTCTTCTTCTTGTGTACTGCACTTCTACTACTCGGTCCCTAGTCTCCCTCAGGTTACTGACTGTCTCATTTTCTTTTTTTGCAAATGAAACTGTCTACTACTGCTACCACCACCCACCATGGCACCTTGGGAAACCAAACCATCACCATGCAGCCATCGCTTCGCCTAAACATCAATCACAGGTAAGAGAAGAAGTTGGACAAGTGAGGGTACCGCATCTATCTGTTGGTGTGTTACACTATTGGCAGATTTCAAAAACTGGCTGCGGCCCTGCAGCAAAGGAGGAAACAAACACGGCGACATAAAAGAGTAACCCCCAGAAAAGAATTACATCATATGTATTGTAAAACTATAAATAATGTATTACCCTAACAAATAAACTGGAAGAAACCCACAACACCTGACCCACCCCTCTCCCTAACCCAAACCAATGCCCAGCAAATTAAATGTCCATGAATGTCCACTCCAAAATGTAACTCCAAGAAGTCCAAATGTCCAAGAACACCCAAAGTTTCCCCAACTCCCAACATCCCACCCACCCAAAAAAAGATTAAAAAAGGGGCAAGGGTCAAGAAGACTGAGGTCTAGCGGCAGGCGTGCTGGCTAGTGCACTCCAGGACCTCCTCCAACCTGGCCTCTAGGCGCGCCATCCAGAGGAGCATGCGGTGCCGAACGTTCCTGCAGGAACAACAGTGGTGGGCAGCAGTGGTTGATGATGAGGTGCGGCGGGTGGCTGCCAGAACACGGCGCCGTACCACCGGAGGCACGGGGGGCCTGGCTGGGGCCAGGGGCATTGGAGGAAGCTGCAGCTGCCGCCTCCTCCTCCTCCGCCAGGACAACCAGCTGGCGATATTTGTCCCGGATGGCCTCCAGCTTCCATTGCTGTGTCCTTGCTGTTAACTCCTGCCTGTTGGGTTGGGAAGGAGTAGCTATATCAAGAAAGGAAAAAGACAATTGTAACCAATACTCTTAGCAAAACAGTAATAGAAAATTATATACATAAAATTATAGTGGCACAGTAGCACTAGCCGTACATAAAATTAGTGGTATCCTCACTTCCTCGGCCCCTAAGATTTGGATGTGATGATTGATGATTAGAATTTCAGGCATTAGGCACTATGGAGTAGACAAATATTCTTCTTCTCTCTCTTGTTTAGCACAATTAATCTTTTAGTCATGCCAGCTCAGTCAGCTTGTGGCCTAGACAGACATACTCGTGTGCAGGTGGGGCCGCTGTACTACACAATTATCTATTTATTCATTACGGCCATACTCTGTTAAATCAATGGCAAATGCTCAATTTCACTTTCACCCTGACTACTACAGTAAGGCACATGATATATGCTTAATATGAATGATGATGATATATGGTTCGACGTCACGTCACTCACGTGACGATAGGCCACCCGTGGCTGACACGGTCAAAATGACATGGGTAGGGACTGGAGCGGAAGTGGGCCTCGGAGTCGGAGGGGGGCGATTGATGATGGGTGGGTAGGGTACATAATACATAGTCATGCACAATATATATGTTGTACTTGCAAACTACTGTGAGTCAAGGGGGTATTCGATTCTGAAATTCAACCTCAAACCTTTGAATCAAAAACCCTGGAAAAAAACAGTCCTTGTTTATTCTCCCCAGGGCTTTTTTCATTTATCATTGCATTGCTCTTCTAGCCTTATTTTATTCTTCACCCTTGGCTTTGGTACCCTGGCACGGTTTCATTTTCTTTTACATTCTCTTCATCCAGTCTGACTCTTCACCTACTATGATACTATCCAGGCATCCATCCATCCAAACATGGCTATCATAAACCTTTCACTGAAAACATACACTTGTCATTTAACCACCACCCATGCATCCTTGCTTGCCTTTGAGTTTGACCCCTCAAAACCCCCGGAGGATTCCTTTCCCCCATACAGTTTCACCCACCCAGGCAGGCATCCTTTCTGCTTTCTTATTCTTTCACACATCCTTCAACCACCCATGCATCCTATCAGCCACCTATATGCATCCCGGGGCCCCTTCGTTCACCAAAGCATCCTTCTCTGGCAGTCATATATTACATGTCGTCTGACTCTTTGTCTTCGTCATAAAACTTTCTCTGCTGAGTTGAAGATAGAATAGAATAGGCCATTAGTTACTCAGCCCCCGCTAATGCTAATGTTAATTAAGTATGTCTTCTTTAACTGTTCAGTGTTCACAACAACTTAGTCTCAGCAGAAGTACAGTGTACTGAGTGTACACCCTTGCAGCGAGAGTAACTGTATTCATCATTCTCAATAAGTAAGGAATATGACTTATCACCGCCGGCCACTGCTGCTGGCTCACCCCCTGCAGCTGCGGCATCCGCTCCCTCCGGAGTGGCATGGCCATCGCCACTGGCCCCAGCTCTGGTGGTTGGTACGCCTGGAAAAAATATTTCACATTTTTTAGATGCCATATACGCCTCCCCTATTTATTTTTTTCATTAGCAAGATTGAAAATACATAATAATACGTTCACCACACACATCACTATTTACAATTCAGATACTAGAGTAGAGTAGATAGTATGTCCTATCAAAAATAACAAAATATCCGGTTGGGAATTTTGTTGGTGGCAATTTTTGAAAAGCCTCTCATGAAGAGGACAACCCAAAGGACTGGACTCAGTGGCTAGAGCTATTGGTGCATCTCATTTTTTTAAAAGAAGAAAGAGTGGCCAACTGGGCGGACATGAGGTCTCTCTTAGTTGGAAAATATTTGTGCCGTCCTCTTCCTCATACTTCCTTCCAGCCATGGTGCACGGTAATCAGTTGTTCAGTGTTCACCATCAACTGCTGCTAATAAAAAAAGTACTAGGCCTGGATTAGAAAAAGTAAAATACACCACTTTGGGGTGTCCAACGTGAGTGACCACCATTTACTGATTGAGCATGAGACAGTAAAAGAAAGCCTTCTAATCTCAACAAACCTGCGTAGAATACCTTACTTGGGCATGCAATCTGCACAGCAGATTAGTGCTACTAGTACTAGTAGTAGTAAGGAGCCCTTACTACTACTAGTGCTAGTAGTAGCCTAGACCAATGGGTTCTCTGAGTCTTACAGTACCACTACTAGGCAATCCACAAAATATATAAGGGGAGAGGGAAAGCTGAGTAGAAAACCAGAAGAAAGCAAGCTACAGACAGACTAATACAGAGTCAGAGGCAGTTTGATTTGATGTAAAAAAAAAAACAGACACTAGAAACAATGTTATTAGGTAATGAAGCAAAAACAAGAATTTAGAAACAGATAGATCGAAGAGGATTTGGGAAAAATTAAAATTAGGAAATGGAAATAATGGAGCGGTATTAGTTAGGGAAATATTAACATAACACCAGGAGGACTTACTGGGGCAAGCAAAGCCATATGTGCATGAGGCCGCTTCCTGCTGTCCCTGGGAGGCCCCTCCGGCTCCCGCACCCACCTCAGCAGACCCAGTCTTCTTCTTCTTGCCCCTGGATGCATAATCATGTAAGACATAATTAAAGAGACAAAAAATGATTTGTGTTAAATAAATAAATATTAAATATTCACTCTAAAAAGATTTTTAGACAGGAAACTGCAATTGCAATAACATTGACGTACCCTGATTCAGATCGACTAGTAGTAGACTAGTATCGCAGTCGCGGACCAGCCTATCTTTATTATTCCACAGTTCCATTCCGATTCCTGAATCAAACATACCTAGCCCGCCTATTCCAGACTTTGGAATGAATTGCAAAAAAATTATATTTGCTTCTAAGTTCCGATCTCATTCGGAATCATCTCTCAGTCTCAACTCCAACCCCCTTTGACGGGCCAATTACTAAGTCTGCATTTATTAATCTTAAATGCATAGATGGACACATCGCGCAGGCCACTAAATTACCAAATAATGCTAACTAACTAACTACTACCACTATCTTAGTGACAGGACAGCCTGACAGGACAAAGGAAAGGACTGGAGTCTTTCCTAACTGCATTAACTAACTTAAATTCTCTAACCTCTCTTACATAACCAGCCCAAGCGAGTGCAAAGTTGCAAACAAGTACGATTAGTAGCGCCGATTACCTGTCTGGAAGAATAACAATCACATAATATAAGATTTTTAAACGTAAGTTACCTGCATGTAAGCAGCAGCAGCATTCTTGCTATTTGGGAAAAAAATAATATTCGCAATCACACAGAACAGAAGAACACAATAGTAATATAATTAGCTACTCACCAAGCCCCGGGACCTCAACACCTAGCAGTTCCTGCTCCCGGTCCAGGATGTTGGACCAGCGGTGCGTCAGTTGGTTATGGGTGCGCCGGACCCCAGAGCAGAGAAACACTGCCCGTCGCACCCTCTCACCCCGCCGGTGATGCTCCGGGAGCCCATACCCGGACCCAGGCCTGCCGCCTGCTGCCGTAGTTAAGGGGAGGTGGCGCTGGACAAAAAGAAACAGAGCGGCCACCTGCACCTCGGAAAACAAGGCCCGGGCCTGCACCCCTTCCGGGCGACGCCTTCTGCAAGGAAGGCGGTCACGGCTCTCGCTCCTCCTCTTCCCCTGGCCCTTACTCTTCTTCAGTGTCTTCACCATAGTTCGGGGGGGGCGGAAAAGAAAATGTAGGAGGTAAGAAAGGAAGTAAAAAAAATTAAAAAGCAAGTAATAGAAAAACAGTCAAAAACGCACTAGAAAACACAAAAAGTAGAAAAAACGCAAAACATACGCTCAGGAATAGAGAGGGATAGATAATAAATAAAAAAGATCAGAAAAAAGTTTTTAGAAACAAAGGATTGAAAATATATAGGGAGGATAGAAAAACACGCCCAGAAACATAACAAACATGAAAAACAAGATGGCCGCGTCCATCGGCAACCGCGTGGTGAAGTTTGCGCAATATTTCCTCCCGAGCACGCAATACGCGTTCCCGAACATGCAATATGCGTTCCCAAACGTCAAAAATGAATTGCGAACGGGCGGAACAAGCAACTCTGGTCGCTCGCGGAACTCGGCGTAGCTCGCAGAATTTTTTACAACCTCGCAGAATTTTGCGTAGCGCGGCTACGCGAGCCCCACCCAGGGTTAGACAAGACACAATCCACCTCGTTTAGCCAAACTGCGCACCATTGCAGTCGGCCTTAACTTTTGACTTTGCCCCAGTCTCGCTTGACTAGATACCTGCAATTGGCGCTCTGATCTTTTAATGTGCTATTTTTCACTAAAACTTTGAAAAAACCATATCTCCGGTTCTACTGATTGGGCTTCATTTGTTTTTGTGTCAATTTATTTATTAAATGTTTTTCTATTTTTCTAAATTGGCTTCGAATATTTTTTGTGTTGTGCTTTCACTTTATTACTGTTTGTGTGCTTCATAAATACATGGTACAATGTCTCAAAGTTAAGCCTGACTGCTTTTGTGCCAAGCTACCAGAGGGTTAGGCGGTACAGGTTAATTTAGTGACTTTTGCGGTTCACCCTGACAAGGATTGTGATTGTTACTTGAGAAGGGTCTTCACCCCCCTAATTTACTACACTTCAGGTGTAATTTGTTGCTGTTTAGTATGCACCAGTGTCTATTAATGATTTTTGTTCACCCTGTTTGACTTATTGGTGAATGTATATACACAGATCTGTTGTTTGGGGTCCTTTTTGTGTTTGCCTGTCAGTGGAGTTTCCCTGTGACTGCATCTAGGCCTCTTCTCGCCTCTTTCTACCAAGTGTCTTGTGTAGTTCATGGATATCAAGTTTTCTGTTAATACTATTGCTTCCAATTTGTAATCTTTTAGATATGATCTGTCTAATGCATAAAACATTCATGGGTTAACTCTTTAGAGCTATACCATATTAGAAAGACATCTATGAAACATTGCCACTGTCTTGTTTGATTCTGATAGGGCTTGTTGGTCCAAATATTATCTTTTTCAAGTGTACATATAAACATGCTGTGCTTGGGGAAAAGGTGCTGCCCATAGACATGGTGTGTTGCTTCTCAAATATGGTTTCCTCGAACTCAAAATAATTCCTCTTGAGTGCTAGTTTTGTGAGTGTCATAATGAATTTGATTGGAGTTTTCCACTTCTAAATTCTCGGTTGTAATAGGTCCATGGCCCTCAGACATTCCTTGTGTGGAATACTTTTAGATAGGGCTTCGACATCTAAGCCAATCATTTATTCTGTGTTAGAGCTGAATGGTACAATTACTAGTGTGTAAACTAGGAGGCTTATTTCCAAGCCCTGAACACAGCTTGAACGTTGCTTTTTTCATGTTCCGTCAGCGCAGAGTACAGAGCCATTTTTACGAGGCCATGAAAAGCCACCCTGCTTGTTCCACTATGTTCTTAATCTCTGTTAATAGTTTCTTCGTAGGGTCTGCTGGGAGAACCTCAGAGTTTCTATGATCCAACATGAGGTTAGTGCAGGTTAGTCTGTAGTCTTCTGTTGTTTGTATCACTATCACCCCACCCTTATCTGCAGGTCTTATTACAACATCCTCTCTTCTGGAAGTTCTATAATACTATCTGTTCGTTGAAAGTAAGGTTATGAAAATGTATTTTGCTTTCATCCAGTGCCTCTATATTTTTCGCGACTGCTTGCTCGAATGCTATCATTTCTGATGGTGTTGTGGTGATGGAGGTGGGGGGGATTTGAAAAAAAGATTTATTCTTAGGTCTGTGTGTCTGGTTTCTTGAGGGATGTTAGGGGATTCCTAAAATAAAGACTTGACAGGGATTTTTCTGAAGAACTGATCAAGTACACAACATAATTTGACTTTGTTGGTTTGTTTTGTGGGAACAAATCCTAGCCCTTTTCCAAAGACATTAATTTCACCTTGTGTTAGGACTAATGGGGTCAGATTGACTACACGGCTTAGGGGCTGCTAGTCCCTGGTTTGTGGTTGTTTGGCCTTACTCCTGGTTGTAATCCCTTCTGGTGCTTCACAACGTACTCTTTGGTCCATTTTCTTTCCGTCCAACCTCCATGCCCCAAAATGAGAAGATTTCCCTGGTGAAAAAGTGGTTGACCAACTGGAGGTGGTAGTCAGTGTGGGTTAGGCCAAAACTACATTTGTTAGGAAGGAGTCAGTAGAAATAACATTGGTTAAATCTCTTTCCCCTTCTTTCCCCTTCACCCATCAGCACAGGAAATGACATCGCAGCACCCTGCACTCCTCCCCTCGCCCAGGACTTACCTAATGGCACCAGCAACACGGACATGCAGTGGATGCACACAGCAGGTGCACCGTTGGTGCACAGCCCGCACCTGGACTGCACCCAACGACAGGTACCCTGCTCCGATCACTGCCCAGTGATTTTCTGCAGCACTCCTTAGGTAGCTAGACCCCGGACGCTGTTCCCAGCTGCTGCAGTGCCATGCTTCACACCACAGTAGGCGCTTTCACCTTCACCCACAGCCAGTTCTCTAGCAGCCACACACCCACAAGCCCCCATGCAAATAGCAGCCACACACCCACACCTCCTACACAAATACTAACAACACCCTCAACACTCCCTCCGAACACACACCACACAAGCACCAACATAGCCTACACCCCCACCACATGCCACAGCAAACCTTCACATCAACATTTGCATGCATACATGCTTCTCAACACACGAGCATTCAGCAAACACACAACGGAAATATAGGACCTGCTCAGTAGCGACGCACCTGACATCCTCTTTATCACATGGACAAGGCTCAATCCCTCATCAGCTCCCGACATTGCTATGGCAATCCCAGTGGGCTACAAGATCACTCGATAGGATCCCCATCACAAGCCAGGAGGAGGACTCGCTATCATCAAGGAATCCATCAAATGCACAACATCAAAAGAGAACGCGACCCCATTCATGGAACTCCTGCACTTCAAGCTGCAAATCTCAGAAAACTTCATAGTGAACAAAACCCTCAGCTACTGATCAGAGGCACCGCAAGCAACTTTTACCAACCTCATCACCAACTTCATCACTCCATTCACCATTGTATCTAGAGCCTACATTCTCCTCGGTGACCTCAACTTTCACCTGGAAGACGGAAACTTCCCTTGCTCCACAGCACTCCTCAAAAGCTTGAGCAACAGCGGACTCACCCAGCTTGTCCCAGAACCAACACACACTGCAGGACACACACTGGACCCCATATTCACCATAAGCTCCAGCATCAAATACAACTCCACCACACCACTCATTTTCTTTTTAAAACATCTGTTTATTGATTTTTAGATTTAGCTGTGCTAGTATACATGTTACATACATAACATTTGCTTGACTTTACAGGAGATTAACAGTCATGGTATGCACCAAATAGTTATTACAGCCATGTTTACACACCTTCACATTTTACCATGCAATGTGCCACTTCAGCAAAGTTGCCAATTCAGATAGGCTTTACATTTGTTAAGTTCACCAATTAGACAATTGTGCAACAGATTTGAACATGAATAACCAGAACTTCTGAGCATTCTAGTACAATTTCGTTTCACCACATGAGGTAAGTTGTCTATGGCTTACAGTTTCCCCTTGAGCTTACACAATACTATAGTAATGAAGCAGATGTTATGTGCGACACTGCCCATGTAGCTCACTGCTGTTGGACTTATACGGTTAATTTAATACTGTGAGAGGCAGGATGCAACTCATTTGCGGTGAGCAGGACATATACTGCTAATGTGGTATATTTAGTTTGTGATTGGGTAAAGAGTGCATGATGGTATGGGTTGTTATTACTGGGTCTGCTCCAGTAGTGCCCCCGCCCCAACCCCCCAACCCCCCAACCCCAGGGGCCATAAGGAGCAGGCATGTGGGGAGGTAGGAGAGGCAACACCGCAGGCCTACCGTGTCTCAAGGGGAGCTGCTGGCTGCAACCTCCTAACGTGAATGGTGACTGGGGTCCCACCCCGCCCTCCAGTGACCTGTGAAACTCCTGCAATATGGCCTCCCATTGTGTTGCAATAGGTACTTTACGGAGGCCATGAATGTCCTCAACACGGAGCGCATTGCCCTGTGCTCTAGCCCATACTAGGAGTGATTGACTCCACGCTGCTATTACTGGGGGGGGCTGATTTTTTTCCACTGTTTGGTTATCAAGTGTTTTGCAGTTAACATGCCTAGATCTAGAAAGCAGGAAGTGGCTTTTAGCTTCTTGCTTCTAGGATAGAGATGCAGTATGCATTTCTCCCAAGTGTGCTCCAGCTGGTGATTCATGGCTGCCGCTAGGGCATTATAGACTTGATTCCAGTATGTTTGCAAGGATGAGCAGGTCCACAGCATGTGTAACAAGTCAGCTCCTACGTGCTTACAACTGGGGCACACCCCGCCTGCCTTCCCATAGTACTTATTGTTTTTATCCAGGGTAAAATAGGCCCTCTGGAGTATATAGTGTTGTATAAGTCTAAAGCGTGAGTTATGCGGAATGTATGTAGGACTGAGCAGTGCCTCTGACCATTCCCTATCTGTGAATGGCCGGCCCTATCTGCCTCCCATTTCTGTCTAACGTGCTTCATTGTTGGTATTGTTGGTATGATGCCTACCCCTGCCCATGACATGCAAGTATTGCACTGTAAGGTGCATTGGCTGCTCTGCAGTCATGTCACCCTAACTGTCCCTGAGTGTTGCTAGAATTGAGTAGTATTGTACGAACTGACCAGGCGGTAGTTCGAACTCCTCCGCCAACTCCACATATGGAAGAAGTGCCCCTTCTTGATAAAGGTCTCCCAGCGTTTGTACCCCCACAGCCAGCCCGCCACCAATTCTGCAGCAATTACTGGGACGACTCTGTGAGGTGTGCCCTGTAATGGCATAGCCGGTGCATATGGAGTTGTTGAGCATGTTATATACAAACTTCGATACACTTTGTGCGCAACTTGAAGCAAAAGCTGCTCCGGCAGCCTGCATCTGGCTCATGTACACCACACCACTCATATGGACTGACCACTCCATCATCCACTTCAAAATCAACACAGCTCAAGTCAACACCCTTACCAGGTTCAGCTTTCCAAGCCAAGCTGGGGCAAAATCACAGAAGCAGACTGGCTCAGCACCCTCAGCACGGATCAACATAGCCCCACAGACAACCTCAACAAGGACATCAACAACTTCAACAAGTGGATCAAGAACTGCACAGACTCCCTCACACCCATCAAACCCAACAAGTAGATCATACAAGCAGGCTAGTTGGTACACAGAAGACCTCAGAGATACCAGGCGACACTGTAAACAGCTAGAAAGGAAATGGAGAGTCAGCCACGGCAACACCGCCAGAACTATCACCAGCAAATAAGAGACACCAAGAAAAAAGCACTAGTGGACAGCATCAAAGGAAGTTCCAACAGCTGCAAGGAGATCTCAATCCTTAAGGATTTTAACTTGCCCTCAGCCACTGTCCACAACATCGCTGCCTCCCAGGACATCTGCAACAACCTATCCAACTTCTTCCACAGCAAAATCGCAAATATCTACAGCAGCTTCACAAACCAACCCAACCTCAGAGAACTTGTTGCCAACCTACCCACCACTAGCCATGACAACCACCTGACCGAAGGGACAACCCAGGGGCCTTAATGGACTCCTGCCCCCATAACATCTACAACCTGGATCATCACCAATCAGCACCATCTCGACACACATCATCAACACCTCCATTATGTCCGCCACTTTCCCAAATGAATGGAGAATTGAAGAAATTATATCCCTCCTCAAGAAGCCCACAGCTGACCCAAATCATCTTAGCGACTTCCAACGTCATTTCCATGCTTCCCTATCCAGCCAAAGTGATAGAGAAGGTCATCAACAAGCAACCCACAGCCCACCTCGAACTTCACCATCTTCTAGACAACGCTCAATCAGGATTCAGAAAGAACCACAGCACTGAAACAGCAGTCATGGCAGCCACCAATAATATTTGAATCATCCTGTACTGTGGAGAAACAGCTGCCCTCATCCTGCTCAACCTCTCTGCGGCCTTCGACACTGTCTCCCATAATACCCTCATCAGAAGACTCCATGAGATTGGCATAGTAGGATCCGATCACAAATAGATCTGTTCCTTCGTCATGGGAAGAAACCAAAGGGTCAGACTGCCACCATTCACATCCGAGACCAAGAAATTGATATGCAAAGACCCACAGGGATCATCCCTCAGCCCCACCAGTTTCAACATATACATCACACCACTTGCCTTTATCATTCAATCCTACGCCGCTGACGCCCAAGTCATCCTCTCCCTGACAGACGGAACAACCACAACCAGACCCAACTTCACCAATTGCATGACCATGGTAGCAGACTGGATGTGAACAAACTGGCTGCAGCTCAACTCCAACAAGATAGAAATACTGGTCTTTGGCAGAAAGACCTCTCCATGGGACTCCACCTGGTGATCCTCGCACTAGGACCAACACCCACACCAACAGACCACTCCAAAAATCTAGGGATCATCCTACACAACAAGCTCAACATGATGGCTTAAGTCAACGCAGTGTGCACCTCCTGCTTCCACATCCTACGCATGCTGCAAAAAATCTAAAAATGGTTGCCTCAGAACACCAGATGGACCATCATGTAAGCTCTTATCACCAGCAGGCTGAACTACGGCAACACTCTCTATGCCAGAATATCCAAGCAACTCTTCCACAGACTCCAGACAATTTGAGACTCTCACACCACATTCACATCACATCACACGCCACCACATCACACCACAGGAAGCTTCACCGGCTCCCCATTAACAAGCACAGATAATTCAAACTTCTCACGCACACATACAAAGATCTACATAACACAGGCCCGGAATACCTGAACAGCAGCATACACTTTCACCAACCCACCAAACACCTATGCTCTGCCTCACTCGCACACATTCCCTGCATCCGCAAAACTAGAGGTCGCTCATTCTCCTACATTGCACTAAAGACAGATAATGATCTCCTTCAACACATCAGAGCCTTCTTCTCACTTATTGAGTTCTGCAAGAAGCTGAAGACCTGACTCTTTGTATAAGCACCTTTGGCACCACAAACCTACACATCTGCCTAAGCGCCTGGATACCCTCTTGGGTGATTAGTTCAATATACAATTGAGTATGGGGACACCCTGATGTGTGAAAATCTTTAAAGTGCTTGACATAAAGCCCCTAAGGTCCAACTACATTTTAAGTAGGCCCAACTCCATCGTAGATAATGGAAGTCACCATTTTCTCAATTTTAGGTAATGAGAGTCGCCATTTTCTTCGATTTATGCAGAGTCACTGTCATGTCTGTCATTGACACAGATGTTGTCTGACTTTATTTTTCTAAGAACTGTGAAAGTGTCCTATCGTTTGTCTAATGACATAGATATAAAGCCTGATGCAACATCAGTTTGCAACAAGTGTCTTCTTATCACCATATCAAGGTCAAATAAGAACAAACACAGACATATAGCCAAAATAGTGTAGTCTGAATTGATGTCCTGTTACCTTTTATGTTGATAAGGAAACATCTGGGATGCACGCCTTCATACACATAGTATAGGTCAGACATTCCTAAACATATGTCAGAAATTTCAATCTCTGATAAAATTAGGGCCTGATTTAGATCTTGGCAGATGGGATGCTCTGTCCCAAACATGACGGATATCCCGTCCGCCGTATTACAAATGCATTATATCCTGTGGCACTTGTAATACAGCAGACGGGATACCCATCAGTTCCTTAGTATTTAAGGTCTGCCAATTGACCACTGGTCAGGAGACACCCTTTTCCCAGATTATGGCATGAGTTTCGACTAGAGACGGTCTCACCTACTGCTAGTGCACTTTGAAGATCCACATCTCGCCTGATTCTGATAAAACAGAGACCCGAAGGAAGGCCGCTACTGCACCACGTGTTTGCCCTTCGCAGTGAATGCTGCCTTCACACCTGTGCTGATAATGACAGCTTTTGCTGTCAACAAAGTGTGCAGTGCGTCTCTTCTCCCTAAGAAACTATAGACCCAAAGTTGGTCTACTTTCCATGCCCTCAGTGTGGAACATAAAAGTAGGTTTCATGGTGTTAGGTTTTAGATTACATTTTAACCATGTTTATTTTTTTTCTCGTTGCTCACAACATGCCTTCTTCTGTTCTTATGATATCCTGTGTAGGTATTTTAGATGTACTGAGAAACAGATTTGTCCTGTTGTAATAAATGCTTTTAGTTAAAGTGCCTATTCGTACTGCAGTGTGTGTGCAATATTGTGAATAACCAAATAGGTTTGTTTTCTAGTTCCACAGTGCCCTTGATCCCATTGTAGGGATTGTTAGTAACCCGAAAGCAATAACTTTACTTGAACAATACATTGGGTGGGCATATGCAGGGACACAATGGTCTGTCTTTCACATTCAGCGCTGGTGCACTGAACCAAGTTCACCTGTGTTTCCAGAGGGTGAGAAATCAAACCTTGTAGAACTACACCAAAGTCATAGTTTACACAAACGTTTTTCTGTAGCTTAGCAATCTTGGTCTCAGTCAGGAAATGTTTGCAGTCTGTTATTTCTTTATTTACTTCTCCAATTACTTTTTGAAGGTGCTCTGTTGTATCTAGCTTTTAAATGGTACTCGCCAATTAAAATATTTGCTAGCATGGCTCCTGAAAGGCGGTTCACAGTCTTGATTATCAAAATGAACCAGTCTCTGCTTCAGGCCATGTTGTCAGGCACTAGTCCTTCTTAAATTGTTTGTTCTCAAGAAATATTTAAGGTTCGTTATTTACAATTAATCCTGCTGGAGCTGAGTTTGCTCTCAGGTACTTGGTCATTATGGCTATATGTAGTAGTATTTTTATCCAATCCCTCTAGAATTTTCTGCCTGAGTCAGAGTCTATGTTATATTACCATCACTGATTGGGTTCAAAAAGAATTTGAGATGCCATCTCATCTCAATAGCTGAACCTTTTGTAGATAGAAGGCACAATGAAAACAACCTTAGGTGGACAATAACAGAACAAGCATTGGCACTCCCAATTGGTCTGGCTTTAACTCCTTCCATGCTCACGACGGCCGGGAGCCATAGTGAGCAACGGTGCTCGTGTGCTCACGACGGCTCCCGGCCGTCATGTCACATGGCCCCGGAAATCCCTCTGGTGCATGCACCAGAGGGATTTCTATTTCTCCCCTGTAGCCTCAGGAGCTGGGGAAGAGCTTCCCCAGCTCCCGAGGCCCCCCCGGTTTCAGTGAAATGACGATCAGCGCGCACGTCGCGCTGACGTCATTTCACTGAAGCGAAACTGAAATGAGCCTTTAGGCTCATTTCAGTTTCACTCTACGTGCTCAGGGGGCTATCTCAGCCCCCTGAGCACGTAGAAAGATGGGAGAGGTATCATTGGAAAGGGGAGAATCTCCCTTTCCAATGGTACCCTCCCAGTGGATCCTGCTTGGGGATCACCCCAGGAGGGCGATCCCCAAGCAGGGATCCTCCCACTAGACACCAGGGAGGGGGGAGCGGCCCCTTGGGCAAGGGCCTTCGCTCCCCCATAATAAAAATTGGCATAGTCAGTTTTTCTGCCCCCCCTGGGGGGAAGATGGGGCAGTAGCCCCCAATCTGCCCCCCGGGGGTCAGAAAGCCCACTAAAAGCCAGGGATTTTTTTTCACATTTGTTTTTAGGGTGGGGGCTACCCGAAATGGGCACGCCAATGCCCCCACCCCCGCCACCATTACAGCCTTTCTGCCCCCCCTGGGGGGCAGATGGGGCCAGTAGCCCACAATCTGCCCCCTCGGGGGGGCAGAAAGCCCACTAAACGCCAGGGATTTTTTTTGCGCAATTTGTTTTAGGGTGGGGGCTGCCCCAAACGGGCACACCAATGCCCCCACCCCCCACCACCATTACAGCCTTTCTGCCCCCTCTGGGGGGCAGATGGCAGCAGTAGCTCCCAATCTACCCCCCCGGGGGGGGCAGAGAGCCCACTAAATGCCAGTGTTCTTTTTTTGCGCAATTCTTTTTAGGGTGGGGGCTTCCCGAAATGGGCACGCCAATGCCCCCACCCCCTGCCACCATTACAGCCTATCTGCCCCCCTTAGGGGCAGATGGGGCCAGTAGCCCACAATCTGCCCCCCGGGGGGACAGAAAGCCCACTAAATGCCATGGATTTTTTTTGCGCAATTATTTTTAGGGTGGGGGCTGCCCGAAATGGGCACGCCAATGCCCCCACCCCCTGCCACCATTACAGCCTTTCTGCTCCCCCTGGGGGGCATATGGGGGCAGTAGCCCCCAATCTGCCCCCCCGGGGGGGGCAGAAAGCCCACTAGAAACCAGGGATTTATTGTTTTTTATTCGTGTAGGGTATGGGCTGCCCAAAATGGGCATGACAATACCCCCACCCCACCCCCAGAAAAATTCCAGTCTTTCTGCCCCCCGGGAGGGCAGATGGGGGCAGTGGCCCCTGATCTGCCCCCTGGGGGGGCAGAAAGCCCACTAGGCGCCAGCGATTACGCTAGCTTTTTTTATGCGTGGGGGTGGGGGCTGCCCAAAATGGTCATACCAATGCCCCCACCACCACAAAAAATAGCCACAGTCTTTCTGCCCCCCTTGGGGGCATATCGGGGTGAACCCCCCTCCCCCGATTCCCCCCCCAGGGTGGCAGAAAGCCCACTAGGCTCCGACTTTTTTTTAGCAATGTGCCTACCTGTGGATTTTGGGCCCTAGCGCAGCTGGCACATAGGGAAACCTAGCAAACCTGTACATTTTTTTAAACTAGACACCAAGGGGAATCCAGGATGGGGTGACTTGTCTGGCTCTCACCAGGTTCTGTTACCCAGAATCCCTTGCCAACCTCAAACTTTGTAAAAAAAAAACACATTTTCCTCACAATTCTGTTGTGGGAAAGTTCTGGAATCTGCGTGGATCCACAAATTTCATTCTACAAAGCATTCCCCAAGGTCTCCCGATAAAAATGGTGCCTCACTCGTGTGGGAGGCCCAAGTACCTGCGACAGGCAAGGGCCCAAAACATATTGAGGTGACATCAAAATTGACTATCACAAAACGACCTGGTTTTGCAAGGGGGGTCACCTGGGTTTTTGGCCCCGTGCTCGGCGACCAGCTAGGGAAACCTACCAAACCCACACATTTCTGAAAACTAGACACCCAGGGGATTCCAGGGAGGTATGGCTTGCGTGGATCCCCCAACATTTTCTTACACAGAATCCCCTGCACGCCTCAAATTTAGCTGACAAAATCACTTTTTCCACACATTTTTGTGTGGGAAAGTTGTGGCATCACCGGGCTGACACAAATTTCCTACCACCCAGCATTCCCCCAGGCCTCCTCGATAAAAATGGTGCCTCACTCATGTGGGAGGCCCAAGTACCCGCGACGGGCAAGGGCCCAAAACGTATTGTGGCGACATCAAAATTCCCCATCACAAAACGACCTGGTTTTGCAAGGGGGGTCACCTGGGTTTTTGGCCCCGTGCTCGGCAGCCACCTAGGGAAACCTACCAAACCCACACATTTCTGAAAACTAGAGACCCGGGGGATTCCAGGGAGGTATGGCTTGCGTGGATCCCCCAATGTTTTCTTACCCTGAATCCCCTGCACACCTCAAATGTAGCTGAAAAAATCACTTTTTTCACACATTTTTGTGTGGGAAAGTTGTGGCATTACTGGGTTTACACAAATTTCCTACCACCCAGCGTTCCCCCATGTCTGCCGATAAAAATGGTGCCTCACTCGTGTGGGAGGCCCAAGTACCCACGACAGGCAAGGGCCCAAAACGTATTGAGGCAACATCAAAATTGCCTATCACAAAACGACCTGGTTTTGCAAGGGGGGTCACCTGGGTTTTTGGCCCTGTGCTCAGCCGCCACCTAGGGAAACCTACCAAACCCACACTTTTCTGAAAACTAGACACCCGGGGGATTCCAGGGAGGTATGGCTTGCGTGGATCCCCCAACGTTTTCTTACCCAGAATCCCCTGCAAACCTCAGGTGGGTGGTAGGAAATTTGTGTCAGCCCGGTGGTGCCACAACTTTCCCACACAAAAATGTGTGAAAAAAGTGATTTGTTCAGCTAAATTTATGGTTTGCAGGGGATTCTGGGTAAGAAAACGTTGGGGGATCCACGCAAGCCATACCTCCTTGGAATCCCCCGGGTGTCTAGTTTTCAAAAATGTGTGGGTTTGGTAGGTTTCCCTAGGTGGTCGCTGAGCACGGGGCCAAAAACCCAGGTGACCCCCTTGCAAAACCAGGTCATTTTGTGATAGGCAATTTTGATGTCGCCTCAATACGTTTTGGGCACTTGCCTGTCGCGGGTACTTGGGCCTCCCACACGAGTGAGGCACCATTTTTATCGGGAGACCTGGGGGAACGCTGGGTGGTAGGAAATTTGTGTCAGCCCGGTGATGCCACAACTTTCCCACACAAAAATATGTGGAAAAAGTGATTTTTTCAGCTAAATTTGAGGTTGCAGGGGATTCTGGGTAAGAAAACGTTGGGGGATCCACGCCAGCCATACCTCCCTGGAATCCCCTGGGTGTCTAGTTTTCAGAAATGTGTGGGTTTGGTAGGTTTCCCTAGGTGGCTACCGAGCACGGGGCCAAAAATCCAGGTGACCCCCCCTTGCAAAACCAGGTCGTTTTGTGATAGGCAATTTTGATGTCGCCTCAATGCGTTTTGGGCCCTTGCCTGTCGCGGGTACTTGGGCCTCCCACACGAGTGAGGCACCATTTTTATCGGGAGACCTGGGGGAACGCTGGGTGGTAGGAAATTTGTGTCATCCCGGTGATGCCACAACTTTCCCACACAAAAATGTGTGGAACAAGGCATTTTTTCAGCTAAATTTGAGATGTGCAGGGGATTCTGGGTAAGAAAACGTTGGGGGAACCACGCAAGCCTACCCTCCCTGGAATCCCCCAGGAGTCTAGTTTTCAGAAATGTGTGGGTTTGGTAGGTTTCCCTAGGTGGCCGCCGAGCACGGGGCCAAAAACCCAGGTGACCCCCCTTGCAAAACCAAGTTGTTTTGTGACAGGCAATTTTGATGTCGCCTCAATGCGTTTTGGGCCCTTGCCTGTCGCAGGTACTTGGGCCTCCCACACGAGTGAGGCACCATTTTTATCGGGAGACCTGGGGGAACGCTGGGTGGTAGGAAATTTGTGTCAGCCCGGTGATGCCACAACTTACCCACACAAAAATATGTGAAAAAGGTGATTTTTTCAGCTAAATTTGAGGTTTGCAGGGGATTCTGGGTAAGAAAACGTTGGGGATCCACGCAAGCCATACCTCCCTGGAATCCCCCGGGTGTCTAGTTTTCAGAAAAGTGTGGGTTTGGTAGGTTTCCCTAGGTGGCCGCCGAGCACGGGGCCAAAAACCCATGTGACCCCCCTTGCAAAACCAAGTCGTTTTGTTATAGGCAATTTTGATGTCCCCTCAATACGTTTTGGGCCCTTGCCTGTCGCGGGTACTTGGGCCTCCCACACGAGTGAGGAACCATTTTTATCGGGAGACCTGGGGGAACGCTGGGTGGTAGGAAATTTGTGTCAGCCTGGTGATGCCACAACTTTTCCACACAAAAATGTGTGGAAAAAGTGATTTTTTCAGCTTAATTTGAGGTTTGCAGGGGATTCTGGGTAAGAAAACGTTGGGGGATCCATGCAAGCCATACCTCCCTAGCATCCCCCGGGTGTCTAGTTTTTAAAAATGTATCGGTTTGCTAGGTTTCCTTAGGTGCCGGCAGAGCTAGGGTTAAAAAACTACAGCTAGGCACTTTGCAAAAAAAGGGTCATTTTTCGCAGTGAAAATGTGGTGTGTCTACCTTGTGTTTTGGGCCGTTTCCTGTTGCGGGCACTAGGCCTACCCACACAAGTGAGGTACCATTTTTCTCGGAAGACTTTGGGAAACGCTGGGTGGGTGGAATTTTGTGGATCCACGCAGATTCCAGAACTTCCCACCACAGAAATATGGGGAGAATGTGTTTTTTTTGACAATTTTTCAGGTTTGCAAGGGATTCTGGGGAACAAAACCTGGTGGGAGCCAGTCAAGTCACCCCATCCTGGATTCCTCTGGGTGTCTAGTTTTCATAATTGCATAGGTTTGCTAGGTTTCCCTAGGTGCCGGCAGAGCTAGGGTTAAAAAACTACAGCTAGGCACTTTGCAAAAAAAGGGTCATTTTTCACTCTGAAAGTGTGGTGTGTCCACCTTGCGTTTTGGGCCATTTCCTGTTGCAGGCACTAGGCCTACCCACACAAGTGAGGTACCATTTTTCTCGGAAGACTTTGGGGAACGCGGGTGGGTGAAATTTTGTGGGTCCACACAGATTCCAGAACTTTCCACCACAGAAATGTGAGGAAAATGTGGTTTTTTTGACACTTTTTAGGTTTGCAAGGGATTCTTGGTAACAGAACCTGGTAACAGAACCTGGTGAGAGCCAGTCAAGTCACCCCATCCTGGATTCCCCTGGGTGTCTAGTTTTCATAAATGTATAGGTTTGCTAGGTTTCCCTAAGTGCCGGCAGAGCTAGGGTTC
Source organism: Calotriton arnoldi (assembly GCA_963921515.1). Classification (NCBI taxonomy): domain Eukaryota; kingdom Metazoa; phylum Chordata; class Amphibia; order Caudata; family Salamandridae; genus Calotriton; species Calotriton arnoldi. Next base: position 737,798 of record CAWUFW010002773.1, read on the forward strand.
AAAAACTACAGCTAGGCACTTTGCAAAAAAAGGGTCATTTTTCACTCTGAAAATGTGGTGTGTCCACCTTGCGTTTTGTGCCGTTTCCTGTCGCGGGCACTAGGCCTACCCACACAAGTGAGGTACCATTTTTCTCGGAAGACTTTGGGAAAAGCGGGGTGGGTAGAATTTTGTGGATCCACGCAGATTCCAGAACTTTCCACCACAGAAATGTGAGGAAAATGTGGTTTTTTTTTACAATTCTTTAGGTTTGCAAGGGATTCTGGGTAACAGAACCTGGTGAGAGCCAGTCAAGTCACCCCATCCTGGATTCCCCTTGGTGTCTAGTTTTCAAAAATGTATAGGTTTTCTAGGTTTCCCCAGGTGCCGGCAGAGCTAGGGTTCAAAAACTACAGCTAGGCACTTTGCAAAAAAAGGGTCATTTTTCACTCTGAAAATGTGGTGTGTCCACTTTGCGTTTTGGGCCATTTCCTGTCGCGGTCACTAAGCCTACCCACAAAAGTGAGGTACCATTTTTCTCGGAAGACTTCGGGGAATGCGGGGTGGGTGGAATTTTGTGGATCCACGCAGACTCCAGAACTTTCCACCACAGAAATGTGAGGAAAATGTGTTGTTTTTGACAATGTTTTAGGTTTGCAAGGGATTCTGGGTAACAGAACCTGGTGAGAGCCGGTCAAGTCACCCCATCCTGGATTCCCCTGGGTGTCTAGTTTCAAAAAATGTATAGGTTTGCTAGGTTTCCCTAGGTGCCGGCAGAGCTAGGGTTCAAAAACTACAGCTAGGCACTTTGCAAAAAAAGAGTCATTTTTCACTCTGAAAATGTGGTGTGTCCACCTTGCGTTTTGGGCCGTCTCCTGTCGCGGGCACTAGGCCTAACAACAGAAGTGAGGTACCATTTTTCTCGGGAGACTTAGGGTAACACGGAATTGTAGAGCAACTGTTATTACCTATTGACTTTCGATGCATTTCTGCCTTCCAAATGAAAGACAATGTGTAAAAAAGAAGTCATTTTAAAAAATGACCTATAATTCTCATGCTAGTATGGGTACTCCCAATTTCGGAAATGTGCAAATATCTACTGTTTCTAAACTCTATATTTTGTTCCCATTTCAGAAATACATAGGTGTCTTTCATACCAATTTTTCCATGTATACATTTTCCCAAAATAATTGCTATATACCCGGTAGATAATAAAAAACCATTGCAAGATGCTGCTCAGTTATTGGCTCTGGGTTCGTCGGGTTCTTGGTGAACCTACAAGTCCTATATATCCCCACAACCAGAAAGGTCCAGCAAATGTAACGGTATATTGCTTTCATACAGCTGTCATAATTAGAAGAAGTTACAGGTGAAAACGTTGACACAAATGGCTGTTTTTTTCAACTAATGTTCAATTTTTCCTATATTTAACTGTTAGTTTCGATGAAGAAACCTTGAAGGATCTACACAAATGACCCCTTGCTGAATTCAGAATGTTGTCTACTTTTCTAAAATGTATAGCTCCCCAGGATCCATTATTGCTTTCATACCCATGTCTACCATTAACTGGAAGGAGGTTGAAAGCACAAAAAATAGCAAAAATAGGCTATGTCCCAGAAAAATGCCAAAACTGTGTAAACATTTTTGGTTTTCCAGCAAAAGTCTACTTGTCCCTGAAAGCTGGGAAGATGGTGATTTCAGCACCACAACCCCTTTTTGATACCATTTGCAGGGAAAAAACCAGACACTTTCATCTGGAGCCCTTTTTCCCATTTTTCCCCAAAAAACAAAATTTAGCTGTATTTTGGCTAATTTCTGGGTACCTTTAGAATCCCCATGATGTTTGAAAAAAAGGGCTCAAATTTGGCGACAATTCCTTATGTGGTCAAAAAGTTACAGGGGCCTAAGCGCGAACTACCCCAAATAGCCAAAAAAAGGCTTAGCACAGGGGGGGAAAAGGCCTAGCAGCGAAGGGGTTAATGTGATGCACTCTGAGCTCACAGTAAGTGCAAATGGGCACACCTCTCATACTGCACCTTAGCAGACACACCACTTACATTGCATTCACAGAGGTATATCACTCACCCTGTACTTACACATCTCCCACCTTGCTCTCAAACAGCACTCACTGTGCACTCACACAAGTCACCAGTATAATGAGGCTGTCTCCCACTGTCCAGTCCTTTTGCCCACCTATTTGTTCAGTCAAATTGGCTATTCCATCTCTTACACTCTTATGTCCAATCTTCTGTCTAGTCCATCTGTCAGGCCCTCTAAAAGCCCACTCTTTTGAGTCCAGTCCATGTCAGTCACGCTGTCAAGTCCCTGCCAGTCCTTTTGTCATATGTCTGTCAGTCTCTCTGTCCTGTCCTTGACAGTCCTCTGCCCAGCCCCTGCCAGTCTATCTGTCATGTCTCTCTGTCTAGACCCCTGTCCATTCCCTGTGCTTCAGTACGTTAGCTCTGTCAAAAACCACAAACTCCCTCCAACACAAACCACAATACCTTCGAAGACGTTCACTTTTCCCAGAACCAACCCTTGGAGGTGCATCAGTGCCACATATGTCTAATTTCGTACTGAGGTGAACTTTAATAAAAGTAGCTCTTAAAACTCTGCTGCCTTTTCATTTACAGCCCGAGCCAGTTTCATTGTGTTCCTCACCATTTCTGGTAAAAGCTTAATTAAAGTTTCATGAGGTGTCCAGAGGTGGGTAGAAAAACTACATATCACATGCATGATAAAAACGTGCTAGCAAAGTTACAATTTCTGGGATCTGCCCTCATCTTTGATACTGTTCACGTATCTGCTACAGCCCCCAACCCGCTGAGCTATCCCTTGGCTGCTTATACACGAAACATCTCCAAGGTCACTAAATATTTGGAGATTTAAAGTATTTTTGTTTATTTGTTTTTGTCTTCCAAGCCTATGGATAAAATCGTCAATACATAGGGCCTCATTACGATGTCGGCCGGAAAAGCTCCGAAAGACATTCATATTTTCCTAACCATTGTGTCGGAACCCATGTTTACGACTGACTCGGTAACATTTCCGACCGGCCGATTATGATAGAAGATAACTGTTTGGTCTTTCCAACTCGGTTCCGACCGCCATTCAGAGACTCCGAGTCGATGAGAGCCAAATCGTACAAGTCTATGGACCACGTTTCAGACCGGCGTATTATGATGTTGGATTCGGACAGCCTTTCTGAATCGGATCGTCCGACACGAAACGGCTGTCGTAAACTGACTTTGAGGGCCCGTAGCAGGCCCCCCTCCAACCGGAGGCCTCTGGTTGGGGCCCATAGGGGTGGCAGGCACCATGGGCTGACTGCGACAGGGTGCAAGGTTTTCCACAACCACCCCATTTTTCAATGGGAGCCTGTGTTGACGGTCGGAACACAGGCTCCCATTGAAGTCAATGGGAGTCTGACAGAATGGTGTTCGGAAACATCGTAATCGGTTGGTTGGACTCACCGAACCCGAGTCAGTTGGAACCGATTCCGACACGGAGTCGGTCGGAATGCTTTCTGACCGACATTGTAATGAGGCCCCTAATATCTATTAGACCTAGCCCTCGTTTACCTTTACCAGCTAGAATACAATGTTCAGTTTCCGACCCTATGAGATTCTCTCTGAAATGTGCTTAACAAATATAGGCAGTTAACACCACAAAGACCAACTTTTTCTTATCTTCAAATGGCCTCTGATCTTAACAGTCCAATTTTATCTTCCTCACACTAGTCTAATGTCTGACCTGTTGCACGTTTGTGGGAACAAAACATGTGCACCTATAATCGATACAAAGACCCAGAAAGAGAGCAGTCCCTCTATGAGGCAATTGTTTGATGTGTATTCTTTATCATTTCCGAGTTGTATTCGTTGTAATATCAGAGGTACTTCAGTCTGAGCATACCTAGGGGAAACGTTTCAGTCCTGCACTACTGCATGTGCTGATGATAGCACGAGTGGTTCCTAGTACTACAAGGAAATGAGTAAACAGATACTACCTCCCTTGTCTTTATTTGTAACAGGGAGGGAGGGTGGTTCAGACACAGTAGCAGTCCCAATTTCCCCTATTTCCAGTCCTCGGAAAAGCAAGACACATGGAAAACAAGCATTGGGCAATATCAGTAGGCATTACGTATGAATGAAAGTACATTTTGTGTTACTGATGGGTGTAGACATTCAATAAATCACACACTCTGTTACTTTTCTTTACACTAATGCAGCCGTTCCTCAATTCACTGACTCATCCTTCCATTCACCCTCTAACACAGCTGCAAAAAAACACACACAAATTCAACAACACGGGCAAGATAAATTAAAAGGATACAAGTAGGGATATAGGAAACATGCTGCCTTCTAAAAAATGGCGGGCATATGTTTGTAAAGGCAAAATTGAACATAGCATAGGGTACCTTTCTTGCAAATGTATTGTAAGTAGTCTATCATTGTTTTAAAGTTCAGGCATGGCCACCACATTTAGAACCAATTGGTTGACCATCTTGGAATGGTAATTGAGTGATACACAATGGACAACACCATTCCATATTGTTCTCCTGGTTTAAAGGAAGTAGTAAAGCGGATTGAAGCACAATGCAGATGAAATTAAGAGAAAGAAAGCAGTCCGTTAGCACTGCCTGGAGAGCTGTAGTATTCTCTTATGAACATTAAAATAAAAAGAGGAGACGAAAGTAAATGAAAGAGGAAATAAACGGAGAACATTCAAAATTAAAGGACTGTCCAACCAACGTGGATACAGAAGCACACTCATTTTCAGTCAAATGTACATGTGATCAGAAAATGCCATAATTCACAGTGTAAAGGAGCAAATGACTGATACAGACTGAACCATCACTCACTGCAGTTCCCTATCTTGGATAGAAGCAGAGTGTGAATGACAGATGGACCAATGGCAGAACAGAGTGGACCCAAAGGCACTATATGTATCTGTATTTATATATATTAAAATAAATATACATAGATGTACATATTATTTAATGATTGTTTTATTTAATTATAATGATTTATTGAATTGCAAGGTCCTGGCAGACATCTATGAGGAGATTCTACCAAGTATTATTACAGTACAAATCTTCTCCAAGTAGGTTCTGTCAGAGGCAGTACCCAATACAAAAATATTTCCCTCCAAAGATAATTTGGCATTTTTGTATCAAAATACCTATCTGTAGTTTTTAATTCAGAGTAATTACAATCCACCCATAAATACCTCTTGACTTTAACATATGCTTTTTACAATTAATATGTCAAGCCTACTACCTTTATCATAACTCTTCATAACAAAGAATCAGGCATATAGCCTTTCTCATTGGCTTGTTAGCATAACCAACTTAAGCCCATTGTACTGAGTGTAAGCTTTCTTCAAGACAACCTTCCAGCACACAGTCATAAAAGTTGAAATGTATACAAAACTACAGTTCACAAACCAAAAACCCATCTCTTCTGAGAAAGCCTAGTAAGGATTATTGTAGTGAATATCTTCTATTTCCACAGTTTGTTTTTGCAAATTGCTAACACCAAAACCCTTGACTACTACAATAATCTGTGAAATTCCATCTAACAAAGTACCTGCCTACAGGCTTTAGCATAGTGCAATAACAATCCATCCATGTAAGCCTATTGTCGTTAATGCATGCTTTTCAGAATAAGTTGGTCAGGCTACTGGCTTTGTCAACAGGTTACATAATAAAGAGATTTAACCTAAGACATCTGACATGCTTTTCCCAATAAACCGATGAAGCCTTTACTTTTTAACATTGGCTTTACAATTTAACCAACCCGGCCTATTCAAGTGCATAGTAACTGGCAACCATCATGCATACAGTTATAACATTACAAATATGTAGAAAAATACAGCTTGCAAAACAATATACAACCCCTATTAACAGGGCCTAACAAGAATCATTGCAGTGACACCCCCATGTCAGAATGATTGGCTAACATCAAAACCATTGCCTACTATGACAATCTGTGATATTCTATGTAACAAAATACCTATCTGTAGATTTGAATAGAGAGTAATAACAATTCCCACCAGGATGAGACCTGATGATAAAGCATGAGACAAATAGTGAGTGTATCAGGGTAAACAAAAATCCTCTGGGTCTCCCGTTGGAGGCTTGAGTTCATTCGGGCATTGAACCTGCAATCAATGTTATAGGATACCGTTGTAGGAAAAGAAGATTGAGTCAAGACACATGCTTGTTCCTTTCTTAGACCTCAGTGTTCCATTCCAACATCTCCAACTTGTATACAGTGCTTCTGGTACCAATCAGAGGCATCCAGCAATTAACGTATTATCTTGCACTAAGGAGTAATTTATGGCCTAGTGCTATTTAAGGTAAGACTACATTACTGACTATCTGGGCAGGTTTCTCATGGTTCTTTCATCATTGGTTGACTTACAGGACCTTCATTGTGGGACCTGCTACACACCCTAATGGTTAAACTTTATTTCTGCACTAGTACTTTTCACTTCATAAGAGCAAATAAAGAAATATTGTTGTTTCCTGAAGCTGGATGCTTGTATTGTCATGTGTTTCCTGCACAGCCTATTGTAGTCTTCCCTATGTCAGACTAATTGTGCACGATGTAAGCCACATTTTCTTTTGCACGTGTTTCTATATAAACACTCTTGTTTTTGTGCCACATTTTACTTTCACATGGAACCTGCATATGTTTTCACGTTCCGTTCTTTTCCTGGGATTTAGTCTGAACACCACAGACATGGGCAAACAACAATTTCCCTTGGTATTCTTTCTGGTCAGGCAATAGCACCTAGCTATAACACACAAATTCAGCTGTTGTTTATGAGTACACATGTCTTGTCATATAGATGAGCACAGGAGCCCAAATAACAGACATGGAATGAGAGTTCTGAGATACGATCACTGCGTTTACGGAGATGTAGAAAGTCCATCTGTGTATGCTAAGGTACTCGACCTACCACTTAAATCCAGAGATCTCTGTTATATAATCATTCAGCTTCAGTAAAAGGGGAGCAGGGTTTAGGCTACTCTGTCTTATAACATGACAGGGGTTTTCATGGTTTATGGTTTATTACCCATGCTAACAGTATTTTTTGTATTCATTTGTTTTCCAATTGTGGCACGAATACTGCATTTCAGAGCACAATAGTTTAAATAAATATTCTAAACTTCCTTTGTGTCTCCTGGTTATGTTATTGTGGACAAGTAAGAGTGAGAGAACAAAAGGGTGCATCCTGTTACTGCGATCCCTCAGGGGGGAGCGAGAGTGTTGTGTTCTGGGGTGCCAATGCACTTGTTTCTCTGGTAAGGTTAGGAGGGCAAGTGAGACACTATAGCTAGTCGGACTGGGGCTCATAGATACTGAGGTGGTATTGTGAATCAGTCCCTATAGGCTGATGTTCTATGGTCCCAAGCATAGTTCTGTTCCTGAGCAGAATCCCTGCAACAGTATTATTATTACTGCGACCTGAGGTGACAAGAATCTGATTGTTACTTGCATTCAGTGAACTTGGTTTGTTTTTGAGTGAACTCAAGCACAAATGTTGGCTGCACACAATTTCAAATCATGGGTGGAGTGTAAACTATGCACAAAGCCGAGGCAGGCATAATATCCCCAGGTCAAAACAGTTCACAAAAGAGCTACTGCACAGTAGTAGCAGTAGGTAAGGATGTTGCCTCAAATTTATCACATTGTGTATCAGAAAATGTATGTCACAAATCTGCCCAGGGAAAATCTGAACAGAGAGGATCCAGGTATAGTTCCAGGAGTGGGGGAGGGGTTTGCTTGCTTGCTTCAGTACCTGAGTTTCTCCTGATTCCTGTATAAAACAAAATACCAGCCTACACTTTTTCTCCTTCCCTGTATGGGTTTTCACTGAGTCTTGACTCAACTCATAATATCTAATAGACCAGGTGTGAGTCAACAAACTAGAAACATAGCCAAAAAAAATAGACTGCAAGTTGCACAGTCCTCAGTGTCTAGTCAGTAGTTACATACTGTCAGGACAGTGAGCGAGAATATGTGAACTGGAGTCTGCAAAGTGGTACATTACAACACATGACGATGCATTTTGCAGTCTCCAGTACTTAGCTTCCCATCCACAGTCTCTCTTGATTTATCCTCTCTCTTCCCCTATTCATCACTGGGTGGGGTGGGGTTGGGTTAGTAAGATTTGCTGTCCCCACCCCAACCAGTGATGTGCTAGGAAATAATGGGGTGTCATGCAGTGGTTTGGTATTTTAGCAGAGGAGGCACAGGCTTGCTGGGATAATAACATCACAGACCTCGTGGCTGTGAGATATTCAGCCCAGGAAATATTAAATAATGGAAGTCCGAGCTGGTGCATCAGAAGGACAAAGAAGCAAGTGCAAAAATCAACTGAAATCAGATTTGAGTGCTTAAAACTGCTGCACTCTGCCTGCATGAATGAATCAGGTAGGAAGCTTGAGCTGGCAATTTATTGGAATTGTTATTTTTTTTAATAATTAGTTTGTAAAGGTATAAAAAAAAAAACAGAGAGAAAATAGGGATGGTGGAGCCCTTAGGCACCCATCGATGAACTGCCACTGACTATGAACTGTTCCAACTCTCTAGGATGAAGGAAGACCATGGTTTTATATATTTGTGTGATCTTCATTCCCAAGCCACAGGTAGATACAAACCTTAGATTTAGATTGATCTTTTTTTAAATTTAACAGCAGAAAGCATTTTTTCAGTTTGACGGTTTATTTCTCAAAATCTTAAAACATATTTATGTTGTGGCCTTCCAATCGATGTTCTGGTAGTTCCTCCCCACGTGTAGAATGTATTCACCATGTAGCAAAGCTATTAACCTAATGAAACATATGATTTTGGCCAGATGTTTAGCAACTTCATCCATTCATTTGATTTTAATTTCCTCACAGAACTCCTTCATCAGCACTTTAGTATCAAGGATGGGAGGTATGTTTTGGCACCATCTTCCTTTATTTCAGGCTGACTAACAATATGGCAGTTGTCCCTCCTGTCCTTTTTCTCCACTTCAACAAGATTAGACCCATCACTATGACTGTCTTCCCTGATGTAACTTTACGTCTTATCAGTGAGGAACTAAAGTCTTCCAATTTTTTCATCCATGTCCAAGTCTCTCTTATCCTGGTGGATAGGTTGTGAAAGCTATGGTTATCAGCCATTCAATCATGGATCAAATTGTGGTAGTCTTTGTTCCCTGTACAAGTGCCTTCAAAGTTATTCCCATCAAGAGATGTATGTAGATGTTAGAGTCTGAAAGAGGAAGTTATAGCTTGGTTGATTCAAGGTGGGCTCATTTCTAGACTTTTAACAAGGATTCCAATTTCACAGCAAAACTGGGTGGTGTGTGAGGCATAGTTTTCAGTGACAATGAAAGGTTTTCACCAGTGTAGGAATATGCCTCTTTTTGCATGATCACCCCTATTTTTTTGTGGACTGATGCTGCTGTTTTACCTAACTCTGTGCACGGGACTCTGCTAACCAGGCCCCAGTGCATAGGCTCTGACCAGTAGAACATGTCAAAATGTGCTATACTGCTAATTGGCATATTTAACTAACCTATAAGTCCCTAGTATATGGTGCAAAGTGTATACCCAGTGTCTCTAAGCTAAATGTCATTAGTACACTGCAGCACATATTGGGCCACCACTAGAGTGCAAAAAAGCAAAACATAACTGTAGCTCTAACACTAGTCACCTGGCTGTGCATGTTTAAACTGCAAACTCGACCTGTCAAAAATTTATTAGTAGGATATATAAAGGTTTATTGTTAAACTTGCCCTTACTTTGACAATTCCCTAAAAGCTATTTTCACTGCAGGGCTAGCTGTTCCATACGAAAACATTGGGATACTTTCTTAAAAATAATAAATGTATCTCCTTGGACATTTTTATTACAAAACCAAATAATTGGTAAAGTCGGATTCGTAACAAAAAGCCTCTAAAAGCCCATTTCTCTGAGCTTCCAACTGGCACTCAGGAGCTGACTAGATGTTTGAATAGATGTGAATTGGATCCTAGAGCTAAGACAAAGGGCTTGGATGTGAGTAGGTGTCCTGTTCCTCTGACAGTATGACCAGCTGGGCACTACCTGTCCATTGCCCAAGAACCTATTTATCTTCAATGGGGCCTACCCTGTCACAGGCAGATGTTGCCCATACCTGGGACTGCCCCCTCTATTGTCATTCTAGCCAGCCAGGCACCAATCCCAGAGGGAGAGGAACTGCTCAGAATCGATTTTAGGTGACCACAGGGGAGGGTTTGCTCATTTCCCTGACCACACCTCTAGAGTGGGCACAGGAGCTCTTCACAGGGAATAAAGGTTCTGACATATTGTTTTTTGGTAGAGAGGGGCACTGTGGGATAGTTTGCAGTGGGGGACACCACAACAGCTGCAAAAGTGGGTAGGTTTACTATTGGGATTTTTTTCTCTATTGGTCAGGGAGGGGTCAGGAGTTACCCCTACCCACAGGCTAGTGCCAGGCGTAAATATGGCAGTCCTGGGCACATTCTTCAGAACACTACTGAATCAGTGGAAGTCAAAAGAATGAATACACCTGCTGTTGCGAACTGTGAGGAGACCTGGGAGGCATGACCTTCTCCCCCTTGTACTCAGAACAAAGAATTGGACTCACAGATTCAGTTGTCTGACCTCCTGATTATGTCCCAGATCAAACTTTTCAGCAGTTTATCCAGCTCCTTAAATATGCTTTTTGCTACCAGGATCACAAAATTGTATAGTAACCATGGAAGCACAATAATTTGGATAGTGCCACACGACCAGGGGCCACTACGGCCAATGTCTTAAAAAAATTTACACATCCTTTCAAAGCAGATATAGTCATACCTAGGCTCAATTCTAGCAGTTTTAAGTCTGTGTGGTATATCTGCATCCACAAATATCTAAATGAATGAGGCTCCCATTTGGAATTAAACCTATTTATCCAGTTTGGGGGATGATTACTTCCCAAATGGATTGGGCATGCACAGGTTTTGGACCAGTTTACCTTAAGTCCTGAAACGCTGCCAAAGAGTCATGGATCTCAATGGAGTTCACAAGACCAGAAGGGCCTTCTCACAGCAACAGTTGATCATAGACATATAGTGGTACAATGTAGTGATATGATGTGCATGTCGTCTTTCAAAGGTATGCTATTCAACCTATATGTTTCTTTCATGTGACATCTATTTGCTCCATCGCCAATGCAAATACCATTGGTGACAGAGCTCTGCTGGCATGTTCCATTATGTAGCCTGAATAAGGCTGACCTGACACCATATGTTCGGACTCTGAATATGGTGGTTAGTGCATAACAGCAACATCCAAATCCATTTTTTAGCACTATGATGGAGCAGAGATGTTATTAATCATTATTACAATAATTTTTGAATAAGAAAATGGATTGTGACACTATTTTACATGATAATGACAAAGTGTGTATTAGGTTACCATATTTCAAGAAACACACAAATTAAGTTCTGATTTAGATACTGCATCGTAAGAGCATGCACAATGTTAGAAATAGATTTCTTAAAACACCTAACTAATCAATAAGTTGATGTGAAATTTGACATTTTAGTGACACGTGCTCTTATGCAGAGATGAACGAGGTAAATAAACGACAACACAGAAATTTCTATATAAGAATAAAATTGTTTCATGTATTAGAAGATAGATAATAACACTAGAATGTATAACGTGAGCCCTGACATTGATCAGAGAAGTAGGTGTTACAGAAGGTTATGTTATGATTTGCGTTTCGTAAAAGTTTATTTCAAGTGTGCTTTTGAATCCTGTATGATGTATTAATATATAATGTGCAAAAGAGACTTACAAAATGATATGTGAAATGATAGCGAGAGTTAAAATTTTATGGGTCCACTATACTTACATGAAATAATTAAAATTTTTAATGGAATGATATTATGTGCTTAATTGAAGAATTAATGCACTGTTCTAAGTAATGTGAGATTCATATTTTAGCACAAGCCTCAAACTTTCCTTCCTTTCCTAGTATGAACTTATGAACTGAATAGTCTGAAGCCTATGGGAACATTTCGTAAGGTTTCCACTTGTGCTCTAACACTCAATCATCTCCTTTCACATTTGTAGCTTACTTGATTAGACTTGCTACAAAAGTGTTACTTCTTAGAGCAATGCTTGAGAATGGACTGGCAAGCGATGAGATCATGGACTTGCCTACTTTCTAAATCCCACAACCAATCGTATGACAATGCTACAGTGGTACTAAGGAAATTGCGTATAATTGTTTACTTCATTTTTAAGGATTTGCATACTTTTTACTTGCTACATCATCTCATCCTATCGAGAGTGACCAATGAGACAGAGCGGTACGACAATTTGGTGATGTCAAGGGGTGTTAACTTGAAATCAATGGAGTATAATTGCCTTAATTTTGAACTAAGGGGCATCACCCCTTTACCCATCTTTCTGTACAGACAGCTGTGGCCCGTGCAAGTAAGAGTGGTGGGGCCGGGTGGGGGAGGGATTTCGACAGACGACGACGAGGAAAAATTAATTATGTATTTAATTTTCTTTCGTGGTTGTCTGTTGAATCCACCCCCTACCTGCCGCACACCCCACCGCTCTTACTTGCACGGGACATGGCCGGGTACAGAGACTGTTGATTGGGACTTTCAGAAACAAAGTGAACTGTGACGAAATACTGTGTTTGCTGCCAGCTGGCATGCTATCGTAGTGGAACCTTTTCGGCTGACAGGGTTCATAACAGAGCAGCTGTGGCATTGACACTTCACTGCAGACAGAGCCAGACGACTCTTTCTATGAACTGGAATTGGTCATTCAATATTTGCTGAACTTTCCTAGAGGGTTGGTATGAGATTCAACTGATTTCCTGCTAATTCACTATTCTAGAGGCAATAGAACTTCCCTCGGTTGAAGAAGATAGTTCTATAAATTCTGAACCTAGCAGAATTTGTAAATACTTATTAAACCTGATCTAACTTGAAATTAAGGCTGTATGCTAATCCTTTGATTCTTAAACAGAAATATATTATGATAAAATATTCTGCTGATTCTGTTTCATATACTTGGTTATGGCTAAATTCAAAATTGATTTGATGATCAACTAATTAAGAGTGGGTTTTACATGGGAGATTGCTTCTATGTTTGAATGTTAGCAATTATCTATTCCAGGTCCTTGTATGATAGTCGCTCATCCCCTAAATATTCCAGTCCCTTTCAGCACAGAAAAAGATCAATCGGAGGACCTAGGAGATTTTATATGGTAGCTGAGGTTATTCTGTGTCTAGAGAACCAAAATCAACTAAAATTATTAACGAGGCTCAACACGTTTACACTAAAGCAGTTTTTCTGGTACCGTGTCAGATGGATGCTGTCTGACAAAATTTGGATATTGGGGGATGTGTAATAAGGTCACTACAGATTTGCCCAAACCCCAAGTTCAGTGATCCTTTCACCGAATGCCAGTTCTGAAGACGATGAGAGGACAAGACAAGTGGTGTGAGTATCAATAGGGCTCAGAAATATTGTTGCTTAAATGTGTTACTAATGAGAATTGATAGAAAAATTTTCTAGTTTTTTATGTAGAATAGGGTTGTTGTATTGAGGTATTTATCAGGTCCGAAGTGGCCTAAGATCCCGGGATATACACCTAAGGGTGGTCTCAGTGTGGCATACTCCGAGTAAGTTTGTCTGCTGTTTTGAAGGTGCTGTGCGTGAGACGTAATCGACAGTACCACGAGAGAAGGGAACTTTGTGAGAGTGGGAAGATTAAAATCGTTGGGATTTTTCTCAAGTGCACGGAGATTAATTGTAAGGATTTTTCAGGTGAAGTCATGCTGGTCGAGATTTTGCTTAGGTTGAATGACTAAATTCTGGTTGTATGAAGATCTATAATTTCTTTTAGTGGAGCAGACAAGAATTTAGTTGTGTTTAGTGGGTTGTTTAAGATTGGAATTGAAAAAGTTGAACTGTAAAGGAGGGATCAATTGCTGCAGGGAATTGCTTTGACATCATAGAGTGTCGCGCTTTGATAGGACGGTTGATGTAGGGCCATGCTGGGATTGGTTGAGAGTGTCAGAGAGAGCTGCACAGTTTTTCGGAATTAGAACGATAATAAGGAAGTGTATTTCTTCAGAAATACCAGTGAAATTATTGTAAAGGACAATAAAATATTTTATTCGGAATCAAGAACATTTTAAAGAGCTTAAAAACACTGATACATGGAGTTGAGCCTGTACCAACTAGAGAAGGAGTACCAATAGCACCTGAAAGCACGCCTGCTTTGTACATGTCTTTAGAGAAAGGATATCATAAATGTACTTGGTTAGAAAATTGTATGAAATATACTGAAAAAGATGCACCTTTAGCTTTCCCTCAATATGGTACCTTTAATGTACGAATTCTCAAAAATGTAAGGAGACAGATGAATTATATTACGCCATCACTAAGACCTATGCAAATTGAAGCTCTTGAAGAATGGAAACATGTGGTCCAACTGAAAGAAAAAGCGAAATATCAAGGTAGATCTAGGAATACTTTAAGTATGTAGAGGCTAAGTGGGACTCTCAAAGGAGAATATGGAGTCGGGATATTGCAGAGGAAGCACAAATGTATCCTGTATTAGTCACAGAAAAGAATGAGGGAGAAAATGCAAAGAGAGGAAGAAACATCTAGAAAACCCTCAAGCTCTCATGTTAGCTGATGAGAGTGGTGATGAGATCGATGATGAGTTTCTGAGTGAATCATTGATGAATCGACCTCCACCATATAATGAGGGACAGTCACAGTTAGGATCAAATCCATTTGTGGGAATTCAACCAGATGCACCTGCATTATTAAGTAGTTTAAATTCTGTAAATCCTTTCCTAACTGAAGAGCAGACGCTTAGCGGAGTAGGGTATAATAACCCCATAATACCGAATGCTCCAGATGCTCCTTCAGTTCCAGTAACCATATGACCTGTAGTTCCCTTGTATCAGTCAGGTATGGGAGGTCAGCAAATACATGCACTAACCGTTCCCATTGGATTGGGGGGGATGAATAGTGATTCACGGGAATTGAGTAGAGATCAAATAAATTTCACTTTGACATTTCCGAATGTAGATACCTCTCAAAGGAATGAATAAGGAGTCAGTGCAGGGACCATTCAAACTAATGTGTCACATAATCAAGTGAGACCAATTCCATTATCTAGTACTGCAGAAGGGATTACGGAATCTCCTAACAGAGGATCACAAGCTACGGTGGGAAAAACTTTAAAAATGGGAACTCGAGGTCCTGAAATTAGTGTCACACCACAGATGGAGGGAGTCAGTTGAGGATCACATGAGGGTGTATCAAATCAAACAATAGGGCCTACCCACCAAGAACTTGATGATTGGATTAAGGATATTGCATCTTATACTTTTGACAAGGTTGGGAAAGAGCAGGAAACTCTGGCGATGAGGAATTTAAGTGAAAATTCACTTGATGTAGCTAAGCTTAAGTAGGAATTGGAAGAAACGATATTGGGAACTATCAGTCCTGGAAGAATTGTCAATTATTGGGATGATGAATTATTGTTTGTACGTAAAAATATCACCAGGAGAGCTAGAAATACCCATGAAAAATTGGCTGAGCCTACACAGAAATGTGGGGTGGACATACAGAAATGGAAAACATTACAAAAAACTTATTGATTGGATTTCAATGCTAAAGATCTTGAGAGTCTAAACCCATGGAGAAAAAGATTACAGATTAAAGAGTTACTGTTGACACTTAGGAAATGGGGTGAGTTAGAACGATGGGAAGGCAGATGGGCTGGAAAAAAAGGAAATGAAAAAGGCAGCCATGCCAATGTATCCACTGTTCAAAGGGGAAACCGAAAATTCAGAAACGAAAATATTTCCAATGAGCGAAGTGCCAGGGATAGCATATGTTCATGTTCCTTGGACTAGAACAGACACATTGTCCTTTATAAATGATTTCTTAAGGTTAAGAGAGAAACCTTTTGAATGGTATAGGCAGGGTGAGAGATTTGAGAAGGTTTCAAAGGTTTTGTTGAAGGATTTAGATACCTTGTTTACCATGTGGTCCCAAGTGATATGTGGACTGAGTGCAAGATTGCTGTAGATTGGCAGTAACAGAACCTGCAAGAGATTCGAAAACTGGTGCACCATCACTTGAAGTAATACAAAAATACAATCTGGTCATTACTTATTTAAAGGGAACAATTTCTCCAAAAGAAACTGATTGGGTAAAGATTGACAGGATGACACAAGAATTGAAGGAGACAGTGCACACATATTATGAGAGGCTTCTTCAGGCATTTAAACAGTATAGTGGTATGGAAAATGTGGTAGGAAAAGATAAGGGACATTTTGTATAGTGATTTGTGTATGGATTAAGACCCAAAATAAGAGCAATGATGCAACAGCATTTGATTTGGTGGCAAAGCAAGCCCATAGTGGATATTCTTCGGTATGCACAATATTGTTGAGATGAAGTGGATTCCAAGCATAAGAGGTTAAAGGAAAAAATGATGATGGCTCAGATGAAGGCAGCAAAGAAAGGTTATGTGGGAGTTGGTGCTGATTGTTCTGTTTTAGTACAGGGAAATGGTCAGACGAATACTGGTATGTGAGGAGTCACAGGAGGTCAGCAACAAAGTTCGACAACTCAAGGAAGAGGGGCTTCAATAGAAATGTTGAAAAAGACTAATCCATGTCACATTTGCAGGAGGTTCAGGCATTGGAAGCAACAGTGTAGGTTTAATCCTCTGATTCAGATGAATGGACAGGTGACGTAGGGTAAATCAGCACAGGCCCAAGCAGGTGATATGATGCAGAATCAGCAGACTCACAGACAGAAACATTTAAATTTGACAATGCCACAAGCTCATATGCCCCAAAGGAATGGTCAGGTGCAGAAATATAATGTAAACATGGGATTCCATACAATTGACCAAATTGACACAAACCCAAAGGTAACCCAACAACATCCAATACAGATTGAGGACAGTGATTTCGATGTGTCCCAATGACGGTTCCTGAGGGGAGGAGGAATGTGTGATTGGCGCATCCTTAGAGGTAGACCAGAGTGGTTCTTATGTGGATAAATGGAACACCTATTTCATTTCTTGTCGACACTGGTGCTACCCATTCCACTGTGAGAACAACAGAAGTTCCCAACCTACCCCTCTCGGGAGAAAGAATCCAAGTTGTAGGAGTTTCTAACTGATTAATGTCAACCCCTGTGACTGAACCTGTTAAGGTACAAATTGAATCGTTTGAGGATTTGCACAAATTCGTGATATGTGATTCTAGCCCTGTAAAACTTTTGGATCGAGACCTGTTATGCAAATTGAATTGTTCTATCTATTGCACTCCGAAAGGAATAGAGTTTCATACCAATATTGAAGACATTTTATTCAAAATGGCAAAACAAAAGACGGAAGTTGAAGGGTTATTTCATGCAATTCATCTCATATGGGAATTCAGAAACATAACGTAAAGTATAGGATTGTGCAGGATTTGTGCAAAGTTAATCAGATTGTGATGTTGGTGTCGTGGCTCGACTACTGCATTGTGCTATACTTAGGGATTTCCAGTGGCAGGCTAGCAATGCTGCAAAGAGTACAAAAGGCAGCAGCCATTAGCTCCGGTTTGGCTGAACTTCACTGGCTTCCAGTTAAACACAGAATCTCATATAAAGCTCTGTGTTTCACACACAGTAAATGTATCAGATGGGCCCTAGTTATCTCTTCCTCCTGATCAACGCTTACACTCTGTCCAGAGCACTTACATCTGGAGAAGCAGCACTGACAGTGATTCCCAGAGCACGTCGCGCACGACTGGGGGGCTGCTCCTTTGGTCTGCTTACAGCCAAGCTATGGAACTTAATGCCATTCAACCTAAGACTTGAACAGTCTGAGGCAAGTTTCCGCAAAAATCTGAAGACCTTGCTCTTTAGACAGAGTTAGAAGCCTACTCGCTCTTGACTTTCCTGATACTGCTTTGCGAGGGGACACTGCTTCGGAGTAACCAGGCACTTTATAAATCCTAAATTCATTAATTCATCCCATGTTGTCCAATCGTGCCAAATCCAGCCGTGAAACTATATCAGATCCCATGTGAAGCTGACTGGTTATCTGTCATTGATCTGTGTCAAACCTTCTTCTCCATCCCTTTACACCCGATAGCCAATCTTTATTTCCATTCTGGTTTGCAAACTGTGTCTTGGCATGATGCCGAGTTTCACAAAGGTACACAGAGAGTTCTTCTATTTTCAATCAAATATTGAAAAAGAACTTGGAATCAGTGGTAATGCCAAATCATTCTGTTCTGGCACAATTTATTGACGACCTGCTGGTAGCGTCAGGTACTCAGGAGGCTTGCATATGTGACATCATTGCATTACTGAATCATCTAGCAGTGAGCGGACATAAGGTGTCACCGACAAAATTACATTTTTGCAGGAGGGAGGTCCTCTGCTTATCACATCACATTGTGAAGGGAATCAGAAAAGTATCACAAGATCCGATTACTGCCATTCTGCGGATGAATCCACCAAACACACAAAAGAAGGTTTGCATGTTTCTGGGAATAGTTGGCTATTGCTGCCAGTCGATTCCAAATTTCTCATTGACAGCTAAGCCACTTCAGAGGCTTACGCACAAGGATGTGTCAGATCCAGTTCCATGGAGTGATGAATGCATGCACTCTTTTAACAAACTGCTGGAGAGTCTGTGTCGAGCTCCAGCATTGGGAATGTCCGACTTTAACAAAAGCTTCACTCTGTTCTGCAGTGAGCGCTCAAGGCTGCGCATTGTCAATTCTAACACAGATGTACGGAACTGCGCACAGACCTGCTGCATACTTTTCAGCTACATTAGAACCTGTAGCTTGTAGTATTGGGGCTTAGAATGTTTCCTATGTAATAGTGATGCGTGACATCAGAATGTGACTATTGTGTGTATTCTACCAGTGTCAGTTATCCTGTGACTGGCAAGGGAGATTCACGCTGTGTTTGGTCCTACTTTGCCTCAAGCTTACGTGTATTGTCCATAAAATGTAAGTTAGGCCAAATGACAGACGTCATAGTAAAAAAACACAAGAGTCTATGGCCAGCAAAAAATCCATGCGTGAAAATGGATTAAAATACGTTCAAATGATTGTGTTTATGTTCTCTTGTTGGGTGGAAGCCTATACAACCAGGCGTAATAACAGTTTAACTGTAGCTAAATTACTCCTTAGAGAGCTTATACCCCCTTTTGGATTTCCAACCTCTTTGGAATCGGATAGAGGGACTCATTTTAGCAATGAGGTGATGTTAATACTTTGTGCAGCATTACAAATTGAGCAGAAGTTATACTGTACATACCGACCAGAGGCGGCTGGAGTGGTTGAGCAAGTGAATGGAACACTAAAATCTCTGTCTGGCAAAGGTGTGTGCGTCTACGTCTCT
The DNA here is from genome assembly GCA_963921515.1 of Calotriton arnoldi. Lineage (NCBI taxonomy): Eukaryota > Metazoa > Chordata > Amphibia > Caudata > Salamandridae > Calotriton > Calotriton arnoldi. Next base: position 757,245 of record CAWUFW010002773.1, read on the forward strand.
GAAATGGCCTGATGCTTTTCCCTTGGTGTTGATGAGTTTGAGAAGTACCCCAGACAAAAGAACTGGACTGTCCCCACACAAAATCATAATGGGGAGGGATATGAGACAGCCTACAGTGCCAGCCATTCAGCTAGTGAATATAACTGAAGATTTGGTACTCAATTACTGTAAAATATTGTCTGATGTGGTCCATTCTGTATCTCAGCAGGTTGGGGAAGCTGCCACTTCACCACAGCAGGAGCAGTACCATGACATGAGTCCTGGTGACTAGGTCCTAGTAAAGAAACACATGTGCAAATCGTGCTTGGAGCCTCATTGGCGTGGGCCATATGAAGTGATTCTTGTTACCACAACTGCAGTCAAGTGTGGTGGTCTGTCTAACTGGGTACATGCTGCCCACACTCGCCGAGTCCCATGTCCCCTTGAAAATGCGGTATCTGTAGTGGATTTGCCGGTGGTTACTGTGTGACGTACAACTCAGGTCAGTCACAGAGTGGAGGGGGCACCAGCTACTGGGTCTCGAAGCACTGGTTCAAATGAGGGTCCAAGAGAGATAGTCCATGTAGGTAGCAAAGGTTATGTGGAGAGGGACCTGACTAGGCGAAGTGTTGATCCAATTGTTGTGAAAAGCGAGTGATAGAGACCGTTGACCCAGGAGAACTAACAAATTGAGGCAAATCTTGGCAGAAGGCAAAGTACCCCCAACTGTAATTGAAGCCTCAAGTCAATCTGAGCAAAGTGATATGGATGATGACGGACGAACAGTGAGAAAATCGAAAAGAGCTAAAGTACCAAGTCGGAGATATGCTGCAGCTAAATGGACTTATTTGGCAGCAGAAAATGACTGGGAGAAGGCATACCAAGCTTTTTGCTTCAAGGATTTAAACTCACAAAAACTACCTTGAGAGACTGTTGCGATATGGGATGTTTTGCAAGGCAGAAAAACAAAAGAAAAGGACTATGAATCACTGAAGAGACAAAAATACACTGGATCATACCAAAACTTGAAACCTGTTAACTGTAACAGTGGGAGAAACAAAGAAAATCTTGTTCCAAAAGCTCAAAGAGATACGTGCTGCAAATCCTACGTTATAAAGAGTTCTTAAAATTAAACGGAAAACAATGAGTTCCCTTTCTAGAGAGATGGGAGATCCAAACCTGGTATCGTTAAAACATAAACACATTTGTGATTGCTCTTTGGCTGCTTTTTCCATAGTTCTTGTATTGTTACTTATTGTTCTAAATCTTCCTCATCATGTCTGTGTGAAGCATGACATTAACCCTACCCCTGTTAATAAACCATTGGAAGAAAAGAATAATGGAATCGTAACTAATGACCAAACTGATAAGACCTTACATCATGATCCATCTATTAATGACTTTTCCTTAAATGTCTTTACTAAGCTTCTCTATGAATATGTTGTGTGTGCATGCAATTACCTACCTCGGTATCAGAGGGGGTGAGATACCATCACCTGCATTTTACTTATGGCATTTCCTGTAGTGTACTCACATGTTTATTCTATTGCAAAGGGCAATTTCAATATTATTCGAATTATGATTTGATCTTTTCTGAAATCCCAATTAAGAAAAATACGAGCATTGTACCGGATACACAAACTGCTGAAATAATGGGTGAATTTTTCCAACCTGCACAAAGTATAGACAAATTATATGCGCATAGACATAATCTAACTTGCTTTTTGCATAAAGTCGACAAGGATTTTATTAATTCAGTTGAAGATAGACGTGGAAAAATAAAGAAAAAGGCTGAAACACAATCAAGGATTCCACCTTGGGCACACTGGGAGGGCGAAATTTAAAAGGGTGATGCACACTCTGCTATGGCTCTGGATTGGCAACACAAAGGAAAGCTATGCATATTGAGACGGAGAACTGAATTTAACAATAAGTTTGTTGGTTGCAGTGAATGTGATCACACCTTCCAAATTGTGGGAGGATGGGGTTTATATCTTGGAGGATCTGATCTAGTCTTTCCAGGGGTGCATTATATCTGTGGGAAAATGCCTGTTATAGGTTACCAAAACATTGGTATTGATGCTGCTATATGGGAATAGTATTTCCAAAAATGTATCATATGAGACGAGCTGGTAGAACCAACAAATTTAAACACACTTGTTTAAGAAGGGGAATAAGTGCTGCTGAAATAATTGGGGAGATTTTTGGTGCAATAATACAATCAGTTGGGGTGATTCTAAATTCTCACACAATTAGAAAAATTTCTACTGTGGTTGATCGTTTATCAACTGATACAGCAGGAGGGTTCCTTGTCATAGATACTGAAATTGTTGCTACCAGATCTGTGGTGCTAAAAAACAGACTTGTGTTAGACGTCCTACTTGCAAAAGAGAGCAGAGTCTGTTGCATGCTAAAAGTCCAAAAGTACTGTACTTATATCCCTGACAAAAGCAAAGATTTGTGGGGAGATATCAGCAATATTGCAATCTTTGGACAAGATTTGACTGAATTAAAAGCTGATGGTGCATGGAAATCTATTGGTAAAGGATTTACCTCTGTGGGAAAATGGTTTTCAACTTTGGGGGGTAGTTTAGTGGGGAAAATATTAACACCCATATTAACTATTGTTATTTGCGTACTAATAGTAACAATGGTCATCAGATATTATAAACGTAGAAACACTTAGAAAGAGACTAGCAGAATAAAGAGTGGGTTTTACATGAGAGATTGCTTCTATTTTTTAATGTTTGAATGTAATTGATTATCTATTCCAGGTCCTTGTATGATAATCGCTCATCCCCTAAATATTCCAGTCCCTTTCAGCACAGAACAAGATCCATCGGAGGAACTATGATATGGTAGTTGAGGTTATTCTGTGACTAGAGAAACTAAATGAAATAAAATAATTCACGAGGCCCAACATATTATATGTTCCATTATGTATCCTGAATAAGGCTGAGCTGACACCACATGTTCGGACTCTGGATATTGAGATTAGTGTATAACAGCAACAACCAAATCCATTATTTAGCACTGTTGCCAAGTATTGCCAATTGAGCATCTTAAATGCCTTTTCAAGGTCAATTTACAGAACCAGTGAATGTCCCAGATCGCTAGGTGTACCTTTAAGGACCATGTGCAGGCAGTGAATATTTAAAGAGATATTCCATTTCGAGGCAAACCTAATCTTGCTAGGGGATTGCAGCACTGGTGATAGAACAAACAATCTTCGAAGCAGCTGTTTTCTTTTGTATTCTGAGTGCAGCTTTAGTTGAGTTTGGGAGTATCCCTTTATCCAGTGCTTTTGTGGCCAGTTTCGGTGCTAGAAGGTCAGAGAAGGATAGGTAAAAGGGGCAGGAAGATCATCAGAGTTCAGTGTTCTTCCCAATACCATTTTCTCAATTGCTGCTTTACCTTCAGTCACTGACACAGGTTAATTTAACTGCTCTATGTACTCAGGGTACACAAGGTATTCTCGGCACTTCAAATAGACTTAGATATTTGGAATTAGAGCTGGGTCTGAGGGACTGCATATTTTAGTTTAGAACCCCATACAGGCCTTATTTATTCCAACCTATATGTAAACCAACTACCTTCTCTCATTCTTAGTGTATGCAATTAGTGAGCCACTATGTTCCCTTCTGTGTGTGTGTTCTATCTATATGTTCATCGTAGTGTAAATTTACTAACTACGCTAGGATTTTGGCATATTTCTCCTTTTAGATAAAAACTCGTGATATATCCAAGGGTCCTGCATCAATGACTGTTGTAGAATGGGGATATATCTGTCTAATTTGTTCAAGTCAGTCTATAGGGTTGTATGGTTTCATATAACTGATTTTATACAATGTCCCCTTATAATTAATTGAAATGCCCCATTCTCACAGGGTATTCAAGGTAGTGCCTTCACTTGCTTTAAAGTCATTTTGTAGGGCCTCTTAAAGGCCACCTTTAAAAGTTCTCTCTTCTAGGAGTGAACACTACAATTTCTAGATGGTAATTACTGCGTGTAGTATCCCCCACTTGAAACCGAGCAGCATAGGATTATGGTCGCATAGCATCCTGCTAAATATTCAGTTTGTGCAATAGTGCTTATTAGGTGGGTGGAGCAGAGTACTCTGTCCAATCCAATATGACGGTCATACATTGAGGGAAATAGAATGAGCATTCATGGGTCTATGGATGTTGCACCGATCACTCATTGTTCAGATCCAAGCCCATTCTCTAAATATTCACTGTTCCATTTGTTTTTTTAATTTTTTTGCAGTGCCTGCTAATGGAGGCCTCAAACAAACCAAGTCTATGTCTAATACCATCGAAGTCTCCCCCTAGCAACAAATTAATGCCTGATCGCCTCAATAATTGTTCAGGCAGAGGGGAGTATAAATCTTGTTGATCTATCTTAGAAGCGTGTATGCTGCCCAGTACTCATTCCTGACCATCAAGTCTCCTACGTAATAATATATGTCTCCCCTCTCATCCCATCCCCTCATCAAGTTTATAAAAGGACAAAGGGAGTCCTGTATCAAATCCATACTAGAGCTCCTCTGGCATAAGAGAAGTAAGCTGTTATGAATGACTGGCCTCTCCGTCTATACTGCAATCTGCTTATTTTATGAGCGTCAAGAGTGTGTATTGAAGGAATGCTGTTTACACCCCGCTATGCCATAGATATGAGTACACTCTGAAATCTTTGGTATTGCGCTCATTTCCCACACTGTCAATGTGACCAAATTATATTTTTGCTGGCTAGTCATTCTGTGCTTTGGCCTTTGCAACGTCTAACCTCTCCACAGCACCCATCGTACCTCCTATTCACACTGAACATAACAAAAAGATATCACCCTCCACATTGACTCTTCTGGATAGAATCAAGTGTAAAGGCATGCTTACTCAATCCATAAAATCATGCTAAAACTAATCCACTATACCCTTCTCTAAGGCAAAGGAGAATAAGGATCCCCCTAAGCATTACAGTTACAAAAAACAATATGGACATCTCATTTTGATAAGTCACTGAATTAGGGCGGTGTTTAAGGCTCATATGTCTCTACATACCCGGATGCCCAGTTACCTACTATTTCAAAGATCTGTATCCCATGGACTCTCAATCTACTTCTTCATGGGAATTGTTCATTATAGGTTAGAACGTTTTGAGAGGATTTAGGCTTTCTTTCAGAGCTACTCAGTTCATTTTGGCATGCCTTGAAACAGCCCTTCAACTCCAAATTGCATATGGTCCGTTCCTGATTTTGTGCCAGATGAATGTGTAGTGTGCGTGTGAATTCCAGGACTTCTTTCTTTGCAGCCTATGCTTGACTATCCATGGGTCTTTTGAGTGTCTGTTGTTTAGATATTCTCCTCTGCTGTTTGAGTTGTTGTGCAGGAAAGTCTGTTTCTCCTTGTTTGATTCCTCTATGTTTTAGCCAGTCCACCACTTATTTGAGACCTGCAAACAAGATCAATTTATTTATCTCACTTTTCTTCAGTTTCACAGGAAACACCAGTATATACCATAATCCCTAAGCTCGCAACTGTCTTTTGATTTCCATCAAAGAAGCCTGTTGTTGTTGTCTCTGTATAATCTGGAAAGATCCAGATGGCATTGCTCTCCTTTTGGAGACTGTGGGCTTTCTGCAGGATGATGTCCCTGTTGCGGTAGAGTAATGTTTCCCCTCCAGTGAAGGAATTTTGATAGGCCCTGAGGAGCCAATTTTGCCTAGCCCATTTATTTTTTATTGTGTTATTTGTTATTCCTTTGTTAAACACGCATTCACAAATGAAGGCATATTTGCACCAGGAAGTAGGTGAAGGTGGAGATTAAGATTATTGGAGCAGATGAGTTTCTAGAGCTTTCCTAAATTTGAGATGAGATGATTCTTAACAACATGAAGAGAGAAGTTATTCTTGAGTCATGAACCTAGATAGGATAAGGTTTGGTCTCCATTATTGGAACCTTGGAATGGTGAACAGCATAAAAGTATTAGATTTTAACTGTTTTCCAGTATAATAAGGCGTGGAAAAGGTTTAATGCTATGATTTTTCTATCCTATACTAGACCTTGTGTTGAAGACAGAGGGGCATATTAGCAAGGGCTTTATCGCCGCTTTAGCGGCACTTTTTGCCGCTAAAGCGGCGATTTTTTTATCGCCCTATCAGCAAGCTGTCGCTAACAGGCGTTAGCGACAGCTTTCTGGCGATAGCGGCCCGTTTTCCCATCGCCTTGCATGCCAGCGATAATTATTGCTAATGACATGCAAGGTAGGCGTTCCCAACTAAAAGCGACTGAAAACAGTCGCTAACACACTTCCCCCTATTAGCAACGCAGGTGAAGCGATAAAAAATTCGCGCTAGCGCGAATATCGCTAGAAGTTAACACCTGCTAAAAACATGACTTACCTGTTTGTTGAATGGGAGGTGGATTGTCAGGCTAAGTCCACTATGGCGTTAATGCGTGAATATCGCTGGATTTCCAGCGATATTCACGCATTCACCGCTATCGCTGGATATTTTATCGCATTGGAGATAAACGTTGCTAATAGCGTGTTATCTCCGCGATAATATCCAGCGATAGGCGGCGATAAAAAAAAACGCGCTAAGCGCGGTTTGCGATAATTATCGCAAGTTGTTGCTAATATCCCCCAGAGAGTTTTAAATTGAATGCGCTGTTTCATTAGCAGCCAGTGTAAGGTCTTTCTGGATCTGTTGACCAAAAAATGGTTTTGGAATTTTCAGACTAATCTGAATGCAACATTTTGAACTCTTTGCAACTTGTTAGTGAGACAATCCAGCAGTCCAAAATAAGGAAGACTACAGTAGTCCATTCTAGACATGGTGCCAGCTGTGGATAGTTTGGCATGATTGTCATGTAGTAAACGTCTATCATGACCCCAAAAATGTAACTGCCTTGGCATGATGGGGAGCTTCACCCATCGAATATGGCCAGGCAATTTTAGTAAAGATAGCTTTATTTTCTCCTAGTATAAGAATTTTGGTCTTGCCAGCAGTAAGAAATTGGGTTGTTAGTTGGCTGAAGTGTAAGTCCTGGTCAAGCGGTAACCACAATCCTTGTCAGGGTGAGGCACAAGCCAATACTAAATTAGCCTGTACTCACACCCCTGGTAGATTTTTGCACAGAGCAGTCAGGCCTAATTCATAGGTAATATGTAAAGTTTTGTTGCTACTCTTCAAACAGTAATAACGTTACTATTTAATAAATAAACAAGACCAGACTGACAAAAATCCAATCAGTAAAATCGGAGGCATGTAGTTTTAAAGATTGTAAACAAAATAGCACCGAAAAACACACAGTGGCAACTGTGGATATCTGGTTGCACTGAACTTGGACAAAGTTACAAGTTCAGGCCAACCGCAATGGAGCTGGGCCAGATACAGGGATCCAGTTAGGCCCACTGTACAAAGTATCTTAAGTCCTTCTTTGCAGAGCGCTGCGAGTAATCCGCGTCAAAGATGCGTCACACAGCCAAATCAATACATTGGTTCCAAGATGCGGCGAGGCTGCGATGTGAGTTCCTGAATCATTGTTGAGGATCCCCTCGATGAGCACTTGCAATTTGAAGTCCTTGGTCAAGGATGCGTCGCACAGTCAGGGCGAAGTGTCAGTTCTGAGGAGCTCCAAAACTGTGATGCGGAGTCCGGTGTCGACATCAAGGCTGCGGTCAACGAGGGATGTGAAAGCCTGTGCCGAGGATGTGTCACACAACAGCTGTTCTGAAGATGCTGTAGTCTGTGGATGCGATGCGGGTCGATGGAATGGGTCCAATCCATGCAGGAGTGGAGATGCGTCAATTCTGCTCGGGGTTGTGCCGCACAGTAAATGAGATGCGTCGGTCAGGCTAGATCCACAGAGTTTGGCAAAGCACCTTAGGCCCACTTCCAAGGGTCCAGAACTGGGGTGACACCACTTGGCAGGGTAGACTCACAGATGGCAGAGTTCAGGTGCTGGGTTCAAGGATGTTGGAGCCTTAAGTCAGGAGGTCAGCCAACTAGCCCTTGGAGTCACTTTGGGGTCCTGGGTTCAACAGCTGCAGGTCCAATCCTTCTCACACAGGTAAGACGGCAGCAGGCAGCACGTCAGCATAGCAGGGAAGCAGTTCTTTCAGAGCAGCAGTCCAGTAGATTGGCAGTCCTTTCAGCAGGTCAGTAGTCCTTTTTCATTGCAGAGTATAAGCCTGGATGGAGATTGTGGAGTTTCACTCCGTGGAATTTCGTTAAGTTACCGAAATAAATGAGATTCCGCGGGGTTCCACATGAGGGCAGAGTATATTATTTGTTCATTGTTCACTTGAAAGCCTTGGCTATAGAAATCTAGTCCATCCTCCATCATGTTCCTTTGGTGAGTGGGAGATGAGGTGACCATGACAGTGCACAAGCTGCCACCGGTGGTCAAATAGAGCCTATTGTACCACCTAATGTATAGCCACGCATCGCAACAACACGCACCCCTGTGTGCACTTAAAGCACATGGATTTACTGTACTAACTTTTTCTTGCCCATTCTGCGCCAGCCTGTTGTTGTCCTGTGACTGTAGACTCGCAGAGGCTTTGAAGGAGGTGTATCCATTGAGACAGCCGGTAGCCAGCAGCCGATCGCAGCTCGTGAATTGGATGCCTGCAGCAGCTCTGGATTCAGGAACAAGTTACACAACCACCAACTAAAAGCGCACCGGGCACTTCTAGAAACTAGAACCATAGAGTAGCTGGTGTCACCACCCGTGCTTCCATCCAACGCCCCCTGCCGATACCACCAAGAACAACAGCCTCCAACAACTAAAAGAGAATTGAATTCTGGTTGAATTCTCTCAACTTGGGCATACATCCCCTGGTTGCTTGACTTCTTTGGTTTCAGCTGTCCCAGATGCATCACTTTAGTCGCTTCATAGCACTAACTTTGTGACTAGAAGAACTTTGGCAACAAGTTTCCGACTTTACACGCTGTGTGATTTGAGCAAATCGCTATAACACCTGGAACAAAGCTAGCTGCTATCCCTGTGCCATACATGAGACCCCTTCAGTCAGTTCTGGCTGTTTAGCCAATAACACGTTGCATTTTGGAGCTTGTAGTTTCGCCTTTAATATTGTAAATTGGTACTAGAAAAACCATAAAATACAGAGTAGTGTTGACTTGAAAGTTTGAATTGGTTGAAAGCGTCATATAAGAGGAGGGTCTATCCGGCTGCTATATTCATATCTGTACCCTTGGAAGTTCATGTAAGCACAGGCACAGTGTTGTAGGTGCTGGAGATGAAGCTGTGTAATGGTTAGATGGCCATTCGTAGGTTTGGGATAGCTGAATTCTAATACTGGCTCATCAAAAATGTGTGATCCTGGTCTTTGCCTCGTCCCTCATGCATTGAAACAATAGCCGCCTAAGAACAAGTTTGCATGTGGTATCACCCAACATGCCATGCTCAGCCGAGCCCAGATCACCACTGACAGTGATGTGTGTAATCATAATTTTCTATTTAATGCATGCTTAAATAAGCAACTCAATTTCAAACCTGTTTGGTATGTAATATATACAATGGCTATAATTAATCAGCCAAAACCTGATGATCGCAAAGTAGGATTTTAAAAATGTACATAAATGCGGCCATATAGCAAACATTTATGTGTACCATCTCATTTCTGGTACAGCCTTCACTGTTACAATTACAAAGAACAATGTGGAAGTTCTTAGAAAACGTGATGTGTCAGGTTACCTACCACTTGTCATTGAGTAAAAAAAAGCTATTTTAAGACTACTATGTTGATAACAGCAGCCTGAACATCGTAATGGACCACCTGGGATGATTTAGCTACTGGGTCAAAAGTCAAAAAGGACTCGTCTTCAATCCCAGTTTTCCCAGTTTTCTTCACTGGTTCAACTGTGTAATTTATCTGGAAAAAAAATAAAAACAACAAAGCGATATTCAAATGCCAAATGGGTGAAAATGTTTAAGATAATATAATGTTTTACATTCGGTTTTTGAAGCACAGCTGTTGAAAACGGGTGTTCTAGATAGACATTTTGCAATATGCATCACTGCCTTGTGTGTCTCGAATAAATGTCGTGAGAAGAGAGAAGTCAGAATTTTGCTAACCTCGCTAAATATTGCAAAAGAGTTAATTTACCGAAGTGCTTTTTTTGTTAAATTAATATTTAGGGGATATGTACAAGAACTGCCACTAACTGCGGTTAGCGGCAATTGTAAATACGGCGATAAAAAAAAAGCTGCGGTAGCGTCAAGAAATTGGCGCTATGGCGGTGTTAACTCAATGTACATATACCCCCCATTGTTTTACAGAACTATTTGCTAGGTTAACATTATAGACATCGATTGTGAGTCAACAAGTTTTTCATTCCATTTTCGCAATAGGGAAGCATTATCACGAAACAGTTATTTTATTTGCAAGATATGTCTAACTGCCTATGCAACATAGTCATAATAAAAAAGAAAAACAAAATCACTGTATAAGAATATACAGAAAAATCACCCAAACAGTGCTAACACAGTGTGTATGGTAAGGGCTAAGACTTGGCATATTATAGCGGGAGCAGCATGCTATGTACATTGAAAATCAGTTCTATGTATACAGGAGCATTATGAGTGAACCCCAACAATATTTTGTACAGCGGGGGAGAGTTGTGGATGGCACAGAGGGCCCCACTAATTCTAAATTCTAAATGCTGAGTTATTCCGTTCCATTCATGGCGGTCGTTGGTGATTTGGCTTCCACTCATAATACGCACACATTAGAGGTGGCTGCCGGTGAACTCCGCAACGTGACGACCGTTGGAGTTTTTGCCAAAATCGGCGCTTCAAACTGAGCGTGGAGTTGCAAAACTCTGTAAACTCTGCCGGCAGAGTGGAGTTCACCACCACCTCTAGCATAGCATCCACAAGTCCAGAAGTGTAATGAAGTTGGTGTCTGAGGTCCAGTGTTTATACCCAGTTGCACCTTAAAAGGGGGAGACGCTTCTAAAGACATGCATTTGAAGTGCACAGGTGCCCTGCCCTCCCTACTCTGGCTCCGTACTAACTAGAGGGGTTATGCAGCCCTTTGTGTGAACGTAGGACACAGCCTATTTAAGTGTAAGTAGGGCTGTGGCCAGCTCCTCCCTCCCATTCTTCCAGTGATGGCCTTTCTTGGCACACCTAAGATGTATATTGTCCTTGGCTGTCTAGGAAGAATACAAAAAGCCCAACTGCCAACTACACTCATGTGAGCCAGAGACAGGCTGCAGGCACCAAATGGCTAAGACATGAAAATGCCAACTTTCTAAAAGTGGCATTTTCAAAATTGTAATTTAAAATCCAACTTCACCATAAGTTTAGATTGTTCATTAAAATTCCAAAGGCACCAAACATGAATTGGTAACCTGTCCCTATTAGAAATCCTCCCAGAAAGTTGAGATATATTAACAAACTTTTGGCAACGATCCCCATAATTCAGCACGCAAGAGTGGGTGGAAGGTCTTTCACTTATCTGGGCTCAGTTGCATGGAATCAGCTACCTCTTGAGTTGCGCGCAGTGAGTGATGTTGCAGTGTTCAAGAAAAAGCCTAAAACGTGGCTTTTTGTGCAGGACTAACTTCTGTTATTTACCTTCCAACCTGTGCTTTTCATGCCGGGACATTCCATGGTATAGCTGTGCTTGCTATAAATTGCTTTCATCATCATCATCATCATTATCATGAGTGGTGAAGCTGCTTGGGGGATAAGTCGCTCAGCAGAGAAGATGCCTCTGTTTAGCTGGCAAGCACCTTAGACCCATTTTTAAGGGTCCAAGACTGGGGTGGCACGACTTGGCAGGTTAGACTCACAGATTGCAGAGTCCAGGTGCAGGGATTGAAACCCTGTTATGTCCCTGAGGCTTCAGAACGGGAGGCCAACCAGCTAACCCTTCGAGTCACTCTGGGTTCTTGGGTCAAGTCATGCAGGTCCAGGCCTTCTCACCCACCCAGGCAAGAGGGCAGCATAGAGAAGATCAGCACAGCAAAGCAGGGGTCCAGCAGAGTGACAGCATTTTAGCAGCACAGCAGTCCTTCTTCCTGGCGAGTATCCACAGGTCCAGAAGTGTACTGAAATGGTGATGTCTGATGTCCAGTACTTATACCCAGTGGTGCCTTTGAAGTGGGGGGGACTTCAAAGACATGCCTTTGAAGTGCACGGAGGTCCTCCCTTCCTGCCCTGGCTCCAGACTCACTACAGGATGGTATGCAGCTCTTTGTGTAGGGACAGGACACAGACTATTGAGGTGTAAATGAGGCTTTGCCCTCTCCTCCATCCTATCCTGCCAGGACGGCCCATCAAGTCACACCTAAGCTCCCATTGTGTGTGGCTGTCTAGGAGGAATATACAAAGCCCAACTGACAACTACACCCAGTCATGTTATCAGAGAAAAGCTACAGGCACCAAATAGCTCAAGCACGAAAATGTCAACTTTCTAAAAGCAGCATTTTCAGAATTGTCATTTAAATTCTGACTTCACCATACATTAGGATTTTAAATTAGGATTCCAGAGACACCATTAGTGATTCAGTTATAGCTTCCCATTTGGAAACTACACTCATAAAATGTAATAAGGTAATCCCAATGTTATCCGATGGGAGATATAAGCCTTGCTGTAGCAAATTTTTACTACCAGGCCATGCAAAACTTAAAGTACATGTCCTGCCTTCTAAATACATTGCACCCTGCCCACTGGGTTTTGTCCAGGTTCTACCTTAGGTGTGACAAATGTATCCAAAGGGAAGGTTTTGGCCTGGCAAAAGGTTTATTTTGCCAGGTCGACATGGCAGTGAAACTGTACACACAGGCTCTGCAATAGCCTGAGACAAGGTTAAAGCGCTATCTAAGTGGGTGGCACAATCAGTGCTGCCAGCTCACTAGTAGCATTTAACTTACAGGCTCTAGGTAAGGCAGCACTGCTTTATTAGGGATTTTTAAGTAAATTAAATATGCCAATTTGGGATGAACAAGTATTACCATGTTTGGGGGAGAGAGCACAAGCACTTTAGCACTGGTTAGCAATGGTAAAGTGAGCAGATTTCTAATACTAGCAAAAACAAGTTCAGAAAAAGTGGAAGAGGAAGACAAAAAGTTGGGTGAAAGACCACCATAAGGCTGTCAGGTCTAACACGTGTCCCTCACCCCAGCTGAAAGTGGGTAGTGCTACCCAACCCTTTGGTAGTTCTCTTCACTAAGGCATAAGAGCCTGGAGAGGCCATCAGCATTAGCGTGGTCTGACACCAGATGGTGCTCCACCATAAAGTCTATTCCTTGTAGGGAAATGGACCACCTCAACAGTTTGGGATTTTCACCCCTCATCTACATGAGTCATCTTAGGGGACAATGGTTTGTCTGAACCAGGAAGTGAGTCCCAAACAGGTATAGTCTCAACTTCTTCAGTGCCCAGACCACATCTAATGCTTCTCTTTCTAAAGCACTCCACCTTTGTTCCGGTGGAAGTAACCACTTGCAAATGAAGGCTACCGGTTGGTCCAGACCCTCTATAGTCAACTGTGCAAAGACCGCCTCTATGCCATGCACTGAAGTGTCTGTCTGCACCATGAATTCTTTACAGAAGTCAGGAGCCTTGAGTACAGGTGCTGTACACATGGCCCCCTTGAGGGTATCAAAGACTTCGGACCAGATGTCACGATCCGTATGTTCCCCTGGAGCAGTACCCTCAATATGCCCATCTTCCAGCAGCTCCAATTCTGCACGAATAAATCGACAGACATGGGGAGGGGTTTTAGGGAGGGTACTGCGGGGATGGAGATCTGGAACGAGATGATCCAAATGATTAGCAGGGAATGTAGTCTCTCATAATAGGTCATAAACAACAATTACCTAATTATCAAAAAGATGCATCATAACAGTATTGCATTTACCCTGCATCATCAATGTATCACAAACTTTCAGCCCATTACCTTCTCACAAGACATAGGTGCAATATCTACTAGTCCTGATCAGTTTTTACATAGGACATAAGAATGTTCCAGAAGATACAGCTCTTGATACAAATGCTTTAAACCTAGTCACAGGTATTACATTTGCAGTGCCATATATGCCACTTGGGTCTCAGTAATGGTATATGAAACCATGTACTGCACAATATTCATAGCAGTTCTTTAATCAGCAAGGATGTATTCCCAAAAGCATAGCATACAGCAGAAGCACATTATTAACTTCTGCTTTGACCTTATGATACTGCTTAATAGGCCTCTGCAGTTCAACAGTTAAATGACACCCTTTGTGTGAGATGCGCAATCACCAGGACGCTGGGTGCTAATCAGTCTTTCATAGTCTTTAAACATTAGCGTATAAGTGCTTGTAATAAGGATGAATCTCCTACCTGTCAGCCGCTCAGCAACAGGCCTACCGGTGCTGGAGATATCGTGCACCTGAACACGCTGACTGGAAGCCGACAATGATTTATGCGCCATGCCCTCCTTTCAGCTGACAGGTGCACGCAAAGCAGGAACAGTTCAAACAGAAGCATTTCTTCTGTAACGGCCGCTGCATCTGCCATAATCAGGGACTCCGGCACTCAATACGATGCGATCAAGAACTCAGGAAACTCTGGTGCCAGAACCACAATAATAAGCATTGATGGCCATAGCTGCCATGGTTTCAGATTGCTATGTGTGACATTTTCATAAATTCAGTGTAATTAAGAGTGACATTTCAATGTCTGTGAGTGACACTCTCGAGCACGTTTACCTAGACTGAATAAATTCTACAAATAACCAAGTGTGAACTGCATACATTCCCGGTGTGGAGCACATTTACAACCTGTCTGTGCATTAGCTTGTCCTGTGCACAACATGCAAATAGCCTATCGTTTAGGGTTTTGTGCCTCTGTCTCGTGCCTGCACCCAGCAATGCTACAAAGTGTGCTGATGTCCTATTCATCAAACAGTGGCCATCCTTGCTTACTGGCCCTTCACTATGCGAATGACCCATGACTCTACCTGAAAGTATTCATGTAACAATATCAATTTAAGAAAAGATTGTTTTACCATCATCCAGGTATGCATGTCAAGTGCCTGCTGATGAGATCCTGGACACCTTCAGAGGCATTAGATTGTTCTCCTACAACCCTCTTTACTACTTCTAGCCTTGCGCTTTTGGGGCTCCATTGTAGACAGCAACTCTGGTCTTCGGCTGTCTGCAAGCAAGCTAAGGCCGCGAGCCACCGCAGGATGCGGCAATTCGTGTTTGCCACCCGGCCTGCATCCAATGATAGTCGTCCAGACCACTGTCCCAGGCAGGGCCGTCCAGTGACAGACTGTCCTGGCGGCCGCTGCGTCACTGACTCCTCTCCGTCTCCTGCTGCAATATTAAATTCGGCCCGGGAGTAATAACAGTTGACACAGACAGCAGGTGGCGGCCTGGTGCAAGCTGCAGCAGGCAGCGTTGCGAGCGCCTCGGCCGGTGCTATGATTAATTGCGGCGCTGCCCTCAAACCAGCAAGCTGCCATCTCCTAACTCCCAAAATAAACTCCCCGGTCCTCCAGTAGCAGGATGTGACGTCCCCCAGCGATGACGTCAGGCTGATGGTTAGAGCCGCACCGGGGAGATTGGAAGCACAATCATGATATATTGTAGCAGTTGAGTAAGGCTGCCAGCAGCCTCAGCTCAGCTGTGAGCCCCAAGTCTGCGGGAGCAGCGCGGGCATGCCATCAGTGGTGCGCTGCCACAGAATCAGTTTTAGGCAGTTCTTTCAGTGCCAGCTGCCACACAGCATATGAGTGACAATGCATTTCAGTGTGGTGATGCGGACCACTACAATGAAATGCGTTAGTCTAACGCCTGATGCGTGGCACTTGGCAGGACTGGATGGCTGGGTGTAGCAGCTTATAGGCTGTTTCAGGAAAACTTGGCAGCCGAGACTTCCGAGGATGTCTCGTGAGGAGTCACACTCTATGGAGGGCAACTAAAAAAGGACTAATAAGCATGTAATGGCAAAACGATGTGGATAGCTACCAGTATTGTATGTTGTTAATGCACTATCACAGTGTCCCAATGCACTTCTGTAGCTTATGCCAAATCTTCCCTTATATGTATCAGCAGACATCTGTATCTGTAGGCTCACTTACCAGTTCAGAGCCACACACATGTCATTGTGGATTGTTAAGCAGAGATGTGTACCATATGAACATGCTAGAAACAAGTGCAGCAATACTGTCACTAGACAATATTCTTAGTGCTGCGCTGAAATGGCAGGATGGCGGATGGACCATGACACCAGATCACCAATCTGGCCTGCTTCTTTGAAGTCAGGTCTGTTAAGGAAATAAACAATGGTGGCATATCCTTTAACAAACCTCCTGAAGGCCCTCACCTCAGTCTGAGTTGTAGGTGGTTGCCTGGTCATGAAAGTCTCAATCTTAGCCTGGAGGGGCTGCACCTTGCCCCCATCCTTTAGGTGGTTCAGATAAACCACAAAACCCTGCCCTATATAGCACTCAATGGCCGTCATAGTCAGGAGGTGGTGCAGGTGTTCCTCCCAGCTAGAGCTGTAGACAGTGAGATCGTCCAGATAAGTGGCACAGAAGGCCTCCTTCCAACTAGGGACCTGTTAAAGAACCTCTGGAAGGTGGCAGGGGCATTCTTCAAGCCAAAGGGCATCACCCGAAACTGGAAGTGGCCTTCTGGGGTTGAGAATGTTGACCTCTCTTTGGCCCCCTCAGTCAGAGTGGTCTGTCAGTACCGTGATGTCAAAGTACTGAGGAACTTGGCAGCGCCCAGTGTGTCGATGAGCTCATCAGCTTGGGAGATGGGATGGGCATCAGTTTTTGTGGCAGAACTGAGACCTCGGTAGTCCACATAGAACCTAAGTTCTGAAGTGGTGCCCAGTGGGAAAGACCTCGGTACCAGCACCATAAGGCTGGACCAGAAACTGCTGGAGGGGTCAATCACCCCTAAAACCAGCATCTTAGAGACTTCCTTCTTGCCACTGGCCCTCACCTTATCTGACAACCTGTAAATTTTGTTTTTCACAGATGGACTGTCTCCAGTATCTATGTCATGGAAGCACAGGTGTGTGAGTCCAGGGGTGAGGGAGACAGAGAGGCAAACTGCCTTAATAATGGGTAACAGTCACTCTGTTGCTCAGGGGTCAGGTTGGTGAGTGGTTGACATCTTTCACTGACCGATCGTGTCCTGGGACGACAGGAGGTCAGGAAGAGACTTTTTCTCCTCTTCCACTTCTTCATCTGTCACCAGGAGCACGCTAACTTCAGACCTTTCAAAGTGGGATTTGAGGAGTTTTATGTGGAGCACCCTTAGAGGGCTCCTAGAGATCTGGAGATCCACCAGGTAGGTAGACTCCCCATTTCGCTTTTTCACCCTGTATAGAACCGTCCCGGAGAGCTCTATAAACTACAGGCTCCATGACCCACACTTTCTTGCCAGGTTGAAACTTCACCATGGTGGTCTTGTGGTCGTACCAGAGCTTCATAACCTCTTGGCTGGCCTCTCGGTTGCTTTTTGCCTTTTCCAGATGTGATGCATCTGGTTGCAGAGGGCCTGCATGTATCTGACCACATTCTGGGGACGTTTCCTCTCTGGCAAGGCTCAGAGGTCCCCTACCAGAATGACCATATAGGAGTTCAAAGGGGCAAAACCCTTCTCCTTTCTGTGACACCTCCCTGTAGGCAAAGAGAAGGCATGGCTGGAGGATGTCCCACTTCCACCTTAAGGGCTCTGACAGACTCATGATCATGCCTTGAGCCTTTCAACAAACCCATTAGTTTGGGGGTGTTAAGGGGTGGAGATTGTGTAGGTTACTTCACACTCCTTCTACATGGAGTTGGCACCACGGTCAGACACCACCTCCTTAGGGAACCCCACTTGGGCAAAGATCTGCATCAGCGTTCTAGCCACCATGGGCACAGTCACAGTCCTCATAGGTATAGCTTCCGGGTACCAGGTGGAATGGTCCACCAAGACCAGGATCAAACTGTAGACAAGTACTGTCTTAGGGTCCAAATGCCCAACAATGTCGATGTCCACCCATTTAAAGGGAGCACCAATGACAGGGAATGGCTGCAGGTGAGTCTTGCACTTCCCTCCTGACTTGCTACTGACCTGGTAAGTAGAAAATTACCTGCAGAAAGCATCTGAGATCGTCCTTATTCAGGGCCAATAAAAGTGAGTGACAAGCCTTTCAAAGGTCTTGTCCTGCCCTAGATAACCTACCAGGGGTACATCATGAGCCAGCTCTAGTAAAAAGGCCCTGTATCACTGGAGGGCTACCAACACACGTGTTTCAACCTTAGGCTCACTATACAGAAGACCTTTCTCCCAGCAAATCAGGAGAACACCAGAGGTGTCACCAGCTGCCTAGTATTCGGCCGGCCATCATAGGCCCTCAAGAGTAGGGCACTCCGACTGTGCCTTGCAGAACTCCTCCCTGGTAGGACCCCCTTCCTGCTGCCAGTTGGATAGCTCAGGTAGGTTTCCCTGGACTGCAATGCGCTCCCCTGTAGGTCCCGGGGCATCCTTCTCAGGTTCATCCACCTCCTGGAGTTTCAGGAATGGGTTTCCCGCACCCCTTGTCCTTCCTCTTTTTTGCAGGCAATTTGGCCATTCTTCCAGACTGCAGATTCTCCTGACTAGCCTCTTGGGCGGATAATCAAGGGAGTGACGAAGAGCGATTCTTTAGAGAGGTTCCAGTTCCCATGCTTCTCCGAGATCAGTAAATTTCACACAGGGGTGCGGTTCTTCAGTCATAAGGGAGAGGAGGACCCTGACAGGGAGATCAACTGATCCGTTCAGAGGGATCCCAGGAGGGGGGATCTGAGTGATCAGATCAAAATGCTCTCACACAGCATTCATATGCTTCATCATAGGACGATCCTCATCTGGCCGGCACTGCAATGTCCGAAGGGCCCATCAATGGGAGCTCTTTGGCAGAGATCTTTTGATCTTAAAGTCAAATGATGAGTGCAAAGTGAGGGGTTCTGGGCGTAGGGTGGTGAGATAGTGATTAAAAGAGTATAAGGGAACCCCAAAGGAGTTTTAATAGCGTGGTGGTTCGCTTGACACAGTAAAAACAAGAGAACTATTGTGGGTAATAATGTACTGTGATAGCTGAAGTGCGTGTAGAGTGAGGTCATCATGTTTCATGCCTTGATGCCTGGAGGGTCAGTCGCATTTCATCAGTACCAGATAAGTACCCACCCCACTGAAGAATGGGGCCCATGAAATAGTGTAGGGCATCCACTCAAATAGGTTAATACTGCACCTGCTAAGGTGCAGGAGGTGGGATCCAACCTGTAAGAGACAAATTATGTAAACAGCCATAAAGAACCTGCTGCCAAAGCAATTATATTTCACTTGGCTAGCAACATTACATTTAATGTACAAAGGCTGCGTCTTGCTGCCCATCGGTGCTGCCTGGACCTGAGGAAGACAAATTGCACTCGACAATTGAGTAAAAATTACCTTGTCAAATATTATCATGACACTTATACACATTAGAAATGTAATCATCTGCTCATGGAAAGGAGCGTTATGTCGTTGTCTGGTGTACTCAATCAATTATTGCATTCATTAATAATCAAGTCCACAGGCAAGCTTCCTTTGTCAAAAAAGTTCTGTATTTTATTTGCAAACATATATATTTTTTGAAAAACTCAATCCAAGAACTTGTATGACATCAATTAAATCAGCCTACGCGTTTCGTCCACACTTGGACGTCATCAGGGCTCAATATTTGTGTTATGTCAATTCTTTCCACAAAGATATTCATCAGTTTTCCTGCTCCTCCCATTCGTTAGCGCCGCAGCCGGTCCGATAAATCCCGCTGTGACACAGCGGGATTTATCAGTATCAGACCGGCTGCGGCGCTAACGAGCAAAATGGCTAAACACGATTAAAGAGAAATAATCCGCCACGAATGAGTGTGGACTGAAGAATCTCCCTTGGGGTCAAGGAGTGACTCCCCTGCTTGGCAGGCACCAATGAAGCAATTGTCCAGTCTGCATCACTGAAGTTCCCGCCGGACGCCGAAGTCTTTGCATCACCAGAGGTGGATTTCCAGACTTCCCCGAGGCTGCCCTGAGTCCCCAGCAAAGCTGAGGCCCATAGCTGTCGTGGGTAACGTGGAACCGTGACCCCTGGACACCGATCGCATTTGCAAGTGCATCCTCTTTTGGGTCTCCCCCGAAGTTGTGCTTTGGGCTCCGAGTAGCCCCACCCTCCAGCACCGACTGCACTGAAGATCACTGGCCTCCACTCCACGCGTGTCCCGTGAGCCAGCTCTAAGTGTGTTCACTCGAGGCTCCTTCGCGGTCACTAGTCCATTGGCTAGTAGGCCCTCCCGAAGGCAAATCTTCTTCTGCTTGGGCTCCCTGATTGCTCCAGGCATGCCCTGACTTACCCTCACTGGGTGAGTCCCACAGACCTTGCTGGTCTGCACCATCGTCCTTCTTCCATTTCCACAAGACTTGCTGTTGCCAAGGCTTGTTGGGTTCAATCCGGTCGGCAACACCCCTGCAATCGACAGACGTCGTGGGACAGCTCGAATCCAGCTCCTGGTCATCGTCGATGCCTCCTGGACCTCGTGGCTGAAGAGTCAAGATGACCGTCAACCTACCTGAAGCACTCAACATTGGTGGGCAGCTGCTCATCGCCTTCCTGGTCACTGGCTAGTGACCCAGACTCTGTCCCCTCTGCTTTCAGATTCTTCAGATCTTCGATCCACCTTTGGATCCACCCGAACACTTTCGACTTGGCCGCCAGCAGCACTTTGCAGCAGATCGCCATTGAAAACGACGACGAAACCAGACCCCGAAAGACACCTATGCACCCGGCTTCCCTGGGTGAGGTAACTCGAGTACTCCGGTGCTCCCGTGGGTATAGACTCTAGAACAACCCAGTTCTAAAGGGGTTTGCTCCAAGTCCTCCTTTAAGTGTCCCTTTTCTTTAAAATTCCAAACGCGACTTTCCCCATAGAAGTCAACGGCGATTCGCGGCTGTGTTCTTACACTACACGCGTCCCCCGTGGGTCCCCTGTGTCACTACCTTGGGTGGTTCCTTGTGGTCCAAGCACTTCTACAGGCTCTAGGCCCTGTGTCTAGCTCAGTCGTGGTTCTTATACCACTTTATTGGTATATGGTTTGGTACGCCCCTAGGGCTCAAACGTGTATTTGTGCTATTACTGTAGATAACTAACTTATAACTTATGTACTTCGAACTCTAGCCTCATAAAGAGACTAGAGGGGTGTGTTTAGCAATAAATACATATATTTTGAATATATACCTGGTGTGGTCCTCTTTCATTTGTCACTCAAGAGATTATAGACTGGTAAAACAAGCTGCTTTACATTCCTTCAAGACTTAGCCTGAAGGCTGCTCTCCATAGCTACCACTAGGATAGCTTTCAATAAAGGTTGTCTTTAACCTATCTCCAATAAGAGGTTGTTTGGACTGGTGCAAGGTGCCCACTATAATTAGTGGACAGCATATGCCAGGCCAACTTCTCACATTGGTGTGCAGCGTGTGGGATTCCAGCTTGCTATTGTTTTACCAGATAATCTCAATTGAATTGATCAACTGAAAACCACTAAGGGTACCTAAGGTACATATAAATCAAGCTTAGTATACAGTAAGTTCTACTGAACTTAGAGTTGTGTGTTAAGGGATAGCACACCCTTTCTACAACTCAAGAGAGTTTAGTAGGCCACACTAGAGTAGGTAGTGCATACACCACACCTCACTAGTAATGTCTTCAAAGCCAGGACCCAGTGAGTCCTTGCCAGAAGCCAGTGGGCTTCTTCCCTCCAAGTATGATAAACTCCCATTCTTGGAATTGAGAGCATTATGCAATACTAGGAAGCTGAAGGCAGGCAAAAGTGCCAGCACCCAACACCTCAGAGAGGTGCTACTAGCTGATGATCTCAGCAGGCCCTAGGGTCTGAAGGGGTAGGCAGAGAGGGTGGGGCAGAAAATGAGGAAGGGGTCAGGGGGAAGAAACCCAGCCCCCCTCTGAAACTGGCCAGGAAGGTGACAATGACCTTGACCTGGAAAACCCAGCTATTCCTGTGGATGAAGGGGAGGATCAGGATGACCTCACCTTTGTCCCCCAGGAAGAGTTGAGAGTGTGCCAAGAAGGGATAGATCTCCTTCTCAGGAGTCTAACCACTCTGACACCTCAATAGGGACCTCTGTCTCTTCTCATAGGAGAGAATCCTCTCATGACAGGAGAAAGAGACTGATTCAGTATGAGCAAGCCCAGCTTGAGCTCAGAAAACAGCAGTTGGCTATAGACAGGGAGTCCCTAGATCTCTACAAAGAGAGAAAAAAGATGGGACTAGAGTCCCATGGTGGCAGCAATTTCCCCAGATATAGGGAAATGTCTTATGACCATAGAAACCTGAGCAAGATTGTCCCTCCCTACCAGAGTGGGGATGACATCCACAAATGGATAACTGCACTGGAGAGGGCCTGTAAAGTACAGAGGGTCCCTCAGGAGCAGAGGGCAGCAATCTTGTGGCTCTCCTTTGCAGACAAAGGTAGAGACAAGCTCCTCACTGTAAGAGAAGAGGATGCTGACAATTACAAAGTCTTGAAGAGTGCTCTGATTGATGGGTTTGGCCTAACAACTGAACAATACAGGTTAAAGTTCAGAGATACCCAAAAAGCACAGACTCAAGACTGGGTAGACTATGTGGATTGTTCTGCTAAGGCTCTGGAAGGCTGGTTGATGGGCAGTAAGGTGTGTGACTTCACAGGATTATACAATCTTATCATGAGGGAGCAGATTCTTAATAACTGTCAAAATCAGCTGTTGCATCAGTACCTGGTGGACTCTGATCTGACCTCTCCCCAAGAAATGGGAAAGAAGGCAGACAAATGGGTTAGAACCAGGGTGAGGCAGAAGGTACAGAACCAAGGTGGTGACCCAAAGAAGCAAGATTCTAAGAACTCTGATAAGGGTGGGGAGAAGGGTAAAGACCAGAAGTCTTCACAAGGCCCCCAAAAATCTTCTTCAGGTGGGGATTCACAGTCTAAACAAAGGGAAAGGCCAAAAGAAACCATGGTGCAAGGTCTGTAAGCAAAAGACCCACTGGACCAGTGATTGCACCAAGTCCAAAGACTCTATTCCAGCCCCCACCAATGCCCCTAAGGCACCTGTTCCCCCTAGTACAGTTACAGTTGGTGGTGGGACTACACAAGCCAAGGGTTTAGTAGGGTTGACCCTGGGTAAGGAGATGAGCTCTGACCTAGTCAGAGAACTCACTCAGGCTGTCCTAGTCTGTGATGGAGGCATGGATGTGACCTCCTCTGTGAGTCCCAGTATCCTGGGCAAGTACAGGCAACAGCCCTTAATCAATGGAAAAGAGGCTTTGGCATTTAGGGACACAGGGGCAAGTGTCACCATGGTGACACAAGACCTTGTGGATCCTGGGCAGATTATACTTGGTGAAATGTACCAAGTGACCAATGCTAGCAATGTCAGAACAACCATACTCTGGCAGTTGTTAACTTCTCCTGGGGAGGGGTAACTGGCATTAAGAAGGTTGTGGTAAGTGCAGACCTACCAGTTGAATGCTTGCTTGGCAATGATCTAGAAACTTCAGCTTGGGCAGAAGTGGAGCTCAGGACCCATGCAGAAATGCTGGGCATCCCTGCAGATGTGTTTGCTGTGACCAGGTCCCAAGCCAAAATGTCTAACACTGAACAGGCCTTGGATTCTGCAATGATGGACCAAGTGCCCTCCAAGTAGAGGAGTAGTAGGGTAAAGGCAGTGCCTTCCCCCTTGGCTCAGAAGGAAGATCAGTCTCTTGAGGGGGATGATCTAAGTCCTGAGGAAGGAACTGTCCCAGAGGAGCTTGTACCTGACCATGTTGAGTTCTTGGGGACAGGGGGCCCTTCCAGGGCAGATCTGAGCCAGGAGCAGCAGAGCTGCCCCTCTCTTGAACCCCTCAGACAGCAAGCTGCTGCTGAGGCTGTTGGGAAAGCTAGTGGTCCCCATACAGTGTATTGGGATGATGGACTCTTGTACTCAGAGTGTAGAGACCCCAAGCCTGGTGCCACCAGGAGGTTGGTTATACCTCTGAAGTTCAGGGGCTTCCTATTGACCCTAGCCCATGACATTCCCTTAGCAGGTCACCTGGGCCAGAACAAGACTTGGGACAGAATTGTCCCTCACTTTCACTGGCCCCACATGTCTGAAGACACCAAGGAGTTTTGTCGCTCCTGTGTAACCTGCCAGGCCAGTGGCAAGGCAGGTGGCACTACAAAGGCCCCCTTATACCACTACCTGTGGTGGGGGTTCCCTTTGAGAGGGTGGGGATTGACATTGTTGGTCCCATGGATCCCCAAACAGCATCTGGGCACAGGTTTATCCTGGTGGTAGTGGATCATGCCACCAGGTACCCAGAGGCTATTCCCCTTAGGACCACTACAGCACCTGTGGTGGCAAGAGCCCTCCTGGGAATTTTCTCAAGAGTGGGCTTCCCTAAGGAGGTTGTATCAGACAGGGGTGCTAACTTTATGTCTGGATACTTGAAAGCAATGTGGAAGGAGTGTGGAGTGACTTACAAGTTCACCACACCCTATCACCCACAATACAATGGTTTAGTTGAGAGATTCAACAAAACCTTGAAGGGCATGATTAAAGGGCTCCCAGAGAAGCTTAGGCGAAGATGGGACATACTCTTGCCCTGCCTTTTATTTGCATACAGGGAGGTGCCTCAAAGGGGGTTGGCTACAGCCCTTTTGAACTTTTGTTTGGTCACCCTGTCAGGGGTCCATTGTGCTTGGTGAAAGAAGGATGGGAGTTACCTCTCAAGCCCCCAAAGCAAGACATAGTGGACTATGTACTTGGTCTCCGCTCCAGGATGGCTGAGTACATGAAAAAGGCAACTAAAAACCTTGAGGCTAGCCAGGAACTTCAAAAGCCTGGCATGACCAAAAGGCTGTACTGACTGTTTAGCAGCCAGGACAGAAGGTGTGGGTGTTGGAGCCAGTGGCCCCAGCAGCTCTCCAAGACAAATGGAGTGGACCCCATACCATTGTTGAACAGAAGGGTGAGGTTACCTACTTAGTAGACCTAGGAACACCCAGGAGTCCCCACAGGGTTCTCCATGTCAACAGATTAAAACCATATGTGGACAGGGCAGACATGGGCTTGCTCATGGCTACTGATGAGGGACAGGAGGAAGAGAGTGACCCACTCCCTGACCTGCTCTCACAGAACCCTGATGATGGGTCAGTGGATGGTGTAGCCTTAGCAGGCAGCCTCACTGCTCAGCAGCAAACTGATTGCAGACAGGTGCTCAATCAGTTCAGACACATATTCTCACTGACAACCAGTCAGACCACCTAGTGCACTCATGAAGTGGACACTGGGGACAGTCTGCCTATTAAAAATAAGATTTATAGGCAACCTGACCATGTCAGGGACTGTATCAGGACAGAAGTCCAGAAGATGTTGGATTTGGGAGTTATTGAACCCTCAGATAGCCCTTGGGCTAGTCCAGTGGTCCTTGTGCCAAAACCTCACACCAATGGTGGGAAAAGAGAGATGAGGTTTTGTGTGGACTACAGGGGTCTCAATGCAGTCACTAGGACTGATGCCCATCCAATACCTAGGGCAGATGAGCTAATAGACACTTTGGCCTCAGCCAAGTATCTAAGCACATTTGACCTGACAGCTGGCTACTGGCAGATCAGACTAGCTGATGATGCAAAGCCGAAGACAGCATTCTCAACCCCTAGTGGGCATTATCAATTTGTGGTGATGCCCTTTGGTCTGAAGAATGCACCTGCCACTTTTCAGAGGTTGGTGAATACAGTCCTTACAGGTCTGGAAGCCTATAGTGCAGCATATCTAGATGATATTGCTGTCTTTAGCTCCACCTGGGAGGATCACCTGGTCCACCTCAGAAATGTTTTGCAGGCCCTGCAGAAAGCAGGCCTGACTATCAAGGCCACCAAGTGCCAGATAGGGCAGAGTCAGGTTGTGTACCTGGGCCACCTTGTGGGTGGAGGCCAGATTCAACCACTGCAGAGCAAGATCCAGACCAACATGGACTGGACTGCTCCAACTACCCAGACTCAGGTGAGAGCCTTTTTAGGCCTGACTGGGTACTATAGGAGATTTGTCAAGGGGTATGGATCAATAGTGACACCCCTGAATGACTTAACTTCCAAGAAAATGCCCAAAAAGGTTCAGTGGACAGTTAGCTGTCAAAAGGCATTTGATGACCTGAAGCAGGCCATGTGCACTGCTCCCATTCTACAGAGTCCTGATTACTCCAAGAAGTTCATTGTCCAAACAGATGCATCTGAATTGGGGGTAGGGGCTGTACTGTCACAATTGAATGATGAAGGTCAGGATCAGGCAGTAGCTTTTATTAGCAGAAGGCTGACCCCTAGAGAGAAACGTTGGTCAGCCATTGAGAGGGAGGCCTTTGCTGTGGTCTGGGCTCTGAAGAAGTTGAGGCCATACTTGTTTGGTACTCACTTCCTTGTTCAAACAGACCATAAGCCCCTCTTATGGCTAAAACAAATGAAGGGTGAAAACCCCAAACTGCTTAGGTGGTCCATTTCCCTACAGGGGATGGACTTCACAGTGGAACATAGACCTGGGAGTAACCATGCCAATGCAGATGGACTCTCTAGGTACTTCCACTTAGAACATGAAGACTTAACTGGGGCAAGGTTAGTTTAATGTCCCTACGTTTGGGGGGGGGGTTGTGTAGGAGAGTAGGATCTGCTTCACATGGGTACCCCCACTTTTTGCTGATGTTTCACTGTTTTTCGACTTTAGTCTGGCTGGGGCCCTGCTAATCAGAACCCCAGCCTAGCTGCTTCCTCTCTAAAATGGTTTCCATGTGCCTTAGGCACATCTCTGATTGGAATCTGGAGTGCCCTTATAAGTCCCTAGTATATGGTATACTATGTACCCGGGGCATAGGTACCTCAGAGGCCTACCAGGGGCTGCAGCATGTATTGTGCCACCCCTGGAAGGCCATTCAAAATGTCACCACAGGTCTGCTACTGCAGCCTGGGTAAGGTGGTGCATGCACCCCTTACTGTGATATAGGCTACCTATATCACTACATACATACACACATTTAAACCTATAAGTCACTCCTATGGCAGGCCTTATCAATCCTGAAGGCAGAGTGCTTGGTTCCTATGTGAGAGGGTGCCCCTGCATGAGCAGAGCCCCTCTGCAGGGTTCGGAGACCCTTCTCTGATGCTGTTTGTAGTGCAGCCTGACCATATACTCTTAAGCGCATTATAACCTCGCGTTAAATGCTAACTTTGGGATGGCTGCACGGAAACATGTCGTGTTTGGTGTCAAACCTCTTGGAAAACTACCCCCCCGCCAGTTCTGGCGGCGGGGGTAGCATTCCACCCTTCTAGAGGGAGAGACATGTACGCACCGGCCTGCCTGGTAACTTCTTTCCAAGCCCTGGCATCACAAAATGGGTGCCGCTGCCACAGACACGAGTCTGGCCTCCTGCTGCTGACCGAAACTCCGGCAGGGGAGGCCTGGACAATAGGTTTCCTGTCCCAGGGAGGTGTAACCACCTTCCCAGACAGGATAGTGTGTATTGGGGCTGGGCGGGAGCACTCTCTGGTGCTTTGAAGTCCTGCACTGGGGGCACATTTGGTGTCCCAGTGCATACCCCAGTTCAAACCGGCTCAGGGGCTTCCAGCCCCTGCTCTGGCGCGAAACTGGACAAAGGGAAAGGGGTGTAACCACCCCTCTGCCCTGACCCTCCCATAGGTGGGTCCCCAGAGTATGTCCAACCCCCTAACTTGGTATAAGTATGGGACCCCAGTCCTTAGGACTTTAGATTTACCTGGACGAAACTCTGACACAGAATCCTGGACCTTCGACGCTCTACTTTAAGATTAGAGGACTGAAGAATCTCCCTTGGGGTCAAGGAGTGACTCCCCTGCTTGGCAGGCACCAATGAAGCAATTGTCCAGTCTGCATCACTGAAGCTCCCGCCGGACGCCGAAGTCTTTGCATCACCAGAGGTGGATTTCCAGACTTTCCCGAGGCTGCCCTGAGTCCCCAGCAAAGCTGAGGCCCGTAGCTGTCATGGGTAACGTGGAACCATGACCCCTGGACACCGATTGCATTTGCAAGTGCATCCTCTTCTGGGTCTCCCCCGAAGTTGTGCTTTGGGCTCCGAGTAGCCCCATCGTCCAGCACCGACTGCACTGAAGATCACTGGCCTCCACTCCACGAGTGTCCCATGAGCCAGCTCTAAGTGCGTCCACTCGAGGCTCCTTCACGGTCGCTAGTCCGTTGGCTAGTAGGCCCTCCCGAAGGCCAATCTTCTTCTGCTTGGGCCCCTGGTTGCTCCAGGCGTGCCCTGACTTACTCTCGCTGGGTGAGTCCCACAGACCTTGCTGATCTGCACCATCGTCCTTCTTCCATTTCCACGAGACTTGCCGTTGCCAAGGCTTGTTGGGTTCAATCCAGTCGCCGACACCCCTGCAATGGACAGACGTCATGGGACAGCTCGAATCCAGCTCCTGGTCATCGTCGACGCCTCCTGGACCTCGTGGCTGAAGAGTCAAGACGACCGTCAACCTACCTGAAGCACTCGACATCGGTGGGCAGCTGCTCATCGCCTTCCTGGTCACTGGCTAGTGACCCAGACTCTGTCCCCTCTGCTTTTAGGTTCTTCAGATCTTCGATCCACCTTTGGATCCACCCGAACACTTTCGACTTGGCCGCCATCAGCACTTTGCAGCAGATAGCCATTGAAAACGACGACGAAACCCGACCCCGAAAGACACCTATGCACCCGGCTTCCCTGGGTGAGGTAACTCGAGTACTCCGGTGCTCCCGTGGGTATAGACTCTAGAACAACCCAGTTCTAAAGGGGTTTGCTCCAAGTCCTCCTCTAAGTGTCCCTTTTCTTTAAAATTCCAACCGCGACTTTCCCCATAGAAGT
This sequence comes from Calotriton arnoldi, assembly GCA_963921515.1. Lineage (NCBI taxonomy): Eukaryota > Metazoa > Chordata > Amphibia > Caudata > Salamandridae > Calotriton > Calotriton arnoldi. Next base: position 786,177 of record CAWUFW010002773.1, read on the forward strand.
CAACGGCGATTCGCGGCTGTGTTCTTACACTGCACGCGTCCCCGTGGGTCCCCTGTGTCACTACCTTGGGTGGTTCCTTGTGGTCCAAGCACTTCTACAGGCTCTAGGCCCTGTGTCTAGCTCAGTCGTGGTTCTTATACCACTTTATTGGTATATGGTTTGGTACGCCCCTAGGGCTCAAACGTGTATTTGTGCTATTACTGTAGATAACTAACTTATAACTTATGTACTTCGAACTCTAGCCTCATAAAGAGACTAGAGGGGTGTGTTTAGCAATAAATACATATATTTTGAATATATACCTGGTGTGGTCCTCTTTCATTTGGTCACTCAAGAGATTATAGACTGGTAAAACAAGCTGCTTTACATTCCTTCAAGACTTAGCCTGAAGGCTGCTCTCCATAGCTACCACTAGGATAGCTTTCAATAAAGGTTGTCTTTAACCTATCTCCAATAAGGGGTTGTTTGGACTGGTGCAAGGTGCCCACTATAATTAGTGGACAGCATATGCCAGGCCAACTTCTCACAGTGGGCAGCACTTGTTCTGAAGCTGCAAGAATAATTGTTCCCAAAGAAGGAAAAAATCATAGAATTAAAACAAAATATAGTCTGCCATCTCTATTAAACCTAGATGGCAAATGTGACTCTAAAATGTTAACAAATAGGCTAACAAATGCTGTCCCTAAACTTATTTACCCAACACAAACAGGCTGTCTCAAGGTGAGATTGTTCGGTGACTCCTGTATGCCATATGATAGAGGACACCTCCAAATTAAATACCCCTACTGCAGCAGTAACGTTGTATTCTGAAAAGACGTTTGACATAGTCTCTTGAAAGTTCCTTCTGGACATCGGTAAAAGACTTGCTTAATTTTCAAATGTATCAAGATAGCTGGGGTTCTATATCTTAGCCTGAAGGCTGCAGTCAGAGTGAATAGTGTCATTTCTGATTACTTTCAAACATATAGGGGCAAAAACAGGGATGTCCTCTATCACTACTGCTTTTCATACTACATCTGCAACCTTTTCTATATAACAACAGTCAAAATGTCAATGTCAAAGGGAACCTTATACATAAGAACACCTTCTGGAGACAAACTTTGCTGTTGAACATCAAGCACTTGAGTTTGCTACATACCGACAATATTGTGGGAACAAGATCTAAAATTATCTAAAATAAGGAGAGGCGACACAAGTAATTGGTCCTCAAAATGTCTGTCATGTGGTAATAATAAATAACATTAATCAGTAAACATGATATTATGAACTATTGTTATTATAAAATCTTTTTATCAATTTTAAATCATGACATTATAAACATGGGGCACGTAAATGTATTTTAGCTTTACATAATGCAGAGTATATAATAATAGCACATTTACATTTTCAGTCCTTTCCACCTCTCCATGCTTTGATATGTTATTCAGAAGTTATCCCACTATGGACCCTAGATCTTTTGGTGCTTGTGATGGCAGTCACAAGCTTTGTGAATAGCTTTCTTAGTATTTGAGCACCTATCCATCCCTCTCAGCCACTCTTCAATGGGTGTCAGACCTCCGGTGTTTCATTATGTCTCTCATTGCTAATAGATGCCCCATGCCCACCAAGTCCTCTCCCCGCTAGACCTATCCAGCACCTACAACATTCTGAGCAGTGTTAGCTTGGGGAGGGGTCCCTTGTTGTTAACGTTTGGATGATGGTGTGCCAATTCATTTGGATGAAGGGACGATTGGAGACCATATGAAAGAAAATTGCGCACCTCATGGTGACATCTGTTGCAGGGGGCAATGGAGTCTTACCCATTTTCCAAAGTCAATCCAGATTGTCTTAAATTCAATGGAGTCCAATTTTGGACATGGTCAGAACGTGTCCCTTCCAGGAATAAACCCATGTTGACGTATGAACACTAGCGGAGTGATGACTTTCGCGAGTCTAGTGGCTAGGATTTTTGAGTAAACCTTACTATCTGTATTAATAAGTGAGATAGGGCGATAGGAGGAGGGGTTTAACTCAGGCTTATCTTTTTTCTTGAAGAGAACAATGGTTGTTCGCCTCCAGGATTCGGGTATAACACCCCTTTGTGCCTCCCGAAATACAGATAAAACATCCTGTCAGATTTCTTGAGAGAAAGCCCTATAAAATTCTAACGGGATAGCGTCAGGGCCAGCGGCCTTTCCATTGGCCAAAGATTTTATGGCCGTTTCCACCTCCTCCCATGTAATTGGTACTGACAGAGCCTCATTCTGTTCTGCTGTAATTTTAGTAGTATCAATGTCTTGCAGGAACCCCTCCGTCCAAGACTCACTAGACATCATAGTCCTTTCCTCCGTATATAGCTGAGTGTAAAATTTTTCAAACACCTCCATGACCCCCTCCTGTGTATCCTGAATCTGACCATACTGATCTTGGACTCTGAGAATTCTATTTGCTACATTTCTCTGCTGTAGCCGTCTAGCAAGAACTCTACCAGAGTTTTCCCTGAATTCATACATCATAGTACGATATTGCATATACTTTGCGGCCAAGTCTTCCCCAAAGTGTTTTAATAATTTGGATTTGATAACGGCCACCGCTTGTTGACTTTGATCAGTATCGTGACCATCCTTAATATCCTGCATTAGCTCCAACTCTGCTACCCGTAATTGCTCGATGCGCCCCTTAGTCTGCTCCTGAGCAGTCTTCCAGCGATAGGCAGCAAAGCTCTTAGTCTCGCCCCGAACTGCAGCCTTGAATGTATCCCACACTATACAATCTGAAGCGGTCTTTCTGTTAATGCTTAAAAATTCCGTTATCCATTTAGACATATGGTCCCGATAGGCTTGATCCAGCAATAATTTCCTTTCAAATGTCCATGGCCTTGGAACCCTATCCATATACCCCAGGGACATTCTACTATCAACTAATTATGGTCAGATAATATTCTTGGGGGAATTTCAATAGAGATTCCCTCTACCAGCTGGTCAGACATAGAAAAAATAGTCCAGACGGACCATTTTATTGTGGGGGCGGAATAATACGTGAAGCCATAATCATCTTTTTTATGCCTAAACCGGACGTCCATTAATCTGTGTTCACATACTAGAGTTCGAAGAGCCTTAAAAACTCTCGGTTTCCTCCCCAGATATTCTTGGTTACTTAAAAGATTAAAGTTGCCTGCCAAATGAATATTTAAATCCCCACAAACAATCAGTGGATGCGGCCACAATGCTAGCTCAACATTTAAGAATTTCATAACCTCTGGGTCATCTAAATTTGAGCCATAAATCGAACAGATAGAAATAGGCCTATTATTAATCATAATTTCGACCCGCTCTATCCTCTTTCACTTTTTTGCATGTTAGACTGGTCATCGCTCTGCTGTATTGGGCGCAGGCCACAGAGTCGCCCTTGGGGGTGATCCTGTTGGACGCCGAGAAGGCGTTCGACAGGGTCTCCTGGCGATTTTTGTGGGCAGTGCTTCGCTGGAAAGGGATCAGTATTGAATTTATTCAGGCACTACAGGCGTTGTATATCTCCCCAGACGCAACAATCCGTATTTCAGGTCAGGAAACAGGGACATTTAACATTAGCAGGGGCACTAGACAAGGGTGTCCGTGTTCGCCCTTGCTTTTTGCTCTGTACATTGACCCTTTTCTTAGCAAAATTGAAGGGAATCAAAATATTCTGCCGATTAGGGTCAATGACACAGACTATAAAACGCTAGCTTATGCCGACGATATCGTGGTCTTAACTAGGGATGTTGCTTTGGCCTTTGCGACCTTAAAGACTCTCGCAGAGCAATTTGGCTCAACATCAGGGTATAAATTGAATATCGAGAAGACGCAGATCCTACATTCAGCATTTCTGTGTCCTGCCGATGTCCCTGTTATTACTGAAGCAATGTATTTGGGGGTTAAAATCACTGCCTCAGTTGATAGTACCCCCGACCTGAACATTTTACCAGTGGTCGAATCTATAAATACTAAACTAGAAAGACTAGACCATCTGCATCTTTCGCTATACGGCCGTTGTAATATACTTAAAATGCTGGTTCTTCCAAAGTTTATGTATTTATTCAGAACCATCCCCTAGAGTTTTCTCAAGAATGCCTGGTTAGGGCTGAGAGGATATGCTCTAGATTTCTTTGGGGCTATCATCGATCGCGCAGGGCTGCCAAATGGATGTGTCTCCCTAGGGACCGGGGTGGCTGGGCGGTTCCCAATATTTTGCTGTACTACTGGTCATCCATGCTGCAACATTTTGGAGTACTTTTAGTAGGGGATAGGGCTGAGGTCCCGTTGGCTAACAGACCGACTATTTATGAAATAGGTCTGGGGGAGGCGGCAAAGGGCATTCTAGTTCGGATATTGGAACCGAGTTATTTTAAGAAAACGAGGTTTAAAGTAATCAGCGCTGCGTACTCGATTTGGCGGAAAATTCGGCGTAAATGGAAAATCCCGAATATCAATGCTTATACGCCGTTTTCGGCTGCTGGTATTTTGCCATCGATTTTTCAGGATCAGGTTATCTTTAGATGGCAGCGAGTGGGTTTGAAGGTTATTGGTGATTTGTGTCAGGAAGGGAAAATGGTATCCTTTTCTTTTTTAAGGGAGAAGTTTCAGCTAAATAACTACAACTTTTTTAAATATCTTCAGATCAGGAGTTTTTTGATAGACATCGAAGTGGGGCTACTTATGTGTTTGAAAAGATCTCTATAGTTGAATTGGGCCGAAGGAAAGTGAGAATAGGCATAATTTATCAATATCTTCTGTCTCGTTTCCCGGATGATATCGATGATCAGAATATCAAGTGGGAGAGAAAACGTGGTAAGAAGGGGGTCGATATTGGTTACATCTTAGAACTAGCAAGCCAGATCTTAATCTCTGGCAGCCTTCGGACTCAATGTTATATGGCGGTGTTTGATTTGTACTACACACCTGCGAAGATTGCTAAGTGGGGGGGGCGGAAGGGCGATAGATGTGGCAGGTGTGGGTTTCAAGCGGCTGATGCGATCTTTATGTTTTATCTATGCCCAAGCCTGGCGGAATTTTTTCATAAAATCGAGTATTTTATAAATACAGTTCTAAAAATCCCGGTCGTAATTTCCCCAGAGTTGGTCATAATGGGTTATGAGGATACCGGGATGGTCGGAAGACCCAGATACACTGCCGCCTTTTTGTTTATAGCAATGGCGATGGCTCGGTTGTGCATTACATCACAATGGATAGGCCCGGAAGCTCCTACTTTTTCTAATTGGAGATCTAGGATGTTGGCACTGTATAATATGGAGTCGTCTGTGTACCTCTTAAGGGGGAAAAGGAGGCGGGAGATGGGTACTAAAATGTGGTCCCCTATCAAGGAATGGTCTCAATGATAACTGTTACAGGTGGGATCGGCCGATTGTTGGTTGCATAGGTATATAGGTATATGTCCTATCGTGCTCTTCATTTTTGTTTTTTAGGCTCCACGACGGATCTCAAAGTTTATGTTATGTTTTTGGTTGTGTTTTTGTATTATTGTCTCTTTTCCTAATGAATCTCTTTGTATGTTATTTGCCATGACATGTGTTAACGATCAAATAAATAAAAAAAGTAAAAAAAAAAAAAAAAGGAGTCCAATTTTGGAGGTGAGGGGGGCATCTGCCCAGCTCTCAGGTCCACTTCGCTAAGCTTCCCATATCACCATCGCACTTGGGTCTCAGGCCCCAAAAATACCTGGGGTATTGAACACCAGAGTTTGGTATGTTTTTGAGATGGCTTCCAGTCCCAGCACCCTAGTTTCCAGTGGGCTATATTTGGGGATGAACTCTGCGTCAAGACTACACCACTTTATTGTGTATTGCAATTGCTGGTATTTGTAAAACTGTGATTAGTGCAATGTGAATTCCTCTTGTAGGGTAGCATATGCCTTCATGTGATTACCCTCCCACGCATCCACTTTGTTGAAGATCCCAATGCAGTTTCATGGTCTGAATTCAGTTAGATTAGAAGATTGTAACAGTCATTTTCCTTGCCATAGTGGTGTCTCTTGTTTAAGATACCATCCTATTAGATCCAATAGAGAGTTGCCCACCAGCAATTCTGCACTATCACTGTCATTGTTGGTAGTTTGTTAGTTGGTAGTAATGAGTCCAAATAGTTTCACATCACTTAAATGGTCTTGTTAAAAGTAGAAAGCTTGATATTCTCTGTCACTAAACTGTCATTTGTTTTCTTCGACTAGCTGGAACACCTAGTTGTGTGCACAGATATCTGCCATTCCCATCCCACCTTCATCACCAGCTGTGTGCCTTTGTCAAATGCAATTCTCAACTGCTTACCACTAACCCTGGGCGGAGTACGCGGAGTTACTCTACGCGAAACTCCGCGAAGTGAAAACAAAAAACTCCGCCGCTCTATGCGAAGCTCCGCAAGCAGCGGAGTGCAGTAGATAAATGCTGTTCGCGATGATTTTCAGTGCCAGATGCTTGTCCGCACTGTGCATTCATTGCGAATGGCACCATGCACAGCGCAAGCGGGCGCTGCTTCCTTTTCTGCTGCTCGAGTAGATTTTTACTCGAGCGGCAGCTTTCTCAATGCGAACGGACAGTTTCTCAATGCGAGCGGTCGCGAGCATACGCAACCACTCGCAATGAGAAATCTGACCGCCCGCATTGAGAAATCTCGCCGGGAGGTTGATTTTCCACGCTCATGATCGCCAACTTGATGTTGACAATCGCGAACAAGGAAAAATCTCGCCGGGAGGTGGATTTTCCTCACTCGCGCTCGCCAACTTGACGTTGACGAACGCGAGCGAGGAAATAAACCATGCTCCGCTGCGTGAAGTGGAGTTTTTCGGAACTCCGCAAGCTCAACGTAACGCAGAGTGCGGAAAACTCCGCAAACTCCGCGAGCGGAGTGGAGTTCACCGCCCAGACCTACTTACCACCCCCATAAAAAGGTGCATGTCTCCATTCATAAGCAGTCAAAAATCTTTTAGGGATAACATGCAGATAGTTTTGTATAGTGTAAAGGGGACTAAGGAAAGCAATCAGTCTATACAGTGATACTCTACCTACAGTGGTGATGGATAGAATGGGGCATCATTTTGCAAGGTTTCAAGGATGGGATGCATGTTGAGCTCCCAGCAACATTCGGAGTCCAGGACAATATAAACACCCAGGTATTTAAAACTGCATGTCTAGGTGCTCTGTTTGTTTTGCAATCCAACTTCCACCTATCCGCAACTTAATGGTATGCCTTCCGCCTAAAGAAAGACCATGTTACAGGGAATCCAGTCCATCAGCAACTGTATTGGATGTGTGCATACAATAGGGAATATTATGCATCCCTGCATGGTGTCCCTGGGTACTGGGAAGAGGTATGACATGGTCATATAACATGGGCTGGTGCCTGAGGGTGATTGTACAATATGACAATATATGACAGAAATCATAGGCTAAAATGTATTTTACATAATATTTGGTAAAAGAAGTCCCTGCTAAGGGAATCAAATGTTTTGTTGAAGTCTACTAGCATCATTGAGCTGTGCAGTCTGGATTTGTGGGCTTGTGTGAGTGCCATTTGGACCCTTATGATGTAGTGCCCCATACTTTTCCTAGGCATGGAGCTGTTTAGGTCTGGATGTATCAATGAGGTCAGAAAGTGGATTATTATTTGGGGTGGGCAGCTGACCACCTCAAGAAATAATAACACTACTCTTGTGGGTAAACATCAAAGTCACTACATTAACCTGAGTTCAACTCCCTGACTGCTATGTCACAGAGCAGTGAGGCTTAACTTAGGGCAATTTGTAAATTATTTATGCAATACCAAAATAGTAATAAAGGCAAAATATCAAGCAATAAAAAAAAAACGAACCAAATTAGAAAAATACAAAAAATGTAATAAACAAAATGGCAACAAAAATCAAATAATGGGAACCAGAGATATGAATTTTTCAGGAAAAAATAAAGCCAAAAAACACTTAGCATCAATGATACTCTGTGGGACTGGTAGATCAGAACCAAAATGTAATTTCAGGCCATAGTCTTTTTTATGGAGCTCAAAATCCTCCAATGGGGTAAGTCAGATGCTTTATTTGAGGATTGTGCCTTGAAATCGTACATGGATGTTGCAAGTTCCTACTGACGGGGGCCAGAGGGCTTTGAAGTCCAAAAATCTTCGAAGTCCCAACTTTTCAGGGTTTATAGACCAGCACCTCTGGGTCACATTTAAGGCTCCTAGGACCTCAGGAATAGGACTTGGGTGGCAGGATTTACTTCAGCAGAGGGCACTAGCAAGGTCGAGTCCAGGTCCAGTTGGAACTGGTTAATAAGTCACTTCAGGAAAAAGGCCTCTTTCAGCTTGTCTCTGTAGCCACATAGGATGTCAGCCAACTTGTCCTTGGAGGCCACTTTTTTGTCCTTGGTACAAAAGGGAGCATGCCTAGTCCTTCAGGGCACCTCTCAGGTCACAGACATCAGGTTGAGTCCTCTCCTCATCTTCTGCAGGTCTAGAAAGTGTTCTGAGCAGGGTTCCTTGTGGTGGTACATTTATTGCTAGCACTAGCTAGTGGGTGGATGTAACCCTGGCTCCTCCCTAGTTAGTGGGGTAAAAGTTTCCAGGGGCAATATTACCCACTTTGCAGCAGTTTCTGTTTGTCCTACAGCAACCAATCCCGCAGTGCACCTTACACCTAAAACCCATTATCGGGATTATTTTTCTTCCTTGTGAAGAGCTCTTCTATCCACCTAGAAGTGTGGTCAGGGAAATGAGTAGTACTCTGTAGTCACTCAAAATGGCTCTTAGGGTAGTTCCCCTTACATTGGGTTTGGTACCACCCTGGATGGAGGGGACAAAGAGTTTCCTTCTCCAGGACTCACCTTACATTTCCTTCTGAAAGGGCAGGCCACATTAAAATTCAATGAAGTTCCTGGGCCCACCCTAATTTCCTGCAAGGGAAGAAAAACACCTCCCCACACTATTGTTCCTGCTCTAGAAGCAGTTGTCACATCTCATTAAGGTCAAGCACAGGCAGACCAGATAGATGTCAGCGTGATAATGCAATTAAGCTAACTAGAGGTAGCCGATAAAAGGGTAACTTTCTAAAGTATATTTATCCTAAATACCTATTAAAAATCTAACATCACCAAAGAATTGCACTTTTAATAGTTTTTGGATGACAGGTTAGCTGTTTCCTGTCAACAGATACATATTCAAGTTTATAATATGTACTTTGACATTATCTAGCATTCAGCTACAACCCTGTCCGTAAAAATAGCTTTTAGCGCCTAGTCACTGGAGGAACATGCCAATTTTAATTTCACACTTGTTTTAAATATCAGAAACCCTGCCTTGTGGTTATCAAGGTGTGCTTAGCGGTGACTTATTATTATTTAAAAGTATGGTTTTCCACCTGTCAAAAAGGTTATTTCAACAAGTTGAACAGCAGCTTCTTAGGCTGCTAAAGTCAAGCTATAGATAGTAATCCTGAAACCGTGTCTTCCATGCCCAGGTAGGTTTTCTACACCATATTCTAGGGACTTATTGGCAAGTTAAATATGTCAACCTGGGATCACATCCAGTTTAACCATGTTTAAAGGGGATCACATGCACTTTGCTCCTGTTTAGCAGTTCTAATTTCAAAAAAGATATGGTCCAGAAAAAAGCAAAAGACATGAGCTGACAATTCAAAAAAAGCAGATTTCTGACACCTAGTCAATCTGGTAGCCAAAATTAAGGCTAGGATTTTGGGCTCTATGTTGATATGGAATTTTAGACAATACAAGGATAATTGCTCTGGGGATCACTCTGGTTTCAATAGATTGAGATTGTGGCAATTTCTAGGTCCCTGGGCTGGTAACCTCCCTGCACAGCTTCTAGGAACATGTTTGGGAGATGGGGCATAAATTGCATGCCAAGATGTTTGCAGAATTTGAGTAGGAATCCATTACCCCTTGAGACTGTATGCCTGGTTTGGTTTCAGCAATCTCATCGGCAGTCTGCAGTACTTCAATGGTCTCACCACCCTCTGCATTCATCTTCTTTAGTAGGAGATCAGTAATTTAAGGTACGGTGACTTCCTTTTTAATATAAAGCATCATTTCACTATGCAGATTGCAGACGCGTGAAAACACGCCACTGCTGTAAGCTTGATAGTGGAAATTAGATTTCCGGATGGTTCTTAATGTAAACAGGTGAGATAGATTGTTATCTACACATCACTAAGTTTATATGTGGTTATACAAGAGAGCACATTTTGCAATCTGTTGCAGAGAGCCAGAGGGCTGATTTGTTTGTTCTCTTAATGCTCTCTTGTGAACATTAGTAGAGAGGCATTGTTCATACTTGACTGCCATTATGATGGATGCGATCCCCTATTGTTCACATGTGACTTTTTCATTGTGTAGCAGCTCGCTGCTTTGCACGGGTCACAGTGGTCATGACCTGTGGTATGCTTTACATATGGGTTACGCTTATGAGCACATTAGCCGTACTAGAGAGTTTATACAGAAGTTTTATCATGTGGCAATTATAAATAAAATACAACCATTGAGGGCACTAACAGAGGGTGTAGAAGATATAATTAGTGAGTATATGCCTAACAATACTTACTATTTTCTTAATAGTTGTGGAGATTGAGACCTACTAGCAATTACCACTCCTCCAAATGCAGAATGTATGTTGCGGAGATGGTAGATTGATATGTTTTCATTTACTGGTCTATCAGTACAGATATGGCTGATATGTACACTAAATAGCCTATTTCCATATTCTAACTAATAGGTCTTGACGGAACCCTTATGTCCTAAGGAGACTGTTGGACATGGCCCTTCTTGCAAGGTTATCCCCAAACTTTTTGCTTCCTTCCTCCTATTTTTTCTGACCTGTTTTTGTTGACTTTAGGACTCTGGGCACTCTACCACTGCTGATCAGTGTTAAAGTGCATATGCTTCCTGTGTAAATTGTGATTATGATTGGTTATCCATGATTGGTATATTTGATTTACTGGTAAGTCCCTAGTAAAGTGCACTGTGTGTGCCCAGGGCCTGTAAATCAAATGCTGCTAGTGGGCCTGCAGCACTGATTGTGCCACCCACATGAGTAGCCCTGTAAAGGTATCTCAGACCTGCCACTGCTGTGTTTGAGGCCAGTTTTTAACTGCCATGTCGACCTGGCAAGCGCACCCACTTGCCAGGCCCTTACCTTACCAGTTCTTACATGTAAGTGTCATATCTTGAGTTCAATGCTTTTCATGCTCTACCTGTAGAACCTTGCTATGATGTCATCTTATGGAATGTTAGCGGTCAATGTTCACAGTTGGCTGGGCTGAGCAGCATGCTGGCTGCTCCTGGTGGGGTCTATCTATGGTCTTGATCTGATCTTGTTATGGTCTTGTTCTAATCTTCAATAAATCTACTTGAACTATACCAACCTTCGTGGACTCAATCACTACAAGTTTTTGGCGACGATCTTCAAAAGAACCTGCTCCTACCACCTCTTCAAGACACCTCTTCAAGACCTCAAGCTACCATAATAACACAGGACCTACTGCAACTCAAGTGAAGCTAGTCAACTGCCATCCTGACCCCACCAGTGACCTCCCATCGGTCGCCCACAGCAGTCTGTCAGTTGTTCCTGTGCGTATGGGGAAGTGCCACTACAAGAGCTGCCCATTCAAGCTTGGGCGTCTACTCCCCACTAACTCTACGCATCCTGTGCTGTGCCTTCAGCGAGGGTAAGCCTAATCTAGTATGTTCACCTGCCACATATCTACCTATGCACACTGTCTGGGGAAGAAGTGTGCTACTATATGTGTGCCCCAGCCAAGGTGTCTTTACTATCTGGATGTTGCTTCCACTTGAAGTGTCTTGCCTGTTTGCCTCTCATCAGCTGCTTAACATCGTTTCTTGCGCTGCCTGAGAGGATGACTTATCTACTATCACCTGGATTGATTTCTGCTCTTAAACGATCTGTGCAGCATCTATCTCTTCCCACAGTGACAACGGACTTATGCACATTCTGTGGTGTGGACAGCGTCACTGTGAACAAGACTAGTCTGCCGAACTGTTATTGACTTCTCGTTCTGGGAAGTGTTGTACCGCATGTGAGCCCATTCGCCTCTCCAAAGGAACTACCAGAGCATCTTGTTGTGTCTCGTACGACATTTCGGGTGAGCTCGGGTGCTTACTTGGTGTACCAGAGACTGAGACCCTTTGTTATCCGGTGAGCGGGGGCACTTTTATTAATGTTTTAGTTGGTTAAAGTATTTAGCGCGGCCACATGGCAACTGAACCGTCGTTTTTAATTTAAAAAAAATCCTCGAGCGACACGCGCACACTCTCAGCATACGCAACTTACCTGGTGTGCCTCAGTGCCTCTCTGCTGACTCTGCATTCCTCGTGGGACCTTTGTGACGTCTCGCAGGTCTTCTTTGACTCGTCTCTCCGACTATGCTCTATGAGAGCTACCTAGTAACCCTTTGGAGCACGCCGCAAACGAAAGCCACTCAGCGTTTTTTTTTTCACAACGTGCCGCCATTTTGACTTCACTTCAAAATCTCTGCCAACCATGCTTTGCCATCCACGTTTCCAAACGTCTGCTTGTCTGCTCCTCCTCAATAAAGTTTCATTCAACTTTATGCCGCCTCGGATCTACGCGAGGTATCACTCTTCGACACATCAATATCCATAAAGAAGCTTGGATCTGCAAGTGGGCTGCATGTCTCATGTCATATTGCGGCCAACGTCCGGAGTCAAATGGACGACGTCGAGAACAATCAGTGCCTGATGGAAGTGTGCCAGCAAGCAACATTTTGATGAACTGGAGTTACCGATGTCGGACATTGATTGTCCAACGCAAGTATCTTTTAAGGAGTCTAATTCAATTTAGACTTTTCTTTTGTTCACTGTGTTATGTTGCTCCTGTCTTATTTTCGGACAGAAGGTCCTTCCCACAATGACAGGCACAGCAGTGTATGGTAAAACCTACGCAACGCTTATTACTGTTTAAGCTCTTCTGTGTAATCACCCAAAACTATGCCTTCTACACATTTATGTATGCCAAGCAGGAATTTGGGTTTTATTCCCTCTTTCCTTCTTTCACTCTAGCTTATGTTAATCTTACACGAGGTCGCCATGTTTGGTCATCGTATCGGAAACTGTATGTGGAATTCTCATCTCATTCCAAGTATTTTACCGTTGTTTTCATCTCTACCTTGGGATGCTGGTGAGACTGACGAGTTAAGTTATGCACCATGTCGAGTGAGATGCCGCTCACTGGAGTTTTGAAGTGTTATTTTTTTAGTATTGTCGCCAGTTATAGGGTTATTGTCATTATGCTTTCACTGCAAGAGTTTGTGTGCTGACATATTTTCCATATGCTTTTTGGTGCACAGTCTTACATTTATATCTATCTATTAGAGTTATCTCTGGCTTCAAACTAGTTCTTTTTCTGACATGCAGGCATGCGTTCAGTCAAGTACAGTGTTGGTGTCCAACCTCCACATAGGGGTGTCTGATGGGTATTAGTCCCATTTATGCAAATTGTTTGTTCATGCTACCAACCTCTACTTAGGGGTGTCTAATGGGTACGAGTCCCATGTTTGCAATTTGTTTTCACGCTACCAACCTCCACATAGGGGTGTCTGATGGGTACGAGTCCCATGTTTGCAGATCCACATAGGGGTGTCTGATGGGTACGAGTCCCATGTTTGCAAATTGTTTGTTCATGCTACCAACCTCTACTTAGGGGTGTCTAATGGGTACCAGTCCCATGTTTGCAATTTGTTTTCACGCTACCAACCTCCACATAGGGGTGTCTGATGGGTACGAGTCCCATGTTTGCAAATTGTTGTTCACGCTACCAACCTCTACTTAGGTGTGTTTTATGGGTACGAGTCCCATGTATGCAAGTTGCTTTTTCACACTACTAACCTCTACATAGGAGTGTTCAATGGGTACGAGTCCCATGTTTGCAAATTGTTTTTGCATACCTTACTTTTAAGGATATTTATGGTGTAAAGCACCCTGTGGTACACGTATATTTGTTTGTTAAACGGTGTTGTAAGTCACCTTGTGCTGCACATTTGTTGTACGGTGTCTATCTCACCATTGTGCAACATGCGTTGTTTGCTGCCCCTAGGTCATAGCGGCTGAAGGGTTGGCAGTCAACCTTCTTTTCATTCTTTCCCCTACTCTTTTACATAGGATGTTGTTGGGTGTGGGTGTCCTCTGTTGTTTCAAGTTCATTCACTCACCTGTGTTTTGGGGACGTTCTTTCGGGGTCTTTCACCCATTTTTAATTCTTTATTAAATCTATAGGAGGAGTATATGTGATATTATATCCTGTATACTTGTCTACGCATCTTCTCTATGCTTTTCTATTCTCAATCTTACGTGGGACTGTATCGATGTTTGTAATAAATTGGGGGAAGAAGAGTGCTACTGGCTCAAATCTACATTGTCTGCCTTTTTCAAATGGTGATGCTGCGTGAATAATCTTCTACTACTGGATTAAGCTCAAGGTCATTTTCGCTCTGCTTGCTTGGTTTATGCTGCCTACGTGTTGCTTATATCCCCACAGCCCTGTGTGGAAGTGCGCAGTCTGCCTATCTATTTTATCACATAGCTGCCAACCACTTGTGGTTCTGCTGTGAATTGGCGTTATTTGGACACATCTGTGGGGAGTGTTTACAACACAAAATGGTTTGGTTTGTCCTTTGGCAGTGGGCTACGCACGCACACACGGCAGGTGTGCAAATCGAGCCCAGCTTGGGAGAAGTCAAGTGAGCCTTATTTTTATTGTTATGCTGGCCAACACTGAGATCTATCGTTTGCAGTGATTTTCAACTGATATTGTCTTGTTTAAATTTCAAAGAAGCTTGTGACAGGCGCGCGCACTTACCTTTGTCTTCCTGCCACGGACCTCCCTATGACGCATTTGTTTCTCGGTGGGACTTCTGATCTGCTGGCGAACGTTTTGCGTTACGCTGATGCCGGGAGCCACTCGGCCAGTTTCAATCAAGTTTCTTTCGTGACAAAAAAAAAAAAAAAAAAAAAACGTTGTGGTGAAACCATGATCTTCTAAGTCTTCTCTCTTTCACCGGCTTCATGAAACAACTCACAGGTATTCTTCTTCTGTTCCTTCGTTGGAACCTCCATGCACAAAGGAGCACTTGTGCACTGTTGGGCTTTTTCGTGAACTTCACGTTTTTCAGCTTCCCTGCTGTTTGACAGCTGTGGGGTTTTCGGAAGAAATTTTATAAAACAGATAAGGCAGCGTAGTATTGTTAAAAACTGTGAAATCTTGTTTTCATGCATTTTTTATTCACTGCTCTGTGTTATGCTGCCATATAGTGACAATTTCTCACATTACGAGCTTGAGGTTCCATGGCCAATGTATTACTATTAAGTATGTATATGCCAATTTTGAATGTCTCATTTATATTATAGGTTACAGTTTTCAGCTTCCACTCTTCACAAATTAAGTTTTTTTTACGTTGGGGACGTGTTGGTTACCTGTTGGTACACACTGTCAAGACACACGCTGTAAAGAGTCCATAGTTTATCAAGCTTACTTTTAGTGTTCCTACACTTGTTGTCTTCTGAAGCTCGGGTGAGTGGTCGCTCACCGGCGTGGATCACGGTGTCTGCCTTCAACACTATTGTCCATGGACCCTAGGCATACGCCATGTTGGTAAACACCTTTACACTATTCTACTTTTTCCTCTGAAAAGGATCTATGCAAGGTTTACAGTCCTTTTGCATTATTACGGGTTACTACCCACATTTTAGTCACGGGTTCCTACCAGAAAAGCTAACATTCTGTGCACAGTGTGGTATATTCACACTATTTGTCATTTCACGGACACCTCTCGTCTCATTTGTTTACCCTACATAGGGTGTGCACGACTCTGTCTTCCTCCCTCCTGGGAGCTATGCAAAGATGTAGACCCTTTGCATTAAGTAGATGGGTTCCCACCCATACGCTATTTTTTTAGTCATGGGTTCTCAACCATGAATTGGAGAGTACATATTTAGCTTACGTTTTTACTCTATTTGAATGCTTTTCATGATTTTATTGCTAAGTATGTTCAGTTTATATTGTATTTTCTTATTGCTATGTGTACACTGTTATCTTTATATTATATGCTTCATTATGTATTGATAATGGTGTCTTGGTGAGGAGTTTCCTCTATCCTTCCTCATCTTTCTTCTTCCTCTCTTCATTTCTGTTTTCCTTCCAAGGTTTTCTTCTCGTGTCTCTTGTGGATTCTGGGCTTTCCTCTGCTTTTCTGTCGTGTTTCCTTCTTCTGCGTTCATCGCAACCTGTAGCCTATGTTCTGTCAGTTTTCCATTTTCAGCCTCCATTCGTTCCTGTTCTGGCAAGGGTGTGCTTTGGGGCAGTCTTTTGTGCTTCCTTTTCTTCTCTCTCTGGCGTTGTGGTTTTCTTCTTTTCTGTTGTGTAAGAAGGGAGGATGGTTTCTATGTCTGTTTTCCTTTCTTCTCTGTTACCTGATGTTGCTCCTCTTTAGAGTGTCTTGCGGTTCTGTTTCCTCTAAGTTTTCTCATTCTGGTTCTTCTCTCTTTCTCTCTCATGGTGTTCTTTTATTCATTTGGGAGAAAGGGGGATATGTCATATCTTGAGTTCAATGCTTTTCATGCTCTACCTGTAGAACCTTGCTATGATGTCATCTTATGGAATGTTAGCGGTCAATGTTCACAGTTGGCTGGGCTGAGCAGCATGCTGGCTGCTCCTGGTGGGGTCTAGCTATGGTCTTGATCTGATCTTGTTATGGTCTTGTTCTAATCTTCAATAAATCTACTTGAACTATACCAACCTTCGTGGACTCAATCACTACAGTAAGGCACCCCTCCAGTAGGCCCAAGGTACCCCCTGGGGGCAGGGTGGAGTGTATGTAAAAGGTGGGACATGTACTAATAGGAAAATACTGTCAATTTCATGTTTCACTATTGAAAGGCTATCTGCCCCGTAGGCTAACATGGGAGTTACTTTGTAACATCTTACAAGTATAACTTTTCATTGGGACAAGATAGAAAGTGGAGTATATCAATCAATCAATCACAGAATTTGTAGAGCGCACTACTTACCCGCGAGTGTCTCAAGGCGCTGGGGAGAGGGAAGGGGGGGGTGCTGCTACTGGTCGAACAGCCAGGTCTTGAGTAGCCTCCTGAAGGTCAGCAGGTCTTGGGTCTGTCCTAGGCTTAGTGGAAGGGTGTTCCAGGTCTTGGCGGCGAGGTGTGAGAAGGATCTGCCGCCGGTGGTTGTTCTTCGAATGCGAGGGACGGTGGCGAGGGAGAGGTCGGCGGAGCGGAGCTGGCGGTTGGGGACGTAGAAGAAGAGTCGTCTGTTGAGGTAGGCTGGGCCAGTTTTGTGGAGTGCCTTGTGTGCGTGGCTAGTATAGGCTCTCTGAACTTAGAATTTTAGGGGTGATGCCCCAAAACCGGTCCCAGGATGATTGTTTCCGGTCCAGGGAAGACCTGGCTTAGCAGTTCAGGATGGGCTGTTCCCATGAGCAACAGGGTCAAGACTGATTTGCATATGACTGGGTCCAAACTGGGGTGGCGTGGTGAGCAAAAAAACAATGGATCACATCCAGATCTTTGTGACAGGGGTGAATGTTTACATTGATCAGCATTCCGTCCATTACTTGCTTCCTTTGATTTTGTTGTCTTAAGTGGGAAGGGTATGCCCAGACGTGGGTCCCGTGCTCACTGCGCCACTGGATTCAAGCAAGCCTGTCTGATGAGGAGTGATGCCCCAAAACCAGTCCCAGGATGCTTGTTTCCAGTCCAGGGAGGACCTGGCTTTGCAGTTTGGGCTGACTGTTCCTATGGGGAAGAGGGTCAAGACTGATTTGTATATGGCTGGGTACAAACTGGGGTGGCTTGTTGAGCAAAAGAACAATGGATTAAACCCAGATCTTTGTGACTGGGAGTGTTTGCATTGCTCAGCATTCCGCTCATCAGTTGTTTCCTTAACTGTCTAAAAGTGGCATTTTCTGAATTGTGACTTTAAATCGTACTTTATCATTAAAGAGGATTTTAAGTTACAATTCATTTGAGAGTAAACAGCATATCTCTATCTGCTCCCAATCCAAAGTTATCTGTCATTAAATGTAATAAGGTAACTCAGTGTTAGTCAACAGGGGCCAATTTATACATAGACTTTACCATAGTGAAAAACGACTTAAGGAGTTTTTCTCTGCCAGGACTTGAAAAGCGTAAGTACAGGTGTTCTACTCTTTAAATACCACGCACCCTGTCCTAGGAGCTATTAGGGCCACCTTAGGGGTGGCTTATAAGTATTAAACAGGAAGGGTTAGACCTAGCAAAAAGTTTATTTTGCCAGGTCAAAACGGCAGTTTAAAACTGCACTACGACTGTAGTGGCAGGCCTGAGCCCTGTTTTATAGGGCTGCCGTATTGAATGGCACAATGAGTGCTGCAAGTCCACTAGTATAATTTAATTTACAGGCCCGGGGTACATGTAGTACCATCTACTGCGGACTTGTAAGTAAATTAAATGTGCCAATGAGGTGTAGGTCAATTTTTACCATGTTTTGGGGAGAGGGCATAAGCACTTCAGGACTGGTTAGCCGCGGTAAAGTGCACATAGTCCTAAAGCCAACAAAAAGTAATTTGGCAAGATGGGAGGGCTGAAGGCAAAATGTTTGGGGGGCTACTACTGAAGGGTGTCAGGTCTAATACTCGCTTGTGCCAAGACTGAGAAGTGATGTGATTTTCTTTTTACAGGTACTTTCTAACATGAGAAAGTGCATGTGGTAAGAAAATGATGAATGCCAGTTTTTTGTAGATTGCAAACTGGCACTTTTAGTTTGATGAATTTTCTTTTTCTTGGTTTAGCTTGTTTGAGGGAAAGTGTGTTCATCATCCGTATTTTCAATATTTTAAACAGTTTTAATTAATGAACTTCATCTCATTCAGCTGCCTCTTCTGTTCGGTTTTAGCATAGTGATTGGATGAGGAAACTCTAAAATGATTTATTTTGTGGAAAGGAATTAAATCGATTAAAAGCTAGCGATAGTCTTCATTTCTGTATTTCAAACAAACAGACTGAATTGATCCACAGAGAAAAACAATCTGAGTCCATGCATCAAAGCACCAGCAGCTATGCAAACAATTATACATAGGACTGACTGATCACCAAGCATCAGTGAATTTGTGTTACAATTTCTCCAGATGGACAAAAGACCGCGCTTTGACACAAAGCTTTAGACTTGCTAACATTAATTAAAGCATGACCCACACAGGAGAGAGAGCATATGGAGAAATTAAATAAATCTCCAAAGATATCGTGCCACACCAACTAAAGTCTTGTAATTCAAAACCCAGTGAATTGGAACATATTGGTGTTGCTCCCGCTGTAATTTACTTGTTGTCTGCGGGAGACATTTTTCACTGCTGTCTTTACTTTCATCAGCGTTTGTATCCCCAAGTGGTCACCATGTCACTGGGACTGTGTTCAAATCGCTCTGTGTGCAGTCTGGAAGTGTTTATTGCCCGCTGTACAGTTTGTGGATATTAATATTTTAACTGTTTGCCTGCCAGTGTTAGAGCTTGTTGGTAATGCTTGTTTTACGCTACAGTGTGGAGTTTAGACTTGATGCTGTATATACTAGCTACAGGCCACAGTCTTTGCAGAGAGTACCTAACCTCTTTGTGAATCGTTGTGCAAGGGTGCCTGCATTGCCACTTGGAAGCACATTGTGCGCCAGTGCTAGGAAATGAAAGGAATGCGCAGTATATTGTTAAGTATGATGCATTCCTCCCCTTCCCCTATCACGCACCTCAGCAAGGTGGCTTTCTGCGCTGCGTGATCATGTGTTAAA
Source organism: Calotriton arnoldi (assembly GCA_963921515.1). Classification (NCBI taxonomy): domain Eukaryota; kingdom Metazoa; phylum Chordata; class Amphibia; order Caudata; family Salamandridae; genus Calotriton; species Calotriton arnoldi. The sequence continues at coordinate 806,009 of CAWUFW010002773.1, forward strand.
TATGCCCCTAAATGTTTAGGATATTAAAATTTTTAGAACTGTGACTAAAAATCTGACTTTACCATTAAAGAGGGATTTTAATCACAATTCCATAGACACCAAATTCGACCATTCTTACCTGCTCCCAGTTGAATGTTATCATTTATTATATGTAACAAGGTAATCAAATGTTATCCTATGGGAGAGAGAGGCCTCACAGTAGTGAAAAATGAATTTAGGAGTTTTTCACTACCTGAACATGTGATACTTAAAAGTTCATGTCAACCTTTTCAAATACACTGCACCCTGGCCTATGGGCTGTGTACGGCCTACCCTTGGGGTGACGTGTATGTATTAAAACGGTAGGTTTGGGCCAAGCAAGAGAGTTATCTTGCCAGGTCAAAAGGGCAGTTTAAAACCACACACAGAGGCTGCAATGCAGGCCTGGGACATGTTGGCTGAGCTACTTAAGTGGGTGGCACAATATGTGCTACAGGTCCACTAGTACCATTTAATTTATAGTCCCTTGGTACATGTAGTACCACTTTACTAAGGACTTACAAGTAAATGAAATAGGCCAATTGGGTTTAATCCAATCTTACCATGTTTAAAGGAGAGAGCACAAGAACTTTAGCACTGACTAGTAGTCCTAGGGTTGAAAGGTAAATATTGTGGGGAAACCCACACCAAGGATATCAGGTCCAACAGTGGCTATAAATATGCGTTCCCACAAAACCAGGCTACACCAATAAAATTCAAAATCTATTAAAATATATTATCAATGTTGCTGCAGAAACCAGTTCCTGGAAGGAACTAAAACTTAGGAGCCAGGAGACCTGAGATGGGGAAATCCTGGTGAATACAGCAAACAACCAGGCATAAAACAAGCTAAGCCTCATTCAATTGTCCCACTGGGGCCAGAGAATAGAGTTATTATTTGGCTCATTTATTTGGAACCTGATTGGGTTGAGGAATTGTGTACTGCATCCAACGATTCCTTCAAATTCCTCTTGGGGAGTGCATGTCTATGTGGCTCCCCCATGGAACTAAGAAGGTTCGAGGATTATGTGGTGCTCTGTTGTCCCTTTCTTACATAGCATCTGAGGAGGGCCTGTGTCCCCAAGCGAATCAAGTGGATTTTTAGTGAGTCACACATTCATTTTTCTCATGGGAAGGGCCAAAGCCCTGAGAGACAAACCGTGTCCATGCATCATTGCTCTCATTCCTCAAAGGAGGGCCAGGGCCACGAGGTAGAAGCAGCTTTTCTACTGGCAACAGCCACACAGTGTCTAGAGGAAATCGGAGAGCGAGACTATTAAGTACACCCACCCTGCAGTCAGCCAGCCGGAAGAGTGCGGCGAGACAGCTCCCCTTCTGGCACTTGCATGGATGCAGAGATAGCCTGACTGTGGAGGCAAGGTCTCCCTCAAAGTCTCCATGGGTGGCCTACACTTGTGGGCAGGGTTAGTCACATTTCAGAAGACCGGTGGATCAGAAAGCACATTTTAGCTTTCCCTAGGTCCAAAAACAGCCTGCAGATACTTCAAAGGGAGTGCCACAGGACATCAAATCAGATGGACTAGGATTGCCTCAAAAGCCCCTGTGGACATGAAAAAAATCCTAATTGGCCATAATGGTGTCCCTGGAGGGGAAGGGCACCACCAACCATCAAAATGTTCTCCAGAGGGTGCTTGGAGTGCAGAAGCCTTGAGAGGAGCCTTGGTTACAAATTTTGAGTGCTTCTCTAAGTCTCCCGGGTAGGAACATTTATGACTCCGGGAGACATGTTTCACTGTTATAAAAACTCTTGGAGCTGTGACTTTTAGACTTAATGTTCTGGTGCTTAGAAGCCTTTGTTCCTAGATCCTGTGGCTGCTTTGCAGCAAGTGTAGTGGTAGAGGAAAGATGCATACACTGCACAGTATTGCACATTGAAATCTTCATTGACAGTAACAGTGAATCATTGAACCCGTTGTTGGATGTCAGTGAAAGGTGGCCCAAACTTAAAGTGACTTAATATTGTTTGCATTGTGTTTTGACCTATAATTTTGCCTTTAATGTTTTATCATCCTGACAAAGCCAGTAAGCCTGACTTATAATTCTGCACCCATTATGCTGTGATAAATACATGAGGGTATTGTGGTTTAAGGGTCTAGGACTTGCTGGAGTACAGACCGTTAGAGATCCCTTCAGAACAGGGGGTACAGTGTATATTTAGTGGTGTTATTTGATCTTTGGGACCTGTCTTTAGTGTGTGATTTCCCCATTCTGTTGATATTTTTAATTTTGTGGATAGTATTTCGTAGGGTGTGAAATAATGTAAACCCTTTTTTTTTATAAGAAACAGCACTGATTGGACAACAATTTATTAAGTGTTGTTTGTAGTGCTTCTGAATGCTGAGTCTCAAACCCAGAGCATCTCTCCTACTCCCCTGCTCCCCTGAGTAAGCTATGGATGGCTCAGCCTGCCTACCCTGCAAGTCATTTTAAAAAAAAGGGGAACTTGGTTCTCATGGAAGGGGTCCACAGTACGGAGGCACCAGTGGCAGTCGTGGCTCCTGGAGGGAGTGCTGCGGGGCGGTGGGGCGGGGCGGGGGAGGGGAGGGGCAGGGTGGGGGGTAGTAAACTCCGGTATTCTGCCGAACGGAGTTAAGTACATAAATAAGTAAATAAAACAAATTACATTGCGCGCGCCGCATCGCCATTTGGGGAAGGCAGAAGAGGACTCATCAGAAAGTGTATACCAAGGGAAGAGACCATCAAAAAACCCTAGGGAAGTTGAAAAGAGAAAGGGATTAAAAAAAGGAAGGAAGAAGAATGTTGCAGTGGAAATAAGGAAGGCCCAATTAGAATCACCCTGAAATTCAGTAGAGTTCGAAAGTACCAACGCCGGGGCTAAACCTCGGAAGAGAAGCTAACTTTAGGAAATTAAGAGAAGACGGGGCTAAAACTAAGGCAAGCACCAGGAAGAACAATTGGCAGGGAAGTACGTACCCCCACAAGGTGGAAATGGAGGTAGCAGGAAATAAGTGGCTACATTTTGAACCTGTACAAGCAGAGAAGGGGGGGGGAACAAGGAAGATTTTACCCCTAAACAGGTCTCAGCTCTTACATTCATTCGCAAAATGCCACAGCTTGAGAGGGATTGGAATTTAAAGACCTGCGTCAGGTGGGGTTTAGATATAACTGTAAAGGGAAGGAAATCGCCAAGGTCTTAGTGTACTCCGATCTAGTAAAGGCGGCAATTGGGAAAGCAGAGCAAGAGGTACTGAGGAAAGGGATAAGGATAATCCCAGATGGAGAATTAGGGAAGAGTAGTCAATAAGGAGGAGGGTTCTTAGAGTGTCATGCAGGATTAGGCAAGAGGCAGGTGAGGCTGTTAGAGGAAGAGGGGGAAGATAACGAAAATTTCAATGTAGTAGTTAATAATTCAGATATCTGCAAACAATGGGGGAATTGGAGCCAAAGAAGTAGCTTAGCAGGGCCCTCCCAGTGGTATAATGGGGAAGATGACTGTCTAAGCGAAATTGAGTAGGATAATGGGTCGTCGCATAGCTTGAAGATCATATCTTGGAACATAAATGGTCTTGGAGGTTCTGTAAAACAAGAATGTATAAAAGAGTTAGCCCAGATTGTGAGATTATATGTTTACAAGAAACTTGGCTATGCGACAAAACCCCTATAATTGATGGCTTTGTTCAACTTCACAGACCCGCAAAGAAAAAAAGGTTTCGGCTCCCCGCAGGAGGGATTATGACCCTACTATCAACTCAAATTGTGAAGAATGTGATGTCCCTAAGCGTAAAATGTAAATGGTTGCTTGCATGTAGGATTTCTCTGGTTGCCTTAGGATAGGATAGGATAGGATATGGTTTTATAGAGCGCTCGAATGCCAAGGCGTCTTGGCGCTAAGAAGTGAGATAGAGGGATCGCAACAGCTATACCTAGCCTTAGAGTGCTGGAAACAACCATGTTTTTAGTGCTTTCCTAAAAAGAAGCCTATTTGACAGTAATCTCATGGAGCTGGGCAGCTGGTTCCATAGTTTGGCTGCACAATGTGATAGGCTCCTACCTCCCCATCTGGCTTTACAAATTTTAAAGATACAGATGAAGCCTGTGTCTGTAAATCTAAGGTTTCTGGTGGGGCATACCAGGAGAAGAACTTTCGAAAATAAACTGCCCCTCCGCCGAATAATGCCTTATGAACCAGGCATAAGGCTTTAAACTCCGTCCTTTGCTGAATCGGGAGCCAATGTAGTGATCTGATGGCAGCAGAGGTAGAGTGACCCCTAGGAATATTTAACAATAGCCGAGCAGCAGCGTTTTGAATTGATTGTAATTTTACCCTCTGCGCTATATCAATGCCAATAAAAAGCGCATTGCAATAATCAAGCCACGAGAGGATAAGGGCCACTACTACTGATTTCCTCAATTCTTGGGGGATGAAAGGAAAGATCTTCCTAAGAAGTTTCAGTAAGAAGAAACAGGAAGAGGTTACACTGTTGATCTGGCCCGCAAAATTAAGCTGGTCATCAAAAATGACCCCCAGGTTCTTGACTTTGTTGGACGGAATGGGACATTGACCCGTCTCTGTCGGCCACCAAGTTGGGTTCCACAGGGATGGATCGTTGCCAAACTCCATCACCTCGGTCTTATCTGTATTGATCTTAAGGTAGCTACGACTCATCCATCTCATGATATGAGTCAAGCAGGCATGGAAATTAACGGCAGTGGCCTCGGACTCTTTGGATACAGAGATGACAATCTGTGAGTCGTCTGCATAAGAGACCAACGAAAAGCCATGCTCTCTGATGAGTGCGGCGAGTGGAGTGACGTATATATTGAACAGTGTAGGTGACAGTGCCGATCCCTGCGTCACTCCACACGGTAGGTGGAAAGATTCGGACTGCAAATTTTCCCAATATATACTCTGCTCCCTAGAGGCCAGAAATGAAGAAAGAAGGGACAGGGCCAATTCCCCAATCCCCACTGCCCTCGTCCGCCGCACCAACACCGTGTGATTCACGGTGTCGAAAGCTGCTGAGAGGTCTAAGAGAATGAGGATGGCTCTGCCCCCTCCAACCACCTGTCTGCGAATTTCCTCAGTTGCCATGACAAAAAGTGTGAAAACATGGCCCTTGTAAATGTCTATATGCAATGGGGATGCCTCGAGGAATATGGGGCCGAGATGGGGTATTTCAAAGAAGATATCGATACCTTATGTGAAAAATATGGCTCTGGCATGATTCTAATATTGGGAGATTTCAACCAATAAGCTAGATCCTTGGTTTAACGAAGTATTGGAAGCTTATGAAATAATGTTGCATGATTTCCCAGACTGTACCCCCTCAAGACAAGATATAAACTTAGGAAAGTATTTGGGGACAAAGGGTTTATTCTGTCTGAATGGTAGGTTGGATACAGATTGCCCGGCCAGGAAAACATTTAAAATAGGCACACAAAACTGCCCTGTAAACTGTTTTTACCCTTGCCTGGAACTTTGCATTAATCAAGCGGTTCCGGGTATGTCAAAGGGAAGGTAGCGACCATAACCCCTTGCTGATCGAGGTCTCAGGAGAGAATTTGAGCCCACGAGATGCAGTAATCCCACAACAAGTAGAGTACCCAAGGCGGGTGACAACAACATTAACAGACAAATACATAGCAAAACTGGCAAAATTACAACAGGAACTAGATTTGGGAAGTGCCAAAGGGCAGAATCTGGAATGGTTTGAGAAAAAAATCGAACAGGTAGTGCAATGCCTTCGAGTTAAATTAAAAAATAAGAATACAATGGCGAAGAACCAACAAATAATTCCGGTAAGGCAAGCTAAGTGGTTCTCCGAAGAATGTTTAAAGAAGAAAAGGGAGAGAAGCACGAATCCTGAGAGTTAAATATGACTTGGATAGGTATATAAAACTTAAAAAATTGAGAAGTGAATATAAAACGTTAGTTAGAAGTTTGAAAAGAATTCACAAAGAGAAATGCTGGAAATCCTTGTTGGAAACCATTGAAACACAAAATATACGGAAGCTCTGGAAGCTGATACAGTCAGCATCAGAACAACCAATTGTGTGGTAGAAGAAGCCACATGGGAGGAATATTTGAAGGAATTGTATGGTACATGTAGCACACCCGAAGTAGGAGAAACGCTGCATTGGGGCGGGCTAGTGGAAGACTTAAAAATAGACTTCACAGTAGAGAATGTGAAGAATACCATAAAGAAGTTACAGCTAATCAGAGCAGCAGGACCCGATAACCTTCCAGCTATAATAATAAAGTCCCAGTTACATTGGTGGGCTGAATTTCTGTCACATATGTTTTTAGCTATTTTAGATTCAGGAAGAATCCCAAAGAATTGGAAGGGGGCGGTAATTAGACCCGTGCATAAGAAGGGTGATATGAAAGCCCCGAAAAATTAAAGATTGATTAATCTGCTGGACATAGGGGAGAAAGTCTTTGCAAAAATAATATTAGGTAGACTGAAGGATTGGGTGGAGCAGCGGTCGATTGTGCCGGTAGAACAGGGTGGCTTCAAGGAAGGCCACTCCACTATTGACCATTGCTTCGCCCTATGGGCAGTGGCACGGAAGTCAATTGAGCAAAGAGGGAAGCTAAATTGCTGCTTTGTGGACTTCCGAGCAGCGTTTGACCTAGTGGACCGTAAATGTTTATGGGAGACTCTGAAAAAATATAATATCCCGGAAGGTCTGCTGGTCATAATTCAAGAACTACATAGAGGGAACTGGGCGGAGATCATCAAGGATACGGTGGGGTCCTTGACATCAAAAATAGCTATTGAGAATTGAGAACGGTCTTAGATAGGGCTGTGTGCTGGCCCCCCTACTCTTTGCATTTTCCTAGCAGATTTGCCCTCAGCCCTAGAGGTTGATAGAAGTGCCAGCCCGAAAATGAATGGTAAACAACTATCATGCCTATTGTAAGCAGATGACCTAGTAATTTTTTATCAGACCGAGTTAGGACTACAAAGGAAGCTGAATGCATTTAGAGAGTACTGTGCGTCAAAGCATCTAACTGTAAATTTGGATAAAACCAAAATGTTATGCTTTGGTAAAAGAGACCCCAGGTGTAGCTGGTTTTTGGGCCCATTAAAATTAGAAATTGTGAGTGAATACAAATACCTTGGGGTCTGGTTTGATAGTACCCTAAAGTGGCACATGCATTTTGAAGCCCAAAAAGCTAAGGCCTTTACATCGGTATGTGGGTTGAAAACATTTAACCGAGACTATGGAGAGATGTCCCTAGACCGTTGTTAAAGGCCTATAGTGCAATGATACCCCCCCCAAGTATTGTATGGAGCAGAAGTTCTCTACCTAAGTGGTAAAAATGGTTGGGATTTAGAGGAAGGGAAGTGTTTAAAATCCCTACTGTCGTTACCAGGCTCAGCAATGATTCAGGCCATCAGAATAGATTAGGAATGATATCTTGGAGTATACAGGCCCAAATGGCCTTGTTAAGGTTCTGGAAACGTCAGGATCTCGAAACAGTACAAAAGGTCTCTCAATGGTGTAGAAATGAGATTCAGTTTAGTAATTTAAAATGGGCCAGGGAGACAAGAAAGAAACTGTACACAGTTTGCGAGAACCTGAATGTGAGAATTTGTCAACACTCACTCCAGATAGAAATTATTAAGAGTACACTCAGATCCCAAGGGCAGGAACTGTCTAGGAGGGTAGATGTGAAGTACCTGAGCAAGAAAAAATCGGTACAATTTATGAGGGCTACCTGGATAAATGAAGCCTGGTATCCATACTTGCACACGATGATGTAGTAAGTAGACACCATACGTTGAGATTAAGCTTGTGAAAAAGCTTTATTAAAGTATCAGGTGCTGCGCAGCAGCCGGCTCAGCGCACAACCAAACAGCAACTGCCCAACATATTCAAACCACAATAGGAGTATTCTACAGTGGAATACTCGCAGCCAGAACATCATGGCGCGAGCATTCTAAATATGAGGAGAATAGGGCAGACCACTACATTATCCTCCTCCTCACAAACAGACAATAGAAAAGAAAAGAATAGAAATAGAAATAGAAAAAGAGCAGAGAAAATTAGGAAGGCAAAGAAAAGAGAAACTAAAATCTAACGGTACCTAGCAGGAACAAAACGGTGTCTGCAACTTCTACGTAAGCCAACCATTGAAGGGGAAAGAGAGGGAAGACCCTCAGCTCGATCACAGTGTGAATCTTGATTTACAGAGCGTCCAGTGGTCTTTACAATTCTAGAAACATTCCACCAATTCTTATGATTAACTCTAGCGGCATTACCGCAAACCTTATCCACAATAAAAGGTTCAGAGAACTTCGAGCTTCCTTTTTTACTGTGAACAGGAATTTTCACACGTACAACATCACCCAGAACAAATGATTGTGGGACAGATCTTTTCCTGGCATCAAAATAAGTTTTCTGGCGAGATTGCGCTTGAGACACATTGTCTCTCACAAACTCATCCACATCACCCATAGAATCCATCTTCACCCATTTAGACATCCACCCAGGACAAACTTTAGAACACGGTTTCCTGCCTCGCAAGAGTTCATAGGGAGACACTTTGGTAGACGAGTGGGGAGTGGTGCAATAGAACCATAACATGGACCTCACAGCATTCTAGACATTACACTTCCCAGCCAACACCCACTGTACACAGTTGTTAAGAACTCTATTCATGCGCTCTACCAAACCGTTTGTTTGTGGATGATAGAGTGCACTCCTGGAATGCGATATCCCTCCTTGGCGAAGAAAACATTAAAACTCCTGACTGACAAATTGTACCCATTGGCACTTACAATTGTGGAAGGAAACCCCTCACGAAAGAAGATATCTTTTAGAAAGTCAATTACATTCTTAGAATTGGGTTCGCTAATAAAACGTACCTCAGGCCATTTTTAATAATAATCAATGGCCACAATCGCAAATCTTGAAAGAGAAGGTAGCATATTGAAGGGACCAACAATGTCAATGCCAATCTTCTCCCACGGCTTAGCAGGTAAGTCAATGGATTGAAGAGGAGGAGTTCTGACATTGAAACTCTTCTCAGAATTAGAGCATATCACACACTCACCAACAAATACGTCCACGTCTTTGTCCATTTGAGGCCACCAAAAATATTCACGCAACCTTCTTTTGGTAAAGGTTTTTCCTAAATGTCCCTCATGTGCACCCTTGATTAACCTTGCTCTAAGCACATCAGGGGGAACCAATCTGTCACCACGCACCAATAGACCATCCTCCACAGAAAGTTCCATCGGGACTTTAACAAAAGTCTGCAGGGAGATGTGTGCGTTCTTCTCTCTTGGCCAACCATTCTTGACAACCTCACAAAGTAACACATCCTTGGAGAGTTCATCTCTCCATTCTGTTTCATTTACAGCACACATGTCATCCAACACCAGAGAAGCAACGAAGCAATCATCATCATCCTCATCATCTCCGACTTTACTCTCTTCCACAACAGGAAATCTTGACAAATAATCAGCTCTCACATTCTTGTTTCCAGGAATGTATGAAACCTCAAAGTCATAGTGTAACTATTTAGTGGACAAGCGAGCAATCCTAGGGGTATGTTCCTTGAGTTTATCTCCTGAGAGAATAGATACCAGGGGGCTATGATCTGTGCACAATTGGAAGTGTTTGCCCCAGATGTAAGGACTAAACTTCCTTATGGCCCACCAGCACGCTAATAGCTCTCTTTCAATGACTGCAAAGTTCGATTCTGACCCACGTAGCACCCTAGAGGCATAACCCAATGTATGCTCGGTCCCGTTGATACTCTGAGTGAGAATGGCACCAAGGCCAAGGCCACTAGCATCTACAGTAATAGTACACATTGCGTTGGGATCAAAAGGTTTGAGGACCTTGGGACTAATTAATTGAGCTTTAATCCACTCAAACACCTCCTTACAACGGTCATCCCAGGCAAAAGAAACATTTTTCTTCAGCATGTTAGACAAAGGTTTAACTTTAGAAGCATAACCCGGTATAAAGCGTGAGTAAAACTCACACAGTCCAACAAATGGTTTAAGGCCAATCTTGTCTTTGGGAGGAGGACTGTCAACAATAGCTTTAACAAGCCCTGGCCTCGGCTCAACACCATGCTCAGAAAGTACATGCCCCAAGTATTCCACCTTCTGTACCCTGAATACACATTTTCCCTTCTTAAGAACAACACCGCTTTCTTGCAAAACATCCAGAATACGAAACAAGGTGTCATCATGCGAGTCACATGACTCACTGTGAATCAACACGTCGTCTTGAAAGACAACAACACCCTTTATCCCCTTAAGCATGGTTGACATAATCCTTTGAAATACTGCCGCCGCAGAGGCTAACCCAAACGGCATGCGGCAGTATTGAAAAGAACCAATAGGTGAGACAAAAGCCGTAAGATGCCTAGAAGAAGGGTCCAAAACCACCTGGTGGTAAGCTGATGCCAAGTCTAACTTGCTAAACCACCTCGAACCATTAATTAACGATAACATGTCAGAAATCTTTGGAAGAGGATGGGAATCTATCCAAATATTTTTATTAAGGCAGCGTAAATCAACGCAAACGCGAAGTTCACCATTTTTTTTCTTCGCGACGACTAAGGGGGAAAGCCAAAGGGACGATTCAATTGGCTCAATGATTCCTTTCTTGCAAAGACCACTAAGTTCTTGTTCCAATTGATCCCTTACGCTGAACGGAACATTTCTAAGCCTGTGCTTGACAGGTATGGCATCATCTTTGACCTTAATGACGTGAGTAAATCCTTTAACTTGACCCAGACTCTCACCAAAAACAGAAGGGTAGCTTTCTGTCAACTTATCAACGAAATCATCAGAACGAAGAATGGAAACTTGATCCCGATTACCTGGTCTGAGTACCATCTTGAACAACCCCTGGTGAAACCACCCAAGAATGTTTAAACCTTTAATCGCCACATACACTTTCCCAAGTATCTTCCTCCCCCTAAATTCCAGTGTGTCCTCAAAATATCCGGCTAGTTCAATGCTCCTCCCTTCGTACGAAACTGGAGACCTATCCGGAGGCATCAAAGAACGAGAACCCCAAATCTCATTAAACAATTCCTGAGTTAACATAGTTATCCTTGCCCCTGAATCAACTAGCAAGCATACTTTCTTTCCACCGATCTCAACATCAACATATGGATCTACACACTCAGAAGCATCACCTGTAACGGTATTCATATCTCCCACAACAACAACCATGTCTCTCAGGTCATCTTGTATATTGCTCAAATTTTCACTTGAGCATTCAGAGACGGACACATTTGCAACAGAAGAAGTGTTTTGAACATTTTTTCCATCTATTGAAGAGAAAAAAACATGCTTCCCACTCTGGCATACCTTTGCAAAATGCCCCAACCTTCCGCATGTTCTGAAAACCACATTTCTAGCAGGACAAGGTCGTCCAGATTTGAAGTGAGGGTAGTTACCACATTTGAAACATATATTAGACTGTTTGAAAAACTTGTTTTCCGGACGTACTGACACACTGCCTTTAACATCCTTGGCCCTTACAACAGTCACAGGCTTCCTTCGTGACTGTGACCTTCTCATCCAATTCCTTTACAGAAGACTTTGAAAGCTCAATACTTTTAGCAATGCGGATTGTCTCCTCAAGAGAGGGGTTACTCATGGACAGCAGTTTTTGCTGAATGTTCTTATCAGAGCATTTACAAATGTACTGGTCTCTTATCTGTTGATCCCTGAATGCCTCAAATTGATATTCTGCGCTTAACATCCGTAAGGCAGAAATGAAATTTTCTACATTTTCACCATGTCTCTGTTCGCGTTTGAAAAATTTGTGCCTTACTACGACTAGACTGGGCTGGACATCAAAACGCAGCTCTAACTTCTTAACCGCCTCCACAAATTCGTCTATATCCTCTTCTTCTGCGGCACGTACTAAAGGAGGCAAATGTTTATACACTGATCTCCCTTCGAACCCAAGAGCATGCAGGAGTAGACATTTTTTCCTTTCAGCCCTGTAGCGATAAGCACCCATAGCACCAAGATAGGTAATAAAAGCATCATACCATTTTTTCCATGCAATGGGTGGATCCCCAGGTGATTCAAGAAAAGGTGGAGGTGGGGATACCGCCTGCATTGTGGTTAATAATTAAGAAAATAACAGCTTGTAAGCTTTAAAATGATGTGTAAAGTACTTAGAAGATAATGTTTTAAAGCCACAGAGAAATGGAATTCATATGCAAATGAGTGAAACCAGCAAATAAAAAAAAATAGACTCTATGGAGGGCAAAGTGGACTAAAATTAAAATCTTGTTAACACGTCCAGAGGAAAGCAATAAATCTTGTAGATGCTACATTTGCCCCAAAATTTACATATATCTCAAATGACACGCCTGGTGAGCGTATCACCGCAGAGCAAAACAAACAAACTTAACCTTTTAGCAATTCCTCAAAAGGTTCGGTGTGCGTGTCACTGTGAAGATGGCATGCCTTTATATTTTCACGAAGAATAAGCTCGATCCCAGTTGAGAATTGTTCTGTTAGAACACCTTGTATGTATCACCGACGTTAAACAGCTGATATTTAATTTATTTTTAAGTCTGGTGCGCGTATCACCGATGTGTAATGCGCATATCGTAATCTAACTGTAGTGCCTGACTAGTGGATCATGAATTTCATGTAGCGTCTGGTGTGCGTATCACCGATGTGTGATTCGCATATCATAAACTGGCTGTAATATGGTTGTTTGGTGTGCGCGTCACCGATGACAAGCACTCGACACCTTCTTTTCCTAATTAAATGGTGTGCCTGTCACCGATCAACAATGTATAAATATAATGATGACTTGAACTAGTGAACTTGTGTTCGCGCTTCGTGGAACAAACAAGTTAGTTGAAGACCCCACTTTCTGCCACACACAAGATGGCGATTACGTTGTGCGTAATTTCACCGCTTCTAAAATGGCCGCTTCCGCTGCTTGAAATGCAATGCGGTCCACTTCTATAATGTCCTTCGCCTTGCGTAACCACCACTACAGAGATGGCGCTACGACGAAAACACAAAAAACTAGTGCGCATACTTTACGTCTTGCACGACGTCATGAGGGCGTAACTGCTTCCCTCGATGTGCCGGTGCTGCAATAGAGAATATGGGCTACAAACAGTACCTCTTTATCCTGTGCGTCTCAACAGGGTAAATCATCAATAATACTTCCTCGGAGGTGGTTCTCCTTTAAATCCGGATACCCTCCACAGACGGCAAAGCAGGAAAGAGATAAGAGAAGATTCCGTGGGTTCAGCAGTCACTTGAAGATCGTCGCCATAAATGGTGTAGTAAGTAGACACCATACGTTGAGATTAAGCTTGTGAAAAAGCTTTATTAAAGTATCAGGTGATGCGCAGCAGCCGGCTCAGCGCACAACCAAACAGCAACTGCCCAACATATTCAAACCACAATAGGAATATTCTACAGTGGAATACTCGCAGCCAGAACATCATGGCGCGAGCATTCTAAATATGAGGAGAATAGGGCAGACCACTACAGTTACCTAATTATTGGCTCAGATGTGAAGTTTTAAGATTAAGAATTGGCATTAACCCTTGGTTGATAAATGAGAAAATAAAAGCAGAAAGGATGCAACCCGATGGCAATTGTATATGCACGTTAGGAACGAAATGTGACATTCCGCACATATTAGTAGATTGTGTGACCGTTTTAGCCCTGCGGAAATTATTTTTACGTCCCATTTTTTAAAAATATGCGACTGTATCACGGGCCAACGCTGTAGACCTACTCATTGATATGCCTAATCTCGATATTGCAATTGCAATTGGAAGATATATGAAGGCTGTAAAAAGTCTTGTTTTATGGAAAAATGAATTTGAGAATATAGGTGTTAATTGTACTGGGTCTATAGCGATTTTAAAGGATGATCTTTATCAATTTGCACTTATTTATTAATATAAAGTTTTTAAATCAACTTCTAACTTTTTATCTTACTCATAGTAGGGGTGTGCGGATAATGTTCACACTATGAAATTAGGCTACTATGTCACTCGTATGGATATTTGTGTTGTCCTATATTCATTGTTTATAGGTTACCTATTTTAATGGAAGTATTGATGGAATTATGATGATTTTAGGTTATTTATAATATGTTGTTTTATGCTGCTTAAAGACCAATGGTCTAAATAAACGTTGCTTTTTGACTTGACTTGACTTGAAGCTGCCAATTGCCTGGCCAAGCCCAGGTTGCCAGGGGAGCCGTCCTCCTCAAAAATCTTCCTCAGTTGGTATTTGAGTGAATCTTGTAGGGCTCGCAAGACCCTAATGAAAAACTTTATGAGGTCCCCCTGGCTTGCCAAGTCTGGCTTCCCAACGCCAAATTCCAACCTCAGCCTCACTCTTTTGGCATGCCACAGGGCTAACAGCACTGCCTTGTATGCCTTAGTCTGCGCAGCATATAGAAGCCTGTCCAGGGCACCTGGAAAGGCCAGATGTCCATAATTGATGGCCGGGATCAGTTTTGCTTTCAGGACTGTCAGCATGAGCTCTGCAGTTGGAATTAACAGGCGGTTGCTTAGTCACTTCAATGTGTGGACAACACAGTTGGACTTTATACTGAGATGCTTAAGTGAGCAGCCAGTGTGGCTCTCTTGTAGAGCCAAACCCCAAGGTAGTTGTAAGCTGGCGCTGTTCCTATTAGTACATTGCCCACTTGCCAGTGAGTTTGCCTTTTATGTGGGTATTTTCTGAACACTACTACCTTGGTTTTTCTCAGATTAACCTGTAGATTGGTAACTTGGTTGTAATGATGGAGTGTGTTAAGGGCATTCTGTAGGCCCACTCTGGTGAGGTCCATGATAGCCGTGTCATCCGCATTTTGCAGTATAGGAAGTTGCACCCTGCCCAGCCTTGGAGCAACTAGACTTGCGCCTTGCATGGTGGCCCCCAAGTCTGCTGTATGGAGATTAAAGAGAAGGGGGGGTAAAGCACAGCCCTGTTTAAGCCTGTTGTTTGTGTCAACTATGGAGGTTACTGTGGTAGGGCTAGTTTTGACCGGACCCATGTCCCCTGGACTGGATTATATCTTTATAGATATAATCGCATTGAGGAGCATGGGTGGAATCCCCCATGCGGACAATTTCCCTCATAGTCTTCCACGATCTACCCTGTTGAAAGCAGCGCTGTATTCTATAAAGCAGCAAAACAAGGGCAGAGCTTCCTCTTCATCATTTAGGTATATAAATATGCCAACGCTGTGATATTGTCCATAGTTGAATAGTCTGGCCTGAATTCTGTCTGAAAAAAAGGGAGGATTCCATTTTCCTTTTTCCTTTTCCCATGACTCTAACTTCTTCAAGAGAACTTGGGTGTAAGCCTTGGCTTCTAGGTCAAGCAGGGCAGCTAGCCTATTGCTTGCCTGATTTGAGTGATCGCCTATTTTGTGGATGGGAAAGAGTATTGAACCTCTCCAAGAAAGGCTGCTAATGGAGCGGCAATCAATCGATTTGTGACCTCTTTTCTTGTTGCCCCATGCCCTGCGAAGAACATGTTTGCAATTGACTAGTTCCTTGTGATGATGGGGAATATATAGTATTGCTTTACTGGCCATTGGTCAATAGTTTGCGTCAGGCATTCACCAGTGCCTGTTGAAAGTCAGCAACGAAAGCTTCCCAATCACCCATTACTATGGTTGGAAAAGAACACTTAGAACCAAGATTTCTCTTCACCACCCAGGCTGACAGTTTATCTCCTTGGTTAGCAGATCATTTGATTCTTTGGAGAATCGTGTGCTGCTCTTCTCCTGTTGTTTCCCTCATCACTAGGAATGAAATTGTTGTGGGGGCAGCTAGTTGCAAGATGGCGCGAAAGAGCCTGTGATCGCTTTCTCCCCTGTGGTCAATTTCAAAATCTTCAAGCCTGGCTGCAATCATGTTGTCTAATATGTAGTCGATTGTAGATGCATTCCTAAAGGTAGGGATGGGGGGACAAGAAGGTGAACGGGCTCCCTTCAGTGAATGGGTTGAGCGTAGCTTATGGATGTGAAGAAAAGCATGAAGAGGACCAGCCCCACCACCACACCTGAAGAGATCAGGTGTCTTATCCAGGACCCTCCTGTTGAAGTCCCTAACTTTGATTGCCATGTGAGAGTCGTATTTGATCAGTAAGTCATCAAGCATTCTTGTTAGGGTTTTCAAAATGTCTTTCTTCTGAGTTTGTGTGTGATTGAAGTAACAGTTAATTAGCAGCAGGTGCAGGGGTTGGGAATTGAGCTTCAGGCCTTTTTTAAGTAGAGCTTGGATAGCGGGTGATTTGATGGCTATTTCAGTGGCAGGAATTTTTCGGGCGCGTTTTAAAAAAGCTGAGAGTCCTCTAGATGGTCGTCCGAATATATTCTGTTTAGAGGCTGCAACATGAAATTCATAATAGCCTGCAAGTGGTGTGGTATTCGATGTCCGGGTCTCCTGTTGGCAAACAATGTCACAGTTGGATAGATAGAACTTGGTGATTTTCATGATTCCTGCTATGTTCCAGGAGATAATTGGCAGTTGTTGTTGGCCGGGGCCTTCCCCCCTTTCCTTGTCCCTAAACTTCTGACTATGCCTGTGGTTAGGAGTACTGCCTCTGTGCTATTTTGGCCTCTGTGGGGGCAGTCAAAGAGAGACATAGGCGCGCTACTCATTGATTAATGATATAGGTAATCCTGATGCCAGTGGGGGCGCTAAAACAAGTTTGACTGATGTTGCCACCGTTGATGTTACTGTTAGTACCCCGCAGAACTGAGGAGACCCCCTTTGCCCCATTGATGGGGTTGAGGGCATGCGGATATTTCTCCGGCTGAGGGGATTATATGTCTATGCCCCAATCGGTCAGCTGTGGCATTTCCCCAGCGAGTTGAAGTTGCTGTTGACAGAATCCCACCAGAGTCGAGTCTCCATGAGTATCCAAGGAAGGTTCAGGAATCTTACTCCCTCCAGGTCATCTGAGTGGATTTGTGCAATAGATGTTATATGTTTGAATAAATGAAAAATGTTACTCCTGTTCAGGATATCAAGGGGTCCCTTGTTATGGTATCTGGGAGTAAGCACGGCCCTATAAATGCTGGAGGTTTCATTGAAGGCTAATGATTCTACTGTTACTGGGACCCATCCTTGATTGATGATTGGGTAGCCAGGGTGAGTTGGGTCCCTAAGGTTGTTTCAGGTTTGGTGGCTGGTTACCCTTCCTGAAGTAGGAACCTGACTCTTTATAATCAGTGATCTCTGCGGTAAGAGTGTGGGAGACCCAGCTGGGCACATGGCACCTGGATGCTTAGTATATTAGCTGCAAAGAGCTGAGTGCTGTTGTCCGTCTTCGTAATGTTTGGCACCAGTACTTCTTTAAGCTCGGGTCTGATTTTGCCCTGTTAGGAG
This sequence comes from Calotriton arnoldi, assembly GCA_963921515.1. NCBI lineage: Eukaryota > Metazoa > Chordata > Amphibia > Caudata > Salamandridae > Calotriton > Calotriton arnoldi. The sequence continues at coordinate 823,398 of CAWUFW010002773.1, forward strand.
CCTGAAAATCCTGTGTGTTACTGAGATGGGGTGAGGTCCTCTGGCCTAGTAAACACTCCGTCTTTTGCTGCCCTTAGTTTGGCCCTTAGTTTGACCCCCTGTTTAACTGTGAAAATTAGATAAAGAGGTTTTTCTTTTATATTATTTCCTGGAGTGTGTCTGTTCAAGGTGGATGGCAATATCGACTTCTTTTAACTTTGGCCTTTTTTTGCTCCTTCCTCAGCTTTTTCTTAGCTCTCTTAGATAGAGGGGCATCTGGTGACACATGGCTGACTGGTGTATCTATGTCATGGCTATTCCTTTTGAGCTCAACCACATCACTGAGGCTGACCCCTGGATGGGTGGTTGGCACTTCAAGCCGTGACGCTGAGCTCAAAGGATCCTGAGTAGAATTGTGACTGGTTCAAGAATTTGTTATTGTGCTTGAGGAGGGCCTTCTTCACCTGTTGGAACTTGCATGAAGTCAACTAGAGCTGTTAATCTGGTAGTTGCCAGAGTGCCCTCCCACCCCCTAGATACTGCTACGATTCCCCCAAGAATCTCGGGGCGGGTGGCCCACTTATCAATTATTGCTGCACATGAACAGGAACAAGACTTTTTGGCCAGGCTGCTAAGAATTTTCTCTTCCATTGACTTCATCCTGGAAATTAAGTTCACCAGTAGCTGCACAATCGATTGTAAAAGGTCTATTTGAACCTCCATTTTTGTGGACTGCCATATTATGCCTCTTGCTATGGTGTTTTGGACCGCACTTGTGGCTGTTGAGTGCAGGTGTTCCTTTCCATATGAGAATTTTGTCTCAGAGGGTGATTCCCTTGCCAACTTCATTGTCCTGAACAGCTCTGGGGTTCATTCTAGGGTTCTTTCTACTTTTGACTCCCAGTTTTGTAGGAAGGAGGCTGTGAGATCACCCACCTCAATGGAATTAGCCGTCAGACCAGTTACAGGAGGAGTGGGCCCTGGAGGGGCTGACAAGTTTTCTCGCTTTATATCTTCAGAACCAGATGTGCGTGGAAATAGTTTGGAGACCACCTTCTTTATTTAGGGTCTCCCAGGTGCTCACCGGGTTGTGTATGTTCATTGAAAATGATGTCACAGACTCCCTCTCTTGCTTTATCCGGAGGTGTTAAGATCATTGGGGTCTTGGTGGGCTTTGGTTGTTCTAGATTCCGGTGCGCCCCTCTCCACAGGGCATGAATGCGATCCACACTTCAAGTTGAGCTTACTAGGATGGGGAATACTGCCCATACACAGACTTGAGCTGGCCCACAAGGTGGTTGCTTCTGACCCTTCTGTTTCACCCGACTGTGGAGGAATCTGGAATGGGTCTTGGGGTTGTGGATGTTTGAAAAAACTGCGTAATGAGACCTGATTGAAGCAGTTTAGGTGGGTGGTCTCATTTCTGGCTGAGGCTGGATGGTACTCCATGTGACCCTTTAAATTATTGGCAGTGAAATGTCTTTCCCCTGGGGTCTGTGTCTGGGCAAAGGGCAGTACTCTTTTTAGACGGCATCATGCTGTGGCAAAAAATCCTTGGGAGGGCTGCGGGGGGATTTTAATACAATCTATAGTAGGAGGGGCAGACACTGGGTTGCCAGATGAGGCCCTCCTCAATCGTTTAATGCCGCCTGTTGGCTTAATAAGTCGGTCTTAAGAGGTCTGAGAACCCGCTCTCCGTGAGCCCGCACAGGCTTGTGCTCTTGCTGTGATAATTAGACCCAGAGCCCAGTAGAGTAGTTTCCTGAGTTATTTCTTGGCCACCGGGTTCCCCAGCTGTTCTTCAACTGCTACTCCTGCTGCCACAGGGAGGGTGTAGGTGAAAGTCCACCGGTTCCCACTACCGCCTCCCAGCTTCGGAAGTTCCCTACTGGAGGAAAGGGCTGAAGGCACTGCTGCTGGGCTGAGCAGGGCTCAACAAGACTCCATGAGCCGCATCCAGACTTGGCTGGGCCGCTTCCATGTAGTCCTCGGGGCACGCTCTCTGTGCCAGTTTACAAAAACCGCTGCGATCCCACCACACGCTAAGGAAGAGCTGGGAAGCTGCAGCGGCTGAAACTGAGCCCCGCAGAGCCCCTGTCAGGGCTGGAAAACAAGCAGTGGGCTCCTATGCCCCAGGGCGCCTGCTCACCAAATGTAGGGTCTGCTGTGTCCCCCCTGCATCACGTCTGGCAATCATCACTCCGGCTTCAGCTCCGGTTCAAGCTCTTGACAGCAGGTTCGGCTGGCAGCGCCCAGTGCTCTGCGATCCAGCTGCTTGGCAGCTCTACACAATTCTGCACTAGGCAAACACAGTTAGTGAAGGACCTCTGCACTAGACCACAGCCTTACTGACTGATCCTTAATTACAATAACTTACCATTATTTCTTTGTTTTTTTGCTTTCTATTTGCCTTCTTTCTTCCTTTCTTGCCTTCTTTCCTTATATTTCTTCTTTCTATCTTTCTTTCATTTTTGCCTTTCTTTCTTCTTTCTTTCTTTCTTTCCTTCTTTCTTTCTGTCTTTTTTTTCTTGTTTGCCTTCTTTCCTATTTTCTTTCTTTCATTCCATCTTTCCTTTTTCTTCCCTCCATTCATTCTTTTTTCATTTGATATTTCATTTTAACTTCTTTCTTTCTCTTTTGGCCTTCTTTCTTTCTGCCTTCTTTCTTACTTTTTTGCTCTCTTCCTCTTTTCTTTCAATCTTTCTTTTTTTTGCCTTCTTTCCTTCTTTCTTTCTTGTTTGCCTTCTTTCTTTTTGTCTTTGTTCATTTCTTTCTTTCCTTATTTTTTGCCTTCTTTCTTTCTTTTTTCTTTCCTTCATTCCCTTCTTTCTTTATTTCTTTCTTTCTTCGGTTCTTTCTTGACTTATTTCCTTCTTGCTTCTTAGAGCCACTTTTCCTTCTTCCCTCCTTTGCCCTTTTGCCCTTCTTCCTTCCTTTCTTGCTCTTCCTACCTCCATTTTTGTCTGCTTTCTTTTCTTTCTTCCTGCCTTTTTTCCATCTTTCCTTCCTTACTTTTTACCCTTCTTTCTTGCCTTCTTTCACAAAGGTGAGGCTAGCAGCCAATGTCAAACCAATGGCTTTTTTAGGTCTGTGTTAGCCAGAACCTTTTGATTTTACTAAAAGTATGTACATCATAGTTACTTATAATAGTTTTCAGCCAGACTTTATAAATTAGTATGTGATTGTATCATTCATATTTTTCTACCATCCACTCCAGCATGCATCAAGGGGCACTGTTAGCCCACTTCATCCATTGACTGACTTCAGTATGAGTTATGCCATACTGCCCTTTTCACAAGGCGCACATTTGCAAACAAGGTAGCTCCATTCAGTGCCTGATGTACCATGGTATTGTTACTTTGGTGAGAACAGATAAACACTTTTGCCTTTAGCTCCTTTTTTTAGATGTAATGAGGGCCCAGAAGCTTCCCGAACAATAAAGTTTTGCAAAAACCATGACAAGACAAAACAAGAATTGCCAAAAGACTGGCAGCCAAATCCAGGCCTGTTGGTGTTGCCATTGCTTGTTTTCTTCAGGGCAAATCCCCTTCTTCTTCCTTCCTACTGATTTTGGGGGGATTTACTCCTGCCTCTGACAAGAGCAAATCTCTGACCTTTCGCAGGATGGGACAGTCTTGGACAATGATTTATGAATACACACAAACATCTACGTTTGTAGGGTTTCACATAGACATGCCACCTTGGACCCTCTGAAGATGATTTACGTACAAACTGTGAAACTGACTTCTACGAATTACAAAAATCATCTTGCACTAACAAAAGGGTTATTTGCATATGTCCGGCTTACATACATTTTGTGAATGAGGCTTAGGAGTGAAGGAACATGATAGAGAGAAAATGCAACAGGATTGACAATGCAAGTGTAAGCGTGCCTCCATTTTAAGTAATTTTTAAATTTTATGTAAATATGCGACTAAAATTAAAGTTATTTTTAATAAAAGGATACCTGACGTGTAACAATCTATTCTTTAATAAACCAATGGTATTAATGACAATTAAGTTTAGTGGCTTTCTCTTTGCACGTTTACTAATTATAAAAAACTAAGCAATATTAGCTGTTTTTTCATGTAAACATGATGTGTGTTTTTGCAAAAGGCACAAGTGGGTTCCTTTCTATGCACAGAACATGAACTTGGAAATAATTGTTTGTCATTACCTCGTAATAAGTTGCAGGTCGCTTTGCTTATAGCATTTCTGCATGTTCCGTTTCAGTTGCTAAAAAGAGTTAGGGGGATATTCTCAAGAACGTGTGATAATTATCGCAAAATTAGCTTAACGCAACTTTGCACATCGCAGTCTATCACGGGAAAATAACGCCATGTTAACGTTGTATTCTCAACAAGGCGGTACCATACGATAGTCTCACGCTAACGCGTCAAATGACCGCGATAAAATTACCGTGATGGCAAAAAAACGCGAAACATGAACGCGAAAGAAGTTACGATGTGGCCAACCGCGATAAAAAAATCCGCAACAACCAGCGACAGGCCTGCAATTCCCACGCGTCATGCGGGAAAATGCACTATAAAAGCACCGAAAAACACAAACAAAATAAGTCAAACTGCGTAGCACCATGGAGGAAGCCGGAGGAAGTACAGAGGACGACCAGAACCCCACAAGCCCCCAGGAGGACCAGCCTGGGACCTCGGGGTCACGGAAGGGCAAGGAGAAGAAGACGAGGAAGACGAGGTTCAGTCTGCAGGAAAACAGGATCATCATCACGGAGGTGATAGAACACCACCAACAACTGTTCGTCACCCCCAACGTGTCATTGGCAAATAAAAATGCAATATGGCAGTCCATCCTGGACAAGGTGAATGCAGTCAAAGTGAGGAGGAGGACAATTGGAGAGGCCAAGAGGCGCTGGAATGATGCGAAGTGCAAAACCAAGAAGAAACTCGCTGACAACCATCAGGCAGCAATGCAAACTGGAGGTGGCAGTCCAGCGGAGCACCAGGAGCTGGATGAGATGGAGGAAATGGTGGCCACAGTCATCAGTGGGGAGACGGTGGCAGGAGTTGGGGGTCCGGACACTGATCTACATGACCTGACACAACAGCACAGGGTGAGTACCGAACAGGGACTGGGGGGATGGGGGGAGATGGGCACAATGGCACACATGCACAATTAAGTAGAGCACACTGCACACCCACAATGACTCTGGATCATGTCCCTGATCCTCTTGGCACACTGCAGCACACATACAAACAGCAAGTAGGCCCCGTCCACTATGGGCACAAAGGGGTCCCTCCCCACACAGCACCAATCTCACAACCAACCCATGCACACGTGTCAAAACCAGCAAAGCTGCGTGTCTGTGAGCCACACTGACAATGCAAGTGACACTGCATGACGAACAGCATGGCTGCAGTCCAATTATCATGACATGGTGCACGCCACCACACTGAGGTGGCTGAGTGTGGAACACATCCGTAAAGGAGCAGGTCACACTCTGACATATCCACGTGCACAAACAACCCCTGACGTCAACAACACATCTGCGGATAAACCATGCCCAAGAGTCCAAAATCTGAACTAGAGCCAAAATTAGCCAAGTCTGCAACATCTCAGCACTGTAGAAGCACAGAAGTCAAAGGCACACCGCCTCAAAGGGATAAGGGGCAGCAACATCACAGGTGCAGGGGCGACTCTACCACAATGCAGCACACACACATAGCAATAACAGCACATCATCATTGACGACAATGTGGTACAAAGTGCAACACTCTCACTACAGAACAGAGGACACAACTGGTTCCGCTTGTGCGTAGAAACTGGCCAATCAGTTCTGGCATAGCAGGAAACTGTGAGATGATAATGTACGTGTACAACCTCACATCCGTGATGTAGTTCAAATGTCCACTGTCCCGCATCAAATAGTCAGCTCCTCCCAAACAGTCACAATGTACATTGTCATGCAATCTGTATGTAAACTTGAACAATGTGTCAACATACATGTCAACACAATGTTAAAATGCATCTCCCCTTCACATTGCAGAGGGACAATCAACACCTCCTGCAGAGCAGACCAGACAACTCATTAGTGATGATGAAGAGGACCTCCACACCTTCAACACCGACTCCCTACAACAGCTCATGGACAGCTACAGCAACCCACCTCCAGGAGCAGGGCAGCCCAGCTGCATCGAGGAGACCCCACCCCCTGCACAGACCACACAGCAGGAAGCACCCACCACCACAGCTGGCTCCCAGCACCTCACCGAAGAACACATCGCATTCCAAGGCCATGTGTTAGACTGCCAGAAGGAGGTGGCTGAACAGGGGCGAGTGGGGTTCGACCTCATGGCAGCCAAACTAGATTACATACGTGGGTGTCTAAGTCCCATCAGGGACCACTTACACTCCCTAACGGACACCCACAGTTCGCTCCATGATGTCCAACAATCCATGCCCGACATCGCTGGAGTCATGACTCTGAGAGGAGAACAACTGTCTAGTCAGAGTGGCCTCAGCGATGTCAGCCGAGAGTTGGCACAGATGCTGAGGATAATGGAGAACATGGAGCGGATGCATGTGGAAAGAATGGCTGCCACGGATGCACACCAGCGAAAAGTTGTTGGGATCTTCCATGCCCTGCAAAGCCTCATCATCGCATTGCTGCCACTAAGGCAGTCGCTGATGAATGCTGCTGGTACTTCTACACACACATCTCCGGCCCCTGATGTGTCAGTGGCACACACTGCTGCAGACTAAACATCAGCACCCACATGTCAGACAGATGACATAGAGGACGAAGATGCGTGTGATTCCACCTTTGTAGTAAGAAGGAACCAGTAGCATTCTTCTCCGCCATATGCCCTGTTTCAGCTTGGTTCTGCCCTCTGCATCATGCCCTGTAACAACACTTCCCACTGTCCCCCGAAACACTCTGCGACACTCACCTTGGACCTCGACATGGACTGCCATATTTTGTTTGCTTACCAATGACACAGCAATCAGACTGCAGACTGTACTCTTCCTCTTCCGATGTACTTGTCAATCCCTAAATGACTCTGGCTGGCCCTCCACTGGGCTACAATGTAATGTGGGGTTTGCATGGCCATGTACTGCTCCAGCTCCGACACTCCACCGAATGTGAATAAATCATTCAAATTCACACAGATGTGTCATGTCCATAATCGATCAAGTATGAAAGTATGGATGAATGTAAGGACATTGATTGCCCAAAAAGGTACTCCCTGGGAAATGAAAGCAATGCGCATGTTTGACCGTGACACACATAGGAAGTGAGATGACTGGGAATGTGTGCACTAGCTGTGGCCTCATTGCTCTGAAACAGCAATCGAGCAATTCCTCAACTTTGCCCCACGCAATGTTAGAAATAGGTCTGGGTATGAAATGTCAGTCATTGGCAGGCCTAAAGTAGTGTCCCCCATCACATTTGACAACAGAACATATCTTCGCATACCTACTCACACTCAACTGGGTGGACACAGCCTGTAGTGATGCATCACATTGATCCACATGGCAAGAACATGGACACCATACTCACATTGCTGAAGACACGTAAGAGCACAGGTCTATCAGCAACTATCCCAACCACTATGTCTGGCTCACAGAGGTGGAGCTGGCAATAGGGACTCACCCCTAAGTGAAATGCGTCAGTCAGTCCCTCCCTGTGTACGGACAATGCTCATTAAGGCACACGATTTGTCATTCTAATCAACACTCATCACAGTTGAACGCTAGTGAAGTTGCATAGACTTTATTGCCATGTGCGTGTCAGTACGGGCAAGACAAGGGCCACAACATGCAGACCAATGCATCAGACACTAACAGGCAGCATTCGGTCACGGTACAGTTCCACGTGACAGGTGTTGTGCATGCGCCCGGGATGTTCTGCCATTGCGTTGGTGGCTCTCGTAGAACCGGCACTCTTCTGACCTGCGGCAGTTATGTGGATGATATGCCACAGCTCGGAGCAATGAGTAGTATGTGTGTGCAACGTTTGGACGTATGGGTTGTTGTGTACGTAAGTGTCAAGGGCATTCCATGCAAGAGTACCTCGAGCAAGAACTTCTGTGTGTGGGGTGTGGATACGTTGGTCTTTCATTAGCACTGTGCGTAGTGTGGGAGTCGTCATCATCTGCTATGGTATCTCTCTCAGGGGGTGCCTGCCGCATGCAAGACCAAGGTCGGAGGTGCAGATGTCCTTCCGCCTTATGTATTGAGACAAAGGAGCTCACATCCCTAACCTTAGTCTGACTACTGCTTGCATTCTGGGAATGTGATGTGGCTTTCGCGCTGCAATTGAGGCTAGGCCTTAGGCTTATGGTGAACCAATAGCGATACACACACAACAATTGGCATGCATGAGCCAAGAGCCCGAGTGGCCTTGCGCTCCTTGTACAATCCCTTCGTGCGCGGACGCCCTCCGGGTGCATGCAACATTACAACATTGTCGATTGCGGGCCGTGTGGCGCAGACACTGCAACAGAGACACACGCATCAGTTGGTTTCCTGTACAGCCCAGAAATGAACCACACCCAGAGCCCAGGGATAATTATTCACACCCCTACGCTGGCCTGGCGTACGCTGACTCAGCCCACTCGGATTACGTATAAAGGGGGGGCGACGACGCTACGTGTCCTAGTTCTTCCCCACTGCCGGAGGTGACATGGCTACGTCCGCCTGGCATATCACAAGACTCAATCATAAAGGGTCCATGACTTGCCTTGCACAGAGTTGGTGGCACCGGATACACTGCGGCCGGCACGGGCCTACCGCCACGGGAAGTGACTTTTGGTGCACTGAGGTAGGGGCACCTTAAGTGCTGAGCGGATGTGCAGCCTGCGATGATGCGCCGTCCTGACGGTCCGGACTGGTAAGGATTTGTGTGAGCCCTGCTGGACTGCAGTGTAGGCCTGAGCCAGCGGGCAGCGCGGGCCTACCGCCACGTGACGTTGCCTCGCGGTTCACAGAGTTAGTGGCACCTATAGAGCTGAGCGGGTGTGCAGCCTGCGATGATGCCGTGTGCACTGATATGATCTCTGCCATTGCGAAATCAAGACCCAGAATCACATGTGTGACCTGGTGGCCCGCGGGGCGGGGCTGCATGATGTGGAGGCTGCCAAGGTCGCGGGCCCCGGGCTTGGAGCTTGCACAGGCACATGGTGGGCCCTCTTGGAGACACGCTGGTGGCGGAAGGTGAGCGGTGAGGCCTGGGTGCGTAGGGGTGGGCAAACACTGCTGGGCGGCAGGAGGGGCTGGGGTGCAGCAGCCTGTGTGCGCAGAGGCGGCCAAGCGATGATGGCGCGTGCAATGATATGAACTCTGCCATTCATAAATCTGGACTCTGTTTCAGATAAGGGACCTGGTGGACTGCAGTGTATACCGGCACGTGGTTAGAGACACACCGGTGGCAGCAGGTGAGCAGTGAGGCCTGGGTGCGCAGGGGCGGGCAAACACCGCTGGGCGGCAGGAGGGGCTGGGGTGCAGCAGCCTGTGTGTGCAGGGGCGGCCAATCGATGATGGCGTGTGCAATGACATGAACTCTGCCATTCATAAATCTGGACTCTGTTTCAGATAAGGGACCTGGTGGACTGCAGTGTATACCGGCACGTGGTTGGAGACACACCGGTGGCAGCAGGTGAGCAGTGAGGCCTGGGTGCACAGGGGCGGGCAAACACCGCTGGGCGGCGGGAGGGGCTGGGGTGCAGCAGCCTGTGTGCGCAGGGGCGGCCAAGCGATGATGGCGTGTGCAATGATATGAACTCTGCCATTCATAAATCTGGACTCTGTTTCAGATAAGGGACCTGGTGGACTGCAGTGTATACCGGCACGTGGTTGGAGACACACCGGTGGCAGCAGGTGAGAAGTGAGGCCTGGGTGCGCAGTGTCGGCACTCTCTCTCCCTCTCCCTCTCTTCCTTTCACTGTCTCTATCTCTTCCTCTGTTACTCTCTCTCTCCTTCTCCCTCTTTTCCTTTCACTGTCTCTCTCTCTTCCTCTGTTTCTCTCTCTCTCTCCTTCTCCCTCTCTCCCCCTTTCTCTCTTTTTCTCTCTCTCCCTCTCTTTCACTCTCTCTCTCCCTTTCTTTCTTTCTCTCCCTCTTTCTCTCTCTCTGGTAACACCACTCCTACACAAGCTGCAACCTTTCACGAACATTGGGCCATATTCTCAAGGAAGTGGCAGAGAGAGGCATTAGCCTTCTTGGCTTAACGCCTCTCTCCGCCACTTCGAAAATGCAAGGCTGCACCCTATCCTCAAGGATATGGTGCAGCCTCGCGTTTCCCCCTGCGATGGCGCTAAGTTTCACAACTTAGCGCCAACGCAGGCACCCTTGCACCAGAGTGCAAGGGTGTCTGCAAGCAGGGAGGTTTGTTTATGTACAGGAAGGTGCCCCTTCCTGCACATAAACAAACCTTAAATGCCAGTTTGTAACTTACATGTGTGCTGCTACATGCAGCACACATGTAAGTTACAAAACGGCATTTAAAAAAAAGGTTTGTTCATGTACAGGAAGGGACACCCATGAACAAACCATGGCATTTTGCTTTTTCCATGTGTGCTGCACAAGGCAGCACACATGGAAAAAGCAGAAACGAGGAGAAATAAAGCATTTTGCCACCTTAAGACCAGATTTTTCCTGGTCTTAAGTTTAGCGCTACCTCCTATTTACGCTGCCCTTGTGAATAGGAGGTAGCGTCAAACTCAATGGGTGTTGCGGTGGAACGCCCCACCGCAACACCCACTGCACGCCCCTTCACGCTAAAAACAGCGTGAAGGGGGCCCTATTCACAAGGCAGAGTTAAGCAGCGTAAAGCCACTTAACGTGGCTTAATGCTGCCTTGTGATTAGGGCAAAGCCCCTATCGCCACAACAACGTCACTGAAAGTGACGTTGTTGTGGCGATGGGGGCTTGAGAATATGCCCCTTTGTCTTTTGCCTTGTGAGTATACTGGGCATTTTTCTCTTGAAGCCCAGCACATAGTCCTCCATAGCATTAGTGGAGGGCTTCAGGTATCCTTCGCAGCCCTCTAGTCCCAGGACTAAAGGAGCAAAAAATGGGTGCCACTGCAGGAGTCGAAAAGAGAATATTCATGCTCCTTTTTGAAGCATTTCCCCAAAAAGAAAAGATGAGACATAGCAGGAGGATGTTACATTTCCCCCTCACGGATGATTCAAAGTAGTTGACAGCTCATTCACATTTTATTCAGCCTTTCACCCATCATTTGGTCTGGGGATGGTAAATTCTGGGGAAAGTGGTTGATTGGTACCACATACATCCTATATTGCATTCATGCACATAGATAATTTCCTTCCTGTGTCAGAAATAACAACCTTCTTTAATCTGGCTCAAGTTAAGAATTCCTTGAGGGCATAGCCATTATATGGACAGTAGTGCTCCTCAAATGCACGGGCTCATGGTACATCGAGGCATAATCAACCACGTGAATCACAGATTCTTGTCTGAGCTCATTGGATATTCAGGAGACTAACGATGCCAAGGCAAGCCCCGCAGGCTGCAAGAAAACTGAATGCCACCTAGGGTACGTCCGTGATCATGTAGGAAGGGTACCAGTTCATGTACATATAAATAAATATATAACCCCTGAAGAAGAATAAATGTAGTCTATGTTGTCAATGTAATTGTTTAGAAACGGTTCTTTATATTTTCATTGTGGTGCTTCCTGATTTAGGAACTGCATGCATTTAAATATTCACGCATCGCTCTGTACATGGAAGAAGCTTTTGTGAAAAAACACTAATTTATCTGTCTACCTATTGTAAATTTTATTTTCAAAACATGGTTTTGTCTATTACTTCAACCGAAGTCGTGACCTGTTAGTGAATGTCTGTGAAGTGACTGTGAGTATTTAACAAAAGGATGCCGTTCTTCTGTAGTAAGAATCATATATTTTTTTTATTTTAGAAGTTTTATATAGCGCTGGCCTGACCCGAGGGTATCGGAGCGCTTTACATCAGAAACAGTGCAGATAGTCACGTAAACAATAATAGTGAGGGTCGGCGGCGGATAATTCTGGTTCGAGGTCTTGCGGAACTAGAGTCGAAGCAGTGCAGGGGGCCTGCTTCCGGGCTTCGTCTGCTCCTATCGGTTCCCTAGGGAGCGGTCGAGGAACAAGGGGGCATATTAGCAAGACCCACGTTAAAATTATCGCCGTTTAGCGGCAGGAAACTGCCGCTAAAGCGGCGATAATGAGCTTGCTAATATGCGTTATAGAATTCCAATAGAAGCCCAGGTTAGATGTGCAGGACATCTAACCTGGGCTCTATTGAATTCCATCGCGCATATTAAACCCATTATCGCTGCTTTAGCGGCAGTTTCCTGCCGCTAACACGGCGATAATTTTATCGCCGGTCTTGCTAATATGCCCCAAGGTTTTGAGTTGACTCTTGAATTTTACAAAGGAGGGGATAGTTCTGATGTGAGGGGGAATAGAGTAGGCCTGGGCGGTAAATTCCGTTCCGCTCGCGGAATTTGCGGAATTTGGGTAATTTCGCGTTCTGCGGAGAACGCGGAATTGCCAAAAATTCTGCGATCCGCGGCTTCGCGGAATTTTTTGCTTGTTCGTGCTTTCTAAATGCGTGTTCGCAAGATATTTCTCCCCGAGCACGCAAACAGCGTTCGCGAACAGGAAAAAAGCATCGCGAACGGGCGGAACAAGCAATTCCGCATGTTCGCGGAACTTTTGTGTGCTCGCTGAGATTTTTTACCGTTTTGCGGAGCTTTGCGTAGTGCGACTACGCAAATTCCGCCCACCCCTAGAATAGAGTTCCAGATTTTAGGTGCGCTCCCGGCGAAGGATCGAGCCGCAGTTTTTTGTTTTGGCGTTTCCAGCGGTATAAGTAGAAGAGAATTCGAGCTTCTGAGGTTCCTGGCCTGGCCGGCTTTTTTGAGTTTAGCCGCCAGATATTCGGGTTTGCCGGTGTGCAAGGCTTTGTGTGTGAGGCAGGCTGTTCTGAAACTAGCCCTCATTTCAGCTGGGAGCCACTTGAGCTCTCTGAGTGCCGGAGAAATGTGATCTAATTTCTTGATTCCAGTGACCATTCTGGGTGCCGCGTTAAGCGTTGTTTTGAGGGGAGCAAGATGTGATTTTGCTATTCCTGAGAGGACTGCATTCTCATAGTCCAGTCTTGAATATACCAATGTTTGGGTGGCCTGTTTGAGATCATTGGGTGGGATGAAGGGTTTTATTTTGTTCAGTAGCTTTAGGTTGAGGAATGCGCTCTTAGCTGAGTTCTTGATGTGAGTGTTCATGTTCAGTTTCGGGTCTAGCGTGATGCCTAGTGACTTGACAGAGGCGGCCAGGGTGAGGTTCCCATTGAGCGCCTCGATAGCTTTTAGCCATTCAGCAATATGGGGGTTCTCCTCTTTGTTCGAGATGAGGAGTATTTCGGTTTTGTCGGGATTTAGTTTGAGGTGGTTGCTTGACAGCCATTGTTGAACATCTCTCAGTACGTCATTGAGTCGATGAATGTCCCTGATGGAGGCGGTTTCCAGGTAGAGCTGAGTATCGTCTGCATAAAGATGGAAGCGGATGTTGGCTTTTTTGAGTAGTTTAGTGAGAAGTTCCATGTAAATGTTGAAAAGTTGCGGGGAGAGCACTGAACCTTGAGGGACTCCCTTGTTGACTGGATGAATGTCAGACGTAAAGTTTTTGATTTTGATTTTTTGGGTGCGATTGTGTAGGAAAGAAGAGAACCATTGGAGGACCACCTCGCCAAGTCTGGCTCTTTCTTGGAGAGCCTTGATGAGAAGTTTGTGGTCTACCGTGTCGAATGCTGCCGATAGGTCAAGGAGAATGAGGAGGCAGCCTTGGTCTGAGTCGAGTGATTTGTGGATATCGTCGATGATATTGAGGATCGCGGTTTCCGTGCTTCAGCCTTTTCTGAAGCCAGACTGATGGAGGTCAAGGAGGTTGATGTTGTCCAAGTGTTGGGTTAGTTGTTGTAGTACACATTTTTCTAGGATTTTGGACAGAAGAGGAAGGTTAGAGACAGGTCTAAAGTTATTTAAATCCTCTATGTCAAGGCCGGGTTTTTTCAGCAAAGGCGTGACTTGTCCTACTTTAAGGCAATCTGGAACGACTCCGTTTTTCAAGGAGCTGTTTATGATCGTGCACCAGAGCGGTGCAAGGGAGAGCTTCAGCTTTTTAGTCAGTTGGGGAGGAATAGGGTCTAGGACATGAGATGAGGGTTTGGAAGAAGAGATGAGGTTGATTATCTCAGTTTCCTGAATGGGGCGGAAGATTAGCCAGGGTATGGTGGAGGGAACGGGGGCGATGACATCCGCCCCAGACGTGCTGCTCTTTGTGGGGGGGTGTTGTTGGTGTCTAGTGATCTTGTCATTAAAGAAGTTGGCGAAATTGTCACAAAGTTCTTTGGATGCCTGTATTGAGGAAGTAGCGGGCTTGGAGGTTTGTTGCCTGATGATGTTGTAGAGCTCTTTGGGTCTGTTTTTTGCGCTGTCCAGCGCGGAGCGGAAGAACGAGGATTTTTTGTTCTTGATGTGATTGTTGTACTTCCTGCGAACTGTTTTGAGTTGTTCGCGGAGGGTGGTAGTAGGATTATTCCTCCAGCGTCTTTCTGTATTTGAGGAATAAACAGAAAGGCATATTAGTCCCCTTTTTCGTTCACTCTTCTATTTTCTGTGACCCAGATAACCTGGTCTATATAGCGGAAAATGAGATAATTTCTATAACGCCAGCAGAGCATCATAAACCAAAATATAACAAAAAATTAAATTTTTACATTAAATAATTCAGATTAAAAACAGAAAATAAAAGAGTCTTTATGTCTACTTAGAAAACTGTATTCATTGAATCATGCCTAGAACAGCAGCAAAAATCATTATCATTGACTTTATTTATGTCTCCACTATACACGGGCAAAGCAATGTCTCTCAAAGCTCATTGTTAATGCCAGCCTTATTTAATGCGTGTGTGAGACCTCGGACCAGCCTCAATTCGCCTTTTGCTTTACTGTTTCTGTGTATGCCGATGACGCTGCAGGTGTGTGGAGCCAGTGAGGTGATGGACACCTGCCAGCACCCTCCAGAGACTGTAATGTGCTGGCTCGGGATGCTGCCTGCGCACTGTCAAGCAGTTACTTCATTTACTACTGGAGACTAGAAGAATGTTGTGGCAAATTCCACGAATTTCTCATGGCGTGATTATGCAAACATCTTGAATGTTTGGCCTTCTCTAGAACCCGAACTTTCGTCTTCAGGTGGAACTATTACTACCCATCTTTTGTTACTGCGGGAGGCATTAGAGCCAATCTCTCATCATTTAATTAACCTACACTGCCGGTTTATCAGACGTTAAATGTATATTTACCCAACATCCTGTCTATATGCACCCCCTGTTCCTACACAGAACGAAATGCACAGCATTGTTCATTTCAGTCCGTGGAGGAACGGGCTGCGGTGCTCCCACAGCGGTGCCTTTCTAAGGCTCTCCTATGAGAAAGGCACTGCTGTGGGACCACCGCAATAAGACCGCCCGAACTGTATTCCAGTCAGAATACGGCATGTGGGCTGACTACGGCTTTGGCGGTGCTTCAGTGGGATGCTGGCGCCAAACTCGTAATCAGGCCCTAAGTCAGAAGGTAAAATTTTGAATGGGCTCTACTGCTCACTGTGTCCGACCTGTGCTCCATCGTAGTTGGCCTGAAACATTGACTTTGTCCCAGTTAAGCGCGACCAGATGTCCCAAGTTGATGCTTTTGGCTTTTAAGCACTAGAAAGTGTTTATTCTTTAAAAATTCATATCTCCAATTCCCTACATTGGACTTTTTGTCACTTTGGTGTCAATTTATTCATAAAAATATTTTCTATTTCTATTAATTGGTGTTGGATTTTTGTTTAGTGTTGTGTCTTGCTTATTTAATGTATTGGTGTGTTTAAATGCTTTACACTCCTAAATTAATCCTGCCTGCGGTCAGCCAGCTACTAAGGGCTTAGCAAAGGAATACTTTATTGAGACCTTGATTGGACATTTTATTGTGATTGTGGCCTTATTACTAGTGGTAGGTACCTACCTACACCGATTAATAAGCCACCTTCCAATAAGGTTTCATTTAAAAAAAAAGCCATTTTGCAGTCACAAACCCTTTGATTTTGTGAATTTCAGGCTTTGGGACTGTAAAATGGCATCATACATCAGGTTCATGATCTCATAGTTTTTCTACAAACGAGTTGGTTCATCCCTTTTCAGAAAGTTTATTAGGAAAGACATTTTCTGAGCTCTAGTGGTATGTCATCATAGATTTTGTATACATTTGCAAGAATGAAAGCTTTAGTGTTTTCCATTTAGTGAATTTTGGAATGTCCAGCAAAGGTTTTCTTTAGTCTATCTGTTCTCCTAAGATTATTAATTTCTGCACTGTATATTCCGGACGGTTTCGAGGCATTGCTTTATTAAAGATGCCTACTGTTCTCAGAGTGAAGCAGCTTATTGTTAGTAATCAACTAGAGTTCCACAGAGCTGAGCTAGATTCCTTCAATATTATTTCCTTAATGTGCAGCATAACCTTAAGGGACTGCAGTTGCTGAGGGCCAGGGATTATCAAATTGTAAAAGTAATATCTAGAGCACTGATGCAATGTCCTGTACCAGGGCGCTAGGCTCCCACTGACCCTAGATCTGCATGGTCATTGGTACCTCCCTTTCTTATTTTTGAAATCAAGTGCACATATATAGGTGTTACATAATCAGATAGCGCATGATGCTGTTCATTACATGCAATAAACTGGCTACGTGCTCAGTGCTTCATCTTCTTTGAATGACAGTACTTTTATAATAGGCATGTAAAGGCATATTTTAACAATATCTAAACAGAAAAAGGGAAGGCGCTAGCCACCCTGGGCAGACACACGGCTGCACATATTCTTGTAGCGCTTATACAATTTGAGGTACATTTCAAATAATAATCAGACTCACTGGGGCTAATTTTCAGTTATGAGGCATTGTTCAAACATTTTTCTAATCTCCAGCAATGGGCCTAAATCACAATACTATTTAAAAAAGTGCATCTAATTTACAAGTACGAATAGCCTTTTTAGGAATGCTACAGCTTTTATTATTTCGCCTGCCTCATATTAACAACAACGGGGCATATTAGCAATGCCTGGCGATAATTATCGCAAGCGCAATTAGCGCTTGGATAGTTATCGCCAGGCATCGCCGATTTCTATCGCGGAGTTAGCGTGCAATCAGCAATGCTAATCTCCAAAGCGATAGAAACCTTGGAGAACAGTGTGAATATCGCCTGAAAACAGGCGATATTCACACTGTTCCCCAGTTCTGCTTGCTGATAGTGCGAGGGGGACTTAGCCATGTAATCCACCTCTCATTGGATTACATGGCTAAGTCAGGGTGGGACCAGGTGTTAGCAAACCAGCGCTAAACGTGTTTAGCGCTGGTTCGCTAATCACCGCCCCTGCCCGCTGATAGGCGTTAGCGACCTCAGCGACTGTTTCCAGTCGCTGTTAGGTGGGAACGCCTACTTTGCATGCCATTAGCGATAAATATCGCTGGCATGCAAAGCGGCACCCAACCCGGTCGCTATCGCCTACAAGCTGTCGCTAACAGCAGTTAGCGACAGCTTGTTGATAAGGCGATAATATTATCGCCGCTTTAGCGGGAAAAAGTCCCGCTAAAGTGGTGATAATCGCCTTGCTAATATGCCCCAACAATTCATAAATAGAAAACATCCATATACACATTCTTGGAGGAACTTTGGGTAGAACTCTTCATCCATTGGTCTGATCAACTGGCATTCACATTTTGCTTCCATTCACATCCGCACTCAGCACAGGGAAACAGTCCCTCTTCAGCCATTGGCTCTCTTGCGCTGTAAGTGATAGCATTTTCCCTGAAGGCACATGCACAACTGCCTAAAGAGAAGCGGACTTCAGTTCTAGGCGGGTAGTCCAAAGCTTTATTTTACCAATACTTATTTATTTCCAATCTCTCTATAAGCACATATATTGTTATATTTTAGTATATTTTAGTCACTGTGTGTATTTAAACTATGTCTTCGTGTTATAGTATTTAGTTGTCAATGGAAATGCTATTCTTTTACTAATAGTAATCATATTTTCTTGTGATGTACAGTACAACTAAAAATGTTCTCTATACTTGTTTCAATTGAGTAGACGGGCTTGCATGGACTAACCATCGCACCAGCTTGCCAATACCCTACCTACTGGCTTTCCTGATGCTTGCTTGTACTACAAAGCACTTTTATGGGTATATCTTCCTTCCATTTTGCACTATTTGACCAGTTCTGAAACTGAAAAATGTCAAAGATTTTGCTCTTGTCAAATGAAGAAGGAAATTAATTTTCATTATACAAAAAGGCAACTACTACCTGCCAAAATTACATTGGTTGAGAGGAGTTAGTTTCCGCAGGTGAATAATTTTTTCCAAGTGAAGAAAAAAGTTGGTAAATGCATTTGCATAGGCTGAGATATTTTTTGTCATGACAAAATATACATCTTCAGCTTCTCAAGTGTGAAAAAGGAATTCAGAAAACCTTTCCAGAATTATCCTGTGAATCAAAAGCTGTGACTAGCAGGGTTTTCAAGGCATCACCTCGGAGTTTTTGCTAATTCCAGTCATAAATCTGCACTCGTTTAAGGTTGTAATCCTCTGGGTGCAGACTGAGAATGAGGTGCAGAGTTTGTAAACACAGTTAAATCAATGGGACCAGAGAAAGAACTGCGGTGCAGGATTCTTGCTATAATAGACTTGCAGCGCTTTCAAAGTCACTGGGTATGACAGATGTTAGACCCTGATTCTGATTTTCCCAAAGTATCCATAAGTGCTGTAGCCCAGAAATCTATCAGGCAAACGGCAAAGGTTTCATACTAAAATAAGGAAAATCATGATTCAGGTCTCCTTTTTCAGTTATTCGTGTGTGACTCTCGCAGTTGTTGCCAATTAAGTATACAGCTCTAATAGAAAACCTAATTGGCCTCGGAAAATGTAAAGTTATTTCAATATGGGAAAATGTAGCGAAGAGTCAGCAGCATCACTGAAATAACCATGGGGCACCAAACTTTAGCGATTAATATTACGAAGTGGGTCAGGAGCCGGCTGAGGTCAAAATGGATATTCACTGAATAAAACAAAAGTTAAAGGGAAGTTATCTTTAGCTTTAATTATTACACTTATGTATATTTAAAAACAGTAGAAAATTACCTAAAAACCACAGTTGAAGTGCATCTATGGTTACGAATTAAAACTAAAAATTTTATAAAATTCGCAAATTATTGTAAGGAAGACGGTCCATATTTTGCCAGAAATGCTTTGCTCATGACCAATCACTGGCACAAAAGTGTGGTAAATAATATAATTGGAAAAAGAACAATTGATGGACAGAATGCTGGACAATGACAAGCAATCACCCCAGTACAGAGATCTGGGCCTAAATCCATCATTTCTTTGCTCCCCATGACATTCCAGTTTAAACCCATTAATACAAAATTCAGTCCTGACCCTGCTCCCCATGGAAACAGTTCAACCCGAACTGTCAGGCCAGGTCCTCCCTGGACCAGAAACAAGCACCCTCATCAGCCAGGCCAGCTTGACACCAGTGGCATGGAGGGCACGGGACCTACCAGTCCGACTCCGGGTGACAAATGCAAAAAGAGCAATTGTTGGACAGAATACTGAACAATGTCAAACATTCACACCAGTACAGAGATCTGGGCCTAAATCCATCGTTTCTTTGATCCCCATGCCATTCTAGTTTAAATGCACCCATACGCAAATCAGTCCCGACCCTGCTTCCCATGGGAACAGTCCAGCCCGAACTGCCAGGCCAGGTCCTCCTTGGACTGGAAACAAGTGCCCAGGGATTGGCCTCGGGGCACCACCCAACATCAGCCAGGCTAGTTAGATTCCAGTGCCACTGGATTCAAGCTATCTTGGCTGATGAGGGGTGATACCCCAAAACTGGTCACAGGACGCTTGTTTCCAGTCCAGGAAGGACCTGGCCTGGATTGTTCCCATGAGGAGCAGGGTCTAGGCTGATTTGCATATAGCTGGGTCCAAACTGGGGTGGCTTAGTTAGCAGAAGAACGATGATGTATTCAACCCAGATTTGTGACTGGGGGTGAGTGTCTGAAAATTTTCAGCACTCAGTCCCTCATCTTATTGTGTTTGCCCAAAGTGACTAGGGTTTGCCCAGACGTGGGACCGTGGCCTGGCAGTTCGGGCTGGACTGTTCCCTGGAGGAGCAGCGTCAAGACTGATTTACAAAAGGCTGGGTCCAAACTGGGGTTGCTTGGTGAGCAGATTCAACCCAGATATGTGACTGGAGGTGAGTGTCTGAAAAGTTTCCGCACTCCGTCCATCATCTTATTGTGATTGTTAAATAATATCATTTACAAATATATTGTGCCATAAATATCGTTTACAACAATATTGTGCTCCTATGCTTATAATGATAAGTACCAAAATAACGGAAAAAAACATAAAATACCAATTTGTTAAAATAAATAGAGCCTAAAGTAGTAAATGTAAAAGATTTTAATATATACATTTAATGTAATGTAGATTAAATATATTTAACTATTATTAATACTATATATAAAAATATACTTTTATAAACACACAGACACGCAGATATATATGTTTGCATTTATATATATAAACATAATTACTAGCTATATGTATTTTACATTATATTATTTTATTAAATATGTTACATTTATTAATATGAACATATATATATATTCACTGAAAAAACCATAGGTTTCAGGGACGTTATAGTTACAAATTAGCATTTAAAAAACCTTTGAAATTCACTGAAAAAACCATAGGTTTTAGGGACAGTTATAGTTAGTTGGACATTGCACTCGTACAAAACCCGTGAAATTCCCCGTTATAGTTAGTCCAGCTAACTATAACTCGCGCCCCGCAATGCACTGCTGATGACGTCACATATTACATCACTCATGACATGGTCAGTGACATCACTGATGACATCACTGATGACATCTCAAATGACATCATCCAGTGACTGTGTGTTTCTGTAAAGTTTATATATTTTTAATATATATAGGAAAAGACGTATTGAAGAATGAGTGGGTGTGTAAGTGTCTGTATGGATGATTTAGTAGGTGCGTGACTGACTCTATAAGTGAGTGATTTAACGTATCTTACTGAATGCATGGGTTAGTGAATAAACTGGGTGAATGTCTGTATCCGTCTGTCTGTTGCTGTGTAAGTGGCTGCATGTGTTTGTGAATAGCTACATGAGTGTCTATATGAGTTATTGAATGCTTGTCTGAGTATCTGTATGGGTGCCTGAGTGTTTGTGTGGGAGGGGTGTGTGCAACTCTGTGCATAGATCTGTGAGTGGGTGATTCACTGGGTGGAATTCGTAGTTCAGCTGATTTTAGAGGAATATTATAAAGTTCCAAAACTCCACACTTAGAAGAATTTCCAAGTGAAACCAGTCAATGTTAGCCTATGGAAGGAAATTCAAGTTACTGGTAAGTACGGTTAGAATTACTTTTCAGGATCAGTACTGGGCTCAAAGATGCAGCACTGAGGTCTCTCCTGATAACAGGTGAGTAAATCGGAATTCGTAGTTCTGCTGATTTTAGAGGAATATTTGTAAGTTTCAAAATCGACAAACTTTTTCAGCAAAAAGCAGGCAATGATATCCTATGGAAGGAAATTCAAGTTACTGGTAAGTACGGTTAAAATTACTTTTCAGGATCAGTACTGGGCTCAAAGATGCAGCACTGAGGTCTCTCCTGATAACAGGTGAGTAAATCGGAATTCGTAGTTCGGCTGATTTTAGAGGAATATTTGCACAATGGTGAAGGAAGGGGTGGGGCCTGAGGTGACATGTCTGCAAACATGCCCTGTGGCGCGTTTTAAGTTGGAGAATTAATTCCTCCTCAATCCCGAGGGTTCCTAGGGGCCAACTAGCCCACAGGTACCTCCAGTATGTGCCAGAGAGCTGCGTTGCAGAGAGGTGTTCAGAGGCCACGCCCCTTTTTACAACACTCTGCAACGCAGCCCCGTGGCGTGTTTTAAGTTGGGGGATTAACTCCCCTTGAATCCTGAGGGTCCCTGGAGTCCAAGTAGCCCACCATGTACCTCCAAAAAGCGCCACAGAGCTGCGTTGCAGAGAGGTGTAAAAAGGGGCGTGGCCTCTGTACACCTCTCAGCAACGCAGCTCCCTGGCGCATACTGGAGTTTCCTGGTGGGCTAGTTTGCAGACTGCTGCAGCGAGGGGGCGGGGCCTCCGGCACAATGCCGGTCTTTTTTTTTTTACTTTTTTTTTGTATGGGAGGGGGCTGCATGGCCCCCTTCCCTCGGCCACTTTTGGCCCCGGGGACCCCATCCCCGGGGCATGCCCTCTTTTTTTATTTAAAAACGGGAAGGGGCCGCGTGGCCCCCTTCCTGGTCCTCTATTGGCCCTCTTTTTTTATTTTTAAAATATTTGGAGGGGGCTGCGTGGCCCCCCTCCTCAGGCCATTTAAGGCCCCGGGGACCCCATCCCCCGGGCCGGCCTTGCCCTTTTTTTTTTTTTTTTTTTGGGGAGGGGGGCTGCGTGGCCCCCCTCTTGGGCCACTACTTGCCCCGGGGACCCCATCCCCCAGGGCTGGCCCTCTCCGTTGGGGACCGTGGGGGGGTCCCCAATCCCCCACGGTCCCGCTGGCTTCCCGCGTCCCTCGGGAGCCGGCATTGCTTTTCCAAATGGGGAGCTGCTAACATGCAGCTCCCCTTGTGGAAAAGCAATTTGCTTGAATTTTGGAAGAGAGAGCAGGTTTCCTGCTCTCTCTTACAAAATTCAAAGCAGTTTGCTATGACAGGACGGGAGCCGCGAGGCTCCCGCCCTGCCATAGCAAACTACAGTGTCCCGGGGTAGGCACCCCGGGATACTGCAGGAGCCGGCCCTGGGGGGTTGTGGTCCCCAGGGCCATCAAGGGCTCCAGGAGGGGGGCCGCGCGGCCCCCCTCCCAACATGTTGAAAGCCCCGGGGAGGTGGTGGTCCCGGGGGGCATAACGGACCCCCATATTTAACGATTTAGTGCCCCAGGGAGGTGGCGGTCCCCGGGGTGTGTGGGGGGGCTGGAGCCCCCCCACACAACTAATTTTAATTTTTAAAAAAGAAGCCCCGGGGGGGTGGCGGTCCCCGAGGCTGCGGGAGGGCTGAGAGCCCTCCCGCACCATTTTGTTTAAAGCCCCGGGGGGTGGCGGTCCCCAGGGCATGGGGGGGCCTTAGAGGCCCCCCATATAATTATTAATAAACCCCTGCATGCCCCCGGGACTTGGCTCACCCTGGGGCCAATTAACCACGAAGCGCGGAGTCCGCGCTTCGTTTTTTTATCGGCAGGATACGCACACCCAGCGTGTTTTTTGCCGATTTGTTTTTAAAAACAATTTTTTTTGGGCCCTGGGGGTCCTTGTAGGACCCCTGAGCAGGCCTAGGGGTCAGGGTGTTTCTACCCTGCCCCCTTTTTGTGTTTTGCGCAGTTGTTTTACTGCTTTCTTGTTCCTCGGTTCTACCGAGGAACAAGATGGCTGCCAACACTTCCTGATTTGGAGTGTTGACAGCCAATTACCATACAGCTCGTGATCGGGAGGGTACGCGGACCCTACGCGGCCATATATATATATGTGATTTTACTTTTGATTTTCTCAGGAACTACTGAACGGATTTACACCATTTAAGCAAAAGGCACGACTCTGAACCAAGGGCTACCTTTTTGCCAAATTTGGTGTAATTCCGTTCAGCAGTTCGGGCAGTAGCTGCGAGTAAAGGTTCCAATGGAAAATTGCATGGGGAAAACACGTTTTGGGACCCCCCTTTTTTCTCGGCCCCCGCTTGACGAATCACCCCGAGACTTTCAGGATAGGAGCGGCCCGGAGCGCCCCAACAAGTTTGAAAATTTCGCGAAGATTCGTCAACCGGCGCCAAAGTTATTTCAAATAGAATGTTGCGGATTTCCTATGGAAAATAGGTCAAAACTATAACTATCTACTGGCAACCGCCAGTAGATAATAACTAACTATAACTATCCCTAAAACCTATGGTTTTTTCAGTGAATTTGTAAGGTTTTTTAAATGCTAATTTCTAACTATAACGTGCCTGAAACCTATGGTTTTTTCAGTGAATTATATATATATATATATATTCTGCTCCAAAGGTTGTCCACCTGGTGAGTAGCACTCGATCATCAGCTTTGTTTATGATAGGCAGGGACAAGGATCCGCTTGTAGAAGCTGTTCCGTAATGGAAATGCCTGACGCGTTTCGAAGCTCCATATGCTTCTCTTCAGAGGCTTGAACGGAGACAGTGTGTGCAAACGCTGAACCCACTTCGCCATTTTCAGATTGCACACCCACAAATGGGAAGCTCGAATGAGACTGTGCATTGTGAGAGATGTGGTCCGGACAGCACACAAATCTTGTCCTGTATGGACCCTACAAATGGACTCGTCCTCAATCCTGTTTGCGGATGCTGGCCCACATAGCCGACATGATAGTTACCATGTCGGGTGGCCGCCATAACATTACGGGGTGGTGCACAATCCACGGCAGGACGGCCGCGTATTACATTCTGCTCCAAAGGTTGTCCACCTGGTGAGTAGCACTCGATCAGCAGCTTTGTTTATGATAGGCAGGGACGAGGATCCGCTTGTAGAAGCTGCTCCGTAATGGAAATGCCTGACGCGTTTCGAAGCTCCATATGCTTCTCTTCAGAGGCTTGAATGGAGACAGTGTGTGCAAACGCTGAACCCACTTCGCCATTTTCATATTGCACACCCACCAATGGGAAGCTCGAATGAGACTGTGCATTGTGGGAAATGTGGTCCGGATAGCACACAAATCTTGTCCTGTATGGACCCTACAAGTGGACTCGTCCTCAATCCTGTTTGCGGCTGCTCGCCTACATAGCCGACATGATAGTTACCATGTCGGGTGGCCCCCATAACATTACGGGGTGGTGCACAATCCGCGGCAGGACGGCCGCGTATTACATTCTGCTCCAAAGGTTGTCCACCTGGTGAGTAGCACTCGATCAGCAGCTTTGTTTATGATAGGCAGGGACGAGGATCTGCTTGTAGAAGCTGCTCCGTAATGGAAATGCCTGACGCGTTTCGAAGCTCCATATGCTTCTCTTCAGAGGCTTGAATGGAGACAGTGTGTGCTAACGCTGAACCCACTTCGCCATTTTCATATTGCACACCCACCAATGGGAAGCTCGAATGAGACTGTGCATTGTGGGAAATGTAGTCCGGATAGCACACAAATCTTGTCCTGTATGGACCCTACAAGTGGACTCGTCCTCAATCCTGTTTGCGGCTGCTGGCCCACGTAGCCGACATGATAGTTACCATGTCGGGTGGCCCCCATAACATTACGGGGTGGTGCACAATCCGCGGCAGGACGGCCGCGTATTACATTCTGCTCCAAAGGTTGTCCACCTGGTGAGTAGCACTCGATCAGCAGCTTTGTTTATGATAGGCAGGGACGAGGATCCACTTGTACGGAGCAGCTTCTACATGCGGATCCTCGTCCCTGCCTTTCATAAACAAAGCTGCTGATCGAGTGCTACTCACCAGGTGGACAACCTTTGGAGCAGAATATATATATATATATATTCACTGAAAAAACCATAGGTTTCAGACACGTTATAGTTAGAAATTAGCATTTAAAAACCTTTGAAATTCACTGAAAAACCATAGGTTTTAGGGACAGTTATAGTTAGTTGGACATTGCACTCGTACAAAA
Source organism: Calotriton arnoldi (assembly GCA_963921515.1). Lineage (NCBI taxonomy): Eukaryota > Metazoa > Chordata > Amphibia > Caudata > Salamandridae > Calotriton > Calotriton arnoldi. Next base: position 849,150 of record CAWUFW010002773.1, read on the forward strand.
CCCGTGAAATTCCCCGTTATAGTTAGTCCAGCTAACTATAACTCGCGCCCCGCAATGCACTGCTGATGACGTCACATATTACATCACTCATGACATGGTCAGTGACATCACTGATGACATCTCAAATGACATCACTGATGACATCATCCAGTGACTGTGTGTTTCTGTAAAGTTTAAATATGTTTAATATATATAGGGAAAGGCGTATTGAAGAATGAGTGGGTGTATAAGTGTCTGAATGGATGATTTAGTAGGTGAGTGACTGACTCTATAAGTGAGTGATTTAACGTATCTTACTGAATGCATGGGTTAGTGACTTAACTGGGTGAATGTCTGTATCCGTCTGTCTGTTGCTGTGTAAGTGGCTGCATGTGTTTGTGAATAGCTACATGAGTGTCTATATGAGTTATTGAATGCTTGTCTGAGTATCTGTATGGGTGCCTGAGTGTTTGTGTGGGAGGGGTGTGTGTGACTCTATACATAGATGTGTGAGTGGGTGATTCACTGGGTGCATGATTTCAAGAGTGCATCTGTGATGGACTGCTTGGGTGGGTGAGTGTGTGTATGGGTGTGTTAGTGAGTGAATGTATATCTCAGTGGTACATGTGCAAGTAACTACATATGTGAAAGGCAGTATATATGTGTGTTGGAGTATATAAATAGCTATAAGCGAGAGTGAGTGATTGTGATAGTGGCTGTATGGATGAGTGTGTGCTTGTATCAGTGATTGTATAAGAGCGTAAGAATGTGCTAGTATTTGTATGAGTAAGTGAGCTGGTGTGTGTATAACTGTATAGGTGAGTAAATGGTAGTGTGTTTAATTATTTGCATGACTGACTAGGTGTGTGAGTACCTCTATGGATGAGTGGCGGTGTTTGAGTGTCTATATAGGAGTATGAGTGCATATGATAGTCCTGTACTGAGTGACCGTAAGTATGAGTGACTGTACGGGTGAGTGAGTGGATGTGTGCGTAGACCTAAGAATCAGTGAGTGGGTATGTAGTTATTGGTGTTGGAGTGTCTATGGTTTTGCGAATGGCAGTCTGTAATTTAGAGTGGGTGTATCAAAGGTTATATTAGGGTGTGAGGAGGTGCATCAGATTATCACGTGGATGATGTCATCAGTGATGTCATTTGAGATGTCATCAGTGATGTCATCAGTGATGTCACTGACCATGTCATGAGTGATGTAATATGTGACGTCATCAGCAGTGCATTACGGGGCGCGAGTTATAGTTAGCTGGACTAACTATAACGGGGGAATTTCACGGGCTTTGTACGAGTGCAATGTCCAACTAACTATAACTGTCCCTAAAACCTATGGTTTTTTCAGTGAATTTCAAAGGTTTTTTAAATGCTAATTTCTAACTATAACGTGTCTGAAACCTATGGTTTTTTCAGTGAATTTCAAAGGTTTTTAAATGCTAATTTCTAACTATAACGTGCCTGAAACCTATGGGGGCATATTAGCAAGACCGGCGATAAAATTATCGCCGTTTTAGCGGCAGGAAACTGCCGCTAAAGCGGCGATAATGGGCTTGCTAATATGCGTTATGGAATTCAATAGAAGCCCAGGTTAGATGTGCAGGACATCTAACCTGGGCTTCTATTGGAATTCTATAACGCATATTAGCAAGCCCATTATCGCCGTTTTAGCGGCAGTTTCCTGCAGCTAAAGCGGCGATAATTTTATCGCCGATCTTGCTAATATGCCCCATAGTTTTTCAGTGAATTTCAAAGGTTTTTTAAATGCTAATTTCTAACTATAACGTGCCTGAAACCTATGGTTTTTCAGTGAATTTCAAAGGTTTTTTAAATGCTAGTTTCTAACTATGCCAACAGAGGTAAGACATGTGAAGAAAGAAGAAAAACGCACAGAAAGAAGCAAAAGATGTGCAGAAAGAACCAACAGAGGAGCAGAAAGAGGCCTTGTTGCAAAATCATCCTGTGCCCACAACGTTTTCAGACGGGTACTGGTGGTAACTGACTCTGACTAACCAGAGCCAGTGCGCGTTTGCACAGTGGTGAAGGGAGGGGGCCTGAGGTGACATGTGTGCAACGCACCCCATGGCGCGTTTTAAGTTGCGGGATTAAGTCCCCTTGAATCCTGAGGGTCCCTGGGGCCCAACTAGCCCCCAGGTACCTACAGTTAGGACCACAGAGCTGAGTTGCAGAGAGGCGTTCCGAGGCCACGCACCTTTTTCACCTCTCTGCAACGCAACTCTGTTGTGCTTACTGAAGGTACCTGGTGGGCTAGTTGGCCCCCAGGATTCAAAGGGAATTAACTCCCCAACTTAAAACGCATCACAGGGCGTGTTTGCGCACATGTCACCTGAGGCCCCGCCCCTCCCTTCACCACTGTGCAAACGCGCCCCGTGGCGCGTTTTAAGTTGGGGGATTAGGTCACCTTGAATCCTGAGAGTCCCTGGGGCCCAACCAGCCCACCAGGTACTTCCAGTAAGCACCACAGGCCTGCGTTGCAACGCCTGTAACAAATTGTGCAGTTGTGTTTAGGTAGTGAAGAGGGGGTAGTGTTTCAGGGTTTAGGGCAGTGCAGTGGTGTTCGGGCAGTGTAGGGGGTCTTGCTGGGGCTGGTGTTTCAGAGTCTAGGGCAATGCAGTGGTGTTCGGGCAGTGTAGGGGGTCTTGCTGGGGCTGGTGTTTCAGGGTTTAGGGCAGTGCAGTGGTGTTCGGGCAGTGTAGGGGGTCGTGCTGGGGCTGGTGTTTCAAGGTTTAGGGCAGTGCAGTGGTGTTCGGGCAGTGTAGGGGGTCGTGCTGGGGCTGGTGTTTCAGGGTTTAGGGCAGAGCAATGGTGCTCAGGCAGTGTAGGGGGTTGTACTGGGGGTGATGTTTCAGGGTTTAGGGCAGTGCAGTGGTGTTCGGGCAGTGTAGGGGGTCGTGAAGGGGTGGTGTTTCAGGGTTTAGGGCAGTGCAGTGGTGTTCGGGCAGTGTAGGGGGTCGTGCTGGGGGTAGTGTTTTAGGGTTTAGGGTAGTGCAGTGGTGCTTGTGTAGTGTAGGGGGTCGTGCTGGGGGTAGTGTTTTAGGGTTTAGGGTAGTGCAGTGGTGTTTGGGTAGTGTAGGGGTCATGTTTTAGGGTAGTGCAGTGGTGTTTGGGTAGTGTAGGGGGTCATGCTGGGGGTAGTGTTTTAGGATTTAGGTTAGTGCAGTGGTGTTTGGGTAGTGTAGAGGGTCGTGCTGGGGGTAGTGTTTTAGGGTTTAGGGTAGTGCAGTGGTGTTTGTGTAGTGTAGGGGGTCGTGCTGGGGGTAGTGTTTTAGGGTTTAGGGTAGTGCAGTGGTGCTTGTGTAGTGTAGGGGGTCATGCTGGGGGTAGTGTTTTAGGGTTTAGGGTAGTGCAGTGGTGTTTGTGTAGTGTAGGGGGTCATGTTTTAGGGTAGTGCAGTGGTGTTTGGGTAGTGTAGGGGTCATGCTGGGGTAGTGTTTTAGGATTTAGGTTAGTGCAGTGGTGTTTGGGTAGTGTAGGGGTCGTGCTGGGGTAGTGTTTTAGGGTTTAGGGTAGTGCAGTGGTGTTTGTGTAGTGTAGGGGGTCGTGCTGGGGGTAGTGTTTTAGGGTTTAGGGTAGTGCAGTGGTGCTTGTGTAGTGTAGGGGGTCGTGCTGGGGGTAGTGTTTTAGGGTTTAGGGTAGTGCAGTGGTGTTTGTGTAGTGTAGGGGGTCATGTTTTAGGGTAGTGCAGTGGTGTTTGGGTAGTGTAGGGGGTCGTGCTGGTGGTAGTGTTTTAGGATTTAGGTTAGTGCAGTGGTGTTTGTGTAGTGTAGGGGGTCGTGCTGGGGGTAGTGTTTTAGGGTTTAGGGTAGTGCAGTGGTACTTGTGTAGTGTAGGGGGTCGTGCTGGGGGTAGTGTTTTAGGGTTTAGGGTAGTGCAGTGGTGTTTGTGTAGTGTAGGGGTCATGTTTTAGGGTAGTGCAGTGGTGTTTGGGTAGTGTAGGGGGTCGTGCTGGTGGTAGTGTTTTAGGATTTAGGTTAGTGCAGTGGTGTTTGGGTAGTGTAGGGGGTCGTGCTGGGGGTAGTGTTTTAAGGTTTAGGATAGTGCAGTGGTGCTTGTGTAGTGTAGGGGGTCGTGCTGGGGGTAGTGTTTTAGGGTTTAAGGTAGTGAAGTGGTGTTTTTGTAGTGTAGGGGGTCATGTTTTAAGATGCAATGCTCCAATACCTGACCAGTCTGCACTACATAAAACTGCAAAAAAAACTAACAATAAAAAGTGTTTTGCACACTTTTGTCATTGGGCTATATGTGGGCTACATCTGGGTAATATTTGTGCTACATTTGGGCTCTTTTTTCACTGGTGGCCATCTTGGAAGACTTCTTTGTTATGAAGTTTCCTAATTTCTTCATTTACTGCAGTCTCCTCAGTAGGAAATGCTTTCAGTTTTTTACTTTGATTCCATCAAGAAGGCATTCAGATGTGTCTCACATCTGCCATAAATTCAGAATGTTAGCACTCTAGTTGCTCATTAGATCACTGGAGTAAAGCTACTGCTCACCAGGGAGTTAACTGGTAGTCTGCTGCTGGTATTGAAAGTGATTGTTTCAGTCTGCATGTCAGAATTTTCTAATGAAATAGAAGAGGATTTGAGATCTCACTTAAAACATGCCCTAATTTTTCTTTCTGCAGCACTAACCATAATTTCTATTTAAAAAAGAACCCCTCATTTTGTTCCTTTTTAAATTAAATGTTTTAAGTGTTACCGGTTTATTCCAATCAAGATGGCTTCAGGTGTGCCATACTTTTGTCATAAGTAAGGCTGTTAGCGCTCTAGTTGTTCTTTAGAACACTCTGGGAAGCTGCAGTAGAACACAAAGGCATCAACTGGCAGGCTGCTCCTGTTGAAATATAACAGGAAGATATTTGAGATCACACTTGAAACATGTCCTAATTTTTCTTTCTACAGCACTAACCATAATTTCTATGACAAAATGAACCCCATCATTTTGTTCCTTTTAAATTAAATGTTTTAAGTGTTACCAGTTTATTCCAATCAAGATGGCTTCAGGTGTGCCATACTTTTGTCATAAGTAAGGCTGTTAGCACTCTAGTTGTTCTTTAGAACACTCTGGGAAGCTGCAGTAGAACACAAAGGAATCAACTGACAGTCTCTGCCCTTGTTGGATGTACATGTTTTACTGAGAATGTCAGACTTCATTCTCACATGAGTGAGAAAGATAATGTGAATTTACAGAAAATATGCTCTCATTTTAGCTTCTGGAGCACCTTCCAAACCTCCATGGGACAAGCATGAGAAAATAGTGTTCTCTCAAACATGATTCATGATATCCCAGCAGAAGGTTTTTCACATGGTAAAATCACCTTGGAATACACCACAATTCCTAAAATTAGTATGGTACCGTCAACAAATAAATTCTAATGTAACTAAAGCCTGTTATCACCCTTTATAGTTCTCCTTTTGGTGACCCTCAAAATCTTCTATTCACTACAATGCATTTCAATGAGGTACTATCATTTATATTGGTCCCAAGATGGCTGCCAGAAATTCCAGGATGAAGTGCTGACAGCCAATCAGATCTCACGATGACATGTGTGGTTAGGCTCCGCCCAGATATATATGTGACTTTACTTTTGATTTTCTCAGGAACTACTGAACGGATTTACACCATTTAAGCAAAAGGCACGACACTGAACCAAGGGCTACCTCTTTGCCAAATTTGGTGTAATTCCGTTCAGCAGTTCGGGCTGTAGCTGCGACTAAAGGTTCCTATGGAAAAATGAATGGGGAAAACACGTTTTGGGACCCCCCTTTTCTCGGCCCCGCTTGACGTATCACCCCGAGACTTTCAGGATAGAAGCGGACCGGAGCGCCCCAACAAGTTGGAAACTTTCGCGAAGATTCGTTAACCGGCGCCAACGTTATTTCAAATAGAATGTCGCGGATTTCCTATGGATAATAGGTTTTAACTATAACTATCTACTGGCGACCGCCAGTAGATAATATATATATATATATATATATATATATATATATATATATATATATATATATATATATATATATATATATATATATATATATATATATATATATATATATAACCTACTGGCTGTTGCCAGTAGGTAGTTATAGTTAGGACCTAGTTTCCACAGGAAAAGTGTTTTTTGATTTGCCAATATCTTTGGCGCCGTTTGACAAATCTTCGCAACATTTTCAAAACTAATGGCCCGCTCTGGTCAGCTCCTGTATTGAAAGTTTCGGGGTGATTCGTTGAGCGGGGGTTGAGAAAAAGAAGGGTCCCAAAACACGTTTTCTCCATGTTAATTTCCTTAGGAAACTTTAGACAGAGCAAAAGCCCGAACTGCTGAAAGGAATTTCACCAAATTTGGCAAAAAGGTAGCTCTTGGTTCAGAAAGCGTGCTTTTTTTAAAATGGTGTGAATCCGTTTAGTAGTTCCTGAAATATTCATGTTTAAAAAAATTATATATCTGGTAACCAAGGAGGATTCGCAAACACTCCCGAGCAAGAGCTTGATTTTGATTGGCTGCCAACACTTCAAACAAGAAAGTGTTGGCAGCCCCAAGGGTGAAAAAAAGCATATATTTTATTTACAGTTTCGGCGGGAGTCGCACTGGGTAGGTGAATCCGGGCGAAAAATTTTAAAAAATGAAGCGCAGGCCTCCGCGCTTTGTTTTAATAAGCCCCCAGGTGGGCCAGGTCCCGGGGGCAATGTTCATAATGTATGCGGGGGCTGCACGGGCCCCTGCAACCCCGGGGACTGCCACCTTCCCGGGGCTTTTGAAATAATATGCGGGGGCACACGGCCCCCCTTCAACCCCGGGGACCACCACCTTTGCGGGGTTTCTTTGAAAAAATTGCATGGGGGCTCCTGCCCCCCTTGCTGCCCTGGGGACCGCCAACTCCCCGGGGCTTAAATTATATTTGATGTGTGTGGGGGCTCTTGCCCCTCCTCACCCTGCCCCGGGGACCACTACCTCCCCGGGGCAATTTTAATTAAGGGCGGGGGTCCATTGCGGACCCCCGGGGACCACCACCTCCTTGGGGCTTCACATCAGTTGGGAGGGGGACCACACGCCCCCCCTCCTGGAGCCCTCTAAGGCCCTGGGGACTGCCACTTCAAGGGCCGGCTCCAGCAATGTCCCTGGGTGCTTAACCCCGGGACATTGCAGATTGCAATTGCAGGACGGGAGCAGGAAACCTGCTCTCGCTTCCACAAAGCAAAGCAGATTGCTTTTGGACAAGGGGAGCAGCTTGTCAGTGTCCAAAAGCAATGCCGGCTCCTGCAGGAGGCTGGGAGCCGGCTGGGACTGCGGGGGCATTGGGGCTCCCCCCGCGGTCCCCAACGTGAGGGCCTGCCCCAGGGGTTGGGGTACCCGCAGCCAGAAGTGGCCCGGGAGGGGAGCCACTCGGCCCCCCTCCTGTAGTAATATTTTTTTTTTAAAAACACGTGGCCAGGCCCCGGGGGATGGGGTCCCCAGGGCCAAAATTGGCCCAGGGAAGGGGGGCCATGCGGTCCCCCTCCCCCAAAAAAAATAAAGGACGCGATGCCCCGAGGGATGGGGTCCCTGGGGCGGATATCGAATCCTGGAAGTGGGGTTTTTTTTTCTTTCGATTTTGGAGTCGCAACCCCATCGCGCTCTCAGCCTGGCCCTCCGTGTAACGTCGCGTTGGATTCGCGGATCCACCTCAAATAAAGAATTTAACAGTATAGAATTTAGAAGGTAGTGTTGCATTTGTGAACTTGCTTTACAGTGGTAGTGTCATTGAACTTAATAATAAGTTTAAATTTGATAGAGTTAGTGAAAATATATAAAATTAAAAATTTAAAGTTAAACCTGAAAAGTGTATTGTGTTGTAGTACATTGAATTCATGCTTTTGCAGATTCGCAACGGGTGCGCGAATCCACCCAAAAATAAAAAGAGAATGTATGTGTAAAAAAAATTAGATTCACTATTGTGTTATAGGGTGGCTCGAAAAAGAGCCCTTGTTTTCATTATGAGGTTGTTGTAGCTTCATGTAAGTGCGGATGCAGAGCTTTAGGTTGTTGAGAAAGTCTGTTCCCTTGATCTGTGAAGTGTACTCCATCACTTCTGTAGATGTCATCCATATCAAAACGTAGATTGTTGTTATAGATGGAGCCCATCCTATGGTCTCTGAGGTAAGCAGAAACAGCTTTATTGACATTCTTCCTAGCTTTTTCAATCTGTGGACAGAATTGATTTGACCATTTCATTTTCTGTTTTTGGCATATATTAGAGTATACAAAGACAGTTTGAGGCAAAAGCAACATCAATTGTGCAAAGGTGTCCTTCCTTAGCAATTCCAGACCTACCCCAGTCAATGTGCCTAGGTCATTGCCACCACAGTGCACAATGATGAGGTCAGGGGGTTCGAGATGCAAAAAGGTTTTAACCAAAGTCATCAATTGGTGCCACTTTAATATTCTCTGTGCAATCCATTTAATATCCACATTTTGCAAAGCTAGGTCTCTGTCAATACCTCTGCGTTCAGCATACCTTTTGCACCAGAAAACATAGCTGTGCCCAACAATCCATACTGTAAGCATCTTGAAGGGATGTCTGGAAGTAATGAAAAGATATCTGTAGCTGAGGTAGTCAGTTGGAAGAATGATAGGTATCTAAAATGGTGGAGAAGATGTTGTTTTTGAAAAAGTAGATAACTGATTGGTTGTTCACTGTACACTGTACACTGAAAAATAGGATACATGTTAATTTGTTAAAGAAGCATGTTTCTTATTGGTTACTAAAAAATGTTTGAAAGATACAGTAGATAGGATTAGATAATATTTTAAAAAGTCAACCACACCTGCTATTTGCATTTGTAAGCTGCTGCGCTGAACTTGAAAATATGTTGAACATGTGACCTGGCAGTTTAGTTGAATGTTGCAGAAAGTGTTACTATGGAAACTGGGATTAAGCAGAATGGGGGAAGGGTTGAAATTTAGCTGTGGTTTAAAATATGAAATTGTACATTATAGATAAGTGATATCTTTTTAAAGTAAGATTTCCCACAATTAGTAGTATATTTAGAAGTGGTCTGTTCTTAAAAAATGAATGCTAGTATTATTAGTATTAGGTTTTTGAACTCCTATATGGATTTGTGGCTCCATCGCGATGGTACACGGTGGAGTCGCGACTCCAGAAAATTACAGAACCAGTTTGGGCACTTTTAGAAGTCAGTTGGTAAGGGTTAATATGTCTAACCAATAGAAATGTGTTTCACAATTTGAAAAAATGTAGAAAGGATTGTGATTTGTTACTAACATTTATTTGTGTGGAGAAGGAGAGGGACAGTTTGCCATTTCTGGTTTTACCTTGCTGAAAGTGGTGCATTACATTTATTGTGTACATAAGAAAATCTTTTATGAGTTTCTGATATTTCATATTCTACAATACTATCTGGAAGGTGAGTTACAAATTTGTGAGATGTATTATGAATTAGCTTTATTTTAAACTTAAAAAAGTATTCAAGAAATGTGATGTTTGAAATATTCCATTAAATGTAGAGATGTGTAATGTACTTTATTTTATTTAACTTAAATGATGATTGGAATAGATGGTGTATAGTAATATGTGTATATTGAAAGATAGATTAGCGATTATGGTAGTTTGTGTTAGTGTGTGGAAATGTAGAATTGAAGTACACCACATAATTTTAGGTGTTGCATTCATTTTGGAAGTGCAGTCTGTCAAGTTTTAAGGTGTGCATGGATTTGTAACTGAGGTATGTCTGTACTTGCACATGTATTCTCATATGTCTTATACATTAGAAGATGCAAGATGTATAACAAAGAGGTGTTGTTGCTTTGTATGTGGCTAGTTTCATCACTGTGAGTACTAGTAGAATGGTGAAGCTGCAGCACAAAAGTGATATTTAAAACATGTTGACATGAGGTATTAGTTATTAGGCTATTTTGTAAAAGTGTCTAGAGAGGTACAGTTGAAATACGCCATATAATTTTGGGAGTTTTCTGGTCTGCATATTGTTGTGATTGAGCAAACTCTCTACTTGGAGATATATTCTGAGATGTATTATGCATCTGAAGATGCAAGATGTGTAAAACACAGGTATATGAGTCTGTGGAAAGGTAAACTTCAAATATACCGCATAATTTTCAGTGTCTGCTTGAAATGTGAAGTGCAGACTGTCAAGTTTTAAGATCTGGATGCTCTTGTGACTGAAGTATATCTCTACTTGCATATGTATTCTCATATGTGTTATGCATCTCAAGATGGTAAACGTATAAAACACAGGTATACATATATTTGTGTGCTTCTTTTATATATGGTGTCACTAGCAAAAGGTACAGACATATGCATGTATGCTGACAGGAATATAGTGAGACCTACAGCAGAGACATGCAAAGGGTTGCTGGTTTATATTTCGTTAGGCCCAACACCCTGAGTAGTTGCAGAATGGTGAAGCTGCAGCACAAATGTGAGGTTTAAGACATGTTGGCAGAAGGATTAGCGATTATTCTACTTTGTGTGAGTCTGTGGAAAGGATCACTTGAAGTATGCCCCATAAATCTAGGTGTCTGTTTGAGATGTGAAGTGCAGTCTGTAAAGTTTTAAGGTCTTCATGGTCTTGTGACTGAGATATGTCTCTACTTGCACATGAATTGTGATATGTGTTATGCATCTCAAGATGCAAGACGTATAAAACACATGTATACATCTATTTGTATGCTTCTTTTATATATGGTGTCAGTAGGAAAAGGTACAGACAAATGCATGCATGCTTTCAGGAATATAGTGAAACCTACAGCAGAGACATGCGAAGGGTTGCTGGGTAATATTTCGCGAGGCCCAAGACCCTGAGTAGTTGTAGAATGGTGAAGCTGGAGTACAAAAGTGAGGTTTAAGATATGTTTGGCAAAGGAATTAGTGATTATGCTACTTTGTGTGAGTCTGTGGAAAGGTTCACTTGAAGTATGCCGCATAAAAGAAGGTGTGTCTTTGAAATGTGAAGTGCAGTCTGTGAAGTTTTAAGCTCTTCATGGAACAAGAAATATGTTTTGAAGATAAAACTGAAATTTCAACTGGCCACATAGAAAAAGTTGACAAGTCCAGGAGTGAAGAGATTTACGAACATTACAGTATACATCCTCTACATTCAAAAGAAGTGACAGGAAACACTATTGAATTATTTCAAATGAAGAAAGCGAAGGGAACTCCCATGAGTGTATGGGAAAAATCTTTAGAAGCTTGTTGTTTTCCACAGCTCTTCCCCACTGGAGAAGGTGGATGATATGATGAACGAGCAGTACAGATTCCAGTTTCAGAATACCGCTCATCAAGATTGTACTCTGAAGATCCAAGATTTCGACAGTGTATTCCATGTATATTTCATCTTCTGTTTGAAAGTGACTTGTCTGGACTTTCATATGCAGTGAACCACATATTAAAAACAGGAGCAAAGGAATTCATAGACAAAGTTCAACAAAGAGACGATCATTTAGAATCTCAGTTAATTAATTTGATGGCGTGTCAAAGTGGTACCAATGAGTATTGGTATCATCGTCACGGAGAACGTAAATGTATGTTAAGAAACTTAGGTACCCCTACATTGTTTGTTACACTTACCTGTGCTGAATATGCGTGGGGCGATTTACTTTAATTTCTACGAGAAGAAAATTCAAATGTAAAAAACATTGATTTGAAGACAGCTGGAGAACTGTGTTCCTTGGATCCTGTAAATGTGTGCAGATATTTTAATCATAAGTTTCAAGCTATGATGTCTTTTATCTGCAATAAAGATAATCCACCTCTTGGAGAAGTTACAGATTTCTTTTGAAGAAAGGAGTACCAAGCCAGAGGTGCTCCTCATATACACATGCTATTATGGATCAAGACTGCACCAAAATTTGGAACTGATACTGATGAAACTGTTTTGTCTTTCATCGAAGAGTATGTTACCTGTGCCATTCCAAAAAAGGAGGAGAAACAGCTTGAGACAACAAGATTTACGGTTTCAAAGTCATCGATGTGGAAAATATTGTCGACGAAAATACAAGTCAAAGGAAACGTTTTATACAAAATGTCGTTTTGGATTCCCACATCCAATAATTTCAAAAGAAAGAGTCAATATTTTTATGTCAGCAGAAAGGCATACTATAACTCGAAAATCTCTGTAGAATACATACAACTTAAAAAGAACTGAAGATTAAAAGTATATTATTGAATACAATCCAGTGATTTTGACAATGTGAAATGCAAACATGGATATTCAACATGTTGCAGATAGTTCAATTGCTGTTGCTCGGTATGTTACGTCATATATAACCAAATCTGAAAAGAAATGTGGGAAGAAATTTCACAGGAAAAGAGTCTTAGCAAGAAATTGTACAGCTTTAGCTTGAAAATGCTTTCCCACCGAGAGATTGGATCTTATGAATGTTCGGATTGGTTGAGCTCTGCCAGTTTATATTCAAAGTCAAGAGGAATCATTTGGGTAAGTTTAGGTCTTGCCGCCACACGAAATAGAGTATTGAAATCTCTTCAAGAAATTGAATATTTAGCATTGAATGAACCAGAAAGTACAGATATTGTTAAACTAATATGCTGGATATGTACTATCCCAAAAGGAGTCCTCAACTGGAAAACCTATGTCTGTATGAAGTACTGCAACATTACAGCTTTAAGAGCAATGTTACAGAAAATATAAATGAAGAAAAATATGCAGTGATTGGGTGTGACGGATGTTTGGTAAAACATGCCAAAGGAAATCTTATTAACCACAGAAAACTCAGTTGTGAAAGTCCAGATAAGAGGGAATTTTTCTTTTTAGCACTACTGCAAATGTTCAAGCCTTGGCATAGTGAAGCGGAATTACTTGGAGATTTCGACTGCTATGAAGATTCTTTTAATGCATGTAAAGGTAGTATTCAATGCACAATCTTCCCAACTTATCTACAAATGTTAAATGATGAGATTGAACAAGAAACTACTATTGCAGCTGGAATTGCTAGAGACAGTTCTCAAGATAGTCAAAGTTCAGGTCCACTAAGTCTCGATCCACTCAGACAAGGAGGGGCGTGGTCTAGCCGTGCTGCGAAACGGCCGCTCTCTCAGAGGGCTCCGCAGGCTGAGACAACATCCGCCCATAATCCGCATGCAGCCGGGAGTATAGTTGTGGCATAGGGCTAGAAATTAATTGGCCATTACATCGGGCGTGGACTGAACCCCTTTTGGAAGCTGTGCGTTTGATAATCGGCCTGCTGAAGGCTGGGCCTGGTTGCGCCAGTGTCGGAGTGTGGAGGCCGTGAGCCGGGAGTGGATCGGCGTGTGATTTGACACGCGGTGTCTGTGCCGGCCTGGGGGCATTCCGACTGCGGCCCATCCGTGTTCCGGCTAGTGAGGAAGAAGATCTGCCCCGAGATGGGCGTGGACGGCCAAGATCCTGTCCCAGACGGGGAGAGCGCGCCCGGGCCTAGGTGAGGAGCGGGGGCAGTGCCGGAGGGTCCCGGCTGTGGCTGTGCTGCTGGGTGTCCGCCACCTGGGCTGAGCTGGGGCCCGTGGAGGCGACCTTCCCACACCTGGAAGCCTCTCCGTGCTGGCATTGGCGGCCGGATTGGGCTGCTGGACTGAGGTGCGCTGCCGGGCGGGCGGAGGCCGCAGATGACGATTATTGCGGCTCCAAAGCCTGCTGTTTGCCAGTGCTGAGGGCGCACATGCAGACTCTGCCAGGGGACGCCATCTGAAGACCTGGCCAGCGGGGAATGACTAGGTGGGTTGCTGACACACTGGATGGGCCCGATCTGCTGGATTTGTGTGGGCCACGGAGGAGCATCATTTAAGCTGAGGCCACATAAACAAGCATGAGCAGTTCGCAGCCTGCAAGACCCAGGGGCTCTACGTGATACTAAGTGCCACAATAGTTTGGGCCCTCTCCCGAGTCGCTGACTAATGTCAGAGGCAAGCTGAATGTGCTAGTGACTGTCATGAGGAGCGGAGGCTACGAATGCACCTGTATCCCCCCTCGAGTACACTACTTGGACCCTGGGAGTGAGGCGGAGCGTGGGCGCCACTTGAAGTTGTTTTGGCTCCTCTGGCGGGGCTGGTGGTCCTTCCCTAAATCCCGGGGACAGTCTGTGAGAAGGCACGGTGATCCGCATTTGTAACGGCTGGTTTGGCTTTGACTGGTGAGCCACTTCTGTTGTTCACTTGCTGCTTCGGGGGAGGTGGCGAACCGGGTGGTGCTTCCGAGTCCACTGCTGCCCTGATCCAGGCCTAGGGATAATCAAATTTGAGTGTCGGTCCCCTCAAGATCCCTGCTACACAGGTGGTGTAGCTCAGCAGGAAAATGGGTAAGACGGACACTAAACAAACTAAACTTCCATTCGAAAATAAAAGGCTAACTAGACACATGGACTACAAGACCGATCCCGAGGCTGAACACAGGGAGTGGGCCGTGGAGGGAAGTGACGGCCTGCGATCCATCCGGAGACCTGGGCTAACAACATGTCATTCCTGACTTTAAGACTGCCATTCCGGACAGCTTCAACATAGAAAGGCTAGACAGAACGGGAAAGAGAGGGGGTGGGGTGGCAATAGTCTATCGCAACTCGCTGAAGGCTAGTTTTACTCCATTATTTCATCTAGACTGTGAATCGCTAAATTTCATCATCAAACTGAACAAATTATATACGTTTCATGGAATGCTAATCTATCGTCCACCAGGAGCATGAACGGGCTTCATTGACAAAATCTAATCCTTTATGGAATCATGCATAACGCACACAAATTTTACGCTGGTAGGGGATTTCAACTTTCACCTAGAGCTGTCCTCCAATGCGGACTCGGGGCACCTGGTTGATACCCTCAATGGCTTCAACATACACCAACGAATTGAAGTTCCCACTCATAAGACTAATCATACTCTGGATGAAATCTTCACTAACAATGTTGACTTGGTAATAGACAAAATCCTGCCTCTCTCATGGTCAGATCCTAAGGCCATTTTCTTTTCAGTTACAACCCCAGGGAACAAAGCAGATTCAATTAGTGTAGTCAGAACAATTAGGTATAGGACCTGGAAGCATACCAAGGTGGAAGCCCTGCGGGAGGCTGTTTCTAAATCAGCTCCAGCTCCTGATAACAACCTAGACGTTGCAGCTATCAGCTACACGCGCTGGCTGGACGAGGCATGCATCAAAGTGGTCCCTGAAAAAACGCTGAAGAGCCATAGGAAAAATCCATCAGCTCCATGGTTCTTACCGGCATTGAAAGCAGCACAGCTTAAATGCAGGCACCAGGAGCGCATCTGGAGGAAAGATTACTCCTCGGATGAAAAAATCAAATATAAAAAAGTCTTCTGGAGTATAACGAGTTAATCAAAGCTCAAAAGACGAAGTTTTTCTCAGAAAAAATCAGTCTAGCTACAAACTCCACCAGGGAGCTCTTCAAAACGGTCAAGAATCTGTCTAGTTGGAACAACAGTAATGTCTTTATTCCGGATATACCCTTTTGTAATAAGCTGGCGGAGTTTTTACAATCTAAGGTCAATTCTATTTTTCAAGCATTTTCTCTGAATGCTCGTAATTCTGACCTTTCTCTTCAACTAGATGTGGCTGTGAAGCCCGGTGTATCCTCAGGGTCCTGTATATCCCCTGTCTTTGAGAAGTTCTCTCCTCTCTCTTGGGATAAAACAATCAGTCTCATGAGTTCCATCAAGTCAGGCGTCAAGTTCAGATCCTTGCCCACCTCTGATTGTCAACAAGGTAGCTAGCATGGTGGGGGAGCCACTTAGAGATCTACTAAATGAGGTATTTAGCACCGGGCACTACCCTAATATCTGGAAAAAAGCCTCTATTCTTCCCCTGGTGAAGAAACCTCCCCTGGACCCTAAGCTTGTGGAAAGCTACAGGCCAATCTCCCGGCTTCCTTACCCGGCTAAGCTGCTAGAGAAGGCCATGAATGAGGAAATTCTTGCTTTTCTGGACACTCATCAGCTGCTAGACTCTGCTCAATACGGTTTCAGAGCAAACCACTGTAACGAGTCAGCTCTGGTGGCTACAGCAGAGGAAGTAAGAGTTAGGGTGGACAAATGCGGCAGAGCTGCACTAATTTTATTGGATCTCTCCGCCGCCTTTGATACAGTCCACAATGCACTACTGATTAAGCGCCTGCACTCCTTAGGTTTTAGGAACCCAGCACTAAAACTGCTGAGGTCTTTTCTGGCAGATAGAATGCAGTGGGTGGAGATGGGAGACGCTAAGTCCAGCCCCTTCCCGCTCCCTTGTGGGGTGCCGCAGGGCTCGGCACTTAGCCCCACTCTTTTTAACGTGTATGTTACCCCTCTGGGAAAGCTCATCCACAGCTTCGAGCTGACCGTACCGTCCTACGCGGACGATACACAGATTGTGGTATCCATCTCATCACAGGTTGAGAATGATGCAAAAGATTTTTGCAGATGTATGGCGGCAGTCACAACTTGGATGCGGAGTAACTGTCTTAAGCTAAACTCGGACAAAACGGAGGTATTACTCTTTGGGAAAGAGACCTCCTTCTGGAATGCTTCCTGGTGGCCGTCCAAGCTGGGCAACCCTCCAATGCCAGTGAAGAAGGCAAGAAACCTGGGAGTAATTTTTGAAACCAAACTGTGTTTCTCTGCCCAAATTAATGCGGTGACCTCAAGGGGCTTCTTCTTGCTACTGGTTCTCCAAAAAGTTCTCCCGTTCATTCCGTTTGACCTACAGAAAACTGTAATAATAGCCCTCGTCACATCCAAGATGGATTATGGTAATGCTTTGTATCTAGGCATCTCCAAGTATCTGATAAAAAAATTGCAAACCCTACAGAACGCTGCAGCAAGAACACTCTTAAAAATTCCTAAATTCAAACCAGTGTCTCATCGATTGCATGGCCTTCACTGGTTGCCAGTGGAGAAGAGGATCTCCTTTATGGCATTGTGCCTAATGCATAAAGCCCTTTACAAGACGGGCCCGTTGTATTTCCAAGAACGGCTTGTGGCGGGGATTCTGCACATATACAGACCTATGCACAGGAAAATAGGACCTCGGTGTATAGCGGTGTACCAACCATGCACCTTAGCACCCACAATCCCAATCCGACTAGTTTTAGCGACTTATTCGTTCTCCGTACTACAGCGAAGATACCAATGATTAGACATCCCAAAACACGGACTCTCTCAGGAATCGCGGGAGCAAGAACACTCTTTCATAACTCACTCATACTTGTCCACAACGTGCGTAATAAGAGACACTGTATAGTTTAAAATGTTTATTTCAACTATCGTGCTCTAAGATAAAGTACACGTGCCAGTACTATCAGCATAATGCATAACGATAAAATAATAAGCATGGTTACAATTCCATAGAATACAAACGGGGACAGCATTTTATAAAGACCGTGGATATAGGGCTAAATTGCCTTACCACCCTCCCCGTGCTAGTAACTAGTTTATTATAAAAATAGAAGACCTCTGGGCTTTGTCATTGGGACCCCCATACCCTAATATCTAGTTGCAAGGTTTACATCATCGGACAAGCACAGCTCTTCTCCCTGGAAAGGTTTTTCTCCAAGTGCCACCAACAGGGAGATCACAATATTAAAAGCACACGAATTTCTCCAGTGCAGCTGTATTTCGTGTTATGTCTAAGTGCGAGGGGCTGACCAGATCAGCAATAACAAGGGACGTTGTTTTTCGACCTTGTACATGGTGTGCAGACGAAACCCACAGGGAACATGAGAAAAGGTGATAGGCAAAAAGGCAGACAGTTCTAATATAGCCGGGCACAAGCAGAGTCTGGAAAAACAAAGTCACAGAGTAACGTGTGCAAAAAAGGCATCATGGCAGCCAGGCCTAAGCTAACTTAGCAATATAGACAATGAGGCCACAATCCACACTACACCCTCCCCTGGTCATTCCATAGGCCAAGACATAGGACGAAAACAGAGTTCAAATAGATGGAGCAGAATGTAAACGTCTATTTATGAAAAGTCCCCATGAAGGACAGTGAATGGAAAAAAAGTTCAGGATAAAAAAAATTCCAGATAGGTCTAGAAATTAGGACGCTAAAAGACAATAAAAAAATCCAGAAATGCAGTTCGTTGAAAGCGAAGGCCCCTAATCCAATAGAGTGTATGCACAGAAAACTGCCACACCTTCAAAGAGGACATCATTGGTGTTGTCTGAAAAAAGAGATGCCATCCAGTTCAACAAATGAAAACTGCATTCATGTTCCTCATAATAGGGAGCAGTGATCAGCATTGCGGGACAACTTGCGTGATACTCAATATAACTTCGTTGTAGGAGAATCTGAGCAGCCGCCCAGATATCCCATTGCGCCAAAACTCCAAGTGCAGCCGCACGCGCCATAAATCCAGTGCCGGAACATTCCCGTTCATGGGCCACTAAAGGGCCCATCAAGTGGCCAAAATCCGGGTCCGACTGAGATGTATTGGAGAGGCAAACATCCAAGGACCAAGAGAAAGGACATCGTAAGCATGACATCACAGGTTGCACACAAGTGAAATACGCAAAGCGAAAATAAAGTCTATAGGACATGCCGAGTGTCGCCAATGGAAGGATGCCGAAACTGATGAGCATGCGTTCACGGAGCATCCGGAGTCGACCTTGGTCGAGTAGGCCCCCAGGAAGTGCAGCCATTGCGCAGCAAACAAATTAAAAGTAATATTCCAGCAGCTAAGGCTAGGAGCAATGGGAAGCCGCCAAAGACGCTGGAAAAAATATAATGAATAAAAGCCGGAATTACACCAAATATAGTTTGAAAGGAGGTTAAAAGGCCAGAGCCCACAACTTAAAAAAAGTGCACAAGACCTTCGGTAGCAGAAGCATTGAAAACGCGGTGAATCAGTTCACCGAAATGTTGTGGGAGGTTAGTGTTCAAAAGAGCCTGTATCTCACTGTGGGTACTAGCCAACTGGAGGACGAAGGTCTCCCGTGCGGAAGTGAGCATAACCTCCTGGTTTAATAATAGCGCCTTTATTCTGCTCAATTTATTGAAATCCGCCTTCAAAGTGGGTATGGAAGGCCAAATGGAACTATCTATCATTTCGTGCGGGGGTGGTAAAAGCACATTTTTGAAGCACACAACACGGTGTGAAACCGTTACAATGTAGGGGATGCCTGCCTGCATTCCACAGCAGTCTTGATTATTCAGAAGCAGATAGCTACCATTTGCAAGCACAGTGAAAGCAGGTAATATAACAGGTGCCGGAATGCCCTTTAAAACACAAGCAAGATTCGGAGCAGAAACATTACAAGCCCTGTGCAATTTATGTTCTTACAAATTAGGTAATGACCCACTGTAGAATCGCAAGCCTCTCCTGTGAGAAAGACCTCCCTTCCGTCCCTAAGGCATCTGTACATGAAAGGCAGGGACCAAAGTTCATGCAAGAAGGCACTGCCTAAAGGCTGAAAACGGCCAACAGGATAATGTTTCATGCATGAACTGAACTCAAATAAAGAAAAAGGCAAAGCGATAACCCCGTGAACTAGCCACACTGCAGAGTCAGTCTCCGCCACAGAGAATGGTAACGGCTCTATCTTTTCGATATGTAAGAGAGTGTATGTTGCATCTTTCATGGACATGAATTGCTGTTTTTCAGTTAAATTAAATGGCAAGAACAAGGCAGACGTGTTTAAAAAATACCATGGAACTTTGCCCATTTTCAACGTTTGCAACGTCCATGCAAACTGCATTACTGAACGCAATTGATTCTGACCATGATATAACACAGACACATCATCCTGTACAATATCAACAACAGATGAAACAATATTCTCTAATGTGTAAATGCGGGAAGACAGGGTATTAATACTATTGTCAACAACAGCAAGCACTTTTTCTAGATTTGCCTGATCGATTTCCCGTAAACGGGAAGCAGCTTCAATTTGCGAAAGCTTCCAGAGCTCATTGTAAGTCTCATAAATAAATCTTTTAGGTCTAGGACCTCGAGGCCCTAGAACAAAATCGGACAGATCAATGTTGCCTGATAGGAGGGATAAATGTTGTTTTACAGAATCTAATGAAGAGTGCTGCAACCACTGTTTACACAATTTACCAACAGAATATGTTGTAACAGTACGAGAGTCAGAAAACCTTGGATCTGGCCTATCCTGTTTGTAACCAGGAGCAGAGTCATAAAAATGTAGTTGGCAGGCATTTGATGCTATGGGCCAAGCCAACCAGGGTGACTGAACAAACGTAGAGATATTAAACAAATTGTTTTGAAATAAAGCTTGCAAATTTGCAAGGGAAATATTGAAATGCAAGCTCTCGTTGGGATTTGAAGACAATAAGGGAATGGAGGGTGCATTCAATGGTTTGGAAGTAGCCAAACCCCAACAAGTTGTTTGATAGATCGTACTATTTAAAAATAAAATTTGGACCGGGATTAGGCAAGCACGGTGTAAGGCTTCCGTACCGCGTACCTGCCATGATTTCGTGCCCCAGATAGACTTTAAGTCGATGGTGTCCTTCCAGTGCTCATAACCACCCACGGCTAATGCGTCCAGAAAGGAACCGGAATATAGCAATTTGGTGTGTGTCAACATGACCTTTTGATTCGACGAAATGTTCAATTTGAAATAATAGGACCCAGGGTTTGATCTATCAAAGTCTATAAAGTAAGTAAATTTACTTTTAAGTGTTTGGGAGCTACCTGGTAGAGGGGTCGGACAATGATCCCATTGGGTGTAAGTAAAAGTACCCCGAAGTGTACTTGGTTTGTGGAGAAAATGGTTGCCTCAATGCTGGTAACAATATAAATCAGCATAATTTGCAGAATTTAAGTACAAATCTTCAGCATTAAAAGCAGCATAATATTTCAAATCAGAGAATAACGATTCAACGGCATGCACATCCCAATCGTCAGAATGAATATTCCTTTTTACCACATCACCCATGGAAACACGAAGGACATTCGGTACATTAATAATCTCAGTGGACAATGTCAAGCTACAACATCTGGCCGATGTATCTGTTTTCTTTGTGACCAGGAAGCGGTGGTAGGATGACTGTACGTGTACCCTTCAAGCCAAGGACAGGAACCGGTGCACGATAAGAGGGGCCAAATTCTTTTTTGTTCTCCACCTTCTCTCGGACCAGATCTCCAACTTTCGGAAGCCAGCCGGCAACCGGAATCTACAGCGCAGCGTCATTGGCTGAAGGCAAGTGTTCGTTTGCAAGTTTGTCACGGGTCTCTTGTAAGTCATGCAACATAGTAGAATGATTATCTACGTCAAAGATTGCGGCATTCGACGCCATGTCTAGACCATCAAGGTCTGGCACATACATTTGTATGCCAAAGAGCATTTCGTATGGGGTACCCCACCCAGAGATCTTTTAGGGAGATTATTAAGTGCACGTTGCACGCTATACAAGTGGGCCAGCCAGTTCCTTCCAGTACCTAAGACTCTAGCTGTCAAGGATTGCTTTAAGTCACGGTTCATTCGCTCCACAATCGAATTTCCCTCAGGTCTATATGGAGACGAAAATTGCACCCGAACCCCCAGTGACCTCATTGCGTCCTTGTACGCCTTAGAGGCGAACGCTGGACCTTGGTCGGAATGGAAGGTGCCACAGGCAAAAATTCCCACAAAGACACGCAAATCCCTTATGACATTTCGAGCGTCAGCACCTCGTTGCGGCCAAACCCAGATGAAACGTGTGCACGAGTCTACTGCAACTAAGATGTATTTGTATGCAGTGTCAGAAGAAAATGGACCGCAGTGATCCAGGTAAACACACCCAAAAGGTTTGTTAGAAATGCAGAGCTGTGTTTGTGGTGGTCGTGTAACCGTTGAAGGCTTAATTTGCTGACAAATGTCACAAGAAAGCACATAAGTACGGGTCTGTTTATATAAACCACACCACCAGTAACGCTGCTGCAAGATGGAAACAGTTGCAGACAAGCCAGCATGGGCTGAAGCCAAGCCTTCGTGTGCGGCCGTTATCAAGGAAGTTCTGCGGTCCGCATTGGGAATCTGCTGATCACCAACGTCTGGAATTCTTACGTAAGGAACCTGTTCGGGACTTAAGTGATAAGAGTACTTGGAAGGGAAACCCCGTGGGTAATTAGCACCTTCCTTTGTGGCAGCAATAGCTGCCAAAATCTCATTATCTATTTTTGTCATGGATCTTGTAACTGCTGCTACTGAGCACGTGGCTACTGCAGATTTGGCAGCTTCATCCGCCAAACTGTTACCAACCGCGTGTGCGCCCACACGCTGGTGGCCAAGAGTGTGAATCACCTGTGTGAGAGGCAGACGTTGTTTAAGATCTGCCACTCGAACCCAAAGCATTTTATGCTTAATTGTGCTGCCTTTAGCATCTCTATAGTCGTTTTGAGACCAAAAGAATAGGTTGTCATTAAAGGATTAAACACAGTAGTAAGAATCGCATACAATAAGTGTCGTCACGTCTGGATTCGTAAACTCAAGTGCGAGCACCAAAGCACGCAGCTCGGCCAATTGTGCAGTACTGTCTCCTAGTGCCTGCGTGTGCACCACACCCGATTTGAACTCACCGTTCACCATAGTACCTGCAACAATAGCACATGCTGCGGAATAAGCATGCTTAGAACCCGTGGCCGGTTGCGCCGAACCATTGGTGTAAATGATACATTTGTACTCCTCAAGCGGCAGCAAAGACAGAGGAGGAGGATGAACAAATTCATACTGTAAAAACTCCTGTGTCTGAAGAGAGGAATCAAAAATAAAAGTGACATCCGGGGACGTCAGAGATGTAGCCCATTGTATCCAACGGGGGAGCAAAGCCTTAGAGTTTGGTACACTTGCCTTCGTCACTGCCTCAAGGACAGGATATGGTGTTACCACCAAAATGCGTTTTCCCTGTGCCAGTGCGCGTTCCTTAAGAATCGCCATTTGCACTGCAGTCAAAACTTTCTCCACAGTGGAAAAGCGCAACTCCGCTTAAGTGTAAAGATGCGACTTGTATGCAATAGGTACTGTGTCACCTTCGTTAAACGTTAAGTACGTGAAACCCACTGACCCTGGCACAATTCTAATCACCAGGTTCGTGTGGTTATCACGAGTCAACAAGAACTTAGATTCAAGTAGATCAGACTGCAAACAGTGCAGTATAGAGGAATGCTCAGGAAGCCAGCATGACTTCGAAAAGTTAGGTTGTATCATGGCATAAAGAGGCTTGATATGCTGGGCATATTCGGGAATGTAAGAACGCCCGAAGTTTAAAAATCCCAGTAATGACTGAAGTTTCTTCAGGGCGGTTGGAGGGCGCAAAAGTGCGCACTTCTCCAAGAAATGGGGAGCTAAGCCCCTACCTTCATTGTTGAGCTCATAGCCCAAAAACAAAACAGTGAATTCTACGATGTGAGATTTGGTAAAATTAAATTTGTATCCTAAGACCGCAAATTCAAGAATAATGCGGTCCACACGGGAAATATGCGGCCATAATTCGTCGTCTGTCAGATAGATATTGTCGACGTACGAATACGCATCTGGGTCTATGCTGTCAAACAAAGAGACAACACGGGAGGCGAAGACCCCCGGGCTGTTCTTGTAGCCCATGGGCAAAAGCCGAAATTTAAATTGTTTTCCACCGGAAGTGAAAGCACTCCATTGGCTGCACTCCGGGGACAAATTGTGCGTGTAAAATCCATTGGATAGGTCAAGTGTCGTTTTATATTTTTTGCGAACAAGACTGTCTACGAGCGCATAACTGTGGGTATTTTGTACCGCAAAGGTCCGACAATGAGAGTTCAAATGTCGGTAATCCAAAACTAAACGGTACGACCCATCGGGTTTAGAAACCGCAAAAAGGGGATTATTCATTGGTGATACGCATGTTTCAATTACTCCTTGATATTCCAACTGTGTCAGAATGTCTGAAACGGGACCTTTAGCTTCCCACCGGAGGGGATATTGGGGTTGGGGCTGTGGCAGAGACCGCAAGGGTATATCATGGGGTGGAGAATCCTCATCCAAGCCCACGTGGTTACGGTATAGCGCCGGAGCCAGGGCCCCAGCCCATTCAGCCGCTAACGCCTCTGCTTTGTCCTTGGGGACATGACAAGAAAAGCTTGGAAGGATGACCTCCTCCCCTCTACGAGCAGCAAGTACGAATGGGGGCGGCCAATCTGCTTCTCCCAACAAAATGTCGTAAGAGGAGGTCAGATTTTCCCAAAAAATCCCTTTATAACACGCTCAATGTCACCTTCGATTTGAATGACAATATTAAATAGTCTGACACTCGGGTGTCAGCTGTCTCGACAGTAATGAAAGTATCAGTTGCTGTCGCCTCCACATGAGGACGCAGTGCCTCCCGCACTATGGTAACTTCCGCGGTGCTGTCTAGCAGCGTCACTGCCCACGTCCAATTCAGGAGTCTCATTCTCACCATCTGTGGCATACCTCGCTGTCAATGCTGCAACATTTTTCTTCTGAAACTGTGGGCGAGAACGTGGAAATTCTTCTGGTTTCCCTCGCCTGGTTGTCGAGATTGGTCTCGTCCCTGTGGGGCCTCACGACCCCTGCCTCTATCCTGGCGATCTCCTCCACCAGTCTGGGAGGTCGATGGTGCCTGTGAAGAACGAGGAGAACGCGGGTCAGGGACTTGAAATCTATCTGGAGATTTAATTCTTGCTCTGTCGCGCAAATCATACGTGCGTTCAGAAGATATGGAAACCGGGGATGCGGCACGCGACCCTGGTTTTGATTGTTGCTTACCCTGTTTCTTCAACTTCCAGTTCTTTTTAGAAAAGAACGGTTTCTCTTCTTTCTCAGACTGAGTTTTTGGTTGTGGGTGTGATTGAGTTTGCGTTTTAGCAAAAGGCTTAACCCCCAAACTATTGCGGCCAATGGTTTTATAAGCCTGTGCAATAATTTTCGGTAATTCGCGTGGCTTGTCCGGCTCCGGGACCAAAGCCAAAGCATTAGCGACTTGAAAGTTGACTGCGTCACCCTTGACGTTCGCAAGAATTAGATCAGCCACTACATCGAACACTCCCACCAGTCTCATCCCCAATTCCACAGCCGCTTCAGGGCCATGTTCATCCTGCACCCATTTAATTACAGAGGGGAGAACCGTCATGGAACGAGTGCCGAAACACTTCGCATACAATGCTGCGAATACCTTGCCCCAGTTGTTGCATTCTGTCAACTCAGGAATTAAGTCTTTCAGCAAACTAATCGTCAAAATCCTGTGTTTGTCCACAGGAGAAGTATTCAGAAAAACAGCCTCCAGCTGGTCAAATTTTTCTGCAAGCTAATAAGGCAAATCATCCTTATTCTGCGGGCGCTTGCCCATCACCGAATTAACCATGACAGGACTTATGGTTACACCGCCCGGTCCAGCTGGATGCGCCGCATATCCAGGAGGTGCCCCTGGACGTTGCCTGTAACATATTGTACCAAGGCTCTGTGCACGCGGATTAAAGACGTATGCATCACGCGCAGTTCATCAACCGGAACTGCTAAATGCCGTGGATGTGGGGTATACCCAGCCAAGACTGGCCAAGTGGCCCCCTCAATGGATAAGGGGCCTAAACGAACCAGGGTGACCGGATGTGGGAGGGCGCCATTAAACCAAATACGGTGTTGCCATGCCGTAAGTGGTACTTCAAGAGCCTGATAAGGCCGATAAGCATTGGGTAGGGCAGTGGGAGCGTAAACATGAAACAAATTGTCAGCTCCTTCCACCGCCGGAAAAGTGACCCAAGAGTAAAACACCTCAAAGTGGTGAGCCGGATCAGCCTGCACCACAAAGATGAGAGCGACACCCCATAAGCCAGTAAATGAGCCCGGAGCGCAGCGCGGCTATGTGCCGGGATATTTACATTCACAGCCATTAAGACCAGGAATGATCAACAACCTAGTGTGTGGCAGCGCAATATAGGGTTAACATAAAAGAAAACACCTTTTAATAACTTCAAGCTTGAAAGAACCTATAAAAACATCAATATAGGAGGTATCACCCTCACATACATTTCCGGAAGCGTAAGCGAAGGTTATTGTGAACAAGCACAAGCACTACTCAAGCGTCTCGCAGATAACAAGCCCCACGTTGGGCGCCATGTTGCAGGGATTCTGCACATATACAGAGCTATGCACAGGAAAATAGGACCTCGGTGTATAGCGGTGTACCAACCATGCACCTTAGCACCCACAATCCCAATCCGACTAGCTTTAGCGTCTCATTCGTTCTGCGTACTACAGCGAAGCTACCAATGATTATACATCCCAGAACACGGACTCTCTCAGGAATCGCGGGAGCAAGAACACTCTTTCATAACTCACTCATACTTGTCCACAACGTGCGTAATAAGAGACACTGTATAGTTTAAAATGTTTATTTCAACTATCGTGCTCTAAGATAAAGTACACGTGCCAGTACTATCAGCATAATGCATAACGATAAAATAATAAGCATGGTTACAATTCCATAGAATACAAACGGGGACAGCATTTTATAAAGACCGTGGATATAAGGCTAAATTGCCTTACCACCCTCCCCATGCTAGTAACTAGTTTATTATAAAAATAGAAGACCTCTGGGCTTTGTCAGGGGGACCCTCATACCTTAATATCTAGATGCAAGGTTTACATCATCGGACAAGCACAGCTCTTCTCCCTGGAAAGGTTTTTCTCCAAGTGCCACCAACAGGGAGATCACAATATTAAAAGCACACTAATTTCTCCAGTGCAGCTGTATTTTGTGTTATGTCTAAGTGCGAGGGGCTGACCAGATCAGCAATAACAAGGGACGTTGTTTTTCGACCTTGTACATGGTGTGCAGACGAAACCCACAGGGAACATGAGAAAAGGTGAAAGGCAAAAAGGCAGACAGTTCTAAAATAGCCGGGCACAAGCAGAGTCTGGAAAAACAAAGTCACAGAGTAACGTGTGCAAAAAAGGCATCATGGCAGCCAGGCCTAAGCTAACTTAGCAATATAGACAATGAGGCCACAATCCACACTACAGGCTCTTGTGGTACACGCCAAGCAGAAATCTTAGATCTAGCTCTGCGTTTATGGCCACGGTCCCAAGAATCAAAAGAGTAAATTGGGGAGGCCGAACACTGGCCTATCATGGGGGAAGGCTATGGAATTCCCTTCCCCTTGCTATCCGCTCGCAGCCGACACTGCAGTTATTCAGAAAGCAGCTTAAGACCTGGCTGTTTCCATTTTAATTAGTAGAGTCACCCAGGATTCCCTCAGCCCGTTGCACCCCTGTTGGATTTGATCTGCTCAGCGCTAAGACACCCTCGGGTAGTGCGCGCTCTATAAAATTATTTCATATTTCCTTGAGGTTCAATCAAGCCTCAAAACAATTGATCCCAAAATAGATAAACTCATGGACCGGTTGGACCAAGTCAAAAAACAAGTGGACACTCATGAAGTACGCATTGATAAATTGGAAAACCGAGTTTCAGATGCACACGAGCTCCAAACAGAGTCAAGAGAACAACTGCTAAACATGGAAAAGGTACTGGAGGTCATCAAGGCCAAAAATGAGGACTTGGAGGCCAAGCCCGCCGTAATAACATTCACATAACCGGAATTACGGAAACCACGGCCATGGGCAGGGTGGAAGAATTTGTTGAAACTCTTCTCCGGGACATTTTTGGGTCATCTCTCTCTACCCTGTTCATTGTGGAGAGAGCTCACAGGTCACTGGCCCAAGACCTCCCGTGGGCGGCACTCCACGACCTACCTTGGCCTGGTTACTGAACTATCAAGATAGAGATAACATTCTCCGCGCGGCAAGAGAAATGGGCCAGATAACACACCAGGGCAACCAGATCTCTTTCTTCCCTGATTTCACTCCGGCAGTTCAGGCTGCGAGAGGGAATTCGTTCCTGCCAAGCGTATCCTTCGACAGGCAGGCATTACCTATGCACTTTTGTATCCGGCCAAGCTTAAAGTCAACCATGATGGCAGTCAACACATCTTTACAGATGCTAAATCGGCCTTAAAGTATGCTAAACACGCTGTAGGAAACAAACGCCTGATGAAAGATTCAGGGCGAACAGAAGGGACACTCAGTGACAATGACTGATTTGGTGGCGTATTTGCATGGTTCGGCCCACTAGGCCTGGTGGTAAGAAGTTAGAAGGGTTGCCAGTATATCCCGAGTTAAAGCCTTGTTGAACTGCTGTGCTCCCCACTGTTTAGCCATTTTTGTTCACACTGAGACGAACTGGTCAGCTTTAACTATACTCTCATTAAAACTCTCAGCCACCTGGTCTCTGACCAGGGTGTATGCCGGAGATACTTCTCCCCTAGGGAGATCTCCCACTGCTGTCTTCTTATGTCTACGTTGGGGGGTTGTTTGAAGTTTGGGGTAGGGTGGGATAACATAGCTCAACTTAATTGGGGGGTTGGTGGGGGTGGGGGGGATGGGGTTAGGGTTGCAGTACAGCAATGTATGGTGTTATGGTCTCACACCACATGTAATTTGCCTAACAAGCTTTATCAGCCTATTTGGAATAACGGGGGAGGGTACAAGTTAAACTGGTCCTGGAACACGCTAGTCTCTTCTATGATAGGGCCCAGGAATCTCGCAATGAGGACCCATAATACAATATGCTCACACTACACTAACGTAAAATGACAACCCTGAAGTTTTTAACGTGGAATATTAGAGGTCTGAATGACCACTGGAAAGCCAGACTCAGTCAAGCATATCTGATCCGGCACAGGATCGACTGTTGTTTTCTGCAGGAGACCCATCTGCCTAATGCATCTAATACTAAGCTGCGTCATAAATACTGGGGAGAGGTGCACTCCACTGGTTACTCTAATTATGCACGCAGGTGGCTATATTGACATGTAGGGGATTGGAATGGAAACTACTCATACACACATTGATGCTGAAGGGAGATTCGTTATCCTTAGGGGCTCTCTTTGTGGGTCGGAGGTTGTACTTGCGGCTATATATGGTCCCAACACTGATGACCCAGAGTTTTTTCACAAGATATGGGCTCATATTGCAAGCTTAGGCTGCGACACAGTCATATGGGATGGGGACTTCAACGCAATATTAAATGACTCCCTGGATAGAAAGGGAGCGTTCGGTAGTTTACAACCACGCACCAGCAAAGCTCTCAACTCCCTTATCCACGCTAATGATCTGGTGGACATATGGAGGCACTGGAATCCTGATAGAGTGGTAGGCTCATGCATCACCTCACAGCACAGCGCCTGGTCTAGACTAGATTTCTGGGTGGTTTCTCGGGACATAGCAGCATGGACCTCCGAGGTTTCCCTCTTGCCAAGAACCCTATCTGATCATGCCCCATGTTTACTGCAGCTGGAGCTCCCTGCACCAAGTCGACTCCCCTTCATATGGAGGCTTCCTACCATGGTCTTACTATATCAAGCCTTCAGCGAGGAAATTAGGAAAGACATCAGAGATTACTTAATTGAAAATGAGGGTTCAGTCGAATCCGCCGGGACACTGTGGGAAGCGTTTAAGGTGGTTATAAGGGGATGTTGCATTGCTAAGCAGGCGGGTGTATTGAAGTTGATTAGACAGAGACTCAAAACTCTCGAGTCTCCAATCAAAGTCATGGAGAATTTTTTCAATTCAGGCGAGGGGATCCACCTTGCATCACTTAGCGAACTACTTTCCGAATATACGGATGAGGCAAATTGAGAAGTAAAATTCATGGGTAAGTACAGCACTGCTAGGAGATACGGGGAGGGAGATAGACCTGGAAGAACGCTGGCTGGCATGCTCCGCCCGAGAAATGCCAACATCATTACTGAACTTAGAGATGAGGGTGGGGACCCGATTAGAGGATCACAACAGATACTGAATCATTTATCTGAATTCTATGCTAACTTTTATACCTCTACAATTCCCAATGTACAGGAAGAGCTGCACACATATTTGAAATCATTAGAGCTGCTTTGGCTAGGCAGAGCGCACAGAGAATATCTTGATGAACCTTACATAGTAGAAGTTATCACACAAGTAATTAACAGCCTCCCAAATGACAAGGCTTCAGGTTTAGATGGTCTGCCCGCCTCCTTTTATAAAGCATATAGTGACTTATTAGCCTCACGATTATTAGACGTCTACCAGGAATCGATAGAAACTGGTCTTCTCCCACCCACGATGCGGGAAGCTGTGATACTGACACTAATGAAGCCTGATAAAGACCCCACAAACCGGGACTCCTACCGCCCACTATCTCTCATTAATTTAGATAATAAAATCTTGGCTAAATTAATCGCCCAGAGACTACAACCCCTGCTCCCCTTGATAGCAAGGCCAGATCAATCTGGTTTTATACCAGGTAGGTCGACAGCACATAATTTGAGAACCTTCTTTGCTCTACTTCACTATTTAAACACCCAGACCCCCGCAGCAGCGGTACTGCTAGATGCAACCAAAGCATTTGATTCCCTCGAGTGGCCCTATCTCTTTGCTATTTTAGCTAGGTTGGGCCTTAGACCGGCAGTCATAGCTCAAATTAAGCTTCTATACTCTAATCCCACAGCCAGGCTGAGCGTAAACGGTCTCCTATCAGAGAATTTCCCTATAACTAGAGGCACCAGACAGGGGTGTCCTCTATCCCCACTCCTCTTTGCCATAGCCATGGAACCCTTAGCAGCTCGAATCTGACAACACCATGCCAATAGAGGAGTGGGCTTCTCAACTAGAGTCCTGTCAATCTCGCTTTACACGGATGACATTACGCTTTATATAACGGATCCAATAGATTATATACTCCCCATACTCTGCAGAAATTACCAAATTTGGCGGACTCTCTGGAATTCAAATACATTGGCCAAAATCCACAATTTTCCCTCTGACAGACGGCACATCCCCATTCCCACTGGACTATCCACTCAAATGGGCTGACGGCCCGGTTAAATACTTGGGGGTCTGGTTGAGTTGTGATATGCAGGAGCTCTGGGAGATTAATTTCGGATGCACAGTGAGCTGGTTTGAGGGTAAAATTGATACTTGGGCACACTTACCCCTCTCCTTAGCAGGTAGAATTGCTATAGCCAAGATGATCGTGCAGCCCAAATTTTTATATCTCTTTGTCAACCTTCCCATAATCCTTACTCAATCATTTCTACAAAAACTTAGATCCTTGATGATAAAACTAGTATGGGCCGGGAAGCAGGTGCGTATCTCGTGGGAACTTCTTACTCTGCCCTTGGGTCAAGGAGGGCTGGGTGCACCAGACATCTCCCTGTACGCCTATTGTGCGCAGGCTCAGATCCTGCATCATTGGGTATTCCCCATCCCATTTCAGCCACATGTAGCTGTCGAATTGGATAGATCCACACCTGTACCACTAAATGTAGCTGTCTTCTCCAAATTTAAAAGACCTAGAAATGAAATAGACACTACCGAAACGCTTAGATGGGCCTGGGATGGTTTGCGCGCGAGGGCTAAGCACAACCTGTTATTCGCTCCCTCTGCCCCTCTAGCATACAATCCCCAGATACCGGAATTGGCAGATCGTGGCGAGGTTCTGACAGCTGAAAAACTGGGCTGGAGGACTTTTGCTGATCTATACCCTGGGGATAATTTTGTCTCCCCCCCGGATCAGGTGGAAGCTGGCGCCTCATACTTTTCCGACCTGCTCTTATATTACAGGATTAGAGCCACCTGCTGTAAGCTACATAGCTCCTTCCCTGCCCCTCCGCCTACATTGATTGCACTAGAGAATGCACTAACGAACACTTCCCAGCGCAAGTTAATTACATGATTATATAATGCTATGCAAGTTGCTTTCCCTATTGCCAGACACAAGTCGTTTGAGGGTTGGAACGAGGAACTACTCACACCCCTGACTGAGGAACAATGAAGTTTTGCTGCGGTCAGTTAGAGATGCTCTCCCCAAATTACAAGCTCCGTTTGATTCACTTTAAATTCTTGCATAGATACTACAGGACGCCCGCGTAGCTCCTACGCATGGGCCTTCGCGAAGATGCTAGATGTTGGAGATGTAACTCACTACAAGCCCCTTTTTTACACATGGCCTGGCATTGTCCTGGGATAGCGCAATACTGGGTTGAGATTTTCGCTTCAGTGAACAAGATACTAGAACTTAGGCTGGAGCAGTCACCACTTCTGGGCATCCTGGGATACATGAAAGATATCCCTGCTGAATCTCGACGCTTACTTGCGATGCTACTTCTGCTGGCAAAGAGGCGGGTGGCCATGTCCTGAAGGAGAGCGGGGGTTACGAAAATAAAATCTTGAATTGCTGATGTTACACACTGTCAGGAACAGTTTAATATGTTCTGGGTGTTGATGCCGGCGGCATCCAGACCCTGTGATATTTGGGGTCCCTTCCAGGTTCAGTCTCAGGTCCCGTTAGATGTTAATGCAATTGAGCCTTAGGGGTATATTACACTACATCGCATGTGTTGTTTTGAGGAACTGGAGGTCACGCTGAAACTCGTGGCCATGGGGTCTGGCCTTTTGAGATGTTACCACTCTCTGCTGTCAATTTTGGTACTCCCCTTTTGATGTCCACTCTGTTGATAAAGTGGTGGTTGACGTAATATCTTGCTTGTCATCACATGTGTTTTTAATGCTGTACTGGTTTCTTCCCTTATGTTGGGGTCATCGACCCCTTTCTGTTGTTTTTTCCCTTTAATTTTTCCCTTTCTCCTCTTGTTTTCCCTTTTAGCTCTACATTTCTGACATTGCGGTCTTTGGAAATGCGTGATTATGTATTGGATATGGCAATTGTACTCAGTATGTACCAACACGCTCTGTATTTTTGCTTTATTTGTTTAATAAAAACTTTAATAAATAAAAAAAATAAAAAAGATCCACTAGGACAACCAATTATTGAAAATGAAGCAGCAATAGCCATGAATGAAGTGGAAACTGCAATGCTACAAGCACAACAGGATATTATTCAGTTGGAAAACTTAGAAGAACAACTAAACATTGAGCAAAAAGAAATATATCTACAAGTGACAGAACAGATACAACATGGTTTGCAACATGAATAAAAGAATGCCAATGCTCATCATTTAAACCTATTTTAATGTACATCAGTGGTCAAGCTGGAACAGGAAAAAGTTTCTTACTTAAAGTTTTGACCAGTTATCTATACAAAACTACAGAATCACATTTATCTTGTGTTGTAACAGCTCCAACTGGATTAGCAGCTCACAACATTAAAGGAATTACTTTACATCGATTACTCATGCTACCAGTTGAACATGAAAATAAATTGGAATATCTGGAGAAGCTTGTTATGAAGTCTCAAGAGTACTGAAGAAAATGAAACTTCTAAGCATTGATGAGGTGCGCATGGTGTCAAACTAAATGCTTGCCTTTGTTCATTTAAGAATGCAATAGATTTTAAAAACAGATTACGATGTTTTGTTTGGAGGAAACATGTAATTGTATTCGGCGATCTACTACAACTTACTCCTGTAAAAGGGCAACCTGTTTTTAAAACACTTCTCCATGAAGAGACATGGACATCTTTGGAAAGTATTGGAAATGTGAACATATGGTCTCATTTTTAATATAAAGACCTTATTAAGAATATGCGACAAGCAAGTGATGAACATTATGGAAATATTCTTCAAGATATAAGAATTGGTGTCTTGACAAAACATGGAAAAGAAGCTTTAGAAAGTCGACTACTGAGGAACTTGTTTACAACTGGAAACACAGCGGCTGAAGTAATGTACAAAAAGCTTGGAGAAAAGAAGTTTATAGTTTGCCTAATGCCTACTTTTCAAGAGTGTTCTACATTTAATCAAGAAGTTTTAACACTGAAAAAACAACAAATAGTGGAATTTGAAGCTATTGATAAAATTGAACATCAAGGAATGACTATTCTTCTCACAGAGAAACTACAATCAAAATTGAATTTGTTGGAAAAGTCTGTATCTAAGACTGCAGGCTTAGAAAAGACTTTACATGTATGTATAAACTGTCAGGTAATTTTACAGCATAATTTGAATGTAGAAGAAGGTTTAGTAAATGGAGCAATGGGCAAAATTGTTGAATTTGTAAATTTTCAGAACAGAGATGGAATAGAATTTTTGAAGATAAAATTTGATCAGATTAAAGAGGTAAGGCAGATTGGGCATGGTGTTGTATGTTTTTTGCTTGCAAAAGACTTGTATGTTCGCAGAAAACAGTTTCCTTTGTCTTTAGCATATGCAGTAACTATTCATAAATCTCAAGGTTTAAGTATAGACAGTGCTTTTGTAAATATTGGAAGTACAGTGTTTAAAGAGGGAATTGCATTCGTTGCATTGTCTCGAGTAAGAACATTATCTGGTTTGTATTTGATTGATTTTGATGAGAAAAGGTTAGTGCAGATGCAAATTGTGTAAGAGAGTACAATTGTTTGAGTAGACTTTATACTCCTCATTTAGCTGAATATCCGATATATGAGAAACGTGTAGTGTGTCCAAAACGGAAATATGTGAAACATTCAAATTAGGTTCAAAAAAAGAAAAACCATTCAAGAGAGTCATGAAGATGTAAAGAAAATGAAAATGGAAATTGTTGATGAGATTTTAGGAAACCAGTTGGAAAACAGTTCAGGTATCAACTGCTATGCTAATGTAATTTTGAATGTTGTTTTTTAATCTAGAAGAGCTTCATTGTGAAATTATGGAAAATCATGAAAAAAGATTTTGTTCTTCATTACGTCATGTATTTAACCAATTGGTAACTGACAGAAGTAAAATCCATACTGCTTCTGGTGTTCGACATCTTTTGGATGTATGTACTGGTTCTTTGACATTCACTCTTAATGTTTAACAAGATGCACAAGAATTTCTTATGTTTATGCTTGGAGTATTAGAACATGAAGGAATACAGATTGAAAACTTATTTGGACTAAGTTACAGATGGGATCATAAATGTGAAGAGTGTTCATTTACTTCCAGCACTGAACGATTCATATACTTGACGGTACTAGATTGCAAATCTGTACCTGTTAACAAATTAGTGAAAACAGCAAATCAGGATATGAAATGTTCGCATTGTAAATCAGAGATGTTGTCTACATTACATATAGAAAGATTTGGAAAATATCTCATTTTAATACTACAACTTTGTAGAGCAAATGGAAGAAAATTGGAAACCAAAATAATCTTTTTTGTTTCAAGTCAAATATCTATTTCAGGAAGAACTTCTATAGCAGTAGCTATTATTTTACATGATGGACCTACTACAACATCTGGACACTAAACTGTGTATTTAAAATATAATAAAGGATGGACACATTGTAATGATGTCCACTTGCAATTCAAATCTAGATTGCCTTTCGATTTACAAAATTCATATTTGATATTTTTGAAGCCAAAGTTTTGAATACATTATTCGGCCTATTGGGAAGATTTCAACACGAATTATCAAATTTTTATTGGATTTTTTTAAGTGAAAGTTTTAAATACATTATTCGGCCTATTGGTAAGGCGTGAACATGAATTAACAAATTTATATTGGATTTTTACCAAGAAAAAGTTTTGAGTGCATTATTCGGCCTATTGGGAAGATGTGAACAGAAAGTGGAGAGGATTGAAACAATGAGTATGTATAGTTAGGGGCCGATTCTGATGCGGGTTGGAAAAGCTTCCTGACCGAATCGGTTGGGAAATGGTGTCCGACCCACTCGGATCGGGAAAGTCCGACCGGCGGAGTAGGATGCATCCGGATGCTTCCAGATACGATTTGGTTGAACTCCCATTGACTTCAATGGGAACATTTGTTCCTAACCGCATCAGAATTGGGCCCTCGGTCGGGAAGACACGTTCCCGATCCGATTTGGAAGGAGCAAATGCCATTAGGAGGCCTTCCTAACCGCATCAGAATCAGGCCCTCGGTCGGGAAGCTTTTCCAACCCGCATCAGAATCGGGCCCTTAGTGTTTAGGTTATTATTTGTGCTAATTGATATTAGATTTGGAAAATTGTTTTTAAAAGCAATACTTTACATATTTGTTGTCTATATTGTACGAGATATAAATGAGAGAATACATTTAGGAACTGTTTTTTTTTCAGAGTAATAAAAGACTTAGGGCCCGATTCTGATGCGGGTTGGAAAAGCTTCCCGACCGAGGGCCTGATTCTGATGCGGTTAGGAAGGCCTCCTAATGGCATTTGCTCCTTCCAAATCGGATCGGGAACGTGTCTTCCCGACCGAGGACCCAATTCTGATGCGGTTAGGAACAAATGTTCCCATTGAAGTCAATGGGAGTTCAACCAAATCGTATCTGGAAGCATTCGGATGCATCCTACTCCGCCGGTCGGACTTTCCCGATCCGAGTGGGTCGGAAACCATTTCCCAACCGATTCGGTCGGGAAGCTTTTCCAACCCGCATCAGAATCGGGCCCTTAATGTATAAGTTGGACGTAATTTAGAAACTGTAGATAGGTAAACATATAGGTACACATATTGGAAATAATCCTTTGCAGTAATTTGGGGCTTTTTTACAATCTCGCTGATTGTTTTATTTCCCCCACTGTTGTATGATGATACTACATTGAAACCACTGTGTATGGTGAAGTTCAGTAGAATCTGAAAACAGCAAAAAAGGAAACTAAAAATGTTATGTAATTCTAAAATTATGTTGTGTTCTTAAAAGTGTAATATTTTAATTTCTGTAATGCATTAGATTATATAACATTTTTTTTCTTCTTCTTCTTTACAGTAGGTAATGGTAAAGTTTGAAAAGAGTTTTAATTCAGTTTACGACAATACTATTAAAAATAGTTCCACAGAGATATGTATCTAAATTACTGAAAAAAGGTAAGAATACATAACATAATATGTATGTTAATATTCATTTATGTATTATTTATTTCTTAAAAAATAATGTTGAATCTTTACACTATTTAAAAAGTTTCAGATAGGTAGTATCCCTGCACTCAAGCAATCACCCAAGCACTACACACGCACTCATCCAATAATTGAGACACTACTTTTGCACTCATGCAATCACCCAGGCACTTCTGTTGTACTTATTCATTCCCTCTAACACTACCTATGCACTCATGCATACACTCAGACACTACTCATGCACTGCTCCAATCATCTAGGCACTACTTTTGTACTCCTGGAATTAGGCAGACACTACCCATACACTCATGCTATCATTTAGACACTACTGTTGCACTCATCCATTCCCTCAAACAGTACCTATGTATTCATCCTTGCTCTCAGGCTCTTCCAATGGACTGCTCCATGCACCCAGGCACTATCCATGCACTCATGCAATCACTCAGGCACTATGGCTGCACTCATGCATTCCTTCAAACACTACCTATGAACTCATCAATACACTGAGATTATACCCATTGACAATCACCCAGGCACTACCCCTGTACTCATATAATCATCCAAACAGTACTCATGTACTGCTCCATTCATTCAGGCAGTTGTTTTGCATACATTAATTCCTTCAAACACTATGCATGCACTCATCCATGTATTCAGACTCTACCTCTGCAGTCATGCAATCACTCAGGTAGTACCTGTGCACTCCTCCAATCACCCAGCCACTACCCTTCCACTCATGCAATCACCTAGGCACTACATATACACTCCTCCAATCACCCAGGTACCACCCATGCACTTATGCAATAACCCAGGCACTACCCTTGCACTCCTTCAATCACCCAGGGACTACCCATGCACTCATTCATGCACGGAGGCAGCATGTATGCACTCTTTCAGTCACCCAGGCACTACCTCTGCACTCATGCAATCACTCAGACACTACCCATGCACTCCTTTAAACAAACAGGCACTGCCCATGTACTCATAAAATCACCCAGACACTACCCATGCACTCCTCTATTCACCCAGACACCACCCCTGCACTCATGCAATCACCCAGGCACTACCTATGCACTCTTCCAATCACCCAGGCACTACTCCTGCACTCATGCAATCATCCAGGCACTACCCTTGCACTCCTCCAATCACTCAAGCAGTTCTATTGCAGTCATGCAATCACTCAAGCAGTACTGTTACACTCATCCATTAACCCAGACAGTACCTATGCACTCCTCCAATTACCCAGCCACTACACTTCCACTCATGCAATCACCTAGGCACTACCTATACACTCCTCCAATCAACCAGGTACTACCCATGCACTCATGCAATAACCCAGACACTACCCTTGCACTCCTTAAATCACCCATGCACTAGCTCTGCACTCATGCAATCACTCAGACACTACCTATGCACTCCTCTAAACATACAGGCACTACCCATGTACTCATCCAATAACCCAGGCACTACACCTGCACTCATGCATCACCGAGCCACTACCCATGAACTCCTTAAATCACTCAGGCATTACTGTTGCACTCATTTATTCACTCAGACACTACTCATGCACTCATCTATGCACTCAGGCACTACTGTTGCACTCAACCATTCAGCTGGGCATTATCCATGCACTCCTACAATCACTGAGGCACTACCCCTGCACTCATGCAATCACCCAGGCACTACTCATGCATTCATTCAATACCTCAGGCACTACTGTTGCACTCATCCATTCACCCAGGAACTAGTGATGCACTCATCAATGCACTCAGGCACTACCTATGCACTCATCCATTCCCTAAACACTATCCATGCAGTCATCTATGCACTTAGGTACTACTCATGCAGTGCTACAATCAGCCACTACCCCTACACTCATGCAATCAGCCATGTACTACCCATGCACACATGCATTCACTCAGGCACTACCTGCACACTCCTCCAATCACCCAGGCACTACCCATGCACTGATGCAATCACTCAAGCACTACTGTTACACTCATCCATTCACCCAGGCAGTACCCATGCACTCATCTATGCACTCCTCCAATCACCCAGGCACTACCCCTGCACTCATGCATTCACTGAGGCACTACCCATGCACTCATGCAATCATTCAGGCACTACCCATGCACTCATCCATGCACTCAGCGACTACCCCTGCACTCATGCAATCACTTGGGCAGTACACATGCACTCCTCCAATCATCAAGGCACTACCCATGCACTCATACAATCACCTAGGCACTACCCATGCACTCAGGCACTACCCCTGCACTCATGCAATCACCCAGGCACTACTTACGCACTTCTCCAATTACACAGGCACTACCCTTGCACTCCTTGAATCACCCAGGCATGACCTATGTATTCCTCCAATCACCCAGGCACTACTCATGCACTCATGCAATAACCCAGGCACTACCCTTGCACTCCTCCAATCACCCAAGCACTACCCATGCACTCATTCATGCACTGAGGCACTATGTATGCACTCATACAATCACTCAGACACTACCCATGGTTTCCTTCAATAACCCAGGCACTACTCATGCACTCATGTAATCAGCCAGGCACTACCCATGCACTCCTCCAAACACGCAGGCACTACCCATGCACTCATAAAAAAATCACCCAGGCACTTCCCATGCACTACTTTAATCACCCAGGCACTACCCCTGCAGTCATGCAATCACCCTGGCACTACCTATGCACTCCTGCAATTCCCCAGGCACTACTCCTGCACTCATGCAATCACCCAGGCACTACCCTTGCACTCCTCCAATTACCTTGGCACTACCCATGTACTCATTCAATGGCTCAGTCAGTACCCCTGCACTTATCCAATCACCCTGACACTAGCCATGCACACCTTCAATCACCCAGGCACTACCCATGCACTCTTCCAATCACTTAGGCACTACCGATGCACTCATTCATTCGCCAGACACTACTCATTCACTCATCTATGCACTCAGGCACTACTGTTGCACTCAACCATTCAGCCAGGCATTACCCATGCACTCCTCCAATCACTGAGGCACTACCCTGGCACTCATGCAATCACCCAGGCACTACCTATGCATTCATTCAATAACTCAAGCACTACCCATACAGTCATGCAATCACTCAGGCACTACCCATGCACTAATTCATGCACTCAGGCAGTACCCCTGCAGTCATGCAATCACCTGGGCAGTACACATGCACTCTTCCAATCACCCAGGCACTACCCATGCACTCATCCATGCACTCAGGCAGTACCCCTGCTCTCATGGAATCACCCAGTTACTACCCATGCACTCCTCATATCACCCAGTCACTACCCATGCTCTCCTCCATGCATCCAGGCACTACCCATGCACTCCTCCAATCACCCAGGCACTACCCATGCACTCATGCAATTACTCAGGTACTACCCATGCACTCATCCAATCACCCAGGCAACTACCCATGCATTCCTCCAAACACTCAGGCAATACCCATGCACTCATGCAATCACGCAGGCACTACCCATGCACTCATCCATACAGTCAGGCACTACAAATGCACTCATGCAATCACTCAGGCAATAGACATACACTCCTCCAATCACACAGGCACTACCCATGCACTCACGCAATCACCCAGGCACTAACCATGCACTGCTCCAAACATACAGGCACTACCCCTGTACTCATGCAATCACCCAAGCACCCACGTTCTACCAATGCACTCCTCCAATCACACAGAGACTACCCATGCACTCCTCCAATCACCCAGGCACGACCCATGCACTCATGCAATCACTCAGGCACTACCCATGCACTCATCCATGCACTCAGGCACTACCCCTGCACTCATGCAATTACTTGGGCAGTACACATGCACTCTTCCAATCACCCAGGCACTACCCATGCACTCATGCAATCACCCAGGCACTATCCTTGCACTCATCCATGCACTCAGGCACTACCATTGCACTCTTGCAATCCCCCAAGCACTAACCATGCACTCCTCTAATCACCCAGGCACTCATGCAATCACTCATGCACTATCCATGCACTCATCTGTGCACTCAGGCACTTTCCCTGCACTCATGCAATCACTCAGGCAGTACATAATCACTCCTCCAATCACCCAGGCACTACCAATGCACTCATGCAATCACACATGCACTTCTCCATATATTACACTTGCCGCAATTCATACAACACATAGAAGTTTGTCTATTTTTAACCAAATAGGCAGTTCTAACAAGAACCATTTTTTTCTTCTTTTTTTAAATTTTTTTTTGTGTTTTTGCACTCTTTTTTGTTTTGTTTTGGTGTTTTTAAAAAGAAAATGAAAAAATCAACAGAATGAACTGAGAAAATTTTTCAAACATTTTGCAATTAAGAAGTCAGTGCAAAAACAACAAAACAAAATTAACAACGGTGGATTTTTGCAGCAACCACGATAGCATCCACCGATTGCTCTCCGCAACACAGAACTTTTTTGCATCAAGTCCAGCAAATTCAGGTATGAAATGGGTTCTTTGAGTTGTTGTTGTATAAGAACCTGACGAGGTGGTAGGCCCTGCAACTTGATCGTCTTGTGAAGTTTGTTTTTGAAGCTCACGACGATGTTGCTCTCATGCAAGATGACGTGGATGCATTGTCTGCAGGTGTTTAAGCATAGATGATGTGCCACACGAGTATTTGTTTTCGGATCCAGGTGAGAGGACCTTTCCACAGATAGTGCATGTCACCTTGTGTGCGTTGACCTTCTTTTCACCTGCTGGTATTGAAAAAAAAGCCCATACGACGCTTTCGTATGTCTGCTTCACAGGTTCTTCCAAATCTTCTTCTTCTCCAGGAATCTGTTGAGGTAGAATTGAAGAAGCCATTTTTAGTGAAGTAAAAAAACACCAAAAAAATGCTAAAAAGAAGAGCAGAAAACACAAGAGCTGTGTCTCTGAAGATGTTCTTGGGAGAATGAAAAATTTGGGTGGGGCCCTGCAAGTTGTAGAATAAAAAGCTTCGAACCAATTAAATGGTTTCTTTTGAAGTCACATGGGATTCGCGCACCCGACGTGCAACCGGCGTGCACCAGACGCGATTCCTCAAAAATATATTTAACAATAATATATCTTTATTCCAGTTACAAA
Organism: Calotriton arnoldi; assembly: GCA_963921515.1. Lineage (NCBI taxonomy): Eukaryota > Metazoa > Chordata > Amphibia > Caudata > Salamandridae > Calotriton > Calotriton arnoldi. Next base: position 891,048 of record CAWUFW010002773.1, read on the forward strand.
TATACAATATTTAAAATTGTGTATATTAATCTCATGGTATAATATATATAATAAAGTTATACACATATACTTTTAAAACTAAATAACTTGTGGTGGATTTGCGTACCTGACGCGACCCGGAAATACGTACGTGACGTTACGCGGGACCGTCGCGGCTCCCGTAACTTCATTATAAGACATTTAATATCCATATTATTTATGTAAATATTACTTTTATAACTCATACAATAAAGCATATACGATTGATTTAATAAATTTATAGTATACATCATGTATTTGAAATTATTAAAAGAAGAAAGATGAGAACCACGCACCCTTCGCATACCGTACAGGTATCGTGCACAACTTAACCAATATGGCGGCAAAATTCTTGGATTTGCACACCCACCGTGACCGGTACGCGAATCCCACTTTAAAAAAAAAATGTAACTGCATATTTTAATAAGGATAAAACATCACATTATTTTTATAAAAGCTTAAAAATTTAGAAAAAGTAATTTTTGGACATTATAGTTAGAAATTAGCATTTAAAAAAACCTATGAAATTCACTGCAAAAACCATAGGTTTCAGGGACGTTATAGTTAGAAATTAGGATTTAAAAAACCTTTGAAATTCACTGAAAAAAACCATAGGTTTCAGGGACGTTATAGTTAGAAATTAGCATTTACAAAACCTTTGAAATTCACTGAAAAAACCATAGGTTTCAGGAATGTTATAGTTAGAAATTAGCATTTAAAAAACCTTAGAAATTCCTTGGAAAAAAACACAGGTTTCAGGGACATTATAGTTAGTTGGACATTTACTCGTACAAAACCAGAGAAATGTGGCCGTTATAGTTAGTTGAGCTAACTATAACTCGCGCCCCCGCAATGCACTGCTTATGACATCACATAGTACATCACTCATGACATGGTCAGTGACATCACTGATGACATCACTGATGACATCTCAAATGACATCATTCAGTGACTGTGTGTTTCTGTAAAGTTTAAATATGTTTTATATATATATATGCCAAGGTGTATTGAAGAATGAGTGGGTGTATGAGTATAACTAACCACAGAGGACCCACGTTTCGGGTACCAACTCAAGCTGCACAACCAGGTATTTGAATGAATCCAATCAATCAAATTATTAATTTAATCTTCTTTAATCCAGTCTTTTTTGCTCAATATTTTTTCTCCACTTTTCTCTTTCTTCAATTCATTTTATCCATTCATAATCCGCAAACAGGGATGATCACATAAACACAGGAGCGTTTTCACACGTCACATTTTTATTGAGAACTGCCCAATGCATTTGGGGATTTCCCTTCATCAGGGGCATCTAAAATACAAAAGATTCTTTAAGAACTTCATATACAAGACCAATATCTTCATTCATGTACATCTGATTACTTCTCTACTAAAATAACGAACTCCCTCAATCTGTTTTGTTAAAAATGTTATCTATGGCTCTTTACTGGGGTATTTTGTCTGCATTTAAAGTGACATCAATAACAATCCCTTCTTCAAAAATCCACGGCATTATCCCTTACGTTTAAACTAAAACCTGCAAAGCGTAACTGTCGTAGCTCCCATAATTATTCAAGATGTTTAGTCAAGTCCTCAAACAACTCGGAATTAGATCTACTCACTGTGACTCATATTGCATTACGTCCATAATTCAACCACTGTAGTTTGCAACATGCCAACCCTTCCAAAACAAACATGCTCAGTTCCTATCAATACTTTAAGTTTCAATTTCAAAAGGTGCCGCAGCACGGGTGTCCTTCAACTTCATAGCGAGCTCAAATGTTGCAATCAAATATGGCTGCTTTATCACCCCTCCCCAACTCCAACCGGCTGGTTAGTCACGTGTAATCTCTGCATTAAACCACAGGTTTTTCATCTACCGGACACGCCCTCAATCACTTGATTCACCCAATTATACTACATTACCCAGAATGCATTCTTCCGAACCTTAAGGGATATGCTACTCTCTCCCCAGCCCAAATAGCAATAAAACCATCTTACTAATTAGATTTGCACAATAGATTGTCAATAGTCTGTGCCCTCAAGGATAATCACCCCTAAAAATATATATACAATTTACTAATTGCTACAATGTGTTCAAAACAACAAGTGTTCGTTAGAAAAGAAGGTCCTGTTTTTCATTTTCTAAATGTCTGTTCTCTTCCCGATTCTCATCATCGTTTGTGACCAGGAGGCCACACTCCTGCGTTCTTTGTCTTTGGTTTATGTGCATATTAATTGTTCCACGTTTTCATTAAACCTTTACATCCATGGGTGCAAACTCACTGGTAGGGTGGAAAAATTCATATAGTGAAAAGTCAACAATAGTGAGTTGCACACCCTATATTACCAGTTTTACTAAAGTTTGTCATTGCTGGGTGTATGAGTATCACATATAGTCATTTATATAGTCCAACACTCACATCAGCAGTGCATTGCGGGGGCGCGATTTATAGTTAGCTCAACTAACTATAACGGCCGAATTTCTCTTGTTTTGTACGAGTAAATGTCCAACTAACTATAACGTCCCTGAAACCTGTTTTTTTCAGTGAATTTCTAAGGTTTTTTAAATGCTAATTTCTAACTATAACGTCCCTGAAACCTATGGTTTTTTCAGTGAATATATGTGTGTATATATATATATATATATTCACTGAAAAAACTGTAGGTTTCAGACATGTTATAGTTACAAATTAGCATTTAAAAAACCTTTGAAATTCACTGAAAAAACCATAGGTTTCAGGGACGTTATAGTTACAAATTAGCATTTAAAAAACCTTTGAAATTCACTGAAAAAACCATAGGTTTTAGGGACAGTTATAGTTTGTTGGACATTGCACTCGTACAAAACCCGTGAAATTCCCCCGTTATAGTTAGTCCAGCTAACTATAACTCGCGCCCCCGCAATGCACTGCTGATGACGTCACATATTACATCACTCATGACATGGTCAGTGACATCACTGATGACATCTCAAATGACATCACTGATGACATCACTGATGACATCATCCAGTGACTGTGTGTTTCTGTATAGTTTAAATATTTTTAATATATATAGGAAAAGACGTATTGAAGAATGAGTGGGTGTGTAAGTGTCTGTATGGACGATTTAGTAGGTGCGTGACTGACTCTATAAGTGAGTGATTTAACGTATCTTACTGAATGCATGGATTAGTGACTAAACTGGGTGAATGTCTGTATCCGTCTGTCTGTTGCTGTGTAAGTGGCTGCATGTGTTTGTGAATAGCTACATGAGTGTCTATATGAGTTATTGAATGCTTGTCTGAGTATCTGTATGGGTGCCTGAGTGTTTGTGTGGGAGGGGTGTGTGCAACTCTGTGCATAGATCTGTGAGTGGGTGATTCACTGGGTGGATGGTTTCAAGAGTGCAACTGTGATAGACTGTATGGGTGGGTAAGTGTGTGTAAGAGTGTGTTAGTGAGTGAATGTATGTCCCAGTGGTACATGTGTGAGTAACTACATATGTGAAAGGCAGTATATATGTGTGTTGGAGTATATAAATAGCTATAAGCGAGAGTGAGTGATTGTGATAGTGGCTGTATGGATGAGTGTGTGCTTGTATCAGTGATTGTATAAGAGCGTAAGATTGTGCTACTATTTGTATGAGTAAGTGAGCTGGTGTGTGTATAAATGTATAGGTGAGTAAATGGTAGTGTGTTTAATTATTTGCATGACTGACTAGGTGTGTGAGTACCTCTATGGATGAGTGGCGGTGTTTGAGTGTCTATATAGGAGTATGAGTGCATATGATAGTCCTGTACTGAGTGACCGTAAGTATGAGTGACTGTACGGGTGAGTGAGTGGATGTGTGCGTAGACCTAAGAATCAGTGAGTGGGTATGTAGTTATTGGTGTTGGAGTGTCTATGGTTTTGCGAATGGCAGTCTGTAATTTAGAGTGGGTGTATCAAATGTTATATTAGGGTGTGAGGAGGTGCATCAGAATATCACGTGGATGATGTCATCAGTGATGTCATTTGAGATGTCATCAGTGATGTCATCAGTGATGTCACTGACCATGTCATGAGTGATGTAATATGTGACGTCATCAGCAGTGCATTGCGGGGCGCGAGTTATAGTTAGCTGGACTAACTATAACGGGGGAATTTCACGGGTTTTGTACGAGTGCAATGTCCAACTAACTATAACTGTCCCTAAAACCTATGGTTTTTTCAGTGAATTTCAAAGGTTTTTTAAATGCTAATTTGTAACTATAACGTCCCTGAAACCTATGGTTTTTTCAGTGAATTTCAAAGGTTTTTTAAATGCTAATTTGTAACTATAACATGTCTGAAACCTACAGTTTTTTCAGTGAATTTCAAAGGTTTTGTAAATGACAATTTTTAAATGTATTAATTGTTATATAAATTTTTTTCATACTGATTTCCAAATTTTTTAGAAACAATTTTTTTTTACATATTTTATTTTTTAAATTACATTGTAATTACATTATACATTACATTACAAAAAATACTTTCTCAGAATGAATTACTTTAGTTTAATTACTTTGCACATAGGCAATAGACTTTTAAGTACAGTAGTTACAGTTGTTGCAATGGGCAACACATTTTCAAACACAATGCAACATTCAGCTCAATGTGAATTTCTAGTTAAATGCAATTAGTTACTTTATGGATTACTTTTCTAACCACATTACTGGATCCTAGATTCAGTCCTGGGACATCTCCTGTAAACAGTTGAGTAAAAGCGTTTTGGTTACAGTCGTGATTTTTAAGGAATATTATTGTACTTTAAAAGTTCACACTTAGAAACTTTTTCTCATAGAATCACCAATGTTATCCTATGGAAGGAAATTCACTTAGAAGTTAAAAACTGTTATCGTTACTTTTTCTTACTCAGTGTTGGATCCTGGATCCAGCACTGGTGCATCTCCTGTAAACAGTTGAAAGAATGCGTTTAAGTCATACAGGCGATTTTTTAGGAATATTTGTAGTTTGTGAAAATCAACACTTTGAAACTTTTCTGCTGAAAACCAGACAATGATATCCTATGGAAGGAAATTTCAAGTTACTGGTAAGTACGGTTAAAATTACTTTTCAGGACCAGTACTGGGCTGAAAGATGCATCACTGAGGTCTCTCCTGATAACAGGTGAGTAAATCAGAATTCGGATTTCGGCTGATTTTAGAGGAATATTTGTATGTTTCAAAAATCAACACTTAGAAACTTTTTCAGCAAAAAGCAGGCAATGATATCCTATGGAAGGAAATTCAAGTTACTGGTAAGTACGGTTAAAATTACTTTTGAGGATCAGTACTGGGCTGAAAGATGCAGCACTGAGGTCTCTCCTGATAACAGGTGAGTAAATCGGAATTCGTATTTCGGCTGATTTTAGAGGAATATTTTAAAGTTCCAAAACTCCACACTTAGAAGAATTTCCAAGTGAAACCAGTCAATGTTAGCCTATGAAGGAAATTCAAGTTACCGGTAAGTACGGTTAAAATTACTTTTGAGGATCAGTACTGGGCTGAAAGATGCAGCACTGAGGTCTCTCCTGATAACAGGTGAGTAAATCAGAATTCGGATTTTTGCTGATTTTAGAGGAATATTTGTATGTTTCAAAAATCAACACTTAGAAACTTTTCAGCAAAAAGCATGCAATGATATCCTATGGAAGGAAATTCAAGTTACTGGTAAGTACGGTTAAAATTACTTTTGAGGATCAGTACTGGGCTGAAAGATGCAGCACTGAGGTCTCTCCTGATAACAGGTGAGTAAATCAGAATTCGGATTTTTGCTGATTTTAGAGGAATATTTGTATGTTTCAAAAATCAACACTTAGAAACTTTTTCAGCAAAAAGCAGGCAATGATATCCTATGGAAGGAAATTCAAGTTACTGGTAAGTACGGTTAAAATTACTTTTGAGGATCAGTACTGGGCTGAAAGATGCAGCACTGAGGTCTCTCCTGATAACAGGTGAGTAAATCGGAATTTGTATTTCGGCTGATTTTAGAGGAATATTTTAAAGTTCCAAAACTCCACACTTAGAAGAATTTCCAAGTGAAACCAGTCAATGTTAGCCTATGAAGGAAATTCAAGTTACCGGTAAGTACGGTTAAAATTACTTTTCAGGACCAGTACTGGGCTGAAAGATGCAGCACTGAGGTCTCTCCTGATAACAGGTGAGTAAATCAGAATTCGTATTTTGGCTGATTTTAGAGGAATATTTGCACAATGGTGAAGGGAGGGGGCGGGGCCTGAGGTGACATCTGTGCAAACGCGCCCCGTGGCGTGTTTTAAGTTGGGGGATTAAGTCCCCTTGAATCATGAGGGTCCCTACGGGCCAACTAGCCCACCAGGAACCTCCAGTATGCGCCAGGGGGCTGCGTTGCAGAGACATGTACAGAGGCCACACCCCTTTTTACACCTCTCTGCAACGCAGCTCTGTGGCGCTTTCTGGACGTACCTGTTGGGCTAGTTGGCCCCCAGGGACCCTCAGGATTGAAGAGGATTTAATTCCCCATCTTAAAACGCGCCACGGGGCCTGTTTGCACACATGTCACCTGAAGCCCCGCCCCTCCCTTCACCACTGTGCAAACGCGCCCCGTGGCGCGTTTTAAGTCTGGGGATTAACTCCCCTTGAATCCTGAGGGTCCCTGGGGTGCATCTAGCCCACCATATACCTCCAAAAAGCGCCAAAGAGCTGCGTTGCAGAGAGGTGTAAAAGGGGCGTGGCCTCTGTACACCTCTCTGCAAGGCAGCCCCTGGCGCATACTGGAGGTTCCTGGTGGGCTAGTTGGCCCCAGGGACCCCAGTATTCAAGGGGAATTCGTTCCTCCTCTGCAAACGCGCCAGGGCGCGTTTGCAGAGTGGTGAAGGAAGGGGCGGGGCCTACGGGCCCGATCGTTTTTTTGTTTTTGTTTTTTTTTTTCCTGAAGGGGGCTGTGTGGCCCCCTTCCTTTTCCTATTTTTAGGCCCTGGGGACCCCATCCCCCAGGGCCTTACGCCTTTTCTTTAATTAAAATTAAAAAAACGGGAAGGGGCCGCGTGGCCCCCTTCCCTGGGCCTGTATTGGCCCCGGGGACCCCATCCCCCGGGGCATGGCCTCTTTTTTTTATTTGGAGGGGGCTGCGTGGCCCCCTCCTCAGGCCATTTAAGGCCCCGGGGACCCCATCCCCGGGGCCGGCCTTGCACTTTTTTTTTTAATTTTTGTTACTTTGGGGAGGGGGCTGCGTGGCCCCCTCCGTGGCCTCTTATGGCCCCGGGGACCCCATCCCCCGGGCCTGGCCTCCGTTGGGGACTGTGGGGGTCCCCAATCCCCCACAGTCCCGCCGGCTCCCCGTGTCCTACGGGAGCCGGCATTGCTACACATGGGGAGCTGCTAAGATGCAGCTCCCCATGTGGAAAAGCTAATCGGCTTTGGATATTGGAAGAGAGAGCAGGTTTCCTGCTCTCTCTTCCAATATCCAAAGCAAGTTTGCAATGACAGGACGGGAGCCGCGAGGCTCCCGTCCTGTCATTACAGAGACAGCAGTGTCCCGGGGTAGGCACCCGGGACACTGCAGGAGCCGGCCCTGGGGGTGGCGGTCCCCAGGGCCATCAAGGGCTCCAGGAGGGGGCCGCGCGGCCCCCCTCCCTACATTTTGAAAGCCCCGGGAGGTGGTGGTCCCCGGGGCTTGGGGGTCCAAAACGGACCCCCATTTTAATTTTTCTTAGTGCCCCGGGGAGGTGGTGGTCCCGGGCGTGTGGGGGCTGGAGCCCCCACACAGGTTTTTAATTTTAAAAAAGAAGCCCCGGGGAGGTGGTGGTCCCGGGGCTGCGGGAGGGCTCAGAGCCCTCCCGCACCATTATACATAAGGCCCCGGGGGTGGTGGTCCCCGGGGCTTGGGGGGCCCTTAGAGGCCCCCACACATAAAATTAACCCTCCCCCAGCATGCCCCCGGGACTTGGCCCACCCGGGGGCAATTAACATCGAAGCGCGGGAGACCGCGCTTCGATTTTTTTTTTCGGCAGGGTTCGCGCTTCCTGAGCGCATCCTGCCGATTTTTTTTTTTTTTTTTTTTTTGCCAAGGGGGTCCTTGTGGGACCCCTGAGCAGACCTAGGGGGTCAGGGTGTTTCTACCCTGCCCCCTTTGTGCGCTTTGCGCACTTGTTTCTGTCCCTCGGTTCTACCGAGGGGACAAAATGGCTGCCAACACTTCCTGGTTTGGAGTGTTGACAGCCAATTAACATAAAGCTCGTGCTTGGGAGGATCCGCGGCCCTAGATATCACTATCTTTTTTACTTTTCATTTTCTCAGCAACTACTGAACGGATTTACACCATTTAACAAAAGGGTTCTTTCTGAACCAAGAAGTACCTCTTTGCCAAATTTGGTGTAATTCCGTTCAGCAGTTCGGGCTGTAGCCGTGTCTAAAGTTTCCTATGGAAAATGCATGGGGAAAACGCGTTTTGGGACCCCCTTTTTCTCGGCCCCCGCTTGACGAATCCCCCGAGACTTTTAGGGTAGGAGCGGACCGGAGCGGGCCACAAAGTTTGAAAATTTTGCGAAGATACGTCAACCGGCAAGAGAGTTATTTCAAATAGAATGTGGCGGATTTCCTATGGATAATAGGTTGTAACTATAACTATCTACTGGCGACCGCCAGTAGATAATATATATATATATATATATATATATATATATATAACGAAGACCAAAGTTCACCGCCGCCGCTCCGTCATACCCCGGGTGCTGTGACTCCAGCGGTGGTGAGCCGCTTAATATTCAAAAACCTTGGCCACAATTTCTCAAAGCGCCCAAAATCGGAGAGCACACGCGGGAAGGATGTTTAAGCAAAATGCTTTATTGTGCAGACCCCCTGCACCGGCAGACGCGTTTCGGCTTGCACCTTCTTCTGTGTCAGTTACACCCTGGAAACACGGAAGCTTTAATGTCTGAAAATGCATCACGTGTAATTTGTGAAAAGAGAAGATGAACCAAACATGGTGTAAAATACATGATTTCATGGCGGCCATCTTAGAAAGTGGTTATAAACATAAAACAGTGTAATAAGTGAATACTCCTATGTTTATGACTAATACCAATTGATTAATAAAACAAGAGAATTGGCAGAGAGAAAGCAAATAGGTTCATAGACACAATAAATGGAATCCATGTACATAATTGACATTCAATATGATGACAATAACAACAGTGTCGTCTAGTGAATATATATTAATATGAAATCATTTCATCTAAGCTTCCTCCCTCATACCTCTATTATTAAGCCCTGAATGGGCTAGGGTCTCTCAGGAGATTCATAATAAAAGCGGATTCATGATGCTCGAATTCAATAGAATATTTGCCTCAAACTCTAGATGGAATAAAGGATTGTAATTATTAGAGGAGGGTCTCAGATGGAATATCTTATCTTAACCCAATTGTACCCACATCTCCTCATCATTGTTGAGACCTCAGGGGTCTTCGTCAAAATATATTATAGATCTCCAAACGAAGACCCCTGTAGGTCTCAACAACCATATATAAAAATATATATATATATATTTATTTTTTTTTAACTCAGGAACGCTTGATTTAGATGATTTGAAAGTAATAACATGTTTTTCAAAATAGGTATATTGAGATTATTATATAAATGGGAAATGTATATTCACTGTGCCTATATGATGCGGAATAGCAACATAATTAACAGTGTAAAAAAGGTATCCTAGAGATTCATAGAGAATAATGAATTTGCTCATGCAAAGAAGTCTGCCGTGGAGGAGTAATGAATTTCCTTATGTCTCAACATAACCCTTTCTTTATGTCTATGAAGAGCCATATGTGCCGCTTTCCTTTCTCAATGTTTACATTTTAAGTTTAAAAATGATGATTTTCGTTTGCTTCACCGACATTGGCGAAGGCGTGTAGCCGAAACGCGTCTGTCGGTTGTTTTGTCGAGTGGTGATTAAACTTTAAAACTATCCGCCAGTGTGCGCCTCAATTTATGATTTGGAAGGAGGTCATCGTTTGGGAATATATATATATATATATATATATATATATATATATATATATATGTCCACAAAGTGATCCTGATCTCCGGTGTTTTTGCAAAGCTAGCCATATGTGAACAAGGCCATTGTACTGGCCGAAACGCGTCATGGCAGGCAGCAGTGAGAAATAAAATAATACCTTCATTGCCACCACAAGAGGAGTTCGCCTGTTCCTTCTCGCCATCCTGGAGGTTTAGGAACGCTTGATATATATATATATATATATATATATATATATATATATATATATATATATATATACATATATACATATATATATATATATATATATATATATGTCCACAAGTGATCCTGATCTCCGGTGCGCACTCACAGCAGGTGCTCTGCGTAATGGCCGGATCCTGGCCCCAAATTTCCACTTCACAAAACCATTGACGCGGCACTCAGGAAGAGATTTTCAAAATGCGTTTATTTGCATGGCTCAACCAACGCGTTTCAGCCCTCTCACGGCCTTGCTCACGGTCAGTGAGTCCTTTCTTCATTGCACTATATATACACCCATGTTGGCTTAATGTGGCATTATGGGAGTTGTAGTGCATATAAAAATGTGTATTTACAATATTTACAAGAAAGGAATCATTTCTACTGTTATTTACAAGACAATTAATTATAGCGGAGGGTTAATAATCTGCTGATATAGTATCAGGCAGAGTAATTCTCATCCTTCCAATGCCATATTCAATTATATATGGTGCCTAGTTTGTTTGTATAGTACATGAATAATCATTGAATGCTAGTGGCAATAAGAAATTTTGAGGGGAATAATATTGTTGTTCCAAGTTCAAAGAGAGGAAGAAGGGGGGGGGGGAGAGAAGGGGACATAGAGGGAGGGGAAAACAAAGGGAAAGGGGGGAAGGGAAAATAGGGAAGGGGAGGGAAGGGAAGATTTTATTTAGGGGAAGGACTAGTACCTTGCCATATTTTAGAGAATCTGTCCACCACATCTGTCCATTTAATGACAGCACAATCTGTCCATGTGCTGTCATTAAATGGTTGGATATTTACTCTAGATATACGATCAGTTCTTTCATGTTCCAATTTAACAAGAGAAAAGGGCGCGAGGGAAGGGGAGGAGGAAGGAGTGGGAATAAGGGGGGAGGGAAAACATTAGGTGGGGGGAAGAGGGACTGGTATCCTAGTTTAGAATTTGAAATTTCAAAAAGTCCATCAGTATCCTGTTGTAAGTTACATGAATATTTACTCTAGATGTACATACAGTTCTTCGTCATTATTCATCCCTCTCGGGGTCTTGGTCTTAAGTCTGATGATGTAGCGAGACTCAAGTTGGCGCAGCTTTTTTGTTCTATTTCCGCCACGTTCATCTGGCATGATGGTATCAATTCCATTGTAACACATTGCCCGCCAGTCTCCATTTTGGCATAGGATCATGTGTTTCTCAGTTGCATATGAGGTGTCTTTATTCTTAACTGCCCGAATGTGCTCAAGAATGCGTTTTTTCAGAGGGCAGATCGTGCTGCCAATGTATTTTTGGCCACAGGTACACTCTATCATATAGATCACATACTGTGTGATGCATGTGATTTTCTGGTTTAGCATTATTGTGTTTCCATTCAGTTCCATAATAGTTTTCATATTTTTTCCGATCTTACAGGCTTTACATGAATTACATTTTGTAAACCCATTTCGTTGTTACACTAGCCAATTGGTTTCTTCTTTTTGTTTAAAATGACTGTTCACAAGCATATCTTTCAAGGATTTTGTTTTTCTATATGTCACTATTGGTTTAGGACCAATCAATTGTCCTATATCCGGATCTTTCGCAATCAAATGCCAATGTTTTTTGATTTTATTCATGATTATGCCACTTTCTTTACTGTAGGTAGTAATGAATCTAGGAACTTTTTCTCCTTCATTATATTCCTGTTTTACCTTCGGTGTTAACGTTTCTGCTCTTGATTTGAGGTCAATCCTTCTTTTGTTTTTCTTCAGTGTGGTTTCTCTATAACCTCTCTGCTTTAATCTCTCCATGGTTTCCTGGATTTTTTCCTCTGCGTCTTCTGGTTGGGAGCAGTTGCGTTTCATCCGCATAAACTCCCCATAGGGGATACTGTTTATTAGGGGTTTAGGGTGGAAGCTAGTCCCTTGCAGGATACTAATAGTGGCTGTCTCTTTCCTATAGAGCGTAGACTGTATTTGATCATCTTTGATGAATATTAAAGTGTCAAGGAAAGGGATCTCAGTTCTACTCATGCTGCATGTGAACGATAGACCAACTTGGTTAGTGCTCAGTTTGTTATAGTAGTCTTGGAATTCTTTTTCAGTTCCATTCCATATTAAAAACAAGTCGTCTATATAACAAACCCAGAGTATAATCCTGTCCAGATCATCTTGGTTGTCCACATCCCAGGCCACTGTTTTCTCCCACCACCCCATTGTGATGTTAGCGTAGTTCACAGAAAAAGAAATGCCCATGGCAGTTCCACACAGCTGTTTAAAAAGTTCCTTATTAAAGCAGAAGATATTGTTTGTGAGGCACATTTCAATCATGGTAAGTAGCATTTGTATGTGCTTTGTTTAAGAAAATAGCTGCATGCTTTGAGTCCTACTTCATGTCGTATTGATGTATATAATGATATTACATCTATAGTTACCAATAGGAATTGGCTATTCCAAGAAATGCCATTCAGAATTCGCAAAAAATCCCCAGTGTCACCGATGTAAGAGCTCATACTTCGGGCTATTGGGGCTAGGAATCGATCAACGTATTCCGAGATGTTCTCATACAATGAATCGCACGAGGACACAATTGGTCTTCCTGGGGGGTGGTTGAGGGTCTTGTGTATTTTTGGCAAAAAATATATTGTTGGAATAACTGGGAATTCATTCATCAGGAATTTTAATTCTTCCTCGCTGATCAGGTTCTCATTGTGCCATTTGGTTAATTTCTCACTCAGGTCACACGTCATTTTATTTATTGGGTTATTGGAGACTCTACCGTAGTTAGTATTATCATTCAATTGTCTGTATGCTTCACATAGATAATCTTGGGTGTCCATAAGTACGGTATTCCCCCCTTTATCAGCGGGTTTTATTATTAGTTCTTTGTTTTTCATTAATTTCTTGATTGCTTCCCATTCCTTTTTGCTTAGATTCTCCCTTTGATTTTCATTTCTCGTGTTCGATATCTTCTCGAGTTCTTCCACTATATATATATATATTACTAGGCGCTCGATGTTTGGTATTGCTGCTAAATGAAAATTACAAATTAAATATTGAATGGGAGCCTGAATTCCGAGTGGCACTGTAATTATGGGGGAAGTGTGGCAGAATAATCCAAAAGTGGTGGTTTTAGGGAGGAATATATATATATATATGTGCTTTTATTTTCTTCAGAGTATGCAGCAGTTCACTTTTAAAAGCTTACGTGTTTAGCTCTCTCGGAGCCTTGATCACAGGCGAGCTTTCTTCTTTTCAGACTGACCACGTGATTTTCCTTCAACAAACCACCTTTTTATTCAGTAGTTTTGGGTCGTGTTCCTTCTATGGAATGCGCATTGTAAACTTAAAAGCCATTTATTCATTTCAGCAGCATACTTGTTGGTATTTCAGTCCATAATTAAAAGCTGCAATGATTAACATTTTATCTGACAGTCCCAGTGCACATAAAATAAAGCTACATAACTAGTGCTCCTGCCTTTACTTCTTCTTTGTGCACTTGAATACCTTCAAATCTGCGAGCAGGGACAAATGCTCCTACCCGCTCCCTTTCCCTTCTCCAGTCCGATTTCTTGCTAGGAAAATCCTGTCTTCTTTCATTTAAGGAGGAGGGCAGGTCAGGCTCCTTTCAATCTGATCCAGCACATAAAACTTCGTGTGAAGGGGCCCCAGACCCTGGCAGGGCGGCTTCGACGTAATGGGCACGAAGAGACCCATTTAAACATAAAACACACTTCTCTTGCCAAAGAAGACGTCGACATCCAATTTGAAGAATTTCATGTGCTTTTCTTCAAACCATCCTCCTCTAACTTTAGTAATTACTGCATGAAAGTTATGACATCTATCACTAAATTGCACCTAGTGCTCTCAGTGCTGGTATCTACACATCTAAGAATCTGTTATTTTATGCAATCTCAAACGTTTTATTCTTCAGGGAATATTGAACAGATCTATTGTGCTGCCTACATAATCAAAGTTCTTTTTGTGGCAATATGAAAGTCCAAGGGTCAGGTTTCTCTGATCTTCTTTCGATAACAATCCCTGTGAAGTTAATTACTGTTTTTTTGTTGTCCATTAATATTTTCCTGTTGCTCCTGGTCACTTTCCTATTGACCTCTCCTATGCTTCCTTTTTTCCTTGGCCACCTCGTTTTTGCGTCCTCTGACTCTTCCTCTTTGTCTTGCTCCTCCTCTCCAAGGTCTGTGGTTTGATCTTCTGTCCATCTGTAAAAAATAAATTTCATCGTGCAATGAAGTGTGACCTCCTACTCTCCGTCTATCTTCTTAGTCTATCTCTGAGCTTGCCCCTGTACTTGTATCACTTGTTGTAGGTTTGTATCGTATCTTCTTAGTTTCTCCTAGTCTTTGTTTCCTCAGGTTATCAAACCTCCTGGCAAAAGTATATATCTGTCCTGACTCATAGTCCCCTTTGTCCCAATTGAATTTGCCCACTTTTTCTGCAGAATAAATATATATATATATATATATATATATATATATATATATATATATATATATTACCTACTGGTGGTCGCCAGTAGGTAGTTATAGTTAGGACCAAATTGCCATAGGAAAAGCGTTTTTTTCACTTGGCTATAACTTTGGCGTCGTTTGACCAATCTGCATGAAATTTTGCTAAAAAAGTGTCACAGTGGGTACTATTGATTGGGAAAGTTTAGGGGTGATTTGTGGAGTGGGGACCGAGAATTTGCGGTGTGAAATAGGGTAGCCACCTCAACAGCCTGAACTGCTGAACTAACTTACACCAAATTTGGCAGGGAGGTAGAGGTCAGTTCAAGGAATGCCTTTTGCTTATTTGGTGTAAATCCATTGAGTAGTTTTTGAGAAATTTAAGTTAAAAATTATAGTGAAATCTCAGGGTGCGGATATTTCGTGAAAGTTTTGCGATGAATCGCGAATGCACGCACCAATGGGAATGCTCTGAATAGAAAGTTGCGGCCGCCATTTTATCTATGGGGAACGGTTCCCAGGGATGAAAACATGTGTGAAAGCCCACATAAGGGGTCAAGGTGGAGATACTCTGACCCCATGGTTGAGAAATGGAGGTGTTAGTGACACAAGTTATGTGTCCAAAATTGATTTTTCTAATCGTGCATGATATTCGCGACCCCGCCGTGACTGCCAGTGCAGCCCCCCATCTGCCATCGCAGGGACATCGCAACTATCGATGTTATCACGAATATTGGTGAATCATTAATGCGCATTCTTATAGAGATATTGAGATTCTGGTAAATGTTTTCATAGAGTTATTTATATAGTGAGTTATCTACTGTGATGGTTAGAATTAATTATATAGTTATAATTTTTTTAGGTGGTGGTGGCTATTGAAATCCTGCTTTTGCTTTCCGATTTCACGGTGTACCCGCCGGGATCGCGATGAGCGATGCCATTGCGATCTCCGGAGTCACAGCGAAAATGGAAAATAGGTTGTAGAGATGGTTGTTCTAGAAATACAGTAGAAAAACATGAGTTTGAGGTATACAGTAATAAACTCTAGTGTGTAAAATACTGTAATGTCTGTGCAGGTATGTGTTTTCACTTTATGGGATAGGCGCGATCGTCGCGGTTAACGACGTCATCGCGATGTCCCTAATAACCACGAAAACAAAAAATAGGTCTGAATGATGGTTTTTAAAGAAACTCAGTACACAAATATGAGTTTAAACATGCTTTGAAAGAAGCATAGTGATGAGTGTAGGGCAATGTTCAGAATGTTTTTTTTTACATATTATTTTTGGATGTGTTGGTGGCCATTGAATGCCTGTTTTTGTTTTCCGTTTTCACGATGTGTTCGCAGGGATCGCGACGTCGTCGCGAAGATCCCCAAAAACTAAAGAGAAAAAAAAAACTTTAGAAAAGCACTTCACAATATTTTGGCTACTAGGGTGGCTCTGACAAGAGCCATTGTGTTGGTTGTATGTATTTGGCTGCTACACATAAGACCTGATGCAGAGTTTCAGGTTACTTAGAAACACCCTGTTGCCTTCATCTGTAAAGTGCACTCCATTATTTCTATACATTCCATGCCTTTAAAAAAGCAGGTTGTTGTTCTAGATACAGCCCATGCGATGATCTCTGAGGAATGTAGAAACAGTTTTATTAACATGTTTCTTGGCTTTGTCAATCTGTGGACAGAATTGATTTGACCACTTCCATTTCTGTCTTTGGCATATGTGTATGCGAAAAGCGACATCAGTTCTGCAAGGGTTTCTTTCATTAGGATTTCCAGCCCTACCCTAAGTCAATGTGCCTAGGACATTGCCACCACAGTGCACAATCATGAGGTGAGGAGCTTGGGAATCCACAATGGATTTAACCAAAGCCAGCAACTGATGAATCTTTAACCCTCTCTGGCCAAACCAGGTAATCTGCACATTTGGCAAACCCAAGTCTCTGTGAATACCTCTCTTTTTTGCAGCCTCTTTAGGCCACTAGCTGTAGCTGTGGAAAACAATCCGTACGGTAAGCATTTTGAAGTGAAGGAGCAATAGTAGTCAGGAGAAGGCTGGAGCTGAATGAGATAGATGTCCAAAGGAAAATCAGTTAAAATGGAGGTGTTTTTTTTAACAAAAAAATATATATATACATATTTCATTGGATGCTGCCAGCATGAAAGTGAATAAAGGGGCTCATTACGATGGCGGGTGGATCGCCATTGAAAGGTGATTTACCCATGGCGGTGGGAATCACTATTGTTCTGCGGCGGTCGGAAACACCGACCGCCACGGTTCCGCAAGGCGGTCCTTTTCCACCCGCCCTGCGGAACCTGGAACCAGGCAATCATTGCGGCGGTGCCTGCGATTATAATGGCCCTGTCCGCCTGTCTTTTTGCGGCAGATTCTCTGCCGCAAAAAGGCATGCGGAGACTGGCTTCGGGGGCCCGTTGCGGGCCCCCTGGGGGGGGGCAGCTGGCATTTCCATGCACAATGTGGCCTGCCACGTTGTGCAGGGAAATGCACAACATGGTCATTACACATTGTGGTGGGTGCTGCAGTCAGCAGCACCCGCCGCAATGTTAAATCGCCAGATGCGACCGCCGCGGTGGTGGTCGCATCATTATCAGGATGGCAGGACCACCGCATGGCAGGCGGGCGGTCCCGTTACCACTAGGATGGCGGACGGAAAGTCCGCCCGCCATCCTAATCAGCCCCAAAGTTAGGTAGTGTGTTGGATGGCTGAGAAAGAAGTCTTATTATTGGCTGTTGTTTAACCCCTTCGATGCTCGTGACGAGCTCAGCTCGTCATGCTGCGCGGTCACGCTGTGCGCATGACGAGCTGAGCTCGTCACGATCACACCCGCGATCGGAATGTCCAGCACACGAGCGGAATTCCGATCGCGGTCAAGGGGTTAAAAAAAGAAATGTAATACACACATGGAAATGCGTTTTAATCTGTGGAATAAACTACACCTGTTGTATCTTATTTGAAAGCAGAATGTTCTTTCTAGAATGTGCTGTGAACTTTTGACCTACTGTTTCCACTGGGTTGCTAGCTACACTGAGCTAAGACTGTATTGGGGGAATGGTGTTAAAGAGACAGAACATTTTTTGAAAAGTTGAGGAGTGATGACACAATGTAAGTAATGGCAAGTTTTAATTTCCAACTCAGGACTATGTAATAAACTGTTGTGTAGTATTTAAATTTCTGAAAAATGAAGCTAGACATCGTTTTGAAGTCCCGTTTTTTTTGCGAATATTCCACGATGATCGCGAAAACATTGTGAAAACGCGGCAACAAGAACCTCGTTTTGAAAGAGAGGGAAAGGGTTAACAGATGCTAACCATTCACAAGTGGAGATGCAGTAGTTTAAAATGAAAGACATGATTTCATTTGTTGCCTTTCTCATGATGAGTGGAGAGTTGAAATGGTTGCCATTGTAGACCTGCTTTTTATAAGAGTGGTATACCATTCTTATGCTTAGTTTTTACAAATCATAAGAGTCCAAACTATGCAGAAAGATCTAAAAACAACAATATAATCTACAAACTGAATTCAGTGGTATGTCTATAACTTTGTAATTATTTTAAAAATGTACATTAGAAATGAAGATGTATATGGGAGTTTGATTAAAAGGAGTATCACAAAGATGAGAAAAAATGTATGAGTTGAACTGTATCTATTAGAAGGTATGTGTTTAAGAGGTTAGTGGTGAATGTTTTGGGAAGTAAAAGAAAAATGAATTAGCGCCTGTTTATTACATTGTGTATTTATTGAAAAATAACAGTATAGTTTTGTGGAAAGTTGCAATGAGGCACTAAGAATGTTTTAAATGTGTAAACATAATGTGCACAATAGATACATCTGTCATTTGCATTCTGGGAGTTGTAGTACTTTTTAGTAACATTATTAAACAGGAATAGTGTAGTTAGAAATAAAAGATGAGAACATGTTGTCTGTGTGTATATGAATTAGAAAGAAGTAATACTTGTTAGGTATATTTTGGGAAGTGTTTGTCAATGTGGTTTTTAACTTACATGACCACTTTGCATATGCTTAGATGGTGAGATATAGTTTTTTGTGCTTGCAAATAGCTATATATACGGTGGGACTTTTGAGTTTGCTTAAAGATGCAGAGAGGTATATATTTTGGGAAAGATTGCTTGAATGTGTATATCTATTAAGAAATTGCATATATGTTTACATGGTGATATATGTTTAGTAAGGGTGATGAAAATTTCATGTATATGGTGAGGGTTGTGTTTTTCTTTAAACATGCTTTGTTTAAAATTGAGAAGGATTAATAGTGCAGAATGCCTCGAGAGTTCTTGTGCTAGCTTCATTTTGAGTGTAACATTTGTTTGAGATATGCTGAATATATGTTTTTGAAGCAGAAGAAGTATTTGAGAAATTATGTAGGTACGCCATTCACAAAAGGTTTTGTGCTTTGAAAAATTTCAAAATGTTGTTTTCCGTTTTAGAAACATACTGATGCATACACTCAGTAGCAAAGCAATGTATGTTTCTAGAGGGCCATGTATGCAATTATATATCAAGTTTGATACCCAGATTTCACTCTCACCTAGCTCAGAAAAAAAGCATGTATACAGTAAAACAGGTAGTTTGATACTGACAGAAAGAGATAACCAATGATTCAGAGATATAGTGACAATTGTTATGTATCTAACTGGAATGAAGGTACTTTCTCAGTCACTCAGGCAGTATTCAGGCAGTTGTGGAATCACCCAGCCACTACTTAGGCAGTCATAAAATCACTGATTCACTATCCATGTGGTTATTCAATTATCCAGAAACTTAACATGTACTCTTGCAATCAGGCAGGCAAAAATTATGTAGTTATTGAAGTATGCAGGCACTAGTATACATTCATCTAATCACCTTGGTACTATCTATTGACTTATGCAATTAACAAGGCTGTAACTATGCAATCATTATAACATTTGCGCAGAACCTATGCAGCCATCTAAACACCCACTTACAACCCATGCAGTCATTGAAATACTGAAGCATACGCGCGCACTGATGAAACACTCAGGGTCTACTCATGTAATTACGTAGCGAGTACCATTGTAGTAAACCTATTACCCATCCAGTACCTATGCAGTCATTTCATTACTGAGCCAATAGTCTTGCACTAATACAATCATCCCTGCAGTACACTTACTTTCATCCAATCTCTCAATCTTTAACAATGGAATTATGCAGTCACTCAGACACTAGTCATGCCCTCATCTAATTAGGTAGGGTCTACTGATGCACTTATTCAATTCTGCGGGCACTACCCATGTAGTTATGTAAGCATTCAGGGACTAACTGTTAACTTAACCAAAAAGACATGGGCTACATCCAATCGCTGAAACACTATTCATTCGCTCTTCCAATATGCTAGGTCCTATGCATGGGCTTAAACAATGATGTATGCACTATCCATGCACTGCATAAATCACCTATATACTATGTATGCACTCTCACAATCACCCAGGCACTAGAGCTGCACTCATTTAATCATCCTACCTGTATCTATGCATGTATTGAATTATTGAAGCATTAGTCACACACGTGTCGTATCATCCAAGCTCTACTCATGCACTCATCCGAACTCCCAGATACTAGTGGTATATTCATGCATACACACAGGCAGTAAGTATGCAGATATGGAATGACCTATGGAGTTATGACATAGGCAGGGAATCATCTAGGCACTACTTGTATCCTCAGGTAATCACCTAGGCACTACCTATGCACTCATTCAATCATCCAGGGAGTATTGATTTATTTAACCACAAATCCCTGTATTTACAAGTTTTATTGAGGAATATGAGTGATAGGTTTACTACAATGGTACTCTCTCCGTAATTACATGAATACATGAATAGAGCCGGAGTGCTTCATTAGTGTACGTGTATGCCTCAGTATTTCAATGCGTGCACGGGTTGTAAGTGGGTGTTTAGTGGCTGCATTGGTTCTGCGCAAATGTTATAATGATTGCATAGTTACAGCCTTGTAAATTTAGTGTTAAATTTAAAAACTGTAGAAGAAGGAGAGATGCAGTAAAACGGAAAGAACGAGTTGTGAGAGTAGTTGATAAGGCCTTTGCTTTGAAGAGAAAAGCTTTTCATTTTGATTCTAAATAGAATGAAGATTCTTGACAAAATAGTGTTTTGCATGAGAAGACATAACCAGAAGAAAATATTAGTGAATAGAAGCAACTGTTGTACAGTTTTTAGTGGACAATGGATACATACTTCTTGTACAGAGGCTTTCTGTAATGAAGAAAGATATCTCCAGGATAACAAATTAGTTCATGCTATTGATTAAAGAGGACAATGTTATCAAATGAAGGATGGTAGTCCTATAGCAAAAGAGGTGATGGTATCAAGAAATGTAGAAGACGGTATTGCAGAAGATGTATGAGGAAGGTGTAGTCAGGTTACTGAATACAAATGGAATTGTAGTAGTGTTTCTAATATTAGACAGGAATCCATTGATATATTAAGAAAATTCCTATGTATCTTTCCAAGGCGAACTTTAAAACACAAAATAAGTTATAGCACTCAACAACGAGAACTTTAGGTAGGAGACTGTATTATGTGAAAACCACTGCTTCATGTTTAGGAGAAATAAGTAGAGCACTTTTGCATGGTAGTGTGGCAGATGTAGAAAAGGTTTCTGGTGATGTGCAGTTTCGTTTCTTTGGTCCTGAGGAGGATTCTAGGGAAAATGAAGAGTTGTTTAGAAGAAGAGTTGCAGAACAAGACACATATATTTCAGTTGATAGTTTTAAAAAGAGATTACAAAATGTAATAGAGTGTTCCGTAGAAAAGTAGAGTATGTTTGTATATGTTGTTGATGCACTTACTAGAAGATTTAAACACAGACTGTTGACTTACATTTAAAAAGTGAAAAAGTAAATTATGATAACTGACAAAAGTTAGCTGTGTATTTATTTGTAGAGGGATGGTTTGACTTGTGTATATGGCAAGTTATATGTAAGCAGTGTTACAATAAATTGCAAGATAATAAAATGAACAACAAAAAGATATTAGATGCCCATTTTGTAAGATAATAAAATGCTTGCTAATGTAGAAAAACTATGAATGTAAAAAATAAAAAAACACATCAACATTTATTATTCTTTCCACATTGCGAAGGGCCATTATAGACTGCTCTCCAGCACTAACTACAACTCCGCAATCCATGCAGTATGATGCCTTCAGGGCAAACTGTGAAGCCAAATCTTGAAGTCGGGATTGGACTTTTGAATGGACTCTGCTTCGGTGTTGTTGAGCTGCTATTGAAGTCGAGGGTCCTTCAGCTTTGCATTGCCTTTTTGCTGCTCACTTGAACTCTTTTTATGAAATATGCAAAAACAATAAAGGGGGAAAAACACCATGTATGATTTTTGGCAGCATTTTGTATCACACTGCTCACCAGCACTTCTAATAACACTACAGTCCATGCAGTATGTGGCCATTCTTGAAAACTCTGGAGCCATATCTATTGCAGTAATCTGCACCTCAGAAGGGAGTTTCTGACCACGAATTGTTGCTGCTGCCACTGAAGTAGATGATCCTCCAGCTTCACTCTGCTTTAGATCGTAGAACATGGACGTTGTCCCACATGAATATTTTTTGTTCATCCCTCTAAAGAGGGTCTTGTCAGACATCGTGCATTGCACTAGTTTTGCAGCAGTTCTTGAGTCCCCATAAGTTTGGGTAACAATGGATAATTTAAGGTTTGTTTGCAAGTTATGTTGTGTTTGTGTGTTTAGATGTTGAAAGTTGGTTTTGGAGACTGTTGTTTTTTTTAAAATATGTTGTTAAAATAATGTTAAACCAATATGTTACTAAACAGCTAGACTCAAATTTTGTATAAAATATGTCAATATATCTGTTTTACACTTTTTCATTTGTATTCTTGACTACTAATGCCATTGCGACCTAAGGTGTTGCTGTGAAGAAAGAAAACGCATTTTTGATGTAGCTATCTTGACAAATTATCGCAAAGGGGAAAGGTATATTAGTATCTTACTAAATAGCTACACTAAAACTTTATCTCAAACATGTCTATATATGTGTTTTACACTTTGTCAAAAACACCCGGTATTCGCAGTCTGTCCTTGGTAATGGCACTCATAGAATCATACAGTTACTACCTGTGCAATCATCAAGGATGTCCTTTCTGAATCACTCTGCAAACGTGCCTTCAGGCAGAGTACTAGTTGGGGGATGAAGTCCCCTTGGCTATTGAGGGTATTTGGGGGCCAGTATCCCTCTTGTTACCTCGAGTGATGTCATTTGAGATGTCATCAGTGATGTCACTGACCATGTCATGAGTGATGTAATATGTGAGGTCATAAGCAGTGCATTGCGGGGGCGTGAGTGATAGTTAGCTCAGCTAACTATAACTGTCGAATTTCTCTGGCTTTGTACGAGTGAAATGTCAGCCTAACTATAACGTCCCTGTAACCTTTGGTTTTTTCAGTGAAAAAAATTAAAATATACACATATATATATACATACATATATACATATATTACCTACTGGCGGTCGCCAATAGGTAGTTATAGTTAGGACCACGTTTCCAGAGGAAAAGCATTTTTTGATGTGCTTATAACTTTGGCGTCGTTTGACGAATCTTTACGAAATTTTCCAAAAAGTTCCTCTTTTCAGGTCAGCTGCTATCCTAAAAGTTTGGGGGGATTCGTCAAGGGGGGCTTAGAAAAAGGGGGTCCCAAAACATGTTTTCTCCATGCAATTTCCATAGGAAACTTTAGACAAGGCTACATGTCAAACTGCTGAATGGAATTACGCCAAATTTGGCACAGAGAAAGGTCTTGGTCCACAAAGCACGCTTTTGTTTAAATCGGGTAAATCCATTCAGTAGTTTTAGAGAAATATCAAATTTTCCAGATATCGATATTTAAGAATTCTGACATCTGATTGGCTGAAGCGTTACGAGCACGAGCTTGCGGCTGCAAACTGTTGGAACTAGGAAGTGCTGGCAGCCATTTTGTGATTCAGTCCGTCAGCTCACAACTCTCCCTCTACAAGGCATCAGGTCCGTAGTTCTACCTCTGCGAGGAAACACTAAAAATATACCGCAGCTCTGTCTGTGCGAGATACCCCTTTCACGGTCCCTCTCCCCACATCACCAGCTCGCGGCTATGCCTTTAGCAGCAAGTCTGTTGGCTCGCAGCTCTGAGACTGCGAGCTGTGAGCCATTTTGTGACTCAGTCCGTCAGCTTGCATCTCTCCCTCTAAAAGGCATCGGATCCGTAATTCTACCTCTGCGAGGCAATACTGAAAATATCCCGCAGGTCTGTCTGTGCGAGATACTCCTTTTACGCTCCCTCTCCCCACATCATCAGCTCGCGGATATGCCTTTAGAAGCCAGTACGTCAGCTCGCAGCTCTGTGTCTGCGAGCCGTGTGGCCTGCAGCTCTACCTCTGTGAGCCACCTCGTTAGCTCGCAGCTGTGTCTGTGCTAGCAGGCCCGTCGGCCCGTTACTCTCCCTCTGCAAGTTAGCCCGTCGGGTTGCAGCGCGGAGGGCTCGCAGCTGTATCTCTGCGAGCCAGCCCATTAACTGATAGCTGTGTGTCTGCTAGCAGGCCTGTTGGCCCATTGGTCTCCCTCTGCGAGTCAGGCCACAGCTCTCCCTCTGCGAGCCGGTACGGTGCTGTGCTTTTGCGAGCCAACGGCTCGTAGGTCTCCCTCTGCGAGCTGAGCCCACGGGCCGCAGCTCTTCCTCTGCAAGCCTGCCGACGGCCCGCAGGTGTCCCTCTGCTAGCCGAATCGCAGCTGATACTCTGCGAGCCGAAATTGGGAATATAAGGCGGCTCTAAAAAGCCCTTCTGTTTATTAGTTGGAGCTACATGTAAGTGCGAATGCACAGCTTCAGGTTAATCAGGAAAATTCAGTTTCCCTCATCTGTGAAGTGTACTCCATCACTTCTGTAGATATCAGCGATATCAAAACGTATGTTGTTATTGTAAATAGACCCCATTCTATGGTCTCTGAGGTATGCAGACAGCTTTGTTGACATTCTTCCTGGATTTTTCAATCTTATGGCAAAATTAGTTTGACCATTTCCACTTCTGTCTTTGGCATATATTGGAATATACAAAGACAGTTTGAGGCAAAAGTAACATCAATTGTCCAAAGGTGTCCTTCATAAGCATTTCCAAACCTACCCAGTCAATGTGCCTAGGTCGTTACCACCACAGTGCACAATCATGAGATCAGGGTGTTGGAGATGCAAACAGGTTTTAACCAAAGGGAGCAATTGGTGCCACTTCAATCCTCTCTGTGCAAACCATTTAATGTACACATTTTGTAAACCTAGGTCTAAGTCAATACGTCTCTGTTCTGCATACCTCTTGCACCAGAAAACATAGCTATGTCCTACAATCCACACTAGCATTTTGAAGGTATGGCTAGAAGATATGGATAAATGTCTGTAGCTCATGCAGTCCGTTCGTAGAATAAGAGATTTGTTTAAACATGGGGAACTACTTTTTTTTACACATACAAAACGTTAACGGATTGGGAGATGAAATGTATTGTGTCCTAAAAAGTAGGGTGTATATTAGTTTTGATGAAAAGCATCTTTGTGATTGGTTAATAAAAAAGCAGTTTATACGTGGAGTACATATTATAGGATGAAGTTTGCTCAGCTCAACCACACCTGCTAATTGTATTTGGAAGGTGCAGTTCAAACTTGAAAGAATGGTGAACTTTTGACCTCCACGTGCCGTTAAATGTTGGAGAAAATGTTGCAAAAAAAAATATCGGTAGGTTTAAAAAAATGATGAACTTTTAACCTGCACGTGTCGTAGAATGTTCTAGAAAGTGTTGATACAATACCTTGAACTTTTCACCTGTATGTGTCCTTAACAAAACAGTTTATATGGAACGTTCAAAAATAAGCAATAAAGAGAGGTTTTGCAATCTAAAAAAATAAGGAACTATTCTGATTTGTTCTTTACATGGATTTATGTGTGGAGCAACAGGGAAATTGTGCCATTTCTGGTTCCATTCTTGATGAAAGCGGTGCATTACATGTACTGTGTGACAAGAAAAGAATTGCATGCGTTTGTGACATTTGAAATCTGCATACCAACTAGGAAGGTAAATTAGAAATTAAGAAGGTGTGTTATGTGCGGGGGTGTATCCCTTTGGCAAGCTCCGCCTCTGTGAGTCAAACATTGTTTTTGCATAGGTGCTGGATGACATCTGATGCAGCCCCATCACCTACGCAGTCTGATGTGTCAGGGGCACACAGCCATGCAGCCATCACCCCGCCACACACACCGGACACAGAACCCGAATGAGGGGAGTTTTGTACCACATTGCCTTCATTGCTGATGTTCTGTGATTGATATGTGTGTGGGCTGCATTGTGGGGGAATTGCCTGTGCACGGATGGCGATGCACACACACATGTTGGTATGTGGAGCCAGGTGCCCGTGCAGCCTTGCGCTGCTTGTGCTATCTCACTCCGTCTCTCTCCCTCATTCTCTCCTGCCTTGTCATAGCAAACTTGTGAAAGCAATGGGTGCGCGGCTCTCAGCGTGGCACTCGAGTACTTCTTAAGTCTTTCAAACACGAGGGGTATATTCTCAAGGACATATCGCCGAGTTAACTGCACTTTATCGCAACCAAAATGGTGATAAATTTAACGCACCATTCACAAGCTGGAGCAAACAGCCCATATCACCAGTTTACCAGCGATAGCAGCCTCAAAAAGCATCGTCACGGATGAGTCCGGCAAATATTGCTAATGAGATGTAGAGTAGGCGTTCTCGTGCAAAAAGGAGCGAACACATCACTTTGGAAGTGTCTCAACCACCAGCAAGATCATCGAAGAGAGTACAAAACAGGCGATAAGGTACGTTAGTAGCAGAAAGTTTACACGTGCTCTGAGCTGGTGTAAAGTCGAACTGCAACCTGCAATATGAAAAGGAGCCCACCCAGAACCATACGTGAATGACAACAGTTGCAATGGAGCCAACGATCATGCAGCTCAGACACCCAACACTGCTCCGACACCCCCCGCCACCAGCCCCTTGTCCGCCACCCCCCCTCACCTCCCCCCCACACAAACAAATGTGACAGCAACGTTAGGAAATCTGGAACGTAACAAATTGGCTGATGTCGTACAATTATAGTAAAGAAGATGCATGTGAGGTTGGACAAATAAGAATCTCAGTCATCTATGGATTTACATATAAAACATTTTATTTAAACAAAACAACAAAATAAAAGTAGGTACAGGTATGGCGTGTCATCCCTCGACAATTTGTGAAACACAGCCTGCAAGACAAAAAGAAAGATAAGATTGTGGGTCATGCGTCCATGAAAGGAGAGAGAAAGAGAGAAAGAGAGAGGAAGAGACAGAGAAAGAAAGAGTGAGACAGAGAGGAAGACAGAGAAAGAGAGAAAGAGTGAGAGAGAGAGGAAGAGATAGAGAAAGAGAGAAAGAGTGGGATACAAGGAAGTGAGAGAGAAAGAGAGAAACAGTGTGAGAGAGAGAGAAAGAGTGAGACAGAGAGGAAGAGAGAGAGAAAGAAAGAATGAGAGAGAGAGGAAGAGACATAGAAAGAGAGAAAGAGTGTGAGAGAGAGAAAGGAAGAGATACAGAGTGAGAGAGAGAGAAAGAGTGTGAGTGACAGAAAGGAAGAGATGGAGAGGGAGAGTGAGTGTGACTGTGGAGAAAATCCTTACAGCTCACCTTTCTGCCACCGGTGTGTCTCCAACCATGTGCCGGGACATAGTGGAGTCTTCAAGTTTAGTCATCTGAAACATAGTATAGAATCAGTAATGGCAGAGTGTGGAAAACTAGCTGAAATGGTTGTTAGCATCAGCTGAAGCCATTTTGTTTTTGGCAGCCATTTTAGTTAGCCATGTGCTCGCCATGTGCTTTCTCCCTCTTCACTGTTGCCTGCTCTTGTATTTTTGTATCATTGTTTTTTTTTTGAGTGTCCATGTGGTTGTGGATTGACACCGGTGGTGCTGCTTGAAAATACTTGTTTCAGTAAGTACTGACTATGTTTTTTGTGTGAGAATGGCTTGCCTTAGCAAGCAGTGTTATATGCTCTGAGTGTGTGGGCCCCCTTCTTGAAAATGTCTGGAATGAGCTCAATTTGGTTTTTTTGTCATCATTCTGTTATGCAAATGTCATTGAAAGAATGACATTTTAACATTCAAGGAATGAATTATGTAACGTATGCTAAATAGCTGCGCTCTACTATTAAAAGTAAAACAGTAACCAAGTATAGATGTGTAAATATTGCCACAATGGTAAAGAGAAATTACAATTAACACTCAATAGGGAAAAAATAGGCCTCATAGAAAGAAAATAAAAACTAATTTGTGTGCTTTTAAACTAGGACTTAATATAAAATGTTACAGCATTATCCTTAAGGTATTAATATTAAAAGGCATTCACATCATCTGAGTAAATTGGTTGCTGCTGAAATAAAAGCGCCTCTTTTTTACATTACAAAACGATAGATTTGTCCCGGTTTGGAATGCCTGTGTTTTAAATAGACTGCACCGTGCTCAAATTTCCAGTACCAGAAAAAGAGCTTTTAAAACAGCTGTTCAAAGCTGTCTGTACCGAAGGAGATCAAACTTTTTCAGGACATTAAAAAGTGCAAAGGGTTTTTCTCCTGAAAAAGGCGTGGAAATTGAGGCTTGCTGGTCGTAAAAACACAGTGAGTAAACAACACATGGCTATGCCGGCCACAAGCTACAGATCCAACACGTGCGATTTTAAAAGTTACAAATACAGCTTCATTATTTTGGATAAAATAGAAAGGATTAAAAGCAGGGATTTTCTTTCTTGTTGCTTTTCATATGTGGAAACATTAATGAGTTAGTGATCATTATTAAAAAAAAAAAAAAATTATTAACAATAATTGCACTAAAATCGTTTTTATGATCTTTATAATGTCTAATAATCCTACTGTGACAAATATATAAGCTCCTAGCATCAAAGTTGAATTTGAGCAGCACTTTACCACAATGTGGGGAGTGAAATGTGAAATCACTTTACCCAGGCATATAAAAACGTATTTTATAAGGGTGTACCTTATGCATTTCTGACCTCCCACCTCTGGGATATCTAGGGGAGACCCTGGGGGTCCCTAATATGCTACAACATTGTAGGTTATTCATTTTTAAGTGCCCCTACCACCAAAGTCGAGTTTGGGCACAATTTACTTTTTAAAAGCAGTCCTGGCACCCAGGGCTGTTTTCAAACTGATCTCAGGTGTCAGCAGTACACGCATGCGACTGCAGAACAAGCAGCTGGCCTCTAAAACTGCTAGAAAGCACATCACACACTGCACACATAAAAATAAGTATAAAATAAGCATCTTACCTTTAAAATTATTAGCTCACAGGCACGGAACAGGACTGCTTTTCAGCTGTGCTTCTCCAGAGTTCTTTTGAATTAGAAAGACCGCATGGAATAGCCTTACTGACAGGGGACAGCAGGTTTAAGGGTCAAGAGGCCAAGTTCTGTATTTAGACCTCTCCAGCCTTACTGCATGTAAAAAGTTCCACGCAGGGAGCCACTGTGACAGTATGTAATTTCTACATTACACTATGAAAGATTGTAATGTTACAGAGTAGTTTAAAAAACTGATTTTTTTGTATTAATTAAATATCCTGATTCTAACATTGTAGGGTAAAACACTACAGGTAAATGTAAATTTTGCTCTAATGATGTCTGAGGCTATAATGTGCCTAGGGAAATTAGGGTGAAAATGAATTCTCAATTCTTGTTAATAATATTAGGGATATCGCCATTAGTAATTTAACCACATTTAAGAAATAGAAGAATTTACTTAGTTGTTTCACTAAAGTTATGGCCTTGATTAAGCCTTCCTGGAGCTAGGGCAGATTAAAAGGCTATGAAATTCAGTTTGCATTCATGCGCCCTCATGTTACACTAGTACAATTGCTAAAGGAATTGGTAGTTGGTTATTAATGTTTTCTAGTTAGCTAAATGTGCTATTTACCTCCTACAAGTTTGTTTGTGCCCAGCTGCCAAAAATAGGGGTAGATAGTGTCGACAGAAGGTCACCTGTTTCAGGTTACCTGCTGTCGAATGAGGGGAAGAGATTAGGGAGATTAGCTCCTGGGCAAATTAAGGGTAAGCAAAATTAAGAATTAAGTAATACAGTGTCATTTTTCTTGATTTATATGCTCTCTCTCTCTCTCTCTTTTTCTCACTCTCTCTTGAGCCTGTCTAAGTTGTCTAGTTACGGCCATGAGATGTTTAATTGACTATTCAGTAATACTGTTTTAAAATTGTTAAGATTAATAAAATGAATAAAAAAATACACCATGTTACTGCCCATCCTGTCTGATGAAATTATGAATGGATGAGTAGTCTAGATTGATGTTCCCTTATTTGATCTTTAAAGGGGAACTATATGTGGGTAGTTTTTGTTCTAAAATTCTCAGGTGATAACACCATTATTGTTTGTTATTTTTATGCTACATACAGTTTTGCAAAGGCATTATTAGTCTCTTATTAGTCTGTGTAATTGAGCTGATAGGATCCCTGTTAAATTAGAAGTTTTAGATTTTCCCGCCGTGCCTATAACATGAGAGCATGGTCCTAAGCGTAAAATGTAGGTGTTTTTATGTAAGAAAAATCATTTTAGAAGTTCTGCAGTCCTGTACAAGTAGTGAAAGGTTATAACTTATGAAACACAAGCTTGTTAAGACAAGAAGCACAAAAGAATGCTTGTTCTAAAAATTCCCTTTCTTGAGGTTCTTCAGATGAATAATATAGGATTACACAAATGTAAGGATTTAGAGTATGTCCGTATTGTTTTTCTTTTTCCCTCAGAATTTAGTAAATAAACAGACTTCCTTGGCTGCTTCACATAGTGTAACGTTTTACTCTTGTCGGTTCACCAAAAAGTTCCTTTTGTACTCGCTAATAAGTCCAGGGTTGTTTTTTTACTCTCAGATAGATGAAGTGGTTCTTGGGTGCCTTGCTAATGTATGAGGCGCCCCAAGCTAAAAAAAGGAGAAGGTATTTGGAAATGGACTATCCTCTCTGCTTGCTAGATTATTTGTATGCCTTGTCTAAAGATTTTTTGTTCTGTCCATCAATAGATATCTGCTGCCCTACAACCATTGCCAGAGGGGCCCGGGCATCAGATTCAGCCTGGGGAGTTAGCGCCAGTCCAGTTTGGAGCCAAGGTGAAGGGAACCAGCACAGGCATTGCTGGCAACTAGGACCTCAGTGAAGGTAGAAGGCCGGAAGCACTGGAATGGTGAAGTGTGTACCCCTGCTACTGTCTTGGACGAAAGATGGGGTCACAAATCAGAATGGAGAAGTCGTGGATATAGTTTTTGATGCCCAGCTGAGAGAGTCACAGACCGACAAGGACAGCAAGGAGGCTTTTGCTTGAGGTGACCCACTTAGAAACAAGGGTTGCTTCACATATCCCAGCATCAGGCCTCTGAGTCCTGGTCCCCAAGTGAATGCAAGTTTGCACCTTTGTTTGTTGCTCAAGAGGTGCCTGGGCATACTGGGTACAGTCTTTGGCCCCGACTAAAGAGCAGTGCGCCAGCGGAGCAACACAGGAGTTAGGGAAGGACTTGAGTTCAGGGTACAGGTGCTGTGCCTTTGGTGCCTGTTAGATTAAAGTGAAGAATAATGGTGCACTGCCTGAGACACTGGACAGGATCGTTGCCGGCATTTGCCCCGGAGGGTGATTGCCCTATCCTGAAAGAAGAAACTTTTTCCCTTAAAACTGGGCAGTGATTGTTTTCTTGAGTTGCAAGTTGTGCAGCTCCACCATTGGAAAAGAACTTTGATAGGAGCCTGCCTGTGAGGCTCAGATGGACACAGGGAGAAGACTCCCCTCTGGCTGGTTGTACAGCGGCTTCTATTCTTTTAAGTTCTTTTTAGCAATGTATCCCTTTGGTCGTCCTATTTTTGAGGAGGAGCAGCCCTTTGCGGCTCCTCGTCCTAATTCCTATGGCCCGTTTGGTCTTCCTGGTCCCCTGAAGCGAAAATTGTTTTTGTAATGATCCTTGTATTTGCTTTAATATTTGCATTAGCAATGTTTATTCTGCAAGAGAAACGTTTTTGAACAGTTGATAAATACTACTCTGCCCTCCTCCTGGGCATATCAATTGGTACTCTAGCCCTCATGAAAAGAACACTGGAAAGGTCTATTAAAAAAAATGTTTTTTATTTAAGATATTATATTAGATATGTGTTGTTGGCTATTCTAAAGCTGAAATAGATGGTCACTGAAATACATTGGAGCCCTGAAACATAGAATTGGACTGGATGGTTTTGAGATTTACTTTCTGCTTGGGGTTGGAAAACTTGATAGTTCTGTTTGTAATAATAGCCATTATTGTCTCCTGCTATCTGTGTGTTCATTATGACCCAATACTCTGTTCCCTATGTATTTCTAGTTGTATCTCACCAGTTAAGCAATGTTAAAAATGTGAATGACCACCTAGCAATAGATCAGGATATTGATGGATTTATGAGGATAAATGTGCAGGATAACTTCCATGCTTCTAGATCATAGCGGATGTCTTCAGCTAATGCTAAAACGGCCATCTGTGGAAAACTAGCTGAAATGGTTGTTAGCATCAGCTGAAGCCATTTTATTTTTGGCAGCCATTTTAGTTAGCCATGTGCTCACCATGTGCTTTCTCCCTCTTCACTGTTGCCTGCTCTTGTATTTCACTTGAGTCAGGAACTATAATTAACTCCTTCAGTACTGAGCCAGAGCACTGCACATGCTCAGAAAGGTCTAGCTGCTAGAATGCACCTGCTCTTGAAGTAACTGTCAGGCTATTTTAACTAATATTAGTAATATTGTAAGCCCTCCCACTCTGTTGAGTAAGCGATTCTTATGTATCCTTATATGTAACTAGCTATTCATGTGTACACTTGTACCACCTCTTTTTGAGTCTACATGCTAACTCAGCGGTAAACTGGGCATAAAAGGCCCAGGATCTTTGTACTCCTTAGACTGTCTCATACATTGGCCTGAGGGTATTGTATTGACACAGTCTCCCTCATGTGAGGTTAATAAAGTTGTTATTTTGATATTCCAGCTTCCGTGCCAATCTCTTCTTTGTTGATTTAAGGACCAGGTGCATCAGTGAACCCCTAGAAAGGTTTTTTCTTCTACAAGAGTACATACAACTGCACACGCCTAATTCTCTGTTTCGCCCCTGCGCACCCAGGCTGCTGCACCCCATCGACTCCCGCTGCCCAGAGGTGTCTGCCCGCCTCTGTGCACCTAGGCTGCTGTAGCCCATCCACTCCCACTGCCCAGAGGTGTCTGCCCGCTGCTGTGCACCCAGGCTGGTGCACCCCATCCAGTCCCACTGCTCGGAGGTGTCTGCCCGCTCTTGTGCAACCAGGGTGCTGCACACTATCCACTCCCACCGCCCAGAGGTGACTGCTCGCTGCTGCGGAAACAAGGCTCTCTGTTCACCTTCCGCCACCGGCGTGTGTCTAAGAGGGTCCACCACGTGCTGAAGCAACCTCCTCAGGCGCAAGTTGCGTACACGCGGTCAAGCCGAGCTCACAATTCAGAGCGGGTGTTGATTGCAGGATGGCCACGCATCATCGCAGGCTTCTCACGCGCTCAGCTCTGGTGGCACTAACTCAGTGGAACTGAAGTCATCGCCTCATGACGGGAGGTCCGTGTCGGGGGGGGGTCGTCAATCTGTGAATCACAGCCTGCTAGACAAAAAGCAAGATAAGATTGTGCGTCATGCGTCCATCAAAGGAGAGAGAGAGAGGAAGAGAGAGAGAAAGAAAGAAAGAGTGAGAGGTAGACAGAGAGAAAAAGAGAAAGAGTGAGAGAGAGAGGAAGAGAGAGAAACAGTGAGAGAGAGAGGAAGAGAGAGAGAAAGAGAGAAACAGTGTGAGAAAGAGGAAGAGAGAAACAGAGGAAGAGTGAGAGAGAGAGAGAAAGAGAGGTAGAGAGAGAGAAAGAAAAAAACAGTGTGAGAGAGAGGAAGAGATAGAGTGAGAGAGAGGAAGGGAGAGAGAAAGAGTGTGAGGGAGAGAAAGGAAGAGATGGAGAGGGACAGTGAGTGCTGACACATTGTGGACAAAACCCTCACAGCTCACCTTTCCGTCACCGGTGTGTCTCCAACCACGTGCCGGGACATAGTGGAGCCCTCAAGCTTACTGATCTGAAACGTAGTATGGAATCAGTAATGGCAGAGTACATACAACTGCACATGCCTAATTCTCTGTCCCGCCTTTGTGCATCCAGGCTGCTGCACCCCATCCACTTCCACTGCCCAGAGGTGTCTGCCCGCTGCTGCGCACCCAGGCTGCTGCACCCCATCCACTCCCACTGCCCGGAGGTGACTGTCCGCCGCTGTGCACCCAGGCTGCTGCACCCCATCCACTCCCACTGCCCGGAGGTGACTGCCCGCCGCTGCACTAACAAGCCTCTCTGCTCACCTTTCGCAACCTGCGTGTAGAAAAGAGGGCCTACCACGTGCCGCTGCAAGCCCCAAGCCCTGGGCCTGCGGACACCGCACCCTGCATGTCATGCAGCCCCGCTCCGCAGGCCACCAGGTCTCTCATTTGGTGCTGGGCCTTGACTTCGCCATGGCAAAGGACATACCAGTGCACCGGGCTTTTCATCGCAGGCTGCACACCCGCTCAGCCCTTGCAATACCACTAACTCTGTGACCAGCGAGGCGACGCCACATGGCGGTAGGCCTGCGCTGTCTGATGGCTCAGGCCTACACTGCGGTCCAGCAGGGCACACAAAACCTGAGCAGTCCAGACCGCCGGGACGGGCCATCACCGCAGGCTGCACACCCGCTCAGCAGTTACGGTACCCGTACCTCAGTGGACCGAAAGTCACCGTCCCGCGCCGGTGTTCCTGTGCCGGCCGCAGTGTATCCGGTGCGAGCAACTCTGAAATGGCGTCGAACACGTGCGCCCGGTCTTTCTTATTGGCAGGGTCACGTGTCTTGTGACACGTGTGCTGGATGGGTGTGGTGTGGGTGTATACTATTGTAAATAATCTAGGGCAACTTCAAAACAGTGAGAATCTCAGAACATGTCAGAATAAAAAATATAAAAAATAGTGACACTAGTGTTTAGAAAAATACAAAAGTAATTTATTCAAAGTCCATAATTCTGTTATAGATATAAAAACATGATAAATCTAGTCCTACAGAGACCTTAGTTTGAACAACATCCTAACTACACACATCCATCACACATTCATACTACACTCTATTATTCATATCGATATATACAGTCTGTTTGAAAATTATGCGAATCACAATTAGGTCAAAATTGATATAACTAAATATCTCAATGAAAACATGATTGTTAGGGTGGTTTCCAGATTATCTCTACGCGCGTTTCGGCAGAACACTGCCTTCCTCAGGAGTTCCACCACCGAATGTTGTGCGCTGTAACGACAATATATACATCACAATAAGAATATATACACTAGTGTCACTATTATATACAGTGAGGTTTATTCACTTTATCTCACCTGTTAACTATGCAAAAATAGATAAATGCTCACATCTTATTAATAGTTTAAAGAGCCTTACATTTGAACATATAATATCAAAAAGTACAAACACACGTACAGAAATTTGAATAAAATATATAAAACAGGCACCAATTATAGATTTGTAAAGATAAGGCAAAAAGGTACACAAAACACACTATGTGTGAAGATGTAATAACGCTGAAACTGTACAAATCTGTACATTGTCTTTGGTTTTAAGTTCACTTGTCCTGTACATAGAGACTAAAGTTTAAAGATATGATGACGCTGAAACTGTACAATAAAGTACATTGTCTTCGGAATTTAAACTCATTTGTCCTATGCATGGAGACTATTAAATCATCATGGCTTTTTTGGAGATATATATGTGATGAATGTAAAAATACATCACTAACATTCAAGGAAAAGCAAAAGAACTCCCCCCTTACCAGAATGGTGAAAATTTCGACAGGAGAAAATATAGGGTAAATAATATGAGAATTTCCAGGTTCAAACCCTGCAGGAAAAAAAGTGGGGTGTATACTAGCCATGAGAGAGTGGCTGTGGCGTACTGACAACTAGGGTGGGACCAGCAAATCACTGCAATGAAAATCTGGACCATGTAGCGTTGTTGTCCTTCCCTGTAAGCGTAAGCGGAGTGGGCTGGCCTGGCATATGCCAGTCCTGCGTGAGGCTGTGAAGAATGACTCCAGAGCTATGGGCGTGGCTCCATCCTGGGCTGTATGAGGAATCAACTGATGTGGGTGTCCCTGTTGTAGTGCTGACGTCACCCGGGTCGCAAGCGCCAATTTGTCACTCTGTGAGCCAAGTCCCACAACATGGCCAACATGGAAGGTACGGGGAATCACTGACCCTACATTCATCCATAGTTCCACACATGAAAGATGGTGAACATGACACATCTGTGTGGATTTGAATGTTTATTGCACATTCAGTGGAGTGTTGCAGCTGCAGCAACACAGGGCCATGGAAAGTTTCAGTTTCAGTTTTTGGCACATGGAGGGCAGCCAATTAGAGCCAAGCTTGTGTTCGGGGTTAGGCTGCGCCAACATATGTACTTATAGAATTACTCCGCCAATCCCCAAGCACTTATAAATTCACTATACACTCTCCTTGCAGTACTCTAATGATCCAGTCTCTACGTACGTACTTGTACAATGACCGAGAGAAAGATACATAACCGAAGTTTTCCCCACTGCCAGAGGTAACATGGTTGCATACGCTGTCCACAGCACAATGTAATGTGGTAGGGCCCAGGGGCGGCATCTTGCATACATAATGAACACACGGACACAGATAGATAGTGGAACTGGGTACGGGCACGTGCGCTCGACTCATTTTTATTACCAGGGTCACATGTCCAGTGACGACTGAGCTGGATGCGTGTGGGGTGAGTGTAAGCCAGCCCTCCGGGAATGGTTGGTGCTGGCAACAAGTACAACAGTAATCATTGGATCAGACACATAGATTCAATCATAAAGGGTCAATGATTTGTGCTGCAATAAGGTAGGGGCAACAGATGTGAAATAATACACACAAGATTGTATCGTAAAGGGTCCATGACTTGTGGTACACTGAGGTAGGGGCAGCAGATGTTAAATTATACACAAAACATTGTATCATCAAGGGTCCATGAGTTGTGCTGCACTGAGATAGGGGCATCAGAAACATTCAGCGTGTGCACAGCCAGCGATGATGCGTGGTGCGGGCGAGCCGCACTGGGAGCAATGTCTGTTGCCTACTGGACTGAGTCATCTGCAATCGCGACTCGATGTGAATTGTGAGCCCTGCTATCCGCAGTGTAGATCGAAGGCAGTAGTCAGCACAGACATCGAAGAATGCTTTTAGTCACTTCCTGTTTACAAAATTCGAGGACATAGAGTACAATTCTGTCTGCAATAAATAAATCATGTCTCAATTTAAATTGTGAGCTCTGCTAACCGCAGTGTAGGTGTATGGAACAAAAGATGAAACATTTATGGAATACACTGTCGAAATATGTAGGTTTCAGGGACGTTATAGTTAGTTGCCTACTGGACTCTGAAATTAATGAATGAAGACTGAATTTGAATTGTGATTCCTGCTGAGCACAGTGTAGGCCGGAGGCAGCGGTCAGGAAGGGCCTACAGCCACGTAGCGTTGACTTGAGCTGCACACAGTTAGTGGTAGGTGTGGCGCTCAGCATGTGCGCAGCCAGCGATGATGCAATGTCTCTTGCCTACTGGACTGCGTCATCTGCAATCGCGACTCGATCTGATTTTTGTGAGCCCTGCTGACCGCAGTGTAGGCCGGAGGCAGTGGTCAGGAAGAGTCCACAGCCACGTGGCGTTCCCTTGAGCTGCATAGAGTTAGTGGTAGGTGTGGCACTCAGCATGTGCTCAGCCAGCGATGATGCAATGTGTCTTGCCTACTGAACTGCGTCATCTGCAATCGCGACTCGATCTGAATTGTAAGCCCTGCTGACCACAGTGTAGATCGAAGGCAGTAGTCAGCACAGACATCAAGGAATGCTTTTTGTCTCTTCCTCTTGACAAAATTCGAGGACATAGAGTACAATTCTGTCTGCAATTAATAAATCAAGACTGAATTCAAATTGTGAGCTCTGCTGTCCACAGTGAAGACTGCCATTCAGTGTTCCTTTGGACTTGCAAGATGAAGTTGGTCATTGTACTAAAGCTATAACTGATATAAAACAAGTTCTTGAAGCAAGGATACTAAAAGGATATTATGTAGGTTTTAGGGACGTAATACTTAGTTGCCTACTGGACTCTGTAATTAATGAATCAAGAGTCAATTTTAAATGTGAGCCCTGATGACCGCAGTGTAGGCCTGAGACAGCGGTCAGCAAGGGCCCACAGCCACGTGGCATTGAGTTGAGCTGTACAGTTAGTGTCACCTGAAGCAACAAGTGTGTGTGGAGCCTGAGATGATGCGTGGTCCGGGCGGGCCGCACTGGTAGCAATGTGTTTTGCCTAATGAATTCTGTCTTAATAAGTACATGTGGCGTTGACTTGTGGTGCACTGAGTTAGTGGCACCTGAAGCACTCAGCGTGTGCGCAGCCTGCGATGATGCGTGGTCCGGCCGGGCCACACTGGTAGCAATGTCTTTTGTCTAATGAATTCTGCCTTAATAAGGCTACGTGGCGATGACTTGTGTTGCACTGAGTTAGTGGCACCTGAAGCACTCAGCGTGTGCGCAGCCTGCGATGATGCGTGGTCCGGGCGGGCCGCACTGGGAGCAATGTCTCTTGCCTACTGGACTGCGTCATCCTCAATTGGGACTCGATCTGAATTGTGAGCCCTGCTGTCCGCAGTGTAGATCGAAGGCAGTAGTCTGTACAGACATAAGTCTGTGGTGCTCTGCTGCTGGGTTCGCAGGGGGCCTGTGTCGAGGAGGCCGGCGGTCACGGCGGAAGCCTCGTGGCAGGGTGAGGGCTGCCGCCCTGGCAGACGCTTTGGCCTTCCCACAAGTGAACCATGCCCAGAGCCCCAGCCTATTTATTCATACTCCTATGCTGGAGTGGGGTACGTTGGACCAGCCCACTCCGCTTCCGCTTCCAGGGGGGGACAACACAGCTACATGACCAAGATCTTCCCCACTGCCTGAGGTAACATGGTTGCGTCTATTGTCCACAACGCTACAAGCACCAGCAGTATATGTCCACATGGAGAGGTTTGTGCTCTGCATAGTGAGGTCTGTCCACCACATCACCGCTATACTTGGTATTGTGTGCATTTTTATTGATGGGTGACTTGCGTCCTTCACACATACTTGGTTGCCACATCTCCCAACATTCAGCTATTGTGTGGCTGAGGGACCATGCCGTTTTTGGAGGGTCCGCTGTCCTGTTCTGCGCTGCCTCGGTGGTAGTAGGGAGGGGGGTGGTCCGGGGTGGGAGGTCCTGAGGGTGATGGCAGTGGGTGTGTGGCCTTCTTGGGTGTCGGAGCTGCATGGTCAGTAGCTCTATGACATGTGTTGGTCTTTAGATGTGGTTATGGGCTGGGCTCCCTTTCACACTGTAGGTAGTCGTCCTGCTTTACACCAGTAAAAGGCAGATGTTAAATTCTTACTGCTAACGCAGCTTATCGCCTGTTTTTGGATCGCACCCCAGATTTGGCTGCTCGTTGAAAATATCGGGAAGTGGTGTTTTCGTGTTATTTTTGCACGGGAACACCAACTCTGCATATTATTAGCGTTAGTTGTCGCTCTCATTTGTGGCGAATTTTTTTGCGGAAGCTATTGTTGGAAAACTGTCGATATCGGCTGTTTTCACTAGGTTGAGAATGGAATGATAATTTAAAATCACTGAAAAAACCATATGTTTAATGATCATTATAATTAGAAATTAGCATTTTAAAAACATTTGAAATTCACTGAAAAAACCATAGGTTCCAGGCACGTTATAGTTAGAAACTAGCATTTAAAAACCTTAGAAATTCACTGAAAAAACGATAGGTTTCAGGGACGTTATAGTTAGAAATTAGCATTTAAAAACCTTTGAAATTCACTGAAAAAACAATAGGTTTCAGGGACGTTATAGTTAGGTGGACAATTCACTCGTACAAAACCATAGAAATTCCACGGTTATAGTTAGTTCAGTTAACTATAACTCGGGCCCCGCAATGCACTGCTCATGATGTCACATATTACATCATTCATGGCATGGTCAGTGACATCACTGATGACATCACTGATGACATCATCCACATGATAATCTGATGCACCTCATCACCCCCTAATATAACCTTTAATACACCCACTGAAAAATACACACTACCATTTTCGAAACCATCCACACACCAATACCAGTTACTACATACTCACTTACTGATTCCTAGGTCTGCACACACATCCACTCATTCACCTATACAATCACTTATACATGCAGTCACTTATCAAAACAACACTATCATATGCACTCATACAACTATTCAGACACTCACACACCGCCACTCATCCATGGAGTTACTCACACACCTAGTCAGTCATGCAAAGAATCAATCACACTCCCATTTACTCACCTAAACAGTTATATACACACCACCTCACTAATTCATACAGACATTAACGCATAGTTACTCTCTTATGTAATCACTGAAACAAGTACAGACTCATCCATACATGCCACTCTCACAATCACTCAGTCTCACATATAGTTATTTATATACACCATCACTCACATATCCTTCCTTTTACATATGTAGTTACTCACATATGTACCACTGAGACATCTATTCACTCACCAACACACCCATACACACACTTACCCACCCATACAGCCGTTCACAGATGCACTCTTGAACCCATACACCCAGTGAATCACCTACTCACACATCTATGCACAGAGTCACACACCTCCAACCCACCCACACACTCAGTCCCCCATACAAATACTCAAGCAAACAATAAATAACCCATATAGACACTAATGTAGCTACTGACCAACCCATGTAGCAGCTTACACAACAACAGACAGACTGATACAGACATTCACAAAGTTTAGTCACTAACCCATGCATTCAGTAAGACACGTTTAATCAGTCACTTATACAATCAGTTACATACCTCCTAAATCCTCCATCCAGACACTTATATACCCACTCATTCTTCAATACACCTTGCCATATATATAAAACATATTTAAACTTTACAGAAACACACAGTCACTGGATGATGTCATCAGTGATGTCATTTGAGATGTCATCAGTGATGTCATCAGTGATGTCACTGACCATGCCATGAATGATGTAATATGTGAGGTCATGAGCAGTGCATTGCGGGGCGCGAGTTATAGTTAACTGAACTAACTATAACGGTGGAATTTCT
This sequence comes from Calotriton arnoldi, assembly GCA_963921515.1. Lineage (NCBI taxonomy): Eukaryota > Metazoa > Chordata > Amphibia > Caudata > Salamandridae > Calotriton > Calotriton arnoldi. The sequence goes on from CAWUFW010002773.1 coordinate 932,148, forward strand.
ATGGTTTTGTACGAGTGAAATGTCCACCTAATTATAACGTCCCTGAAACCTATGGTTTTTTCAGTGAATATATATATATATATATACATTTTATATATATATATATAGGGCCGACCGCCAGCAAGAGACGAGGGAGGGGCTGGTGGAATCAAAAATAAACAAACATGAAGAAATTGAGAAAACAGTAGTCAATTTAACGAACATTGATTTAAACAAGGCCGAAAAACAAATATTGGCGCTTGGTTTGTCCTACTGTCCGGAATCGAATTTCGACTATGCAAACACAAGAATGGATGAATATAGATTCGTCCGCAAATTAAAATTACAAAAGTACCATGCCTTACAAAAACAAAAACCAAGAGCTGAATTAGACAAGCAAAGTACCAATCCGAATGACTGCTCTCAAGAGTCAAACTCCGTAGTGGACTCATCTCTCCTGGAAAGTTTAATGGAACTTCAAGCAGAAAATGAATGTACCGGAAGTCAGAGGAGCTCTCAAGTATTAATTTCTGATGAGGATTCCACATCTACCAAGTTTAAAAAGAAGACTCCATTTAAGAAAAAGTCCACCTTTACTCCGATAGCTTTAAGGGACGGAATAGATATTTTAGTGAGAATGTTGTCAATGGAATAAAAAAATTGAATTTCAAAATCTTAAACATCAAGAAGAAAGTCAACAACAGAAATAGACAATACCATCAACTAATGACAAAATTAAGAAAAGACAAAAACATCATCATTAGAAATTCGGATAAAGGGGGCAACGTGGTCCTATGGGCCAGAAAAAATTATATGGAGATGGCAATGTCTCAATTAAACGACAGGGCATGTTATCGGATCAGCAATGCCTTGGCCCTAAAAGGAATTTCCAATGAATTTCACGGAAAATTGGTGGCATGGAAAAGTGCTGGACTTTTAACCATGGATGAATATCAATTCATCAAAAAAGATCACCCAATTGTCCCAAATATTTATTTTATTCCTAAAATTCACAAAAATGCACTGAATCCTCCCGGGAGACCAATTATCTCGGCACAACAAAGTTTACTTGAAAATTCTTCCAAGTACATTGATTTTTATTTACAGGACCTAGTTCATCAATTGCCAACGTATATCAGGGACACAAGCGGTTTTATCTCTAAATTGAATTTTTTTTAGAAGGAACAGAAACTATATGCTATTAACGCTGGATGTTGTATCTCTTTATACTTGCATTAACCATAAAGATGGGATACGTGCAATTGAACATTTTCTAGGGAAGAACAAAATGACTTTGCTCCAACACAATGTGATGTTAATGAACATGATAAACTTTTGTCTAAATAACAACATATTTATGTTTGATAAGACTCATTACCAGCAGATGTGAGGGGTGGCTATGGGGGCCAGCTTCTCCCCCAGCTATGCCTGTTTGTTCATGGGCTGATGGGAGGAGCTGGTCCTCGGAGACACACACAAGCAATATATGGACAAAAATGTTAAAATGCTTTATCGTTACATTGATGATTTGTTCATAGTGTGGGAGGGCTCACAAATGGAAGCTGTGAATTTTGTGTCAGATTTAAACAAGAATAATATTAATCTAAGTTTCACGTCCACTATTAGTGACACTAATATTCATTTTTTGGATGTTGAAATATACCCTAAAGAAAATAGATTAGAAACTAGGGTATATAGAAAAGAAACAGCCGGAAACTCAGTTCTCCACTCTTCGAGTTTCCATCCAAGACACTTAATTCAAAGTATTCCCTACGGAGAAATGTTGCGCCTAAAGAGAATCTGCAGTAACCCCTCTGATCTGGTTAAAGCCCAGCAGGATAGCAAGAAAAGATTCTTATCGAGGGGGTATTCCAGTAGAACTATAGAGGCAGCTATCCACAAAACCCAGAATTTAGATAGAGAACAGCTTCTAACGACTAATAGAAACAAGATTACAACCACTAGTCTGAACCAAAATTCTAATGAACTCAGACTCATTATAGCGTTTAGTGCTCAAGAGAAAACAATCAAAAAAATCGTGCATCGCAACTGGCCTGCTGTAAAAAATGACCCAGTGATAGAATTGAACTTGCCTCCCAAACCAAGTATTACCTATAGCAGGGCATCCTCTATGCATAGTAGTCTTGTCTCCAGTAGTCCAGAAACAATTGAAACTCCCAAGTGGTGGGCACAACCAAATGGGTTCACCAAGTGCAGGAACTGTAACATTAATAAAAAAACTTATTCTACAGCTTTCAGTGAGAAGGAAATTAACATCACAAAACCTCTTCACTGTAAAACTGAATATGCCATTTACATCCTAGAGTGCTCTTGCAAGCTCAAATACGTAGGGAGTACAGAACTCCCAGTGAACAAAAGAATCCTGCAACACATTAGAGCCATAAAGAACTGCGATCCGACGTACCCGGTCGCCAGACATTTTCGAGAGGTGCATGAAAACAATTTAAAAGACTTCTCGTATTATGTCATCGACTTCATACTAAGGGTGGGCGTAGTTCGCGAAGTAATGCTTCGCGAAGCTACGCAAAGTGCAGTTCGCGCTACGCAAGCTTCGCGTAGCACTACGCGAACTGCGTAGCGCACTGTTCGCAATGATTGCACAGTGCCGGATGCTTGTCCGCACTGTGCAATCATTGAAAACGGCAACTTGCACAGTGCGAGCTGTCTTTTACTGCCGCTCGAGTAGATTTGTACTCGAGCAGCAGTTTTCTCAACGCGGACTGGTAGTTTCTCATCGCGAGCGGTCGCAAGCATACGCGACCACTCGCAATGAGAAACCTGACCTCCCCGCGTTGAGAATCTCGCCGGGAGGTTTATTTTCCACGCTCGCGATCGGCAACTTGATGTTGCTGATCGCGAACGAGGAAAAAGTCTCGCCGGGATGTCATTTTGCTTGCTCGCGGTCGCCAACTTGACGTTGAGGACCGCGAGCAAGCAAAAAATGACCGCGGCACTACGCTACGCTACGCTACGCGTGTTCGCACTGTGCTACGTGCAATTCGCGTTGTGCGAAGTAGCGCAAACTTCGCAAACTACGCGAGCGTAGCGTAGCACTTCGCCCAGGGTTACTTCATACCCAATTCTAAAAGGGGAGTCGATAGGGAAGGACGTCTTAGAAAACTGGAGACCAGATATATTTTAAATCTAGACAGTAAAATCCCAGGGGGGCTAAATAACACAGAGGACCTCTATACCTGTTTGTGATGGAATTTTCACTGAATACCTTTGCCCTTCAATTTGCACTGTTCTCAATTAAATATAAACTTTATGCATTTTAATTTAAAATTCAATTGATCATGATTTTAGAAACTCTCTCATTTGGAGTAGAAAAAAGCTTATGATGTATGGGGACGAAATAATGTGAGCCATGGTTGGCCATTATCAAGGGAGGCTGCTTTCAAACCTTAACCATTTACTATTATGGTTTTTTAATTAATTGCACGTTTACACAGGTTTTTAGCATCACTACACATATAATGTTTTAGAGGGATAACTAAAGGAGATGGGGGAAAAAATTCATATAAATGTTTATAGCACGAGCACTTTAAATAAAGAATAATTTGTGGACCCATTGCCGGATGAATTCAATCGACAGAGAAACCTGCATTAAGGCAAAATAAATTTCATCCAGCAGGCACATGTTAGTAAGGATTGGTTTAGCACCAAAATACTGTGATACAACAGTGGGTCATTACTTTTCTTGAATGTAAAAATTAATTTATGGATTTATCCGTGTTATATTTTAGTGGAAAAACAACTAATTTTATGAAAACTTTTATCATAATGAGTATTTATATATTTATATATTTACCTGTATGTTTAATTTATGACACGTATTTATTGCACTGTTTTTAACAAAATGATTTTAACTTTGTTAATGTATCACTACTTATGCTAAACCCTATTGATATTTATACTACTATTCGATGTGCCTAAACCTCTACACAAAACGGGTCTTTTATGTCTATGAACCACCACCAATCAAATTTAACGTATTGCACTTTAAAAAGGTCATGAGAACGTAGCAGCGTCGTCATGTGATCAAGGTCCGGCTGGACCGAAACGCGTTATGGCCGACATTAAATCATCTTAACAAGCACCAACCTTGTGGTCCGCGTCTGCTTTGCTGGGAAATGGAGTGAAAGCAATGAGCAGCTTTTTTGATTATATATATATATATATATACATACATATATACATACATATATATTACAAACAAAATACAACCCTACAAATAACAATTGAATAAGAAAAAACATGTTAATTAATGTAGAAAATAAATAAAATAGTACAAATTGAGCAAATCCAAAAAACACATTTACAAAGAATACTAAAGCCATTAAAATAATATATGAAAATTAAAAACAAATATTATAAAATATAAAAAAATCCTAAAAAATCAATGTAAAAAATATTATGAAAACTATTAGAGTCTAAGAATATTAAATTTACTATTTGCACTCTAGTTTATGCAATGGTAGGGAAAGTGCTGAACTTTGGAGGAGTTAGATTTACTATTCCTACTCCAGTCAGTGCAAAAGTAGGGAAATCATTGGTCTTTAAAGGGGTGAAATTTAATAATCCCACTCCAGTTTATACAACAGTAGGGAACGTGTTGGACTTTGGAGGAGTTACATTTACTATTGTCACTCCAAACACCAACAAAGTAGGGATAACTTTGGATTTTGGAGGAGTAAAATTTACTATTCCCTCTTCAAACAGCACAACAGTAAGAAAGTGTTGTACTTCGGAGGGGTAAAATGTACTACTTCTTCTCCAATCTGTGCAACAGTAGCGACTTCAGAGGGGTGAAATGTTCTGTTCCCACTCCAAACAACACACCCTAAGGGAAAGTGTTGAACTTTCAAGGGGTTAAACTTACTATTTTTACTCCAAACAGGGCAATAGTAGGGAAAGCTTTGGATTTCTCGAGGGGTAAAATCTACTATTCCCACTCCAGTCAGCGCAACAATAGGGAAAGCATTGGACTTTGGAGGGGTAAAATTTACTATTCCCACGCCAGTCTGTGCAACACTAAGGAAAGCAATAGATTTTAGAAATGTTCTATTCTCACTCCACATATGACAAAAGTAGAGAAAACATTGTATTCCAGAGGGGTAAAATGCCCTATTCCCACTCCAAACAACACAACAGTAGGGAAAGTGTTGGACTTTGGCGAGGTGAAATTTACTATTCCTACTCCAGTCTGTGCAGCAGTAGGGAAAGCGTCGGATTTTGAGATATGAAATTTACTATTGCTACTCCAGTCAGCGTAACAGTAGGGAAACTGTTGGACTTTGGAAGAGTAAAATTTACTAATCCCGCTCTAGTCTCTGCAACAGTAGGGCAACCGTTGGATTTTGGATGGGTGAAATTTACTATATCCATTTCAAACAGTGCAATAGTAGGGAAAGTGATGGACTATGGACGGGTAATATTTACTCTTCCCACTACAGTCTGTGCAACAGTAGGGAAAGTGTTAAACCTCCGAAGAGGTTAATTTTACTATTCCTACTACAGTCTAAGCAAGAGTAACTGCTTAAAAAATAATTATCAATTAATAAATAATTGGCATTCAATTATTAATTAATTGACTTCCCACCCGGTCCCCTACAAACCTAAAATATAACAAAAACAATAACTATTCCATAGCTAATATATTTCTGATAACCTGTATAATTAATTAACATTGCTTAATTAACTTCCCGACATAGACCTCCTACAAACCTAGCATCCCGTAAATAAAATAAAATGAAATTTAATAATTATTCCACAAATTGCATATTTAAAATTCAATTAAACAAATAATTTGCAAATAATAATTAATAGCTAATTAATTATTACTTAATTAACTTCCCAACTTATACCCCTACAAACATAGCATCCTGCTACTAAAATATAAGTATTTCATATTTTTCATTATAAAAAATAAATTCAATAATTAACAAATAATAATAAAGTATTAATTAATTATTACTTAATTATCTTCCCATCCTATACCCCTACAAACCCAGGAGCCTGCAACTAAAATATAAGTCAAATAAATTAGTATTCCATAAACTATCCAATTAAAAACCAATTAAATCCGTTATTAACAATCGTTAATTATTACTTAGTTAACTTCCTACCCTGTACCCATACAAACCTAACAACTCGTAAATAAAATCTAACAAAAATAAATCAGTATTCCATAAATTACATATTAAATATCAATCATATAATTAAATAAAATGTATTAAATAGTTCTTAATTATTAATTACCTAATTAACTTCCCATCCTATCCCCCTACAAACACAACAACCTACTACAACACTATAAATTACCATTAAACATGAAAAAAATATTCTGAATCACTTAAAATTCTAAGCTATATTTCAAAAACAATTATTAATACTTACATAAAAAGTAATCAATAAAATTAATATATCAACTAAAACACATTAAAATAATTAATAAACAATAATGTTACACTCCTTTAATAGTGAAAACGATATTAAAAACATTGATACTTTTTACAATATTACTCACCTCAAGAAGTGATATTCTTGTCAGCAAAATTTGTGCATTACGATATTTGTGTCACAATAATTAATTTCCAATATTTCTCTTTTGATATTTTTAAAACTTTATTTTCTCCAAACACCGTCCATGAACTCACCCTTAGTGAAACACATGCAATTACAAATGTTGTGAATATTACAGATGATATTACATATCACGTTATCCAAACCAGTTTGAAAGAGACAACTATCAATGTAGTATCAATAATTGGTTTATTCATGCCTTGTTGTTTATTTCATTTCACTTTAAGGTGTGCAAATTTATTGATATAAATATTGTGGGGTCTAAAGCATTGTTTGCCAGGCTAGACCCTGTTCCCACCCTCTGTGGTTTTCCAAACCCAGCTAAGGCCAGGCCCCTTCATCAACCGTCAACAGGTGGCCTATACCAGCAGGACACTGCCTTCAGCCATGTACAGCAGGGGTTGGCAAAAGGCCCCGATGCCTAGCTAGGACCTTCAGCCAACACTCCGTGGGTGGCCAATCGCCCCCAGTGCATAGCCTTTTGCCATTAAAAACAAGGTTGGCTTGATGGCCTGGGCTATAGGCTTTGCACCAAAACCAGTGCAGGTGGCCAATCACCACTATACACATGCGTAGTGAGGTCAGCCACATTGCCTGACTTGCACCTGTTGTTTGAACATGAAAAAGCTTGAAAAAACAAGAAACAAGAGGCATTTTGCAAAACAGGATCAGATCGTTTAATTAAACAATGCTGCCGAGAGAAGAGTTAGAGGCGTAGGGTCTGAGGACTGTCTCAACTTACAATCAATCTGAAATGGGTTTATATACAATACATTGAATGACTTAAACAGTTCTGACAGTCCTTTTTTGGTAAGGAATGTGAATCGCTGTCTTCGGAGTCATAAATTAATTTATTCGATGGGGAATCCAAGTGAGTCTCAACCTTACGTTGAGACAATGCGGCCAGAAGGTAAGGTGTCCAGATGTCCGGCATGGGGAGCACGTGATCACTGTGTGTGCTGTGTCCTGATTGGCTATATGTTCCTAACTTATGTGGCATCTGACTTTATGGTGTTTTGGCAGTGCGCATACCCTTCCAGCCATGTGTGCTTTATTGGGGCCAGTCTCCATGGACCTTTGTGGTGTCGCTGCGCCTATCTGTGGGATTGATCTGGGATTTTCTGTTTGTGTGTTTGTCTGCCGGCTACATGCCACCCCACCTGTGGCCTGTTAATCAGTGACCTCAGGCGTAGGTCTCAGTGTCTGCCTGACTACTTATTTCTGAGTCTGGGTTTATGTGGAGTTTAAACAGAATGAATTTGTTAACAAAGATGTGATTTCATTTTTATACATAAATGTATTGTTCTTCATATTGACATCGTCTTTCTCAATATTAACATTCCCCCCCAGTTGAATTTACAACTACATTATCTAACCCATACTTCATGAAAGTTACTTTATTGAGGGCCTGTTGTTCTTTAAGCTAGCTTTTGAAAATGACTACTTTCCTAGTTACTTACATTCTACCCAGTTTGAGGACTGCATTTTTACAGCAGGAAATCCCCAATTTTTTAAACATACATTGAGGTGGTATAACAAAAGCTAACCATAACACCATTTTAATCTTTGTTTTTTTCTGTGAATTTTTGGTCTTTCTGATTATATTCCACATACAAGAGTTCCCTATGCCCAACCGTCCATAGGGGGTGGGTGGGGAGCGAGAAGACACAACCCTGCTGTACATAGCTAAAAGCCTCTAGCCGGGCCCTGCTTTCAGCCCTCTGAAAACCAAGGTGATGGTAACAGGGACTGCTTCAGTGGCAACCCATCTTCAGCCATATGCAGTGGGGAGTTGCCCTTAGAGTCTGCCCTCCAGCAAGACCATGTATCCAAGCCACTGTGGACATTCTGCTTCAACTTATGATCTTTGGCCCTGGCTAGAAGGGGCTGGCCAAAGGAGCTGGCATTCAGCTAGATCCTGCAGTCAAACCTCTGCAGGTGGACAACACCCACTAGACGAGCCTTTGGCCAGGTGCGGTGTGGCTTGATTATATCTTGTCTCCAACCAGGCAGCCCCTGCTGCGCTTGACTGAAGGTCGTGTCCTGTGGGTTTCGCTGCAGGCAGCCAATTTCTACAACTCTCCAATACATCTTCCATTAAAAACACAATGCACAAACAACAAACGCGAGCCTGGGTCAAACTAGAACTGTCACAGCTCAACCAGGTGCTAACTGACACCCTTCCAGATGTCAAAAACACAAAGAAAAGCCCCTGGGTCTGAAAATCGGAAGGAGTGTGGGGGAGTCCCTTTTAAAGGACGGTTTCCCTCCCCCACCCATAGGTGGCATTCTTCATCAGGGGGTAACCTCCTCGCACTGCAAACCTAGTTGCAGTGGGGGCTACAACCCCCTCTCTTAGAGGGAGGAGCTCAGGGATGTTTTGAATATAAAGAAGAGGTATCCTAAAACCTTAAGATGAGATGGGTGTGGAGGGAGTGAAGTGAGAAGTGAAAGTGAACTAAAACTAACTCCCAGGTATGTCAGAGCAAACTTTAACGAGACACCCAGAGGTCAGGATTAAAAGGGTTGAGCTATGGCAGGGGCATTCAACCTGTCATAGAATGGTGGTCAACATGTTTCAGCCTGGCACCCTCCGTGGAGGTGTATTGACTGTCTTCAGGACCAGAACGTGAAAAGCGAAATCAAGTAACCATGCATACCAAACTGAGTAGGTGGTAAGAAAGGCATACAACCAGCTTTTGGGTATATTAACCACTCAAGTTAGTCGCTGGTCAGTGTCTTCCATGAAAAGAGACAAAGTGTTAGCATAACAATCTATGACACATATCACCACCTACTCGCTTATGAATCACGTGTACATACTTAAAAAATGCAGACGTGGCCTATTACCATATACAAATGACTATCCAGAGCGCTTACCCATGTTATCGGGTGAGCTAATGGCACCTTAACCTCGGCACACACACTCGAGGTGGTATCCAGTTCCTATAGGAGGAAAGTGGGGAATAAAACTTGACTGTGAAGTTCAGTCATAAAGATACAAATACACAAAAACACAGTTGACCAGATGTAAGCACAGTTCTTAAAACAAAGGAGGTGAGCTCTAGGACCTTAATGTAGGCAAATGTACACTTCCCAAAGCATTAGTGGATGTAGTGTAGATGGCATGGACACTACCATTCATATAGGATTTACTGTGGAACATGAGGGAAAAGTGATCATAGGTCTAAGGTAATGTCTCACCCTCTACCGACACAACGTCAGCCTAACAGTAACAGGGGTAGTGACACTGAGTGGACAAGGGGTGTGAATGCTACAAAGAGCAAACTACTGTAAGCTCAAAGCCCCCACTGCAGAGTGTCAAGTGTACTGGTTCCAAAATACATAAGTCACTTACTGAAATGGCACATTATATTCCTAGAAAACACTACATCTAAAGACTCATGAGGGTGGTTGGGAATACACACCCGAGCACAGCTACCTTAGGTGAAGTGAAAGTATATTGATAGCTGGCAGCCGGCAGGCTAGGCAACCCAAGTTATCATAAGGAGTCAAATGTGTGTTGTAATCGCTGCCAAAAATGAATAAAAAGCGCACACAATGACTGCATGCGGTTTGCTGCAGAAACCACAGGGGGTCTCTCGGTGAACCCCGGCCAGGCGGAGGTACTTTAAATGGGTTTGAAATAAAGTGTGATTGGGACAAAGCGCCCGATACACAGGACTCCTGCTTAGCGTGTGTAAAGTGCACTTGGATCAGGGATGGGTGCCCGATATCAAAACCTACAGCTGTGCAAATCCCGTCTATACGGCCGAAGCCAGCGGCGTAAATGGAGGTTGCAGAGATTACATGTAGGGCTATTCGTGATAAAACGAGTAAAGTGAGGGCTGAGCTCTCAAACCGGGAAATGTTATGTGCATGGGTCTGTAGAGTGGGTGAGTTCCGGGCAGTGGTCGAAGTGGGGGAAAAAAGAGTAGGGGAACTGTGGGCGGAGAATCAGAGGGCGGGAGTAACCCGTGGATTGGGTCAGTGGGTGGAGTCAGAGGTGTGGCAGAAAGAGCAAAATATCCCAATTTTTTGTATTTGTTTCCCATTTCACTAACCGGTTACAGCTTATTACGTTATTTAATTTAACCATTGGATACACATGTTTATTTAAGGTTTAATATGAGTTATTGACATTAAAATACATTCACAAAGTGGGATACGTTTCCAATCACAGAATGTCCCAAATATCCTTAAAAGTGGAATCGCAAGCCATTTGTCTCCCAGCCATGGAGTTTCTGTCATCAGCACTTCTCCTCCCTTTTTCCACAAGAGGAGTTCAAACAAGAATGGCAAAATATCCTAGTTTGTAAATGTTTTCCACATAATTATGGCTCTGCCATATTTGCCACATAATACATCATCTGCTGCATAATCTGATGATTTTAACTAATAAATTGTTTATAGCTCAAATGGATCAAAAGTTACTAAAAAATGTGACTTGTGCTCAGTAGCGGCCCGTGGTGGGAGTGCTGCCAGGCAGTGACGTGGGGCGGGGGAGGGGCAGGGTGGGGGGTAGTAAAGTACGGAATACGGCCGAATAGAGGTAAGTAAACATATAAATAAATAAAACGAATATCGTTGCGCGCGCTGCATCACATTTGGCGATGCAGCGCGCGCAACGAAATTTGTTTTATTTATTTATATGTTTACTTATCTCTATTCGGCCGTATTCCGTACTTTACTACCCCCCACCCTGCCCCTCCCCCACCCCACGTCACCGCCCGGCAGCACTCCCACCACGGGCCGCTACTGCTTGTGCTGCTGTGAAGTGGAGGGCCCTTTGCAAAGGTTGACTGGTCACCTTTCTCACTGCTGCAGTTGTATGTTCCACTGGTACTAATAAGGAAAAATCTTTGCAGAGACTGTTAGCATGTGTAAAAATTTCAAAATAATAAAGTATCAGAAAATGTACAGCACCACTAATACCAGTGTAGGGTGTCAGAGCACTTTACATCACACATATGACACAGAGACAATCAATCATACGTGTGTAAATCACTGTAAAGGAAATGTTACATAAGACAAAGGACTGCAAGTTGTAGGAGTCACATGACAACCATACTAGTAGGCAGTATAGTTTAATAGTGATTGGTCTGGAGAAACACAAACTCAGAATTTAAAAAGTAATACCATGGTTGGGGGTTCTCTTTAATAATCAGAATTGATTTCTACCCAAATTAACCCTTTTTTGCAACATTAGGATAATCAAAGACTGGGGAAAAAACCATAATGCTCTAATTTATACCTTGCAGTTTGCATGCAGCTCTTACATGACAGTTAATAGCTCACTGTTCTATGTTAGGATTTTAACTTATTAACTGCAAGTAACAATAGGGTCTCTAAGACAAAAGCAGTAACCCACTGACCTATTTACATGTGATCTGCATGGTACATGTTCTTAGCAGCAGGCACATTAACCGTCTGCGCTTCCTTTCCATGAGTCAAAACATCCACTAGACAAAACACCAGCTCTCTCTACTAAGAACATTAATCATTGGAGTTATCATGACATTTTTATTGTTGCCGAAAATTGTTGGAGGCCAGGAAGGAGGCAGCAAGTGCTTTTAAAACTATATTATACTTGCAAACACGACGCCCCCACCTGAAGTCATACAAAAGGGGATGATGGACGGAACGTTTGAGCCAATCAAACACTCACCCCCAGTCAACTGATCTGGGTTTAATCCATCATCATTCTTTAGCTCACTCCACCACCCCAGTTCAGACATGGCCATATGCAAATCAGTCTGACCCTGTGCCTCATGGGAACAGTCCAGCCCGAACTGCCAAGCCATGTCTTCCCTGGACCGGAAACAAGCATCCTGGGACCGGTTTCTGGCATTCCAGCCGTCATCAGCCAGGCTTGCTTGAATCCACTGGCAAAGTGAGCAAGGGACCCACGTCTGGGCATACCCCCGCCAACTTAGGGCGAACAAAGCGATACAAAAGGGGATGATGGACGGAACGTTTGAGCCAATCAAACACTCACCCCCAGTCAACTGATCTGGGTTTAATCCATCATCAGGGAAGACATGGCTTGGCAGTTCGGGCTGGACTGTTCCCATGAGGCACAGGGTCAGACTGATTTGCATATGGCCATGTCTGAACTGGGGTGGTGGAGTGAGCTAAAGAATGATGATGGATTAAACCCAGATCAGTTGACTGGGGGTGAGTGTTTGATTTGCTCTAACGCTCCGTCCATCATCCCCTTTGGAATCGCTTTGTTCGCCCTAAGTTGGCAGGGTATGCCCAGACGTGGGTCCCTTGCTCACTTTGCCACTGGATTCAAGATAGCCTGGCTGATGAGGGTTTTGAACCCGAAACCGGTCCCAGGATGCTTGTTTCCGGTCCAGGGAAGACATGGCTTGGCAGTTCGGGCTGGACTGTTCCCATGAGGCACAGGGTCAGACTGATTTGCATATGGCCATGTCTGAACTGGGGTGGTGGAGTGAGCTAAAGAATGATGATGGATTAAACCCAGATCAGTTGACTGGGGGTGAGTGTTTGATTTGCTCTAACGCTCCGTCCATCATCCCCTTTGGTACCCACCTGAAGTCAGCGCCAGAAGTGGTCGGTGCAGGTAACAGCGGTGGGGCAGTGGGGCCCGGTAAGGGGGGATTTCGAGGGACGATGCCGAGGGAAAATTAATTATTTATTTAATTATCCCTCCGCATCGTCCCTCGAAATCCCCCCTTACCCGGCCCCTTTGCCCCACCACTGTTACCTGCACGGACCGCGGCTGGTCAGCGCCTGGTGCGGTCACACTGCCCTAGAGCCACCCTGCTCAAGGGGCCTGTGACCTCAGTGACAGAGTCACTGTCACTCTTTGGAGTGCTGCTTCATAGGCCTGCCTGCAAGACTGGAGGTGAACTTCAGAATGAATTGTGGCGGACAGGCCTTCAAGGTTAACCCACACTTGCCACTGCTAGGGTCCACCTGCTGGTGCTAAGATGCGGGCTTTTAAGATCTTTCGGGGCCTTCTAAGGTCTAGCATGGGAATGTGCTCCCTCAGGGGGAGTGGTCTGGTGGACTGGTCATGAAAGCTGAACCTGGTTCCCCAGTTCCAAATTCAGCAGCTCTGACCATAGTGCCACATCCTCTCCCCCACTGAACACCATACTGCCCCACTGAGAGAAACTTGCACTGCACTAACCTGCTATAAACACCTGGATGTGACTCAAATCAAATTACGCACTAGACAAGAGCAATATGCTGCCTAAAAAAAAATTAACAACATCCTAGAAAAAGCAAACACTCATAGACTGACTGACTGACTGAAGGTATTTGTAGAGCGCACTACTGCCGAGGCGTCTTGGCGCTAGGTGATATGCAAAAACAGTAGCCGACATGTTCAGGGTTGGGAAAAGAGCCATATTTTAATTTCCTTCCTGAAGGCAGATCTGTTTGGCAGAAATCTCAGGTGTGTGGGCAATGAGTTCCAGAGTTTGGATGCTAAAAAGGAAAAGCGTTTACCTCCACACCTTGCTCTCTTTATCTTTGTGAGTTGTACCAGACCAAGGGAGGCTGATCTTAAAGATCGTGATGGTACATATCGGGAAAAAAAGGATTACACATCCTTGGCCCCACCACCAAACAGGGCTTCGTGCACGAGGCATAGAGTCTTAAAATCAACACGTCGCCGCACTGGGAGCCAGTGAAGTTGTTTTATACTGGTCGATGTAGGGTGATGTTTGGGTAGTTTGAGCAGTACTCTAGCTGCCGCGTTCTGAATTGACTGTAATTTGGAGAATTGAGCAGCACCTGCTCCTAGATAGAGAGCATTACAATAGATAGAATCGTGGCTACTACCACTGTTTTCCTCAAGGAAAGCGGAATAAATGGAAGAATCTTCCTCAGGCCTTTTAGCATAAAGAAGCAAGCTGATGAGACTTGGTTGATCTGAGGAGCCCAGGAGAGGTCTTTGTCTACCATAAGACCGAGGTTCCTGGCTTTATTGACCGGAGCCGGACAGGTACCGGCTGCAGTTGGCCACCATAATTGGTTCCAGACCGAGATTTTCTGGCCAAACTCTATCACCTCGGTTTTATCTACGTTCAGCTTTAAGAAATTGGCGTTCATCCAGGTCATCAGGGCGGAGATACATTTGCAGAATTGGGCTGCCATAGCATCCACTGACTGTGTTACCGACACTATAAGCTGCGTGTCATCAGCGTATGACCCCAGCGTAAAGCCGTAACTTTTTATTAGTCTAGCCAGAGGGGCTACATATATATTGAAGAGCGTAGGGGATAAGGCCGAGCCTTGTGGGACTCCGCCGGGGACTCATAGGGAATGCAAGATTAAGTAAAGCATGTGAAATGTAAGCAGGAACAACATGGCTACCTTTTTCTTTTTACACTCATTATTCAGAAATGAGTGAGTGCTTTTGCCTGTAAAGTTAAGGCCATGACTACAGGGCCCAGAAGGGACCCGTTTCAATGTCCATTGCTTATTTCCTTACAAAACGTAAGTAGTATGGTTTAAAAAGACCACATTCGTAAACACACAGCCGCTGTACACATTTTGTTTTCCAATTCACCCATCAAGCAGGTATTTCAGTACCTCCAGAAATAGTGCACTTTCCCACCCAGGGAAAACAATGTTGTTCAAAGAGAGACGAGAAAACAAAAGTAGCGCTTCACTGGCAAACACTGTAAAGTGGCGCTAATGTGTTTAGGTGTGAATAAATCAATCTGGCCACCTTGCAACCACTCTGTCTTGCTTTAGTTAGTTGGTTAGTTAGTTAGTTATTTTCCATATTTTGAATGTTTTATTTCTCTCCACCCCTAGGCTGCACTTTGAAATTGAAAAATGTCAGGAAAAGACGACGTTTCCAGCAAAATTGTTTTTCTTTTTTTTGGATCCATTTCACAGGGGAGTAAATAAACGAAAGGAGGAAAGAGAAGGTAATACCTGTTTCTTGAAATCTCGGTTTTCACTAAATGAGGAGGAGCGAGACAGAAAGAGGGGGAACAAAGAGAGGGGGGGGGCAGCTGCCAGTGGCAGGAGAACTGGCCACTGTCCTTGTCTTCTCTGGGCATGAAGGAAAAGACAGAGTCCTTTTCCTTCTCTGCCCGTTCCGCAAGTCCCCAAAAGCCGAGCCTTAACTATCGGCCTTGGCGATTTCTGCCGTCCGGGACGCATGTTTTAAATAATAAAGTAGGGGAACGGACTCTATGAATTTAAAGAAGTAGGGGCACGCCGTGCCCTGGAGATCCCGCCCACTTCTTCCACTGGTTCCCGGGTAGTCAACGTAAGCGGGAAGGTAGCTTACGAAACTTGGACACCCATATATCTAACAAACTTGTGAGAAACAGGAAGAGGGAACAGAAACAAAAAAATTGCGCCACCGTACCTGTAGGATGTCATCCTCGGGACCGGAAGACGCGCACGTAGGAAGGGATGCCGGGAAAAGAGGCATGCCCATAATTCAAGTCCCAGCTCAGAGCGTGGCTCCTCCCACCATGATGTGGTGGTGAATGGAGACTGTAAAATTACTCTGTGACGCCGTCTTTGGGGGACTGTGTCCCAATTGATGAGAAAAGCAGTAGATGGAAAGTGTCAGCCGAACCTCTTGGGAGGCCGTGCAGAACATAAAATGTATTATGAAAAATGTCTTATAAAAATGTCAACAAAGACTGGATAGGCAAATGTAAAAACAGACTCAGGGGCCGATTCCGATCTCGGTCGGAGGCGCACCCAATACCATTCGGTCGGGAAAAAAGCCATGCGAAAGCCTGTTTCCCGACCGAACCGTACGCGGGTCCGTCCGAGCGAGTACGATGCGGATCCGCCGACCGACTCGTCCGGGCGTCCCGACAGCTCCGACCGACTCGCTCGGACTCGAACCGCTCCGACCGACTCGCTCGGGACCCGATTCGCACCGCGCAATGGAGACGTTTCCCGGCCGGGTAAGTACGATGCGCGCCGCGAGCAGTCCGACCGAGCCGCGCACTCCGGCTCGTAAGAGCTGTCGGAGCCGTACTTTGGGGGTCCGTGTCGGACCCCCTGTACGCGTACCCGTGCGAGGCGCACACAGGGGACCCAAGGGTCCCCCTACCTGTGCGTGTACGCCGCGAGCGCTCGCGGCGTACTCGCTGTAGAGGGCGCCCTTGTCCGCCTCGCACCCATTGAGGCAATGGGAGCCCGCGTACGCGTTGTACGACCGGCTCCCATTGAGTTCAATGGGAGTCCGACCGACTCGTGTCCGATAACATACGGCCGCATCGTACTCGTTCGGTCGGACTGCACGGGTCCGATTCGGTCGGAAATCTCTCCGGGTCCGGCTCGGTCGGAGAAATTTCCGGCCCGAATCGGAATCGACCCCTCAGTCTTGAGAGATTCCAGGCAGTTATTGAATGCAAAAAACGTTATTAACACCACCACTCAAAAAGGCACATTGGTACCTGAGTGTGTGGTGACAGAAGTGGTCAGGAGATCATGATGAAAGCTCAGGTCTAGATATGTGAAGTCAAAGACTTTACTGAAACACCAAGCGGCACAATAGTGTGTAGTTGCCTGGTGAAGGGAGTGGAGTGTGACTAACTGAAAGGTTGCACTGTCACATATTGTAAGTTGATTGACAAAAATACGTGTAAATGTATCTAATTCTGGGAATAAGGCCAAAGGAAAGGCTGTCCATTGGGGCGAGATAGCACTTGCCAGAAGCGGCCTGTGGAGTCGAACAAAGGCTTGGTAGACCCTGTAATAACAAAACAACGAGGCCAGTGTCATGGTTCCTCATGAGATAGCTCAGGTGAGAAAGTTAGATGTTATTAACCTTGACTCTTTCACCATAAATCGAGATAGCAATGCCTTCATGTAAAAGTACACATCAAATTCAAGGGTCATCCTATTAGGGGCGCGATAGACTGAACCAGGGGATGTCATCATTCAGACCCCTGCTGTCAGTGCGCAACCTGAAAACCCAATACTGCTGCTTTCTGAACAAGTACTGGGACATGTTGGCAACTGGCTGGGTAATGATTGGTTTGTCTAAGACAGACCAAGTAATATCATTAGTATCGTGCCCCTTTTCTAGAAAGTTTGTGGTCAGTTTGTTGATCTGTTTTCTACACCGAATAGTACTTTTATGTTCCAGGATCCGCGTCTTGACTTTCCTCGTGGTCATGCCCACATATTTCAGTCCGCAGGGACAGGCGATCAAGTAAATCAAACAGTCTGAGTTACAATTCGTATGTTGCTCTAACTCCCATGTGCGGTCTGTGCCGATGTCTATGCGTGTTGTATGTGTAGTTTGTGCGCAAACACTACAGCCACCACATTGGAAGTGACCCTTGACCGGTTGCAAGTTCCAAAGAGTGTTTTGTTGAGCTGGCTATTTACTCTGTGGTCTCGTATGCACCAATTGATCCTTTAGATTGGCACTGCATTTGAAGGAAAATATGGGTTTCAGTAGCATGCATGAGACCTTATTGAGGATTTTCCAACTTTTTGTAACGCACTTCTGGACCAAACTTGACCTGTTACTGAATGTGCTGACACATATCATTCTGTCTGTTGGTTGTTTTTCAGGGCGCACCTCAAGGAGAGCCTCACGATGATTATTCCTAGCTCTTTTCATTGATCATTTTATCAAAGGGGGAGGGTACTGTTGGTCCCGGAGTTGAACTTCCAAAGTCGCTGCATGTCTTTTAAATTTCTCCACATCCATGCAGTTGCTTCTAAGGCGCAAAATTTGACCAAAGGGTAGATTTTCCCGCAGGGACTTGGGATGGTAGCTGGAGTATAAAAGAAGCAAGTTCTTAGACATGGGTTTCTTATATAGTTCGGTGCATAATGAACCCTGTGATGTGTAGATCAGGAGGTCTAGAAAAGGGAGTCTCCCTTGAGTGTATTCACATGTAAATTTGAGAAAACTGTTGCAAGTATTGAGCCACTGGTGGAACCGATTGATGTCCTCTGCAGTACCCCGCCATATCACAAGAATATCATTGATATAGCGTTTCCAAACTAAGATGTTAGATTGGAAGAGGTTCGCGGGAGTCAAAATGATCTCTGTTTCAATGGAGTGGACATAGAGATTTGCCAGGCTGGGGGCGAATGTACTTCCCTCGAAGTTCCAGATATCTGTAGAAAAAGGTCATCTTCGAATTGAAAGAAATTCTCTTTCATTGCTAGAGTTGCGCATTTCATAATGAAGGATACAGGTGTTATTGTATCCAATTCTTTGGAGTTCAGCAGGGCTTCATCTGTGAACAGTGTTTGATCTTGTGGGATACATGTGTAGAGAGATTCTACTTCAATCAATATCAAAAAGTCGGTTTCGTGGTTGAACTCCAGGCCTTCTAGGGCATGCAGGACGTCCTTGGTATCCTCCAAAAAAGTGGGCATCTCTTTGACAAAAGGTCCCAGAAAAAAATTGACAAATTGAAACAAAGGCTCAAGCAGGGACCCAATTCCTGATATGATTGGCCGCCCAGGAGGAGGTCTTTGCTATTTGTGAATTTTGTGGAGCACATAAAAATAGGGATCAATCGGTTCAGTGTTGACAAAAAAGTCAGCTTCTTCATCGGTAAGCCAAACCTGCTCCTTTGCCTCCTCTGCTAGAGAGGTGATCATGTTCCAAAGTCTTTTGGTAGGGTTAGTTTTCAAGGGACGATAGGCACTAGTTACTGCAAGTTGTTTCAAGCATTGTTCTCTATAGGAAGCAGAGTCCATGATGACAATGGCACCGCATTTGTCTGCTGGCCTGATTGTGATTGTCTCATCCCTGCTTAAATTCTGTAATGCTTCCTGCTCTATTTTAGAGAGGTTCTTGAATGGAGACTGTTGTTTTGCTAGGCCCAAGTTTAGATCTTTCAAGACGGCCTTCACAAAAGTGATAACCTCTGGTGGTATGGTATGCGGTGGAGGCATAAATGTTGACTTCTTACAGAGGTTAGTGTTGACCCGGGGGTCCTGCATTGTAGACATATATTTGTCAGAAAAGAAAAAGTTCAGACGAACTTTTTTGAAAAATTGGGCAATTTCCTGATGTAACTGGAAGGGGTCCCCCTCATATGTAGGTACAAAGCCAAGTCCTTTGTTCAGTAATCCAATCTCGGTAGTACTCAAGGTACGTTGGCTCAAGTTGATGATCAGGTCGTTTCTCTGCTTGTCCCTGGTTGTGTTGACGTCTTGCTCATGCTCCGTGTCGTTCGGGGGGATGGAGGTGCATCCCAATGTACTTGTGGCTGTGATCTTCTTCTGTCTCATGGCCGTCCGGCCCTGCTCTAAAAAAGAGGGGTGGTAGAAGGACTGTGGTAATGGCTGAAACTGTGCCACAGGATGATGGAAAGGGGGCATGGGATATGTCCATGGTACCGGAGGCCACCATTGTTGTCATTGATTTTCAGCAGGGTTGGCAGCCTGTCTTCTTCATCGACCTCTTCTCCTCGTCATCGGTCGCTTCATCTTGTCAGTCCCAAACTCAGAATCACTGGACCATTGGTCCTGATCTGATGTTGAGTATCCTGATTGGAAGAGGAATATCCAGAGCCATGTCCATGGCCTTGTTGGTTGGGTGGTTTGTAATCATCCGAAGAATATGGATAGACCTTTTCTAGAGAGAAGCGAGCCAGGTCCTACTGGAATTTCTTAATTTTAAACGCTAAGAGGCTCTCTTTTAGGTCCTTGTTGGTTTTGTTTGTTTCATATAGATTCTTCTTGAAGAGGGTCGCTGAGATGGTAGCCTTCAATTGACCCTCTAGAAGTTGGAATTTAACTAGGATGGTGTCTGCAATCCTCTTGGCTGTGCTGATAATTAGGATCAGCCAATCCCTGGTGCAGCACCATGCAATCAAGGACCTGTCTTTCCTAAATGGTTTATCCTTCCAAGAAAAGTCTGGGGGCATAGGTCACAATAAGACCATTTGGCGCACAGTACCCTCTGAAGTATTCGGTAATTATTGCTCCATGGGTAGGTGTGCATGTGTGTGTACGTTTGTTTTAGCACCAATAATTTTGCCCAGTCATCTGACTGTGTGATAGTTTGGGGAATAGGTGTATCGAGTAAGCTCGGAGCGTTCAGAATGTCCTGAACTATTGACTCATTAAAGGCTAAACCATTGAAGTCTGACATTGTGGAGATGTGAGAAAAACAAACTCTATGTGGAGATCAACTGTGTAACTGTGGAAGTATACCCACAGAACAGCAACAGAAGAATGGCCTACAGCCGTAGCTGTGCAGTAGTACAGAACACACAAAAGAGGCCTGAAACATGTTGACCACTGGTCTATGACAAGTTGAATCCTCCTGCCATAGCTCAACCCTTTTAATCCTGACCTCTGGGTGTCTCATTAAAGTTTGCTCTGACATACCAGGGAGTTAGTTTTAGTTCACTTTCACTTCTCACTTCACTCCCTCCACACCCTGCTCGTCTTACGGTTTTAGGATACCTCTTCTTTATATTCAAAACATCCCTGAGCTCCTCCCTCTCAGAGAGGGGGTTGTGGCCCGCACTGCAACTAGGCTTGCAGTGCGAGGAGGTTACCCTATGATAAAGCATGCCACCAACGGGTGGGCGAGGGAAACCGTCCTTTAAAAGGGACTCCACCGCACTACTTCCAATTTTCAGACCCAGGGGCTTTTCTTTGTGTTTTTGATTGTGTTAGAGGGAAGTCACGCCCTGCTGGTCTCTAAACCTCCTCAGGCCTCATTTGTGTGTTCTGTACCCTTCCAGATGTGGCAGAGTACCTAGATGACACCACTACTAATCACACCAATTGGTTACAATCTGCAGCAGACCAACTTGGGCTCCTAAAATCCTTTAATTACCACAGAAGTAAACCATCAGCCCTGTGGTTCTCCTTGAAACTCAAGCAACAAATAACAACTCTGCAGTAAACAAGAATGCAACTGGCAGGAAAAATATAATCCTAGTGAAAGACAAAAATATAAACAATGCATCTCAGTTTAAATAAAACATTATTCAAGAAGAAACATTTTACTATTTTTGAGAGAAAATTATATCAGCTAAAAACTCTGTCAGAACTCTGTTTCAAGTAATCAACTCCCTAACAAATCTCAACAATTCCAACCTAGCTATCCTTCTGTGACGAATTGTCAAAATTCTTCCAAAACAAAATATCGGAAGTCTGCAATGCATTTGCCGCAAATGAAGATTCTAATTATATCACCACTGAAACCTGCTTGGCCCCCAAAATAAGCAATACATTAACCAATTTCTCCCTTCTAACATCTGAACATGTCAGTAGACTACTTGACTTGGTTAAATCTGGATCACCATCTGCTCCATGTCCCCCAACAACACTACAGATGGCTTCAAAGTCTGTAGTGCCCCACCTGACGAAGATCTTCAATAAGATGTTTGAGATGGGATATTTTCCTAAAGCTTGGAAAACAGCATCCACTGCCCCTTATAAGAAAAAACACACTCAATACCCTCGAAACCAACAGTTGCCATCCAATAGCTTGCCTTCCTTTTCCAGCCAAAGTGGTCAAATAGGCAATAAACAGGGAAATTACCTGTTTTTTTAGAGAAAAACTGTCTCTTAGACTATACCGAGTTTGGTTTTAGAAGTGAGCATAGTATTGAGACAGTGCTATTTGTTGCCATGGAGAAAATAATAACATGTATCGATCAAGGAGGGAAGGCAGCCCTGATATTTCTTGACTTTATGGCAGCATTTGATATGGTGAACCACAAGGTCCTAATTAACCGCCTTAGCAGAATCGGAATAAAAGGCACTGCACTAGCCTTACTCAGATCCTTCCTCTTGGTCAGAGAGCAATAAATGTCCTGAGAAGGGCCATATGAGTAAATGGCCATATGACTGAGAATGGTCATATGAGTGAGTAAATCTGCTCCAATACTAGGTTTGATAAAGACAAGCTTATCATGTGACACCAAGTCCCATATGTTTACGACAATCCAGCACCTTCAATCTTTTACCAAACCTAAACTTTCACCCGGAAGACCGCATTAACCACAACTCAATTGCCCTTCTTGAACAGGAACATTGGTCACATCCAGAATGTCACTGGTCCCACCCACACCTTCGTACATCTCATGGACACAATTATCTACTTCAGCAATATCACGATCAGAAAATCATCACCTCTCACCTGGGTTGACTACGTCTTCATCAGCTTCAGCATCCCCGCCCCAAGCCACAAAGAAACTACCACCACAGGACCTGCCTGCCACTGCTGGAAACACACCATAAAGAAGCCCACCAGCAGCCTGACAGAAGACATCAACCCCTCTGGGTCACAACACTGCATGGGCAATGGCCCGCTTTGTGTCACAGTGATGCACCACGGCGATGACCCTTAATCTTTACTGTGGTCCCCACCTAGCATAAGGGGGTCATGAACAGCAGCACTCAGTCAAACGACCGATCAATGCAACAGTCATCAACACAGATCGAAAAACTTGCACTCTGCTTGAAAGATCCACTCCACAGGATCCTCACTAGACCTCGCTCCCTCCAGGTGCTTTCTTTCTCTTCACAGGGTCCTCTGGTTTTGGCAGGCAGGAAGGAAGGTGTTGGTGCTACAGGTTCCAGGGCTGGTGGTCTTGATTCTTCTGGGTGATGTCCCCTTACCCAGTAGGGAGACTAGTGGACATTAGTCCGCAGTCTTGGTGACAATAGACAGACGTTATGCTGAAAGGATGCAGATGTATAGCTTGACTTTGAAAATTTGGGGATGCTCAAACTCCCATTTTTAGAATCAATTTCCAGACACAGATGTGATTTATTGTCTTAGTCTTTGAAGTTTGTTTTGTGGGGGTTGCCCCCTGTGAAGTGCCCACTCCTCTTTCCTGTTCTCTGTCGAGGAAGCAGGCTATCACAGTAGGAGCAACTCTAAACTTGATAGCACCACAACAGACCAAAGGGAGTGACTAGTGGATCACACGTGGATGTCACCCTCACTGATATATTCCTATCAAAACCTCACCAAGCACCCAGCCCTATTCTTTATAATTCCCTTATTATCCCCATCTCCTTCCTGAGATGTGACCTTTTCAGAATCAAAGAACACTTTTGAAGTGACAATTTTTTTTTCTCCCTTCCTCCAGTGTGTCAGTCCCACTCAGCTCTCAGCTCCTCACCTCCAAGTGCCTTTCCAAGGCCTTGGTCTTCCAATATGAAACCCACACGCCTCCATGTACTGTACCATACACAGGAACACACATATTACAGCATATACACACAATCACACGTACGCTGCACAGTGCTACATATTGCCATGATGTAGGTCAAGTGAGAGTTAGGTACACAGCAGCAGAAATATACATGAGTAAGCCAGTAGGCCTCACTTTACTAATGCAGGTAAAAATTCCTGTTCACTCTACTGATCACTATTACAAAAATGGTATGCTTCCACAAACGTTCTTGTGCTACTTAATTCTTGGTAAGGGATGTATCCCTTTATCACAACCAGGAAACCTTTTGTGCATCCCTTCCACTCTACCAAGGCTGCCTAGGTCATGGCACACATGTATGATCCTTGTTCACCCATGACGAAAAATTACTACCAAGGATCTAGAGATCGCTGCAGTTGGGGCACTCAGGGCAGGGTGCACGTTCATTACCAAGCAGGGGACTTTTCAATCCGAACAATTTGCGTAGAAGTTAAATCAGTGAAATTGAGATCTTCCTCAACTTCAGCTGCATGGGGCAGGGGGCTGAAGCAGCCTGCAAATACATTGGTATTTGGAATGTGAGTTAAGGAATGGCATGTGGTTGAGTCCATGAACATGCATATAGTTTCTAAATGTCTTTTCAGGTTTCTAGTAGCGCAGGTCACAAGACAGTTAGCTGCTTAGGCATGCAACAATACTGTAGGAATCAGAAAAAGTACAGCGATCATTTTGGTAGAACCACAGGAGAGCACTTAATCTAAGACTGTTAACTGTCTTGAGATGACAGTGAGACCAGTGCCTCCCACTCTTAGTCTTATTACGACTAGGGATTTAGGCCCAAAGTTCCTAAGGACTTGCCTTGTCCTTGTGCTACACAAGTCGATGCAAGGCAACGCAAGTCCTTAAATGATATTTACTAAGCCGCCCAAGGGACGATTTGTGAAACCTTCCATGACTTTGTAAAGAAATGTATTGCAATGCTGCATTGCATTATATTTTGCTGTGGTTGGTGTTCCATGGGTGGAGTATGGGTGTTCCCATGCTCCATCCATGTAATTTGATGCAATCCACAATTTCTAAAATCAATAAACCTTGTATTGCGACAAAATGGTGCACCTCCCGAGATTTCATAATGAGGAGAAATATTTGTATTTTTCCTTATTACTTCCTCTTTCTATGTGTGATGCAATTGCCTCTTGGATTGTTTTTATGCAGGAAGGCATTTCTTCCTGCACAAAACAATCCTGCCTGTAATGCAGACACCCTGGCACCATGGTGCAAGGATGGTTGCATTGCCAGAAGGCAGCACACAGTGTACCACCACAAGGAGAGAGCAGAAGTGTGCCATATCTTAGTAGATATGGTGCATTTTTGCTCTCTCCGTTTCATGCAGTGCAGCAGAGCACATTCCCAAGCTGTGCTTCCTAAAACTTTAGCATATCTAGCCATAATAGTTTAGGATAGTTCCTAAAAGTTACCTGAGTGCCAAGAAATACAGTTTACATTCTTGCTCTTTTACCCACATCACCAAAGATGGTTTAGCATGACTTGGTAATAATTATATGGAAGTGATTATTTATTCTCACGCCTTAGTTCCTGATGAAAGCTCTGTGATTTATGAACACAAAAAGATAGGGAAAAAGTGTGTCGACCATAGACTATATGACGCGGATGTCCTAGTTCACCACTTTCCTGTCTTGAGTGTTTTTAATCTCATGTAAGTAATTCTACTTGTTTCTTTAATACAATTTTATGTTAACCCTTCTCAAATACTAAAAAATCAGCGCCCGCCTTACAACAACAGTTGCTGGTGATGGAGCACTCCCATGATGAAGCATACCAACAAATGTGACTGAAGGGTTTGCATCTGTTATGTGGAGAAATATTCTCTAAGAGCAAACAGACTTAAAGAGTCCTTAGGCACATGAAGCAGAGTGGATAGCATTTCCTAAATAGGAAACCCAGGCTTTTATATTAAGTATGTACACACATAATGGCATGGCAAGATGTTGAGGGATGTAGCTCTAGTATTCCATCTCTCTGTCATGAACGAAGCTATGACTGGAATACAAGCAGATGGGCCCAATGTGTGAGGATGTAAGCGGTGCATGGCAATGACACAAGTTATAGTTAGCTCAGGTAACTATAACCTGTGAATTTCAGAGATAACTGTAACTGGTGCATTTCAGTGGCATATTGATTTTTAAATTTTATTTCTAATTTTATTTCAACATCTAACTATAACATTACTTTAACCTTAGTTTTTTTGTGTGAATTTCTGGATTTTTACCATGTGTTAGCATAAGTTAACATCTTATTACCATACTTAACTATATAATGCCACTTTAACCTTTCTGCAGAACACAAAGGAAATATGCACAACAACTACCCTGATTACAATGCAGGCAGCTAAGCAGCAGCAAGTGTCCCAGCGCAGGGTGAGAGCTGAACAGACAGTTCTTTGTAAATACGTCGTTGTTCAGCTCTTTACCTTACCTTGCTGCACTGTGTTGGATGAAATGTTAGTAAATCTGGGCCAAAGTACATAAGGAAATTAAATGTTGGCCATTCATTGGAAAAGTGAAGGTGACTCACGCAGAAACAGGTACCTTCCACAAGGCGTGCTCATGTAAATAAAAAAATCCTTCCTGAAGGAAGATGGTGTAGAGGTTTTTCTTTTATTAAAGGCCTGATTTCCGATTGCCTACGAAAATAAAGTAGACGAATCAAAGAAAAAGTAATGCAGGCGCAGTAAAAACAAGCATTGGCATAGCCAATAGGTCTCGCCTTTGGGACCTTATAAGTGTTTAGCTAGAGCTATTGGCTTTGCCAATGTTTTTGAGCTATGTTATAGAGCATTGTGACTGCTGTGCAGCATGTTGAAAAGTTATAATAAAAAAGCATCATAGCATTTTTGTTACCTTATATATAACCAAGAAGACATTATGTACAACTGAAGAACCCGATTAAAAAAATAATTAACATAAAAAAAATTGTTGACTAGTTTTTTTGTCCTTACAATGCTGGCAACTTCTCTCTGTCTGTTTTATTGCTTGTTTGTTATATGGGGGGGGACATAAACAGTGGGAGTGTGAAGGTTGGGAAACAGTACGTGAATTTCAGCACGAGCAGCGGACGGACACTAGGGGAGAATCAACAGATGCCAGATTCCGAGGGCAGACTTAGGTGGTGCTGAGTGATGCTGAGGTGGTGGTGTGCTGGTGCGGAGGTGGTGCTGACTTATGCTGAGGTGGTGGTGCTGCTGCACTGGTGCTCAGGCTGTGCTGCTACTAAAGTGGTGCTGAATTGCTGCTGAGGTAGGGCTGTGGTGATGCTGAATTGGTGCTGCACTGGTAGTGGTGCTGTGCAGATGCTGAGATGGTGCTGTTCGGATTTTGAGGTGGTGCTGCACTGATGCTGAGGTGATGTTGTGGTGGTGCTGCACTGTTTACCTGTAGCAGGGGGTGGGATGGAGCATGGCGGGACACTCTGGGGGACCGGAGGGCGAGAGATGAGCACTGGCAGTGGAAGCACAGGGCACGGAGCGCTAGGAGGCGGCACACAGCACAGCGACATGGCTATGGGAGAAGACCGGCTCTCGGGGCTCTGGACGCAGTGGCGAAAATAGTGCTCACAATGTAAATAACACATACCATGCAACACTCGTAGTAAAGGGGCCAGTAGCCATGGAAGGATACACATTACGACATGGCCGTCATAAGGAGGGACTAACAGCCTATAAACCAATCGGAAGGCAGCATTTAGAAAGGACAAAGACACAAGCCAATTAAAAAGATGGGCGGAGAGTGGGCGGAGCTTCCACAGAGCTTCCATTCCATACTGAATACTGCATGCCTCGCAAAGCGAGCAGCGCATGCGCGCTGCCGCTATAGGCTCAACTTAAAAATACCATGGTTGGTCTAACCCAGGGTTTCAATGTCCATAAAGGTCACGGGGGAAAAACCTTGTAAATCTGGGGGAAAGTTGTTCAGCTAGTTAGTCTGAAGGCTCCTCCGGCCCCGGGAACACCAATAAAAGAAATTCATATAGCCGTTCTGCTGCCGAAGCATGAGTGCTGTACCAGACTCTGGAACAGTGGATTCTTTTACGGGTTTCTCTTCAGAACCATCTGAAACTGAGCTGTGACTTCGTAATCATATATTCAGAAAATTAGGCTCTACATTTTCTTTTTTTTTGCAGAATTATATAGCGCGAACTCGACCCTAAGGTATTAGAGCGCTTTACATGAGCACCAGTTACGTTACACAAGCACACATTATTTATGTATTGATTTTGTTGCCACAGGTAGATAGATATAAGTTATTTGGCCAGCATCACACTGGAAACTGAAGCTGGTTCCCCAGTTTCAGCGTCGGCAGCTCTGTCGTTAAGCCACATCGTCTCCAACTGAATAGTTTGGCATAATGTTCAAACAATATTCCAAAGAGGAAGGGTTACAACCCCGGAATACGTGGAGCTGCACGCTGCATGTGCTCGAAGAATGTAGGTTTAGTGTCGAAATATTTTGTATGAGAGTTTGTAGGCCTTGGTCCAGCGCAGTCCTTGTCTAAAAAGCTCCATAACCTGCTCTGAAGCGATGGAAAAGTGTTACAGCAAACAAATGATGGACGGAATGCTGACAATGCAAACATTCTCCCCCAGTCAAAAGATCTGGGTTAAATCCACCGTTCTTTTGCCCACTACGCCACCCCAGTTTGGACCCACCCATATGCAAATCAGTCTTGACCCTGTCGCCCATGGGAACAGTCCAGACCGAACTGCCAGGCCATGTCCTCCCTGGACCGGAAACTAGCATCCTGGGACCGGTTTCAGGGTATGTCACCCTTCTTCAGCCAGGCTAGCTTGAATCCAGTGGCACAGTGAGCAAGGGACCCACGTCTGGGCATACCCATCCCACTTAGGGCAAAAAGTGTTACAGCAAACAAATGATGGACGGAATGCTGACAATGCAAACATTCTCCCCCAGTCAAAAGATCTGGGTTAAGCAAAAGAATGATGGATTTAACCCAGATCTCTTGACTGGGGGTGAATGTTTTGATTTGTTCTGCATTCCGTCCATCAATTGTGTGTCCTTTGCTTTCTCGCCCTAAGTACGCCAGGTATGCCCAGACGTGGGTCCTGGGCTCGCTGTGCCACTGGAATCAAGCTATCCTGGCTGAAGAGGGGTGAAACCCCGAAACCGGTCCTAGCATGCTTGTTTCCGGTCCAGGGAGGACCTGGCTTGGCAGTTCGGGCTGGACTGTTCCCATGAGGCACAGGGTCAAGACTGATTTGCATATGGCCAGGTCTAAACTGGGGTGGCATGGTGAGCAAAAGAGTGATGGATTTAACCCAGATCTCTTGACTGGGGGTGAATGTTTTTATTTGTTCTGCATTTCGTCCATCAATTGTGTGTCCTTTGCTTTCTCGCCCTAAGTGCGCCAGTGTTAGAACTGGGGGTCTCTAGTTGGCAATGGTTTGCACCTTTGTCCAAATAGGGACCCTTGCTTCTAGTCAGGGAAAGGGGGATACACTCCTAAAATAACCCCTGCTCACCCCCTGGTAGCTTGGCACGAGCAGACAGGCTTATCTCAGAGGCAGTGTGTAAAGCATTTGTGAACACATACAGTAATACAGTGAAAACACTACAGATGGACACCACACAGGTTGTATGTAAAAATAAGTAATCTTTATATAGACTTAACACAAGACCCAATAGCAAAAATCCACAATACTGTAATCTAAAATAGACTTAAAATGATAGAGACAGTTCACGTTATCTTCAAAAATAGGATAGTCAATCAAAATAAAGCTTGTAGCAACAAATAACTCCACTTGGAGTTATCACGACGTCGTGACCGGTGGAAACCCCAAGTACGGCGCCGACCGCGAGGTGCGCGGCGTCGGGCCCGGAGTCGAGCAGACCCACAAAGAACAGTACCTGGAATTCTATGAAAACAAAGACGGTGCACGGCGTCGGGGAGGTGAGGCTTCGTTGGCACCGGCGGTGGCGGTTCCTTACGACCCCAGGGGAGGTGATGTCTCGGTTCCTTACTGCAGCGCAGGGGAGGTGAGGCGTCGGTTCCTTACTGTGTCGGGGAGGTGACGTCACGGATGGCGGCGAGGCGTCGGTTCCTTACGATGGTGCGGTGTGG
This sequence comes from Calotriton arnoldi, assembly GCA_963921515.1. Lineage (NCBI taxonomy): Eukaryota > Metazoa > Chordata > Amphibia > Caudata > Salamandridae > Calotriton > Calotriton arnoldi. The sequence continues at coordinate 962,011 of CAWUFW010002773.1, forward strand.
ATGGATTCGGAGGTCACCCACGTCGAGGATCGGCTCCGCGGTGATGAAGCCCTGGCGTCGGTGAAGTCGGGGCTGCGGTGCGAGTCGGGACGGTGCGTCGTGAGCGTCACGAGCGGTGTCCTCGGCTCCGGTGCAGGCAGCGGCTTCGGTGACGGCTTGGGAGTCGATGTCGCACGGCGTCAGCAGGCGTCGGGCCTACGGTGCAAGTCGGGGCGGTGTGTCGTGCTCTTCACGAGCGGTGCCCACGCTTCGGTGCAGGTTACGGCGTCGCTCGCCGGCGTCGGTGTTGCAATTTCCTTCTGTTAGCAGCTAAAACAGCAGTTCTAGATGCAGGCAAACAGAAGGGGGTGAAGTCTTTGTGTCCCTGTGACTTCAGGCAGGAGGCAAGCTCAGTTCAAGCCCTTGGAGATTCTCTTCTTCAAGATGATAAAGCACAGCAAAGTCTTTTCTCCTGTCCTTGGCAGAAAGCAACCACTGCAGGCCAACCCCAATCAGCAAAACAGCACAGGGGCAGTACTCCTCCTTCAGCTTCTCCGGTTCTTCTCCTTGGCAACAGGTTTCTTGATTTCCCAGAAGTGATCTAATTTCATGGGGTCTGGGCCCCAGTACTTATACACAGAAATCCTTTGTTCTCTGAAGGCAGAGAGGCCTTTGCCTAGTCCAAACCAGTTCTGGTCAGTCTTGGAGCACTTTGTGTACATGACTCCTTCTTTCCTTTGAGAGTGAGGGGCAGAGCCATCAGACGCCCGGCAGGAGGTGGAGCCAGCATTGTGGAAGGCAGGCACAGCCCTATTCAGACCCAGGCGCAACTCCTCCCACCCATCCTCCTTCAGGCAGACCTATTCAGCCTAGTGCTGACTCACCCTGCCTCCTGGAATCCCCCAGCTCCTGTCAGTCACAAACCCAGACATACAATACACAACCTGAGCAGAGGCACCTGGATGGTTAGGCAAGAAAATACCTACTTTCGAAAAGTGGTATTTTCAAACACAGAATGTTAAAACCAACTTCACTAAAAGATGTATTTTATCATTCTGAGTTCAGGCATACTAAATTCGTTTTTCTACCATGTTCCCTGGGTCAGTTAGGATTATAAGGTGTAATAATCAAACTGCCCATTCTGGCCTATGGGGAACAGGTAGCCTTGCAATAGTGAAAAACGAAAATGGCTGTAATTCACTATTAGGACATGCCACACACACCAGGGCATGTCCTACCTTATACTTACAATGCACCCTGCCCTTGGGCCTACCTTAGGGGTGTCTGATATGAAGATAAGGGAAGGTTTAGGGACTGGCAAGTGGGTGCACTTGCCAGGTCGACATGGCAGTCACAGACTGCACACAGGCTCTGCAATGGCAGGCCTGAGACACACTTTACAAGCTGCTTCTGTGGGTGGCACAACCAGTGCTGCAAGCCCACCAGCAGCATTTGATTTACAAGCCCTGGGCACCCATGGTGCACTGTACTAGGGTCTGACAAGTAAATCAAATAACCCAATCATGGAGTCACTAATCAACACATCAATTTACAATAGGGAGAGCATATGCACTTTAGCACTGATCACCAGTGGTAAAGTGCCCAGAGTCATAAAACCAACAAAAACAGGTCAGAGAAAATACAGGAGGAAGGCAAAAAGTTCAGGGATGACCCTGCAAAAAGGGCCAAGTCCAACAGCCAGGTATGCCCAGACGTGGGTCCTGGGCTCACTGTGTCACTGGAATCAAGCTATCCTGGCTGAAGAGGGGTGAAACCCCGAAACCGGTCTTAGGATGCTTGTTTCCGGTCCAGGGAGGTCCTGGCTTGGCAGTTCGGGCTGGACTGTTCCCATGAGGCACAGGGTCAAGACTGATTTGCATATGGCCGGGTCTAAACTGGGGTGGCATGGTGAGCAAAAGAATGATGGATTTAACCCAGATCCCTTGACTGGGGGTGAATGTTTTGATTTGTTCTGCATTCCGTCTATCAATTGTGTGTCCTTTGCTTTCTCGCCCTAAGTGCGCCAGGTATGCCCAGACGTGGGTCCCGGGCTCACTGTGCCACTGGAATCAAGCTATCCTGGCTGAAGAGGGGTGAAACCCCGAAACCGGGCCTAGGATGCTTGTTTCCGGTCCAGGGAGGAACTGGCTTGGCAGTTCGGGCTGGACTGTTTCCATGAGGCACAGGGTCAAGACTGATTTGCATATGGCCAGGTCTAAACTGGTGTGGCATGGTGAGCAAAAGAATGATGGATTTAACCCAGATTTCTTGTCTGGGGGTGAATGTTTTGACTTGTTCTGTATTCCATCCATCAATTGTGTGTCCTTTGCTGAAGCGATGGAAAGCATTATTTTAAACATGTATTCCAACGCAGGAAATAGCGGCCACCAGTGAAAGGCTGGGAGCCCTCTGCTCTTCCACTAGAGCGGCGTGGGCCCTCTCAGCTGCAGCAAGCAGGCAGTTCATGGGAACCACTAATCGTGCAGGCCCCGCATTCCGCCATTGTCATGTGTGCAGGCACTATGCCCCCGGAGAGGCAGGGGAGGGACAGGGTGGAAGTAATGAATCCTCCCAGGCTTAACCACGGCATGGCAAGTATATGGAAAACAGGAGCTGTAATTAACACACCAGGCACTGGGAATCAGGGAGGGTTCAAAAACGTCGCAGCATCTTTTCATATGCAACTTTGTGCATTCACAGCCAGTTAATAGCCACTATTTTATACTCTGAAAATAAATGTCAAAAGTGCACGTGCTAACAAATGGAATACATGAAGTGCCTAAAATCACAGTGCAGATGCAAGCACTATAACCTTAGTTACAATATACAGAATAATATACCACCAACTACATTTTATTCTGAGGGATTTACGGCGTCGGGAGGGCAGTGGGGTCAAGGGCCAGCATGGGTCACTTGTCCTAGCTTTAAGATGAGTTGTGACATCACAGGGTAATGACTGGCAATAACATTAGGCTCTACTTGGAGCTCCACAGCTCACATCTGCCGTTTCTAAGCGCTAAGTAACCGGCGTCACCTGAACCAATTTAGTAGTACTCAGCCAACCTGGGAAGGATAAAAGGTGAAGTTTGCCTTGCCAGGACTCAAACGCATGACCTACAGATCACATGAGATCTCAGCCTTGATTAAATCAGCGAGCAAACTTACCGACAAAAAAACTCATATAAATTGCAACGTTTTTATTTTTTAATTTAAACAATAGTAATAAAATTTAAAGAAAAAGAAAAATTATAGCAATAAGGATAGACCATAGTAACGACCCTTGGGGGAACATGTGAAACTCTAAAATCTTATTCTAAACATCAGAGGGGCAGATTTACAAGAAACTGACGCATCTGTACAGATGCGTCAGTTTCCCTGCGCCTGCGTGAAAAACCCTTGCGCCACCATAGATGCGCCGTATTTACAATACGGCGCACTATTGGCGCAAGGATTGACAGATGCGCCAGAAATTCTGACGCATCTGTTGGCGGAAAAGTCACGCATTGCTGGAGTCGTGTCGCAAGCACAACGCAACTCCAGCAATGCGTGTTGCAGCCTATTCCCAATATACTGTGTCACTCCTTGCGCCTGCTTCAAGCGTAAGGTTTTGATGCAGTGGCATCCTAGAAGTGACGCAGTGAAATCTTGTACATTTCACTGCGTCACTTTTATGAGGCTTTCCTGCATGGAAATGCCTACCCTGCATACATTATACCTGACGCAGGTATAATGTCACGCAGAGCTTTACAACGTGACGCATCTCCCTAGATGCATCACGTTGTAAATTTGCTGCATTTTTTATGCCGCCGTTGCGTCACAACAGTGACGCGACTGCAGCGCAAAAGTGTCGCAAGGGGCTTGTAAATCTGCCCGAGAGTTTCTAAAAATTGAGAGGAAGGTTGTGTGCAGAAGTTCCCAAGAGGCTGATGCCGCAGTCGGGATCGGGCGGCAGGGTTTTGTCCGAGCGGCGTAAATTAACAGGACATAAATTCATTTCCGCCTGTGGAACGCAGTGTCTGCTGTTTACGCGCGTGTGAACAAGGCGTGTCTGACTAGGTCTAAGAGGCGTCCAGGGCAGACTATCTGACCCTCTTTTAGCCTCTTCCAGGCCGAGCCTGTAATTTCAGGAACATGTGAAACTAGGGGGAAGATTTACAAGCCCCCTGCGCCACCAGTACATCACTTTTTGTGACGTACTGGTGGCGCATTTCACTTCTCCATATTTGCAAGAAGAGGAAAAGCCACCCTGCCTGACTTTTCCTCTCCTTGTAAATATGGCCCCTTCACACGCAGCACTTTGCGTGGAAGGGGCGTTCCATGGGTATTGCTGTGGGTGTTCCCACGCAACACCCATGGAACGAGAGACATTTCCAGATTTACGAGGGATCGTAAATCTGGAAATGCGCGTCAATGCTACGCCTCCCCAGGGGAACCACAACAAGGAGAAATGTTTTCATTTCTCCTCGTTTTTCCCTCTTTCAAAGCGTACTGTATTCTACAGCACGCATTGAAAGAGGAAAATGCCTGTAGTGATTGTTTTTGTGCAGGAAGGTGCCCCTTCCTGCACAAAAACAATCTCCCCATGATGCAGGCATCCTTGCACCATGGTGCAAGGGTGCCGGCGCATGACTGCAGTTTGTGCGCCAGCGCAGGGGAGAGCACAGGAATGCGACATATTTTTGTAAATATGTTGCATTCCTGTGCTTCGGAAGTGCCGCAGCGTGGCGCAGCCAAAGGGCTTGCGTTGTAGATCTGCCCCGAGGTTTCTTTTTGCCTGCCTGGCTCTAATGGAAAGAGAGCAAGCGCCCCTGCTACATAGGAGGGTTTACATGCAAGAGGAGTCCCCCTTGAAGGCCTTTGTTCCAGAAAGGGTAGAAGGGTTGGGACAGGATCAGTAACATGCCATGACCGTGCAAGAACATGCGCCCCTTGGTCGGGGAGGTTTCGCTTCACAGAAGACACGTCTCGTTTCTGTGTAGGAGGCTGCAGTAAAAGTTGACTGTCCCCTGAATGAGTGATGGGGGGGGGGGGGTGCTGACAGTGACGTTCAAGGATGGAGAGGTTGTGAGAGATCCTTGTCATGTCCATGGTCAGAGGAGCTCCTTCTAACAGGCCATGAACCTACTTTATTGAAATTTTACCGTGGTGAAGATATGCTACCGGGAGTTTTATCCCAGAAACTTGCAGTCTGAAGAGTTTTAAACAAAGGACACACTTAGGACAATCTTAAACCTGTTTAACCCAAGGAAGAAATAGTAAACCAGACCCAGTAGGTTAGAGGAAGATACTGGTGTTACTCTCAGAGGACAGGTCAGTAGAGCTGGGACAGACAGCGCAGCAGTGACATGCCAGACTGGATGAGTCTCGTGTGCCACTGACTCTGATCTAAACCTGTGGCTCATTTTAGGGTATTGGTCTTTCGGGTCCACCACAGACTTCGCTTGTGAAAAGCGTCTGGAGATAAGAACATTAACAGGGCAGGCACCCCCTGTTCTGGATTAGTTGTGCCGGCACAAGCTCATTCCATGCCACTGATGAAGACATCAGGTCCACAAACAGCGAAATATCGCTTATTCTGTGGCACTTTCCGCATAATTATGAATGTTGCCACATAATCCATCATTTTCTGCATAAACTGCACATTTTTACAAAAATAAAAATTCTAACTCAAACGGATCAAGAATTATTACAATGCAGTAACAGGTGTTGTTGGCAGTGGAAGGCCATTCACAAAGAGTATAACCTGTAAGTGTCTTATTGATGTGTTTGGGTGTTAACCTGGTATTAATGAGGTGAAATGTTTCCCCCAAACGGTGTTAACACGAGAAGAAAAACAATAAAATAATAAAGTGATACTATCACAAAATGTGGGGCATAACTTTTTTTGCCACATAATATAATCAACCCTGCTGCATACTTTGGTTCTCCCCTGCCGTCTAAGTCTGGTGACCCTGCGTGTATACCACGACACTAGCAAAACTGGATGTGTGGTGCCTGCCAATGACGGTCTGCGTTGGAGGGGGCGCAGACAGCCAGCCTCTGGCCTCCTTGGATGTGAATTCTTGGCATTGCTCTAGTCTAGAGTTTATACACGGCTTGCAGTTAATCACACCCCAGAAAAAAACGAAAGAACTTGTACGCGTGTTGAATACTTTAAACCCGATTGTTTTAGAAGCCGGCTCTTATTTTACGCATATTCCTGGAAGTAAAACTGACAAGCCGGTCTGCGAGCCCCGGACCCTTACAGCTCTCCCTTGCCAGTGGAGTCAGGGCATCCGATGCATAAAATATGCCAATTCGATCTATAATATAGCAATAAATGAGCAAGGCTGTACGTATACTTTTATAGAAAATGTGTGACAGAAATATGAGCTCTGGCGCAGGTGGACGCTAAATCAATATTTTTGCCGGAAGGTAAGCATTGCCTGCAGTTTGTTCTATACCACTAGACTGTACTGTCTCTAGTGATACATTGTCTTGTGCGCTACAGACGTAGTTCAGCGCATCTAAGCGCTATACATAAAGTATTATGACGGAAGGCTGAACGGGCTCGCCTGGATTCGAACTTTAACCTCCTTATCACCACCTGCTGTTAGTGCGACCTCACGAGGTCTAATCACGCGTGATTTTATAGTAAATAAGGGGCAGATTTACAAGCCCCTTACGCCACTTTTGCGCCGCCGTTGCGTCACTTTTGTGACGCAGCGGCGGTGCAAATCATGCGCAATGCTGCGGGGGATTTACAACGTGACGCATCTAGGGAGATGCGTCACGTTGGAAAGCCCTGCGCCACATGAAACCTGCGTCAGGTTTCATGTGGGCGTGCCGGCGCAGGGGAGGGGCGTTCCTGCGCAAGAAGCCCTCGCAGTGTGACGCAGTGAAATCTACAAGATTTCACGGAGTCACTTTACGTCCCTGCTGCGTCAAATCCTTACGCCTGCTTCAAGCAGGCGTAAGGAGTGACGCAGCATGTTAAGTATAGGGCACCCCTGAGCAGTACTGGAGTTACGTCGCACTTGCGACACGACTCCAGTACTGCGCCACCCTTCCGCTGACAGAAGAATTCTCTCATTTATATATAAGCATGGCCACATGCAAATGAGGGAATAACTTTGCCTCTGTGCCCAACCCATATCATGGATGCGGGTGAAGGGACAATTATACTCTCAGGATGCGCACTGACAATGTGCCACAAACAGGTGGTGCACTGTCTGTGTGCCTTCTTAAGGCAGACTTCTGGAGGGTGCCAAGGGGCTACCATAGACCCTCCAGACATCACCCTACAGGCAGGTGCAGTCACTAACTGCACCTGCCTACAAGGGGATCTCTTTCTCCTCTTTACATTGCAGCATGCCACCTGCATTGTGAAACACATGATTGCTGTACTTATAAATATCCGCTCCTTATTTCACTGAAAGCATTACCCCAGGGCAGGCGCAGGTTCCCGATTGTCCCGAGGACAGCGCGTTAATTGTAACAGGCTGCACTGTCCCTGTTTGCACCCAGTACATCTGTTGTAAGGTGCGCAGTGACGCAAACAGAGACAGTGCTCCAAATCTGTAATACAGGGTCTGTTGTTCTTTGAAAACTCTCTTACAAACTCATCCATGCATAAGTTTGCTATGAGCTCCATCTCATGCACTAAAATGGACAAATTCTGCCACTCATTGTGCGATGGAAAGGTGTGAGAACGGGAGATAGTGTTGAAAAGGTGCTCTCACAGGCTGCCGTTGCAATCCCCATAACAACTGAAGATACATATATTTCATAAAGTACTAGAAAAGCTTCAGCATAATCATGCACTAGTTCACAAATGGTGGCAATATCTGCACCAGTGTTGCTCCTTGTGGTGAGGTATGTGTTTTCAGGGTGTGGAAGCATGAGATAGTGATAGTCCTGACTTGGGCTGTCATGTCGAGTTTGCAGTTGGAGACAATCCCGAGATTCTTGGCATGGGTGATGGGAGTAGGTCCTAGCTCTGTTTGCCGCCAGTGGAGTTGCACAGAGAAGAGATCTCCCCAAAGATCATAACTTTAGTCTTCCCGGTGTTCAATTTTAGGCAGTTGGACTTCATCCATTATTCATTGTGATTTATATATATTCTAGGCAGATTCAGCGAAGGGGAGAGCAGCAGTAAGAGCTTGTGGGGCCTGCAGTTTTTGAGGCCGTGCTTATGAATAGTGAAAGTTTGTGCTTGTGTATCTCTAGTATATGGGATATACATATGTACATGGGCAGTTTTAGTGAGTATTGTATGTGTGTGAGTGCCTGTGGGGTGTGGCAAAGCCATTCTGGCGTAGGTGGTTCTGTGTGCCCAGTTCAATCGAGCCTGGTGTGAGTGTGTTTTTGTGGTGTGCGTATGACTGTCCAACCAAAATAGGAGGGGGATTGGCAGTCATCTACCGGGATAAATTCAGGGCCAAATTCACTACTATGCAGTCTGAGGACTGCGAAGCACTGTTTTTCAATCTTGGGCTCACTAATAATTACACCTCCCTTCTGCTTATCGTTGCATACTGAATCAGCGTCGACACCTTTGGGTATACATTGCCCATTACAAATAGATTAACATAACATAACGTATGGGTAAACAGTGTTTATGCATGTGGTAGATGCTTGTATGGGATATAGCATGTTACAACGCAAGCTAATACATCGCATACTATTACAACGCGGTCGTTACAACGACCGGGTTGTTAGTACGCAATACCTTTACATCGCAAGTCAGTACAACGACTTGCTGTAGGGGGCGCGCTGGACTTAGGAATAGTATTATTTACTATTCCTACTCCAGTTTGCGCAACAGCAGGGAAGGTGTTGGATTTTATATCCAATACCTTTGCCCCCCCCTACAGCAAGTCTTTGTAATGACTTGCGATGTAAAGGTATTGCGTACTAACAACGCCGTCGTTGTATCGACTGCGTTGTAATAGCATTGCGTTGTTTTAACAGCGTTGTAAACGCTGTTTCCCCTTGTATGTGGTGTGTTTTGCATTCATTAATCACTGGATGTGTGTGCAAAATGATATTGATAAAATGGCACAATCGCTTATTTGAGGCAAGCACACCGCATGTATTTACTGAATGTGTATTTGATGCAGCTTTGGGTCCTGAAGGTCGAAAGACCACACATCCTCCAGCTTCTGTGCATAAATCATTGGCTGTGCGACCTCTCACTGTAACAGTGAACCTTATCAAACCTAGTGCTATGCATTGAAATGTCAAAAGTAAACAAACACTATTTAGGAAATGTGACCAAATAGAACAGAAGAAATGTTGTCTTAAAAATGTACATATTTGGTTTTAACATATCTGTATAAAGTATATGCTACGATGTATGCAGTGAGTATCCAATTATATGAAAATCATACTGTGTAGCAAAACTTTAGCAATACCAATTTTAAAATATACCTCTGGAATGAATGATTTAGTTCTGAGGTGAGTTTGGATATTGAGCCTTAATGTCACCATGTGTATTTCATGCCACATTGCATAACTTTTAGTAGCTTTTTATTTAACTGAATTTTTATCAGTGCCATTGCTAGTACATGTGAAGAGTAAGAACACTATAAACTGGACCACTGAAATTATGCGGCAGAGTTGACTAAATTATGCAGCAAGGAAAGACAAATAATGCAGGGTAATGAGGCACATATTCTGATGGTATTACTTCATTGCTTTGTCATTTTTTTACACCTGTTATCACTATCTGGGCATATGGTTTACCTTAGTAGTAAAAGTCTACCACCCAAGAATAGCAATAAGCAACAGAAAGGTGACCAGTTAGCCTCTGTGAAGGGCCTTCAACTGTGCACCAACATGTGTTACAGTATTTTTAGCAACTTTTGATCCCTTTGAGCTAAAAAAAAAAATTAATCTACAGATTATGCATCGGATAATGGATTATCTGGCAAATACATAAAATCCATAACTCTGCAGAGAATACCATAGCCAAAAAATTGCATAATTCCAGTGACCCCAACTATAAGGTAAGGCAGTGAAATGTCCTGTAACAAGAATATTTTAATATGATTTGCACACATTTTTAACCCTGTCATACTGGTGAGAATAAATTCAGCCCAGCACAATTTCTTACTTAAGATAAAATGGTTATTTACTTTAGCACATCATCTGGCAGAGAACAGACAAATGCACATATCCGGAGTAGCGCGCTACTCTCCAAAAACGCTTTAACACCTTGTCTGGGGTAGAAGGCGCTATATATCAGTACAATCACATATTCTAGTAGGTATTGTAATTCCACATTATGGCTGCTCACCCAATGAGGCATGAACTGCCACTATCTGATGCATGCCCCATTCTACAATATATTACTGTGTGCATCCTATACAGACTAAAATACATAACACCCAGAACCCGCAAAGAGAAACAGCCATACTTGAGGTGCAGAAGGCCGTTCATAGTCCTTGGCCTTGGTGCCACTGTATAGGAAAGTACCCTTTTTGACATGGTCCCCCTCCCACTTTTGCTTGGTATTTGATGTGATTTCAACTGGGAGTGCACTAGGGTCCTGCTAACCAGGTCCCCAGGTCCAGATCTCTTTCCCAAAACTGTGCAATTGTTTTCCCCAGTTGGCGATACCTTTAGTACTCTCTGTAAGTCCCTAGTAAATGGTACCCCTGGTACCTAGGGCCTAAGGTAATAAAGAGGATCTCCAAGGGCTTCAGCACTAATTGTGGCACCCTAAGGGACCCCTCATCAAGCTCATGCAAACTGCCACTGCAGGATGCGTGTCTTGGTGCAGACAAAAGTGAACACATGACTTGGCACACAGCCTGTGTGACCTGCCTGTCCACACTGCATGCAGCATAGGTAAGTCACCTCTACAGCAGGCCGTACCGCCCTAAGGCAGTGTGCACTATACAATATGTGAGGGCATAACTGCTAGAGCAGATATGCCCCCATACTGGTCAGTTCCATTACTGCCAGGAGAAGTGATCAAGGAAGCCATTCTAAAAGCACTGGTGAAAACCATTGTAAAAGCACTGATGAAAACGAGTTCCCCAACTACAAGATGGCTTCACGGAAAATAGGGATATTTGGTATCAATTATCTCGCATTAGTAAACCCACATTGATGTCAAGGGTGGATTTAGTACTACATGCACTCAAAGAGCACCTTAGAGGTGCCCCTTAAAAACTGATCAGTTACTGGTATGCTGACTGACTGGTTTCCACCAGCCTGCCACCAGGGATGGGTTTCTGACCACCAAGCATGAGGGCCTTTGTTCTCTGGGGGCCATAAACCAAACCTGCTCGACCAGGGGGTGCTTTGTACCCCCGCCCCCAGGATGACCTGCGGATTAGCATTCCAACCCCAATTTAATGTATCAAAAACCTGTTTTCTTCAAACCTGCTATTTTAAAACATACTTACCTGATTCTGATTATCTTGATGCCTAAAGTTATATAAAGTTAAGTGTTATTTTTATAATTTGGTGTGGATCTCCTTATTGAGTTGTGTGTATCATTTGCTGGCTGTTTGTTTGCACTTCTCTAGGATAAGCCTAAGGCTGCTCGACCATACTACCTCCTACAAGAGCACCTTGGGATTGCTATAGCACGCCCCTGTTCACTAGTAAGGGAATACATGGAATCTTTGCACAATATACCTCTTTTTGGTATACCATATAAGGAGCCAGCTTCTCACACACTGCACCTGCTGTATCAGTGGCAGATAAACCCTTGTCCCCTCTCCCCAACACACACCTCCCTACTGCAGCTTGCCTCAGACATGAGCTAGGGCTGCCACCGGGTTGTTTTTTGATTACCGCCATGATCAGGAGTTTAATGTTCCAGGCAGTACAAAAACGGGAAAATCATCTAAAGCTGGTATGTTTCTCCCTATCAATGCATGTTTAAATAGCCATTCTTAAAACAATGCCCTTTCAAATGTATTATAGAGGTTCCTTGATGACCCCTGACTGATAATTAAAGTAAACAAAGGGGAAAAAACAAAACATGTTTGGCTGTTGACATGGAGGAAACACATAACAGGTGCTTTCTCTTGGTCTCTTCTTCTGTGACTGGGAGGGCCAAAGGTCATGTTTGGGTGAGCCTGGCCAACCTGGCCCATCTGCTAGAACCTGGCCTGGAGTTCTGAGTGCAGATGAAATTCGGCACATCGCGCTGCTTGCTCTGAATTTTAGCACCAGGTGCTTGCTTCACGCTGTAAAATCAGCACGAACGACACCCCGTGGGGCACTAGAGGGCGCTGCTTCTTTCTGCCACTCGAATGGATTTTCTACTCAAGCAGGAGCTTTCTCAATGCGAATGGTCGCGACCTGACGTGACCGCCCTCTTTGAGAAATCTCGCCAGGAGGGGCTCTAGCGCCCGAAAATCGCATAGGGGATGCAAACCTTTGCTCACGCTCGCCAACTTAACATTGGCGAGCTGCACACAAGAAAAAACTCCGACACATGGTGGAGTTTTGCCAGAACTCTGAGTTTCAAGTGGAACACGGAGTGGGCAAAACTCTGCATACTTCACCAGCAGAGTTTTTGCTCACCCCTACAATTCACCACAACAGGCAGGTGCGCAATTAGAAGTGCTCTGCCAAGAACTGTTTGGCTTCAATATTACATTTCCAAGTAATATTGGTGAACCAAAAGAAATATTTGTGTTTAAGGTACGTATTCATCTGGGTCTAAAACACTGAAACTACTTCCTAAACATTTTGTATATTGTGGAGCAGATGCAACTAGATACCCTTTGTGAGGGATAATGCTAGCAAAAGACTTAAATGCCACTGTTGCAACATTTGTGAATCATGTGATGAACCTTATGCACTATCATTAATATTGAACTCTACTTCTAAAACTAGGTATTATTTGTGCTTTTGATAAAAAGAAAACAAATTCCAATTTTTATTAATCCAGTTTATCGTGTATGAGCCATGCAATATTGCATACAATAGAAAAATAAAACAAACCGATACAAGATTCACACATATAAAATCGCAGTGGAGCTAACAGATGGCTTAAGCCAACTAAGCCTGCTATGTTCACAAGTGCACTTCATAAGTCCATGATATACACAAGAATACAATAGAAAAACCGCAAGCTTGACATAGTTCATTGACAAAACCTGATAATAAAAAACAGGACTAAAATTGACCATCAGAAGGGCATTCTGGTGCTGATGCACCTTGTGGCACTGGCCCAAACTAACTTAACAATACGTGCAAAAACCAGGGGGCCAGGGGGCCAGTAGCTTTGGCACGTGTGCAAAATTACAAAAAGAGGACCAAAAGTTGGGGTTGCCAAGAATTATGCTTCAGATTTCTTCCATTGGCTAGAGTGATAAATAACACTGTGAATACCATTACTAGATTACTGCGATCTGGGAAGAATGATAGGCCTTTAGCTGATACCCCTGGTTGATCTCCAAGCAGAGTAGATGTATGAGGCTACTTGCCTGTAAAAGACCTCAATGTTAGTGTGGATGCAGAATCCCAAGGCTGCATTACAAGTTTAATACTGGTCTGAGATGCTCTTTCCTCACTGGCACGTACTTTGTGCACAACAACATAAAAGGGAGCAGACTTCTTCCCCACCTTGTTTGCAATTACAAGTGGTTGAGGCAGCCCTAGATCTTTGTCAGTTTTTTGTAAATGTTTTGACCGGTAGGATACCCAATCTAAATATGATAAAAAGTTACCTTTTCCCAACTGAGAAAAGAATATCCATGTAGGATTTGAATAATGCAGTTGGTTTAACTGTCTAAAGTTTGGACGTCGAAGGGCCTCCCACCCAATACTTGTCCTCAAGTACCTGCATAATTTCAGATATCATTGCCTTCAGATATTTCCAATAATCTTCACAGCCTAGTGTCAGAAATGTGTTTATACCAAGGAAGGCTACTCACTCTGTTGGTTCACAAAATTTCACTGAATGCTTTTTGATAGATTGCCAGTTCAAGCTTTGTCCAGATTTGTTCCCAATATAAAATTGTTCTGAGAGCCAAGAGTGAGTTGATTGGCTTCATACACAGTTCCATCCTGAGAGTGTCCATTGGGGTCTGTTGGAAAACGGCCCTCTCTGTAGGGTCACCCCAAATGTTTTGCCCTCCTTCTCCTCTTTTCTGACCTTCTTTTTGTTAGCCTTAGGACTCCGAGCACTTTAGCACTGATGACCATTGCTAAAGTGCATGTGATTCTCCCCTAAACATGGAAACATTGGTGTATACACAATTGGCATATTTAGTTTACTTGTAAGTCAATTGTAAAGTGGTATACCTTATACCCAGGGCCTGTAACCTAAATGCTACTAGTGGGCTTGCAACACTGATTGTGTCACCCACACAAGTATCCTTTCAAACAAGCCTCAGGCCTGCCATTGCAGGGCCTGTGTCTGTAGTTTCAACTTGGCATTTAAATCTTCTTGCCAAGCCTTAAACTCTCCTTTTATTACACAGACATTGCCCCTAAGTAGGCCCTAGGTATCCAATTGGGCAGGGTGCTGTATAAGTAAAAGGCAGGACATGTTCTTTTAAGTTTTGCATGCAATAGTAGTGAAAAACACCCACATTTGTTTTTCACTACTGGGAGGCCTACTCCTCTCATAGGGTAGCCTTGGGAATTCCTTAAAACACTTTTAAGCTGTAATTCCTTATTAGAAAGGAGTAGCTACATCATGTTTTATATGTTTGGAATGGTAATGATAAATCCTCCTTAATGGTAAAGTTGGATTTAACATTACTATTTTATAAATTATACTTTTAGAAAGTGGGCATTTCTCTGCTCTTACTGCCCTGTGTGCCATCAGCCTGTCTCCAGTACATGTCTGGGGTGGGTGGCAGCTGCACTTTGTGCATTTCCTCTAGACAGCCACAAACACAGGAAGGGTGGGTGTGACAGAAAACTCATCTGCATTCATCTGCATTCTGATAGCTCTTCCTGGGAAGAAAGAGAGAGAGGGAGCTGGCACTTGCACCTTGAATAGACAATGTCCTGTTTCCCAAACAAAAGGCTGATTACCCCCTACTGATAGTCTGGAGCCAGGGCTTGGAAGAAAGGTCCTGTGTGCACTTCAAAGACCCCCACTTCAAAGGCACAACTGGGTATACGTTTTGGGGCGTTGACCCTACCAACAGTACACTACTGGACCTGTGAAGAACTCTGCCAGAAATAAAGACTGCTGTGCCACAAGGATTGTCACTCTGCTTTACTGCTGCTCTGGAAGAACTGCTTTCTGCTTTGCTGCCTTGCTGCCTGCTGATCTCCACCCTGCTGAGGAAAAGGACTAGACCCATCTGACTTTAACCCAGAGTAACTCCAAGGGCTTGCTGACTTTCCCCCTGTTCTGAAGTCTCAGGGCCATCAACGACTTCCTTTAGTCCTGCAACTGCAGCTGGTCTGATCGATGACAACGCTTCAATGGACTGCGCGGCTCGATGATGAAGGACAGTGCGGCTCGAAAATGATGCAGTGACTGCATTGTAAAGGGGTTTGTCAACGAAGCCCTCATTCCATGCGCAGATCGGAAATCACACATTGAATCTTTGACGGCAACGCTTGCTCCATCCAAGCTACTTTTTCAGAGGGACCTGCTTGAGTACTGTAGCCAGCCTGCCCTCTATTGTGGCTGGCCTGCACTTTGGATTTACCCCAGTCCAGCACGGCCACAAGTAACCCCTAACGCTATTTGCTTCTAAGCACTACTTTTTGATTTAATCTTTAAAAATTCAGAACTCTAGGTCTACTTATTGGATGTTTGTCGTTTTGGGCTTGATTTACTCCTAGAATTATTGTCTATTTTTCTAACCCTTTGTGGGGTATATTTTGTGGTGTTTTCATTGTGTTATTGTGTGTGTGTGTGTGTGTGTGTTGCACAAATACTTTAAATGTTGCCTCTTTAGATAAGCCTGACTGCTCTGTGCCAGAGGGTGAGCACAGATTATCTTTTGGTGTGTTTCTAGCTTACTCTGACTAGAGTGGTGATTCCTGCTTGGAGAGGGGTGCATTCCTTTGCCAACCAGAAACCCCAGTTCTAACAGAGTCCCTGGCCGCAGGCAAAGGGGGAGGCATAGAGTTTGATTTTCCGCCTTGCCAAGTCCCTTTGGGCTTTTAAACTCACAAAGTTCTGCGCCAAAGATGCTTACTGCCACGGCTTTCATTTGATAAGTGGGGACTGCCAGTGAAACGAGTCTCCTTCTGCACTTGAGAAAACGACTATGCACTGTATTGCTATAGTGAAGCAGAGTCCCCTCACTTTTAGATGATTGGGCAGACTAAGATAACTTCTCATCAATTCTGATCCCCAGATAGTCGAATGAATGAACTCTGCTCAGGCCCTTCCATATATTTTAACTACCTTTAAAATATACAGAAAGTGCCTTAGCAGAGTCCATTCATTCGACTATCCTCTAACTGAGATGATTCCTGTAATTCACTATCATGAATTTAGTTTTCGTGGTATTACTCACAAGATTTTTATTGATGCAGTAGGACTCAAAACCGTCAGTAATTTGTGCATTGCCAGTTCAGTGCAATAGGGTAGAACTGCATCATTTGCAAAGAGTAATATTAGGATTTTGTTTCCCTCGATATGAGGAACATCCAAGTTCAAATTTTGCAGCATTAAATAGTACGGGTGCCACAATGCAGCCTTGCTTAACATCGCTTTTTTAAACAAAGTTAGGCATCCGTTCTCCTTTTGTGCTGTATCTGATGGCTGCTGAATTGTTGTGAAGTAGCTGTTTTATAGCTGTCACAAGCTTGATCAAGAGACATATTTCGTGAAGGGATTGCCACAAGATAGATTTATCGACTGAGTTGAATGCAGTTTTAAGATCAATAAACATCATGTACAATGTTTTATTTTTATAATGGTTTGTTTAAGACATATGTTGTATAATCTCATTGCTTGATCAATTGTACTATGGGCTTTTCTGAATCCAGCATGAAATGGTGACAGTACTTTCTTTTCCTCAACCCAGGTATCCATTCTAGTAAGAAGTGCATTTCTATAAATCTACACAGCATAGTCTAGCAGCAAACGTGGGCTGTATTTAGCTGGATCGTTCCAAAAGCCCTTTGTATGAAGGGAACTATAACTGCTGTTTTCCGTGATGCCAGTACCACCTAGGCTTTCAGGCTGTGTTGTTAATACTGGTGCCCATAGAGTTATGTTGTTGCGATAAGTATTGCTTGGCACACCATCAGGGCCTGGGGCCTTAGTTGATTTTTGAGACCGAATAGCTGCATGTATTTCCTCTTCTAAGAACTTGCTCATCATTTCCTACTATTGGAGGTGGCATGGGCACAGATCTTTCTGAAGGGGGACTGACCTTGATTTGACCAGAGACAGGGGGAGGTATTAATGCTTTAGCTTTGTTGGATGCTGTCATTTTATATGTTTTCTCAAAGTGATTAACGCGTGCGACAGCGGTGATAACTGGGTCCAGATTTCTTATAGGACCCTCGCAGCTCTAATTAATCAATTTCCATAAACTTGAATTATCCTTTTCTCTCGATGCCTTTTCAAGGGCTGCCGAAGCTCGCAAGTGAACGTATAATGACTCATACTTAATTAACGCTTGTATTCTTGCCAATCGCTGGCTCTTAAAGCCTTTGGCATAGCCTGCTCTATTTTTGCACGTTAGTAGTCATACCAATCTGTTTTAATTATTGAGAGGGGGACATTAGCACCACGTTTAAGTCGTGCTGGACTGCCCCCTGCAGATTAAGGTACTCTCATCAGTGTGCCAACTTTCGCAATAGTTGTCAGGTTAGATGTTTGCTTCTCACCTATGATTTCCCTATGGACTTGGTTGCCGCGGGTGTGGCTAGCCATGCTATGCATATTTTTATTGTATTTTGTGTACCAGGCAAGCTTTTTCCTACTATATTTTACTAATAGTTTCTCCACAGTTTTTCTATGAGGGAAAGTCCCAGAAAATATAGTTGGAGAGGGATGCATGAAAGTGAAAGAGCCGGGCCCGTATGTTCTAGATATGCTCCAGAGCTTCAAGTTGATGGTACGTTTCTCAGCATGAAAGCGTGGAGGGGAGAGAAGTTGTTAACAATATCAACCAATTTAATCACAGTTTCACTAGACCCATACTAACCACAGACTACCAAATAAGGTTAGTTGTTTTATTATAAAGCCAAGAATAACTGGACATACAGAAAACTCAAGACAAGGGTGTAGAAATACATCAGAACCAACATAAAGCCACATCTGCGAATAAGGTTGAGGTGGTGCAACATGCACAAGGCAATTCAAGAATTACGATGCAGAAAATCAGAAAACATGAGTCCAAGTTCCCCTGCATCGAGTGTTGATGAAAATAAAGTATTAATCTGTACCTACACTAGCACTAACTTGACATCCTTATTTAAGCGTTTTTTGGGGTAGGATAGGTTAAGGTGTCAGCATGTGGAGTCTTCCTTAGAAGTCTCTCCACTTCAATGGGTCAGGTAGCATGAAGCTACTGGGACATAGCTTGTTCTAAGATGCTCTCTCTCCTTAAGCAAGGAAGAAGTGGTACTCTCTCCCTATTTGCAATGTCCCAATATCACAGGTGTCTTCCCAGGATTCCTTTCGAGTCACGCCATCCGATCAGGCCACATTCTCATCGTTACTTTTGCACAAGATGGGGATGTTCCCGAACAGTGACAAGATGACCTTGATTGCCAGGCCTTCTCCGGTGAGAAAATACAACAGTTCTCCTTATCGACAATAACTCCCAATGTATCCTCTTCTCTCTTTGCCTGACTCCTAAAACAAGACATTATTTTAACTAACAAGGGCGCTTCTTCCACCTGCAACACGAATGTGAGAAAGAGCACAATCCAAAGTGCAAATGCATTTTAACTAATAATTCTCATGCAAGAGCTTCCGGGGGAAAATGTATTTCAGGCCTACAAGATTCAGCTAACATAAGGGAAATGGAATATGAGCTTTACGAAGTTGCATAGAAATCAAAGCACATTCGTTTAACATTCCAATCTACATATAAAATAACACAATTAATAAACACATTTAATAATAAATGGTTGTCAGTTACACAACACGAGTGTTTTCGGTTAGTGGTGTCAGCTGGTTACATTTGAATTTCCACATTAATTCTTCACGTCTTCTACATATTGGTCGAAACACAACACATTTATGTTATTACATTACAAGATCTTAACACTAAGGTCAACACGACAAAAATTTATAAGCGGATGCATTCTACACTTGTGATTATAATGCACCCCTACGAATGAAAATGGATTTTGCGCTACATCAGTTCCCCCCTCTGATGACCTGTGTCATCACAATACTCTAACCCCCTGTAGAGTAGACCGATCTAAACCGATGTCGTAGCTAGTCTCCTCTGACTGAATTCCTCCAATTGCTTAAGATTCTCATAATGACTGTCCTGCAGTCTTTCCATTCTCCTAACTCTCTCTAATGGAATTTGCCAATTGCCTCAACTTGTGACATTTAAATGCCCTTACCATGCCGAACAAGATGATAACACAGACCACAACAATTACTATCGGCTTCAAGATATATCCAAGGATTCCCGTTCCGAGATTTGCAAACCAACTTCCAACCTTTCCAAATTCTTTCCCAATCTTATCCCAAATTCCCTCAATTGCCAGATCATGTATCTTATGATGTTACGTACATATTTCCTCAGACCCTTACTGTTATCTGGTATGTAAGTGCAACACTGTTGGACCTTCAGCATTCTTTAGACTCTGCCCTCTTTTGCTAATAACTAGGCCTGGCAGTAAATTCCGTTCCGCTCGCGAAATTTGCGGAATTTGGGTAATTTCCCGTTCCGCGGAGAACGCAAAATTGCCAAAAATTCTGCGATCCGCGGCTTCGCAGAATTTTTTGCTTGTTCGCGCTTTCAAAATGCGTGTTCGCAAGATATTTCTCCCCGAGCACGCAAACAGCGTTTGCGAACAGGAAAAAAGCATCGCGAACGGGCGGAACCAGCAATTCCGCGTGTTCGCGGAACTTTTGCGTGCTCGTGGAGATTTTTTACCGTTTCGCGGAGCTTTGAGTAGCACAACTACGCAAATTCCGCCCACCCCTACTAATAACACATCTAAAGCAAGACGATTTTGCTTAACCATAGCCCTTATCAAAACCATCCTTCCATCTACGAGTGACAGTGACTGAGCTGTGTTAACCGGCAACTTATCCACAATAGTTGACAACCTTCTAATCTTGACATCATTCAATAGTACACCCAGACTAGGTATCATTGGTCCGAATATATCTCCCACGATTCTACCAGCACTTGCTCCACATTTCTCTCTATGGGCTGAATTTTTTTCCAAACTTTCTAAATCTTCTACATGGTATATCTTCGGAAACACAACAGCCATGTAACAGGTATCATACCATTTGTTGGGAAGCCTAACATACGCTTTTTCCCACATACAAAGTACACACTTGGCACAACCTGAACAGCTTCCTGCAAGAATTTCTTTGAAGAAGCATTGATCATAAATGTGTGTTCACACACATTCTCTCCCACAAAAATGGTGTCATAACGTGTCAGACTTGTCAAATGCAAATCTTGCCTCATTGTTCCCAATCTAGAGATATAGGACCATAACTTCCCTTAGCCTTGTGAGCTAATTCCTCTTTGGTCCACTCAAAGGTTTCTTCCCTACTGTTAAGATAACCGTTAAACCCCTATGTCTATCTTCTACTTGATGTACAAATTTCTTCTCTATGTCTGTTAATGTGCAAGTTAAATTGTGTCTATGCGCATAAGCGGTGTCTAGTATGACAGTAAATACAAAATACTTTCCCATTCTCTCTTCTTGCTTGTAATAATCATATCTGTCTAAATGTTTGCAGACCGGAACTTCTGAAAGCACCAAATCATAATTTGAGAAGTAGCACTCGTTGTGACCCTTTCCATAAAACAAACTAAGAAGCAGACTGCAACTAATACCATACGTCAAGGGCAGGTGATGATGATTCTTTATACCCTCCTCAACCAAAGCAGGCAATTGCATACACACATAACAGTCTCTGACATCCATAATATCCACATACTCACAACAATTTCGCATAAGCATTCAGCGTGTAATCACCTTTATGCAAATCTACATGCAGCAAGCGACTAGTTTGTTCTATTAAGCCTATATCAGATCCTAATGTACCCTCTTTTATGGCAGTAGTGGTAGGTGTGGATGTCCCATGTACTCCCGCTCCCTGTACCTCAGCTTCTTGTGCCCTTAATATGGACTCAGTAATGACTACAGCTATCACTATGATTACTCCTACAATAAGTGTACCTATTATACATTTGTGCCCACGATTTGAATTTCCAGACTACATTTTCAAGTTGGCTCGGATTGCAGCTATTAAGAGGATCAACACAAAGTCTCTTTCTTTCGCCGCTTAATTCTGTACAACAAAGTCTTTGAACAGCTTTCTTTGAGGTCTTGGAAAGTTCTTTTCAAAACCTTTGGCACAGTATTTACACAACTTGAAAGACTTCCTTTGCCCTCTTTCTTCTTCTAAAGAAAAAATCCCTATGTTTATTCGTCTTCCACTCGGACCTAGGTTACCTTCTTTCAATGAAATTTTTATTTACCGTTCAAAGTTCAATTTACATCCCTTATGATATCAGAGCCAATCTCATCGATGACTCGCTGTAACAGTACAGCTAGGAATGTGGCAATTGATTTCCAGAACTCAGGAATTAGATCACTTCCAATATCAGAGTCCGTAACCCACTCAATCTTGGTGGATAAGGCACAGTCAATGACAATATTGCATTAGTCTCTATTCCAGGAACTCTCAGCAGGATCTCGACAATCAGTATTGAAGTCTCGGACCTCACTCTCCCCGGCATTTGTAGCTAGATAAGTCCACTCAGGAGAGGAGTATCTCTGATATGGCACTCTTACTCTCCTTGATCTCCTCACGCTCCCTTGAGCTAGTTCAGACTCACTCTGATCAGATTCAGATGATTAACTTATCGGTGCAGGATTTTTCTCAGATGCAAGTCTCAAGTTTCGTCTTTTCTGTCTCACAGGCCACGATTCATTTGCGGCCTCTTTCTTCCTTGACTGTACATGACCAATCTCCACAGCAGTGTCTTCTGCTGAGTCAGACTCTATACCACTCGCAACGTTACCGTCTCCCTCAGAGACTTGGGCCTTGTGTAGCTTGACCCCCCTCAGCTTGACCTAGTGGGTATCCAGCTTCTTCAGAAACCCCCACAGCTTGGCTTGCCCTCTCTGGTGATCTTGCTACCATGGCTGGAATTGCTTCTGGAAGAGGAGCTGTTTCTTCCGAGGGTCCTGAGACTAGTCGGGTGTTTGAGGCGTGTATCCAGTTCAGCAGTCCTCCACTCTTCACAGCAGTATTCGTCACCAATATCACCAGGCATGGTCCATGCCACTGTGAGTCAAGACAGTTCTTTCTTACGTGCTTTCGGATTAGCACCTAGTCTCCGGGGCTTAGGTCATGACAGAGGTCTTTTGATGTTGGTGCAGTTGCAGCTTCAACTTGGTGAGACACAGAACGACACTATACTTTAGGCTATGGTAGAGAGCCCCCTACCAAGGCTGGAAGGGTAAGAGAGGTATTACAGGAAGTGGATACGTCCTCACGAGTCAAATATTCCTAACTAAAGGTATCCCAAACAATAAAGGCTCAGAACTAGACTCATGTGGCGTCAACCGCTCAGGCGCGGGAAAGGAAGCAATTCCTTTTTGTTAAGTAACCCTCACACACCCTATTGGTGTCATGCTTCATCATAGGGTTCACCCTGACTCCTAAAGGTCAGGGTGGGTTCGACCGTATTTCAGGGAGCGCTTAGGAGAGATAGGCCAGGGAGTCTAAAGATAAAAATCCTACTCCGTTCTCCAGGTATCCCTTTATTAGTGGAGACGTAGTGGATATTAAAAATTACTATATACAAGGGGTCGTCAGGGGGTAATGGTCCTATGACCCTAGTGTCGTGCCAACATGTTTCAGCCCTTGATTGAAGGCCTCTTGGGTCCCGGGCTTTCTTCAGGGCAAATAGAGATTCCCTCCCTGGATCTTAAAAAAAGTGTGTATTTTCCTATATCTTCATAGTGAGGGAGCAGAAAGCTGCACCCTCATGAATGGAATGGAGGGTATACTTATCTCCCCCTCCAGGCACTTTACGATATGTATCCGACTGTAAGACAAAAGTGAAAAGAAACAAATAGTTTTTACACATAAAACATTTCACCCGTGCACTCACAGTGTGCTGGGTGTGCTCTCACTCGATTCACTCAGTGATCTGTGATCAGAAAAATGAGCTCTTAATGGGCCACACTGTCCCATCAGACTGCCAATTTGCAGCATGCGGCCAATACTCGCTTTGTTTTGTGCAAATCCGTGAATAATATCATTTAAAACACTCCACTACACCAACATAACTGCATTCTCACATAGATACTCGACAGCCATCCACTTCATTTTCATCTCAGAGGTACAGAAGGTGCTCATAATGCTTATCCTCATTTGTGGTGGTATTCGTATCGCACGGTTCTTACCCTATTTAGGAGGATTATATGTATCTCAAGGGGAGCGGTAGAAGGGGTAGCCTTGTAGTCATACGCTGCACGAAGGCCAAGGTAAAGTGGGGAAAGAAAAACAAAGACTCGAGTAGTTAACAACGTGTGCCCCAATATTACTCTATCACGTAAAACTGAAGTTCCTTTTACCTCATGGAGGGATTCACGCTGTCACTTACTTCATCAAAGGTGCTGCCCCTCATTTCACCTACTTGGGTCCCGCGTATCCTGGCATTAGCAGTTCTCTCTGCTGGGAGCGCGGCTTTTAAAGTTGCATTTCGTGCATCTACGTGCCAGATGGGAGCAGTGCCCCGTCTTCTGGCGCGTATGTCTCACGTAATTTCCGGCGAGTCCTCAGTAAGACTACCACAGGCCCACGGTCTCATGGGAATTGCGGTTCAATACAAGGGTAAACTTGAAGACCCCGTCTCTGGCGCGTGTGTCTCGCGCCATTTCTCAGCAAGACTACCACAGGCCCACAGACTCATGGGAATTGTGGTCCAGTGCACGGGTAAATTTGAAGACCTAGGTACTCACATGTCCTTCCCCATTCGTTTTAATCGGTCAGGTCTAATTTCCATATAAATGCACAATTGTCGGATCTTCTCTCCTTAGAGGTGGTCGAATATTGGGACATGTAAAAACGCGGGGGATATCAGTTCTGAGGCCAAGTTACTGCGCATCATCTGATAGGGGAATGTACCCCCTTCCCTCACAGAATGAATCACATCAGCCAATCCCTTGCAGTAATCAAGGACCAAATCATCTGTGATGTTTATTAGTGCTGTGGATGGCACTGCAGGTAAGTGCATCACTCTCCCCATTAGATTTTCATGTGGGGAAAACCCAGTTCTCCTATCAGGAATGCTGTGCAAACGTATTAGAACCAAAGGCAACACATCAGGCCATTTCAAGGATGTCGAAGCACACACTTTTGCCAGTCTCGCCTTTAGTGTCCAATAAATCTGTTCCACAATGCCTGATGCCTCTGGCCTGTAACTACAATGAAAGTCTCTGATCCACGTTTAAAGCAGCACACAACAGCTTCATGATCTCACTGTGGAAATGTGTTCCTCTATCCGACGCAAATGTAGTTGAAATCCGAAGTGCGGGATAAGCTCCCTCAACAATAACTTTGCTACTGTGAGGCTATCTAACCTTCTAGTCAGATAAGCTTCCACCCACCATGAAAAGATGAGCACAACAACCAGAGTGAATCTCAATCCATTACACACAGGCATTTCAACAAAGTCCAACTGAATTCGGTTGAAAGGACCCCCGAACTCCAAATGTGACTCAAGGCAACCACAGTTTTCTTTCCAGCATTCATTTGTTTACATGTGACACGCCGATGACACACTGCATCAGCAATCACACGGAATCTCGGGTTGAACCAAGTCTGCCTGAACACTCTCACCATTGTGTCTCTTCCTATATGAGCTACTCCATGAATCTGTCTAGCCATTGGACTCAGCAAACAGTCCAGTAGCACTGCCCTACCATAAGTTGAAATACAAATGTCATCTTCTCCCTTTTCACAACCTGCTCTGATCCAACTGGCTTGTTCCTGATCTATTGCTTCCAATTGTAACCGCCTAACTTCATCCCAAGTATCGGAATAGCTAGTATCATGTTGAGTTTGGACTTCTTTGTGCTCTTGCCCATATATTCCCCATTAAAGATGCATGCATGTGTGGTACAAAAACGAGCAACTTCGTCTGAGTATCTATTTTCCACAGTAACAAAATCGTCCCCCCTTCCATGAGGTGCACATTTCATGACTGCCACTTCCTTGAGTAATAGCAAGGCTTCCAACAACTGTCTCACATATTCCCTGTTCCTTATGGGAGTTCCTGATGACGTTAAGTACCCTCTCTGCTACCATAGCTGTCCGAAGTCATGAACTACACCGAAACCATACTGGCTATAGGTATAGATGGTGACTCGGATCTGCTCAGAGACAAGGCATGCACGGGTCAAGGCAATAATCTCGGCTACTTATGCAGAGTATACTCCCCTCAAATAAGCAGTTTCCACAACTCCAGAAATGGTATAGACAGCAAATGCTGATTTCAGATTACCTTAATTGTCCCTTAAACATGAACCATCAACAAAAAGGACTTGATCGGGATCAGACAATGGTTCATCGACAATGTCAGGTCTCGGTTTGGTACAAAGCTGAGTAATATCCAGACAGTCATGGTCTTCACACTCTTCCCCATCAGCATTTGGAACAAGTAACAAGGTAGCTGGGTTTGTTAACGTAACAAACTCATAATGAGCGCGTTCTCTTTCTCTCTCTCCCCCCTCATAGGATTTTGCTTACACGAAGCACAGGGAAAGGATCTGATTATATACCTTTCACCCTGACATTAGCCCATACAATGGTAAGCGCTGTCCGAATAAGTCGGCAAGACTTTTCAGCATAATTTTATATCCACAAAATCACTTATAATAGATTTACCCCTTCACCCCCCCTTGTTACTAAGGATGATCACACTCGTTCATACATGCAAAAAGAGGCCTTTTAACCACACTAATAACTGAGTAACCACACAGGCCAATGGAAATTATTCCAGCACAGGAGTTTTTAATTCCCTGGAACACTCGGCCAAACAACTAAAAAGCTATGCCTGAAAGAACTAGAGGTTTGGCCTACAGAAAACAGAACACTGCCTTTCACATCATTAGTGTACGCTAACATGTTCTTTCATTGTTTTGTATTGCTTTCTATTTTTCCATCCCCTTATGGAACATGACCTTTTAATGTGGACACCCCAACTCCGTAAGTATTGCTACGATTTATCATGTAACTGATGATAATCTATGTTATTGTCTCTCACTTTGGACCTTGACTTTGGGACCTTTTCTTTGATATTAATCTATTTACTCCTAAAATTGTTTTTCGCGCCTCTTCCCGTCCCTAACTCCAAATTTGTTTACCATACTGATGTCTCCCATACACTATTCCTATCATATCATGTCTCCACCACTCCAATGGCTCTATACTCTCATATGCCTTTCTTGCTTTTTCCTTTGCATTTCTCTTTTCCCTTGCTAACTTTCCTCCTGTTACCTTCCCATGGTAACCCGTCACACATCACACTATCTTGGGTGATTAATACATACACCTACTGTTTTTGCATCACTGTAAATATGGATTTACTATTAATTACTGTATGACTACTATGTGTCTGTCTTGAATGTACAGCCCTGAGGAAGCCCCAGGCCAGATGGCCATTGTAAGGGGGCGAAACACGTGTTGGCTGTGAAATGTCTTACTCTTGTCTCGAAGTACTATGAAATAAATTGGAATTCTTTCCAGAGAAAAAGTGATTAATGTTCTGGCACATCCTAAAATGGAGTTTCAGTATACCCTTGAGGGATACGACACCACGTTAAAACACGGTTCTCCAGACGGAAAGCAAATAAAAATTTGTTCTCCTCATACAATGGGATGGAGAAAAATGCTTGGCACAGGTCATTCACAGTGAACCAAACAGCTTTGCAAGGAATCTGATAAAGGATCACAGATGGATTCAGTGCCACAGGACAACATGGAATCACAATGACATTGATTTTCCTAAGATCCTGAACTATGCAATACTTTCCGCTTGGCTTCTGCAATCCCATTATGGGTGAATTGGATGGACTTCCTATGGTCTCCCTCAGCATGCCCAATGCAATCATGGACTCAATCACAGGTGTAATTCCTGCCACCATTTCCAGGCTCAAGTTGTACTGGGGTGTTCTCAGAAACTCTGCATTAGGCTTGATCTGTATGCAGACTGGCTCGACTCCCAGAATCAGTCCTATCTCTTCCCCTGTGAAGTCCCACACCACTGGAGAGACAGTGTCTCTCACGTCCAGTGGCATGTCTTCCACTGTCAGTAAAGGGAGCATGTGTATACAATGGTTCTGGTTTGCTAGCTTGAAAGCGATGTCATCATCATTTGTCTGCAACTCAATTCCCTTTGGTGTAAAAAGATGGTACAATTCAATTTGCACAAAAGATCACGCCCTAGTAAGCAGACTGGACTCGAATCACACGCCACAAACTGGTGATGGTCCTGGAAGGATCCGATCTTCACCAGCACTTCTTCTGTCAATGGGTTGTCATTTACTCCTACGACTTGGATTGACTTTCCCGAGAGTGGCAGGTTTGGGAATACTGCAGATCTCACAGTAGAACGGGTAGCACCAGTGTCAATCCATAATGTAATGGGATGACCACCTATGTCTGGCTCCGCATATGCTCCACTCTGGTCTACCTCTAAGACTGCTCCAAAAGTACAGTCTTCCTCCCCCCTCAGGTACCGTCATTGAGACGGGTCCTGATCAAATTCATCCAACTCTTCCATAAAGGGCATTTGATGGTATGTTTGATTATTCTGTGAGATTCTCTGAGGTTGTGGCACTTGCACTAGCAGATTTTGATTCCCCCCATTATAGGATTTTGGCCTTGTCACAGTATTTACCACATCTGGCACTTGCACAAGGTCTCCCTCCTGCACCTGGTTCTCTGTATTTAAGCGACACTTGTGCTTCCAATGCCCGATTTTGTGACAAAAATGGCAAGTAGTTGTCTTTTTATCGTGGCAATATGTATTCCTGTTTTGGGATCTATAGGGACACCTTTCCCTCTACCCTGTCCAGCTGCTCCCGGAGGGTTCTGAACGCCTCTTTGGGCATTCTCCTGATTTCGACCTACTGTTCCTCTGTTCACCTGCACCTGATCTCCCCTTTGTGCTCTCTGCATTTAATCCAGCATTAACTTGTCCTTTGTCCTCCTATGCTTGGAATACACCTCATCGCTGCAATATCTGCCATACAGTAGAATTTCATCCACAGACTTATTTTGCCAGCAGATCAAATGTTGCTGCATCATGAGGCTGATTTCCAGCCTCAATCCTGTCACAAATTTTGAGGCTCAATGTCTCATGTCTTTGGGGTCGAGTGCATCTAACCCACTATACTGCTTGAAGGCTTGCAAGAGCCTCTCGTAATAGGCATGCACTGACTCTTTAGGCTCCTGTGTCATTTGATCTATCTTAACCTAAGCGATGTCTTGTGGGGCTATTTTGGACTGCAAACACGTGATCACCTGATCGTACTTTTTCATAACCCAGGGCGAAGACCCATCGGTTCCAGGATCCCTCTCTGGCTCAACAGCAGGCTAATCAATAGCGATTTTACATGCAGACCACAGATCACTGGAAACTATGATTTCAAACAGTGTATTCAGGTCAATCAACAACACTTTTGAGATTTTGGCAAAGCGATCAACTTGCTTGTACCATTCAGCAGGCTTCTCCCTCAACCTAGAAAAATCATTTGTGAATGCAGCTAGATCACCTCGACTACAAGGGACATGCACATACCCTGCACTAGACACTTCTCGCAATGGATACGCCTCAACTCCTGGTGTTCTCCCTCCTGGAGGTGGCGTTTCCCCTGTGACTCTCCTAACACTTTTCTTCTTTGACCACCTTTCCTCCCACTTATCAAGCATACTCCAAGCTCGTATCCCTATAATCAGTTCCCGAATGTGTGTTTTCAATCTTGTCACTCTCCTTTCCTCTAGCTCCTGGTTACTGTAATTAAGGTTATGGTTTCCCTGCAGCATTTTCATTCAAGACAGGTCTACATCATATCTCTGAGACAATTCTGTCTGCTTTTCATGTACACACCTCGCCTTGTGGGTGACATCCTCGGCTATAAATAACAGTTCATCTGGCTCATAGGTCTCTACTCTCTCTAAAGGCAGATTCCCACTGATTATTTCACCTACCTCAGCTTTCAACCTCACCACATCCAATAATTTAACCTTTACTGCAGCCTTGATTGTTCCCTTACTCAAAGTGCTATTCTGCCCGTCCTTACTGTTAATATGATCTCTCAGCCAAGTCTCTAAATCTATGGCATCTAAAATATGTTAGTTTCCGGTGGTTCCCTGACTCGCAATTGCTTCTGACGTTGCACCTAATGGTCCTCTAACTGGAGTTTCCCTCATCCTTAAGTCTGAGCTCGTGTTCACCATGGGTATAGATCGTATAGTACTGGAACCAATGTGTACTCCCGAAGGAACAGCAGTAGCTGGTAAAGGGGTACTAGACTCTACAGGCACTAGGGACGGACCATTTCTGTGCATGCTCCCTGTTCCTCCCAATCCAGTTCTCTCTGCCACTACCAGCTATCGCTGACTAGGGTTTCCTAATGAGCTCAGGTCGTACACAGAGAAAACAGGGAATGGTGACTGGTACTAAAGAGCTTCTGGTAACCATGAAGCAGCGTTGACTCCATTTGGTTCCGCACCTCCCAAGAGTGACACTCCTGTCCCCCCTACTCCTGCAGAAATCCTTCCCACAACTCCTGCACTAGGACCCATCTGGGATGTTGACACACTCTCCATGTTCCCTGTATTCACCAACTCTAGCCTTCTCTCCTCTGAGTGTGGATTGTAAGATGGAGGACACTCCGATATCAACCTATCCAACAAGCTGTCATCCGTGTCACTCCCATTATTTCCATTTTCACATTCGTTCCTAATCTGAGAATCTCCCTCTCTCACTAGCATTGGATACAAACTTTCTCCTTCGATGGTGTCTATTCTCCATCTCTTACGTTGTGCATCCCATTGTGCTTCCTGACATTCCCTCAAATATTTCTTCATCTTGCTTTAATATCTTTCCCTATTCTTTGCATGTGCTGCCCACATTCATGCATCTAGCACATCAAACTGTGTTGGTCCAGGTATAGGTCGTAGTGCAAACATCACTCCTCTCAACTGGTGCAGCACGTCCAATTGAAACGAACCATAGCGTGGAAATGTCAATTCCCCTCTTTCTCAGTGATTTTGCACAATTTTGAATCCAAATTATAGTATAGAGTCCTACTTTTGTCGCAATAGAATGTGCTGGAGTATCCTCGGGTGATACCAAAGGGGATGATGGACGGAGTGTTTGAGCTAATCAAACACTCACCCCCAGTCAACTGATCTGGGTTTAATCCATCATCATTCTTTAGCTCACTCCACCACCCCAGTTCTAACATGGCCATATGCAAATCAGTCTGACCCTGTGCCTAATGGGAACAGTCCAGCCCGAACTGCCAAGCCATGTCTTCCCTGGACCGGAAACAAGCATCCTGGGACCGGTTTCTGGCTATTCAGCTGTCATCAGCCAGGCTAGCTTGAATCCAGTGGCAAAGTGAGCAAGGGACCCACGTCTGGGCATACCCTGCCAACTTAGGGCGAACAAAGCGATACCAAAGGGGATGATGGACGGAGTGTTTGAGCTAATCAAACACTCACCCCCAGTCAACTGATCTGGGTTTAATCCATCATCATTCTTTAGCTCACTCCACCACCCCAGTTCAGACATGGCCATATGCAAATCAGTCTGACCCTGTGCCTCATGGGAACAGTCCAGCCCGAACTGCCAAGCCATGTCTTCCCTGGACCGGAAACAAGCATTCTGGGACCGGTTTCTGGCTATTCAGCCGTCATCAGCCAGGCTAGCTTGAATCCAGTGGCAAAGTGAGCAAGGGACCCACGTCTGGGCATACCCTGCCAACTTAGGGCGAACAAGCGATACCAAAGGTGATGATGGACGGAGTGTTTGAGCTAATCAAACACTCACCCCCAGTCAACTGATCTGGGTTTAATCCATCATCATTCTTTAGCTCACTCCACCACCCCAGTTCAGACATGGCCATATGCAAATCAGTCTGACCCTGTGCCTCATGGGAACAGTCCAGCCCGAACTGCCAAGCCATGTCTTCCCTGGACCGGAAACAAGCATCCTGGGACCGGTTTCTGGCTATTCAGCCGTCATCAGCCAGGCTAGCTTGAATCCAGTGGCAAAGTGAGCAAGGGACCCACGTCTGGGCATACCCTGCCAACTTAGGGCGAACAAAGCGATACCAAAGGGGATGATGGACGGAGTGTTTGAGCTAATCAAACACTCACTCCCAGTCAACTGATCTGGGTTTAATCCATCATCATTCTTTAGCTCACTCCACCACCCCAGTTCAGACATGGCCATATGCAAATCAGTCTGACCCTGTGCCTCATGTGAACAGTCCAGCCCGAACTGCCAAGCCATGTCTTCCCTGGACTGGAAACAAGCATCCTGGGACCGGTTTCTGGCTATTCAGCCGTCATCAGCCAGGCTAGCTTGAATCCAGTGGCAAAGTGAGCAAGGGACCCACGTCTGGGCATACCCTGCCAACTTAGGGCGAACAAAGCGATACCAAAGGGGATGATGGACGGAGTGTTTGAGCTAATCAAACACTCACCCCCAGTCAACTGATCTGGGTTTAATCCATCATCATTCTTTAGCTCACTCCACCACCCCAGTTCAGACATGGCCATATGCAAATCAGTCTGACCCTGTGCCTCATGTGAACAGTCCAGCCCGAACTGCCAAGCCATGTCTTCCCTGGACCGGAAACAAGCATCCTGGGACCAGTTTCTGGCTATTCAGCTGTCATCAGCCGGCTAGCTTGAATCCAGTGGCAAAGTGAGCAAGGGACCCACGTCTGGGCATACCCTGCCAACTTAGGGCGAACAAAGCGATACCAAAGGGGATGATGGACGGAGTGTTTGAGCTAATCAAACACTCACCCCCAGTCAACTGATCTGGGTTTAATCCATCATCATTCTTTAGCTCACTCCACCACCCCAGTTCAGACATGGCCATATGCAAATCAGTCTGACCCTGTGCCTCATGGGAACAGTCCAGCCCGAACTGCCAAGCCATGTCTTCCCTGGACCGGAAACAAGCATCCTGGGACCGGTTTCTGGCTATTCAGCCGTCAGCAGCCAGGCTAGCTTGAATCCAGTGGCAAAGTGAGCAAGGGACCCACGTCTGGGCATACCCTGCAAACTTAGGGCGAACAAAGCGATACCAAAGGGGATGATGGACGGAGTGTTTGAGCTAATCAAACACTCACCCCCAGTCAACTGATCTGGGTTTAATCCATCATCATTCTTTAGCTCACTCCACCACCCCAGTTCAGACATGGCCATATGCAAATCAGTCTGACCCTGTGCCTCATGGGAACAGTCCAGCCCGAACTGCCAAGCCATGTCTTCCCTGGACCGGAAACAAGCATCCTGGGACCGGTTTCTGGCTATTCAGCCGTCATCAGCCAGGCTAGCTTGAATCCAGTGGCAAAGTGAGCAAGGGACCCACGTCTGGGCATACCCTGCCAACTTAGGGCGAACAAAGCGATACCAAAGGGGATGATGGACGGAGTGTTTGAGCTAATCAAACACTCACTCCCAGTCAACTGATCTGGGTTTAATCCATCATCATTCTTTAGCTCACTCCACCACCCCAGTCCAGACATGGCCATATGCAAATCAGTCTGACCCTGTGCCTCATGTGAACAGTCCAGCCCGAACTGCCAAGCCATGTCTTCCCTGGACCGGAAACAAGCATCCTGGGACCAGTTTCTGGCTATTCAGCTGTCATCAGCCGGCTAGCTTGAATCCAGTGGCAAAGTGAGCAAGGGACCCACGTCTGGGCATACCCTGCCAACTTAGGGCGAACAAAGCGATACCAAAGGGGATGATGGACGGAGTGTTTGAGCTAATCAAACACTCACCCCCAGTCAACTGATCTGGGTTTAATCCATCATCATTCTTTAGCTCACTCCACCACCCCAGTTCAGACATGGCCATATGCAAATCAGTCTGACCCTGTGCCTCATGGGAACAGTCCAGCCCGAACTGCCAAGCCATGTCTTCCCTGGACCGGAAACAAGCATCCTGGGACCGGTTTCTGGCTATTCAGCCGTCAGCAGCCAGGCTAGCTTGAATCCAGTGGCAAAGTGAGCAAGGGACCCACGTCTGGGCATACCCTGCAAACTTAGGGCGAACAAAGCGATACCAAAGGGGATGATGGACGGAGTGTTTGAGCTAATCAAACACTCACCCCCAGTCAACTGATCTGGGTTTAATCCATCATCATTCTTTAGCTCACTCCACCACCCCAGTTCAGACATGGCCATATGCAAATCAGTCTGACCCTGTGCCTCATGGGAACAGTCCAGCCCGAACTGCCAAGCCATGTCTTCCCTGGACCGGAAACAAGCATCCTGGGACCGGTTTATGGCTATTCAGCCGTCATCAGCCAGGCTAGCTTGAATCCAGTGGCAAAGTGAGCAAGGGACCCACGTCTGGGCATACCCTGCCAACTTAGGGCGAACAAAGCGATACCAAAGGGGATGATGGACGGAGTGTTTGAGCTAATCAAACACTCACTCCCAGTCAACTGATCTGGGTTTAATCCATCATCATTCTTTAGCTCACTCCACCACCCCAGTTCAGACATGGCCATATGCAAATCAGTCTGACCCTGTGCCTCATGTGAACAGTCCAGCCCGAACTGCCAAGCCATGTCTTCCCTGGACTGGAAACAAGCATCCTGGGACCGGTTTCTGGCTATTCAGCCGTCATCAGCCAGGCTAGCTTGAATCCAGTGGCAAAGTGAGCAAGGGACCCACGTCTGGGCATACCCTGCCAACTTAGGGCGAACAAAGCGATACCAAAGGGGATGATGGACGGAGTGTTTGAGCTAATCAAACACTCACCCCCAGTCAACTGATCTGGGTTTAATCCATCATCATTCTTTAGCTCACTCCACCACCCCAGTTCAGACATGGCCATATGCAAATCAGTCTGACCCTGTGCCTCATGTGAACAGTCCAGCCCGAACTGCCAAGCCATGTCTTCCCTGGACCGGAAACAAGCATCCTGGGACCAGTTTCTGGCTATTCAGCTGTCATCAGCCGGCTAGCTTGAATCCAGTGGCAAAGTGAGCAAGGGACCCACGTCTGGGCATACCCTGCCAACTTAGGGCGAACAAAGCGATACCAAAGGGGATGATGGACGGAGTGTTTGAGCTAATCAAACACTCACCCCCAGTCAACTGATCTGGGTTTAATCCATCATCATTCTTTAGCTCACTCCACCACCCCAGTTCAGACATGGCCATATGCAAATCAGTCTGACCCTGTGCCTCATGGGAACAGTCCAGCCCGAACTGCCAAGCCATGTCTTCCCTGGACCGGAAACAAGCATCCTGGGACCGGTTTCTGGCTATTCAGCCGTCAGCAGCCAGGCTAGCTTGAATCCAGTGGCAAAGTGAGCAAGGGACCCACGTCTGGGCATACCCTGCAAACTTAGGGCGAACAAAGCGATACCAAAGGGGATGATGGACGGAGTGTTTGAGCTAATCAAACACTCACCCCCAGTCAACTGATCTGGGTTTAATCCATCATCATTCTTTAGCTCACTCCACCACCCCAGTTCAGACATGGCCATATGCAAATCAGTCTGACCCTGTGCCTCATGGGAACAGTCCAGCCCGAACTGCCAAGCCATGTCTTCCCTGGACCGGAAACAAGCATCCTGGGACCGGTTTCTGGCTATTCAGCCGTCATCAGCCAGACTAGCTTGAATCCAGTGGCAAAGTGAGCAAGGGACCCACGTCTGGGCATACCCTGCCAACTTAGGGCGAACAAAGCGATACCAAAGGGGATGATGGACGGAGTGTTTGAGCTAATCAAACACTCACCC
Organism: Calotriton arnoldi; assembly: GCA_963921515.1. Taxonomy (NCBI): domain Eukaryota; kingdom Metazoa; phylum Chordata; class Amphibia; order Caudata; family Salamandridae; genus Calotriton; species Calotriton arnoldi. Next base: position 997,115 of record CAWUFW010002773.1, read on the forward strand.
CCAGTCAACTGATCTGGGTGGCGATTTTTGCCGACTCAACTAACGACTCCCTGATCACTCCTGAACAAATCCCGCAATACCCTAAAACATCGCATGATTCAATCACAAGTTATTCAACATTTTTGGTGGGTGGACAAAATATCGAAAGCACAAATATCGTCGGACACAATATCGTGTCAAAAATATCGAGGACAAGAATATCGTGAAGGTCATTGCTTATGGGTAAGTAAAGTTTTACTATATATAACTCCACATATATGTACTTTGACGATATATATATCTTCAAGGTACGTAGATCTGGAGTTAAGAATAGTAAATTTATACCTATCTATTTGCACTTACCTACTCGATATTCTTGTCCTCGATATTTTGGACACGATATTCTGTCCACACGATATTTTTTGTTCGATATTCTGTCAGTGAACCAACATTTTTGATTAACAAAATTTTCTTAACTACAACTTGCTGATGACTACCAACCAATCCCAGTGCAACGTTACACCAATCGACCTATTGCACCACGGCACACTCTGACGTCACTGTTACTCCACGCAGCTGCTCACCCTCCTTCACAATTTCTCTGTTCACATTCACTCACACAATCATCTTAAACTCCGTAATTGTCTTCCATCTACAAGATCAATAGAATGCAGTCATCCAAGAACTTTCACACACGACAACCCTCGACCTGCCCTGGTCACCCGAATCAGTATAGTTCACCTCTGTACACAAGGTTTACCAAACGATTCCCATACTTCCCAGTCACACAAAGTTCCCTATCTTAGGTGGAACTGTTGATGACGTCTCACGACAACTCCTCAAATCTTCGGTCAGACAATCACAATAACTGGTGTCTTCTACACCATTTAATATATCCTGGAATCTTAGGCCACTTCGGGACCTGAAACTCAAATTTCAATCCTTGGACCACGTCCAGCCTGAAACCACATTCTCTTTTATCATTGATTTTGCACAATTTTGAAGCCAAATTATACTATAGAGTCCTACTTTTGTCGCCATTTAATGTGCTCGAGTATCCTCGGGTGGCGACTCTTTGCCGACTCAACTAACGGCTTCCCTGATCACCCCTGAACAAATCCCGCAATACCCTAAAACATCGCATGATTCAATCACAAGTTACTCAAAATTTGTGATGAACAAGATTTTCTTAACTACAACTTGCTGATGACTACCAATCAATCCCAGCGCAGCGTTACACCAATCGACCTATTGTAGCACAGCACACTCTGACGTCACTGTTACTCCTCTCAGCGGCTCAAGCTCCTTCACAATTTCTATGTTCACATTCACTCACACAATCATCTTAAACTCCGTAATTGTCTGCCATCTACAAGATCAATAGAATGCAGTCATCGAAGAACTTTCACACACGGCAGCCCTCGACCTGTGCTGGTCACCCGAATCAGTTTAGTTCACCTCTGTACACAAGGTTTACCAAACGATTCCCATATGTCCCATTCACACAAAGTTCCCTGTCTTAGGTGGAACTGTCGATGACGTCTCACGACGACTCCTCAAATCTTCGGTCAGACAATCACAATAACTGGTGTCTTCTACACCATTTAATATATCCCGGGATCTAAGGCCACTTCGGGACCTGAAACTCAAATTTCAATCCTTGGACCATGTCCAGCCTCAAACCACATTCACTCGACTCTCACACAAACTCCGGCAGACATCACACAATTATTTCATTCCCACAATCTATCATGCGGCACATCCCTATTGACACTCATTACTCCGTTTGCCGCTGTTCTCGCCGCACCATCAAGCTTTGTCGGTCCCCGCCAAATTCCGTCGCTCTCTGTTCTCGATCATTGGGCTCTATTTTTAGGGCTCTGGAGTTCTAGGTTTCTTTTCTAGACTTTCTTGATTCTCCCCTCGCTTCATATGAGAACCATCCTACACTGCTATCAACTGAAGGGGCTGGACCCGTATGTTCTAGATCTGCTCCAGAACTTCAAGTTGATGGTACTTTTTCTCAGCATGAAAGTGTGGAGGAGAGAGAAGTTGTTAACGATGTCAACCAATTTAATGACAGTTTCACTAGACCCATAGTAACCACAGACTACCAAATAAGGTTAGTTGATTTATTACAAAGCCAAGAATAACTGGACTTACAGACACCTCAAGACGAGGGTGTAGAAATACATCAGAACCAACATAAAGCCACATCTGCGAATAAGGATGAGGCGGTGCAAAATGCACAAGGCAATTTAAGAATTAGGATGCAGAAAATCAGAAAACCTGAGTCCAAGTTCCTCTGCATCGAGGGTTAATGAAAATAAAGCATTAATCTGTCCCTACACTAGCACTAACTTGACATCCCTATTTGACCATTCTTTGGGGTAGGATAGGTTAAGGTGTCAGCATTTGGAGTCTTCCTTAGAAGTCTCTCCACTTCAGTGGGTCAGGTAGCATGAAACTACTGGGACAGAGCTCATTCTAAGATGCTCTCTCTCCTTAAGCAAGGAAGAAGTGGGGCTCTCTCCCTAGTTGCAACGTCCCAGTATCACAGGTGTCTTCCCAGGATTCCTTTCGAATCACGCCCTCAAATCAGGCCACATTCTCATAGGTACTTTTGCACAAGATGGAGATGCTCCTGAACAGTGACAAGAAGACATTGATTCCCAGGCCTTCTGCGGTGAGAAAATACAACAGTTCTCCTTATCGACAATAACTTCCAATGTATTGTCTTCTCTCCTTGCCTGACTCCTAAAATAAATACATTATCCTAACTAACAAGGGCGCTTCTTCCACCTGCAACACTAAACGTGAGAAAGAGCAGAATCCAATGTGCACATGAATTTCAATTGTTAATTCTAATGCAGGAACTCCAAGGGGGAAATGTATTTCAGACCTACAAGATTCAGTTAACATAAGATTAATGGAATATGAGCTTTAGAAAGTTGCATAGAAATCAAGGCACATTCGGTTAATATTCCAATCGACATACAAAATGACACGATTAGTAAACACATTCAATAATAAATGGTTGTGAATTACACAACACAAATGTTTTCGGTTAGTGGTTTCTGCTGGTTACATTTGAATTTCCACATTAATTCTTCACGTCTTCTACTTATTGGCCTAAACACATCACATTTATGTTATTACATTGCAAGATCCTAACACTAGGGTTAACATGACAAAGGTTTATAAGAGGATACGTTCTACACTTGTGATTATAATGCACCCCTACAAACGTAAATGGATTTTGCGCTACATCAAAAGTGATGATTAAAGGTTTGTGATCACTCTCAATTCTCCTTGTTATTGTCATATTAATGATTCAGCTCAATGACTCCTGATTAGATAGGACATAGTCTATTAAGTTCTCTCAATTACCAGGTCTGAAGGTTGGTCTGAAGGGATGCAGCCGTTAAGTGTAAAAAGATTGTTCTGCAGCAGAAAGGTGTTGAACTCTCATCTCCTTCTTGTTGATCCTAGGGTCTGGGACCAAGGCAAGGAAAGAGGCCTCCATGCTTGCAGCTTTGCTTGATCAAGCATAGATACATCTGGTTTGGTGTTAAAGTCCCTGCACACTAAGACAGAGAGCCATACTTCATCCTGACACTGACTAGATGGAGGCAGTTCCCCTTGCAAGCATTATTAATATAGGAGCTTAGGAGCTTAAATATTGCTGGATAATCGCTCAAGTTCCCTGGTGGAATGTGTACATTGAATAAATCCAAAGCCCATACATCATAGCTAATTTCCAAATGTTGCATATGGATTCCATTTCTCTGTATGCTTTCCTCTCGCACTGATGCTTTGACTCAATGAGACCCAGATTGTTAAGTCACCTTTCAGCCTGCCCGTCTTGCCTTCAATTGCATATAGCAAATAGGTAGAGAACCCCTCAAGGATGATTTCATCAAGCGCCCACATCTCTTAAAAGCAACAGATTGTCCTCTAATTTTGGTTGCAAGCCAGCAATGTTCCAACTGATCAATCTCCCCTGCTCATTTTTCTCACAGTGAGCTGCACGCTTATCCTATTGGGCAAACTTCCAATTGACCCAAGGGACTCCTTACGGGGCTACTAGTGGCCATGCAAAATTACATGGTTACTTGGGAGGACGGTTGAAACAGAGATGGTGTTTGATCGGACCATATTGGCAGACTGCATGTGTAGCTCCCAGTTGACATCATTATTTATTTGGATTCTTAGACCTAGTTGTTGTTGATCAAAGAAGCTGATTGGGTCACAGGCGAAACTGAGGAGAGGATGTGATTGACATTGCCTCTCACCCGAGGTCACGTTGGCATCAATCTGGGTTTCTAAGAAGCTTAGGTACCTTTCTGCCTTTCCTTCAGCAACAAGGATTCCCCAGTCTAACAATGCATTTTCCTTTGATACAATTGCTTTAATGGTGGTCCTGTTTGCCCACCAAGATATCTGCGCTTCTCTGGAACCTTCCTGGGTTATTGAAGTAATGAAACCTACCCAAAGCAGGTCATTGGATGACACTTTGGCAGGGCAGCACCCTGATTGCCCTTAATAGGTTACCTCTATTCAAAACATCATCAGGGCCCCTTGAGCGATAGGTTGGTGTAAACAGTGTCATATTGTTGCTGTTGGCATTATGTTGGCTGCCAGAAATTTTGAACTCCTCCTTAAAATTGTGTTTACTCAAGCTGTCCACCCATTATTTTGTGTTGGATTTGATGATGAGCTGATTGCCCCATGACAGGCCGATTTCGCCACATAAGATGGGCAGTAGAACTGAGTGCTTGCGGTAAGATCTGTAGGGTCCTGGACAAGCCTGATTTTCATAAGAAGGTTACTGGGGGGGCAGGGAGGAGGTGAACTGTGTACTTCATTCATTTGAAATAACTTTATGACTAAGGTGAGGTCAAGGCCCCAAGGTATTTGTATCAACATCCTAAAGTTTGGCTCTTTTGCGTCCAAGTTGGTTTCAAGAGTTTATAAAATTGGTTCTATGGCCAGGTTTGAGGTGGCAGTTGGAATAACTAAAAATAAATCAGTCTGCGACATGGCAATTGCTTGAGGACTCCTAGGGTTCTCTGAGATCTTATCATGTGACACGAGACTTGAAGCGTTTACTTGCTCTTGAAGAAGAATAGACATCAGTGGCAACTTTCTTGGACCTGCCAGAAAGCCCTGAATGTGGGTGTGTTCCTTACAATCAGGATTACATTGGAGCTGCTGGGTAGAGTTCTCACTAATTGTAATGGCGAAATCTGTGGCATGTGTGGTTTGGGAACTTTGTTCTGCTAGGTTTATTTCCACTTCATCCCTGCTGGTCTCTCGTGGTGCCAGTGATGAATGGTGTTCCATGGCCTGTTCGTTGTTTTTTGCAGCTACGTTTTTGTTTTTAGTTTTTGGAGATAGGATTTAGGTGAAACTTATCATGTTTTTTCCTTCTCTGATTTTGGATAGTTTGTGGTTCTAAACATGAAAATGAAATTAAATGAAAATAAATTTTATAAAGTGCTTGAATGCCCTAGGGCATCTTGGCTCTGATAGCACACCAGAAGATTTTAATGGCCATAAAAGCAGAGGTTATAGATTAAAAAGCCAGATCTTAAGGTTCCTTCTAAAGATTAACATGGAAGAGCTGGTCTTTCAGTTGAGGGGTAGAGCATTCCATCATTTGGATGTACCATAAATGAAGCTTCTCCCCCCTCCCCACCACAATATTATGACCTTAGGCACTGTAAGATTGACTTCTGAGGATGATCAAAGTGTTCTAGCAGTAGTATATGTAGTTAGTTTATATTTAAAATAATCAGGGCCATCTCCGTGTAGGGCCTTATAGGTGATGCACAGTGCCTTAAAGTCTATCCTCTTCTTGACTGGCAGCCAGTGAAGCTGCACTAGAGCCTTAGCCATTGAGCTATGTCTACGGGTATTCCTAGTAATAAACAAGCTGCCAAATTCTGTAAAGTTTGTATATTGTTAAGGAGTCATTTCTGTAAATTGATGTACAAACCATTACAATAGTCTATTTTGGATACAATGAGGGCAGTTACCACAAGTTTCTTCAGCTCCAAAGGAATAAAAGGTTTTCTTAAAATGTTTAACGTAAAAAAGGCGCTAGAGGTAATGGCATTCACCTGTTTGTCAAAGGACAGATGGTTGTCAAAAATCACCCCCAGATTTTTCACCTTAGTCACCGGGATTGAAATAGAGCCTAGCTCCTCCGGCCATCAGTCTGGTGACCAAAACGAAGTATTATTTCCCAGCAACAACACCTCAGTTTTATCTGAATTCATCTTCAGACAGTTGCATGACATCCAATTGTTGCATGCAATTCCTGAAGGTGGCCGATAACTCTTTGTGGTTGCCAGCAACAGAGACAAATTTGTGACTCATCAGCATAGCAAACAACTGAAAAACCCAAATTTCTTATCAATGTGGCCAATGGAGCCACGTAAAGATTAAATAGGGTCGGGCTCAATGATGACCCCTGCGGAACCCCACATGGGAGAGAAAAGGAGTCTGAACAGTAACCCTCCAACGACACTGCCTGCAGTCTGTCTGTGAGAAAGGAGGCTAATAATGATAGAGTTGAGCCTCAAATACCCAGAGATTCAACACGGTCAATCAAAATCTCATGATTGACCGTGTCGAATGCCGCCGACAGGTCGAGAAGGATCAGCACTGCCGAGTTCCCCCATCCAGTGAGGCCCTTAATTCCTCTGTGGCAGTGATTAGTGGCAGTTCCGTATTGTTTTGGGAACGAACCCCATACTGTGAGTGATCCAAAAGATCATTTTATTTCAAGAACGCGGTAAGTTCTTTATTCATTTCCTTTTCTTCAATTTTGGCTATAAAGGGAAGCCTAGAGATAGGGCGAATATTACCAGCATCGAAAGGGTCCAGCTGGGGTTTCTTCAACAGTGGGAATACTGAGGCAACTTTCAAATTTGGCAGAAAAAAGCCCTGCCTAATTATTTAATTAATAAGTTGTCGTGTAGTTCCTATAGTACCCATGCAGGACCTGCGCGTTTGGATAACATAAACTGTGAGCTTGGCGGCAGACTGATTCTATACACCGCCACCGAGAAATGTTAGCCTGTTTGCATTAGCTAGCTCACAGTGCCACTAGTGTCTCCTCTTATCGGGGATAGATTCATTTCTGGCAACCTCAGAACATGACAACCCTGATCCCTCAAGATCGTGGAAACAATGTACTACTTTTCGCTCAGTCACTCATGCTCATTTAGTTTATCTCAGAGGTACACAGAATAAACAGTCTGGGCGTTTCAATAAGAATTTATTGAACAGTTGTTATTCTCGTGTATAGTATATGAGCTGAAACAACCATTAGACAGTAGCAGAGATATATGATTAGCAGTACTATGAATATAAAAGAATAGTACAGTTCTATCATCTTGCAACAAGCATGAATAAATACATGAATATAAAATGCATTGATAAAGGAGAGTGCGTATTCCTACAATGCCTATCTAGATGTACCTAAGTGTACCTAGCATGTGAATAGGTGTGCAGCCAAGAATCCCTCTAGGATTTAGTCGAACCCCATTACCTGAAGTGTGAATGTAGGAGCCCATCTTGGTCTTGAGTTGGGGACCCCGCAAGGGATGTTCAGACCACTGTCAGCTGGAGCGTCTGCATGCAGGAGCCTCAGCGTCTCTGGTCAGTGTGTCGGCCTGGAAGTCTCGGTTCCCTCTGACTACTGATAGCAAGAGGTGCTGTATTTATACAGAAAAGTATATAGAGTCCCTTTGTCCCTTGTTCTTGTGTTAGCCATTGTTGGGTATGAGGATGACGTATGGGATGAACCTTGTGCGTAGATATTAAGAAGGTGGTGTATAGCCCCTGCCTGGTTTCCAAGTAGCCTCATGAATATTTTATTCATGCAGTGTCAGTTTAAAGATGAAGTCATAGAACACTATTGTTCGGGAAAAACCCTCCTTCTGCACCCAGGCCTAGAACTAGGTAAAAGGTTCAGTCCATAAAAGGCGTTCAATCCTTAAAAGGCTCGTTAGTGTGTAATGTAAGGGATGTGATGTAGGTGAAGGGGTATGATGTTACCCGGGCCTATATTAGGGTACCTATATGAGACATAACACCCACTCCTCTTCCGAACAGTCAACAATGAAAAAAATGCTAGTGGACTATTCTCTTTACTAGATAGTAGTGCATAGAACATTTTTCAATGAGCTTTGTTAAAATCCTGTTTTAAAATCATTTTAAAAACAGTTTAAAAAGGTAAAAATTAAAATTCTTGCTACGAAAATTAGTTGTTTGGAATTGTCACCTAAGCCACAGTCCTAATTGAGTTCGTTTATATAAGTGGAATGTCCACAAGCGTCGAAAGGCCATGCTTTTCCAGGTTGAAAGTGTCAATTTTTAGGGAGTGTTCCAAATTTAGTTAATTTTAGAAAGTAAAAAATCCAAATTCTTTCCCAGCACACGATGAGCCAATTACAGATTAAATGTCCTGGCTGGGAGACGCAACATCATCGCTGCTCGCTGCTGCAGGGGACGGTCCTTGTAATACCTTGCAGAGCACGTCAATGGAGCACAGATGATATTCAGTACTGCCAATAGCTGGTGTAGAGGCAGCCGGTGCTGTCGTCGATACATTGGTGCTAATGGTGGAGCTAAAGCTTACCCCAGTTGTAAAAGGCACCTGCGGATTCTCGAGGAATGCGGCCATCAAGATGGGAATACGCTGGGGACATTGCCGAGCGTGGGCCCTCAAGGGTTCCAGCCGGGTATTCAAGTCCGCAGGTGTGTCCGTTGCAAGTGTTAGACAGAGGTCCAACACACATTCTTCACCGCAAAACAGGCATCGAAGAACAGGTAAGATGCAGTTCATCCAGACTGGTCTAAACGATAGGAACCAAGAGGCGCTTAGTTCCCGTAGGCGAGGTGTGCCCAGATGTTGTACCAAGCGTTCACGGTATTTCCGCTCCAGGAGCGCTTTTGCCATTTCGTTGGTAATTGGGCCATCCATTGCGTAGTAGGTAAATGACAATCAGGACTCCCGCTATTGATAGCAGGATCAGAGGTAGACCTCCAAAAATGCTTCCAAATACGGAGTGTATAAAGTTCGGGATAACTCCGAGGATTGTCTGAAAGGTGCTAAGAAGTCCTGACCCTATGGTCTTAAATAGGTGTACAATACCACTCGTATCAGACATATTAAAGATACGACCCACCATTTCTGCGAAATGAATGGGGCAGTTTGTACGTATAAGTGCCTGTATGTCACTCGAGGTCCTTGCGATTGGAAGATCAAAGGTCTCTCGAGCGGAAGTTAATGGTACGGTCTGCTGTAAAAGCATGGCTTTCAGTCTGCTCAAAGTATCAATTTGTATAAAGGAAACATTCAACGAAGGCCATAACGGCGCCTCCCTGACTGTACTTGTTGGGGGAAACAATACTTGCATACAGCAAGTAACCCTGGAGTTCACAGTGACCAGATAGGCAATGCCCGGAAGCATACCACAGTAACCTTGATCATTCAGCATCAAGTAACTCCCATTTGAGAGCAGCTCGAATACCGGCTTAATCACAGCAGCTGGAGTCCCTTTCATGTGGCAGGACAAGTTTGCTATCGAACCATTACATGCTCCGTGCAATGTACTGTCCCGGCACATGAGAGAACCGCTCAAAGCGTTCTTGCAGTTAGTACCACTTAGAAACACTTCTCGATCCCCACTCCGGCATCGAAATCTATATGGTAAATCCCAGGATTCCCATTTTTCATATTTGCCCGCCTGCCTTTGTTCAAGGCAATATTGAAACTGAAAAGTGGTGACCGGTAAAGTTATATGGCCATGGATCAGCCATTCAGTAGACGGACCTCCCGCTACTGTAAATTGTAGTCGGTCCAGTTTTTCAATACGCAACATTGTATATTTAGCTCCCCTTTGTGCCATTTCAACCTGTTTATCTGTTAGATTATATTCAGAAAACAGAGACGTACTGTTTATAAAATGCCAAGGCACAAAGCCTGCGCGCAAAGATTGCAGTCCAGTTCAATAACATGATAGAACGTAATTGAGATTGCCCGTGTTGTAGAATGGCCAAATCTTGTTCTAGGATGTCTATCGCAAAAGATACAATGTTGCCCAAAGAATATATTCTGTAGGACAAAGTTGTTAACCCATTATCTACCACAGCCAATGATTTTTCTAAGTTAATACGGTCTATTTCCCGTATTCTCTCTACGGCCTCTTGTTGTGATAATTTCCACTCTTCATTATAGGCAGCATAGATGCCAGCATATATGAAACGTTTCTGACGTTGCTTCCTGGGACCTTGTAAAAAATCCCGAAGATCCATGTCTTGTGAGAGTAAGGTTAAGTGTTGTTTCACTTCTGTTAGTGTTGAGGTCTCTAGCCAATCAAGGCACAACTTCCCAACACTGTAGGATGTCACTACCCCTGGATGTTCTCTTTGTATATAACGTGGGTCTGGCCTGTGAATACTGTACCCTTCGGTAATACCCAATCAATCAATCAATCATATCATTTGTAAAGCGCACTACTCACCCATGAGGGTCTCATGGCGCTGGGGTGGGGAATGCTGCTACTGCTCGAAAAGCCAGGTCTTGAGGAGTTTTCTGAAGGTCAGCAGGTCTTGGGTCTGCCGTAGGTGGATGGGGAGGGTGTTCCAGGTCTTGGCGGCGAGGTGGGAGAACGATCTGCCACCGGAGGTCGCTCTTCGGAAGCGGGGGACAGTGGCGAGGGCGAGGTCAGCGGAGCGGAGCTGGCGGGTGGGGGTGTAGAAGCTGAGTCGTCTGTTGAGGTACGTTGGTCCGGTGTTGTGGAATGCCTTGTGTGCGTGGGTGAGGAGTTTGAAGGTTATCCTCTTGTTGACCGGGAGCCAGTGCAGGTCTCTCAGGTGGGGTGTGATGTGGCTGCGGCGAGGGATGTCGAGGAGCAGGCGTGCAGAGGCATTCTGGATGCGTTGGAGCCGTCTCAGGAGTTTGGCCGAGGCTCCTGCGTAGAGGGCGTTTCCGTAGTCCAACCTGCTGCTGACGAGAGCCTGGGTGACCGTTCTTCTCGTTTCAGTGGGGATCCACTTGTAGATCCTGCGGAGCATGCGGAGGGTGTTGAAGCAGGCGGAGGAGACGGCGTTGACCTGTTTAGTCATGGAGAGGGTGGAGTCGAGGATGACCTAGGTTGCGTGCGTGGTCGGTGGGTGTTGGGGCGGTTCCCAGTGCGGTCGGCCACCAGGAGTCGTCCCAGGCCGAAGGGGTGAATCCGAGGATGAGGACCTCCGTCTTGTCCGAGTTCAGCTTCAGTCGGCTGTTCCTCATCCATTCAGCGACGGCCTTCATTCCTTCGTGAAGGTTGGTTTTGGCGGTGTGGGGGTCCTTGGTGAGGGAGAGGATCAGCTGGGTGTCATCGGCATAGGAGATGATGTTGAGGTCGTGCCGACGGGCGACGTGGGCGAGCGGTGCCATGTAGATGTTAAACAGAGTTGGGCTGAGGGAAGAGCCCTGGGGGTACGCCGCAGATGATCTCGGTGGCTTCGGAGCGGAAGGGGGGAAGGCGGACGCTCTGTGTTCTGCCGGAGAGGAAGGAGGTGGTCCAGTCCAGGGCCTTCTCTTGGATCCCGGCATTGTGGAGGCGTGTTCGTAGTGTGTGGTGGCAGACCGTGTCGAAGGCGGCTGACAGGTCCAGGAGGATGAGGGCCGCCGTTTCTCTGTTGTCCAGCAGGGACTTGATGTCATCGGTGGCGGCGATGAGGGCAGTCTCGGTGCTGTGGTTGCTGCAGAACCCGGACTGGGAAGGGTCCAGGATGTTGTTCTCCTCGAGGTAGCGGGTCAGTTGTTTGTTGTTGGTCTTCTCGATGACCTTTGCTGGGAACGGGAGCAGGGAGATGGGCCGGACGTTCTTGAGGTCCTTGGGATCCGCCTTGGGTTTCTTGAGTAAGGCGTTGATCTCGGCGTGCTTCCAGCTCTCCGGGAAGGTTGCTGTCTCGAAGGAGGTGTTGATGACTTTCCGGAGATGGGGTGCGATGGCTGTGCTGGCTTTGTTGAAGATGTGGTGTGGGCATGGGTCTGATGGAGATCCGGAGTGGATGGTGTTCATGATCTTGATGGTGTCGTTGATGTTGGTCCAGGAGAGCAGGTGGTTGGTGCGGATGGTGGTCGTGGGGGCGGAGGTCTCAGTGGTTGTCAGGGCAAGCGTGGCGTTGAAGCTGTCGTGGATGTCTGCGATCTTGCGGTGGAAGAAGGTGGCCAGCGAGTCGCACAGGTCTTGCGAGGGTGGGACGTCGTTGGTGTTGGAGCTGGGGTTGGAGAGTTCCTTCACGATGTTGAAGAGCTCTTTGCTGTTGTGCGCGTTGTTGTCTAGGCGGTCTTTGAAGGAGGCCCTTTTGGAGGATCTGATGAGGTGATGGTGTCTGCGGGTGGCGTTCTTGTGGGCTGCGTGGCTGTCCGGTGTTCGTTCACGGAGCCAGATCTTCTCCAGCTTTCGGCAGGTTTGCTTGGAGGCCCGGAGGTCTTCAGTGAACCAGCTGGCTTTCTTGTTGGTGTGACTGTTGGAGGGTTTCTTGATCGGGCGAGGGTGTTGGCGCAGTCGTTGATCCACTGTCTGAGGTTGCGGGCGGCGGTGTCGGGGTCGGTGGGGTCGGCGGGTGGGCTCTGGACGAGGGTGATGGTTAGCTGGTCTTCGGTGACTTTGCTCCAGCAGCGGTGGGGTATCTGTTGGGTGCAGTGGTGCGTGGTGGGTTTCTTGAAGGTGAAGTGGATGCAGCGATGGTCGGTCCAGTGGAGTTCGGTGGTCTGGTTGAAGGAGACGTGGGGGCTTGCGGAGAAGATGGGGTCAAGCGTGTGACCGGCGGAGTGGGTGGGTGTTGTGACGAGTTGTCTGAGTCCGAGGTTGGCTAGGTTGTCGATCAGGGTGGTGGAGTTGGTGTCGTTGTTGTTCTCGAGGTGGAAGTTCAGGTCCCGAGGAGGATGTAGTCCGTGGAGGCGAGGGCGTGTGTGCTGACGAAGTTGGCGATGGAGTCGCTGAACTGTGGTCGGGGTCTGGGGGGTCTGTAGATGAGGGTTCCTCTGAGGGTGGTGTTGGGATCGGTGTGGATCTGGAAGTGCAGGTGTTCGGCGGTGCTGAGGGTGTCGTCGGTGTTGGTCGAGACTCTGAGAGTGTTCTTGTGGACGATGGCGATTCCTCCTCCTGCTCCGTTGGTGCGGTCCCTGCGGGTGATCTTGTAGCCTTCTGGGACGGCTATGGCTATGTCGGGTGCCGAGGCGGGGTTCAGCCAGGTCTCCGTCAGGAAGGCGACGTCTGGGAAGGTTGAGTCGAGTAGGTCTCAGAGTTCAACGGCATGTTTGCGGGCGGAGCGGGTGTTGAGAAGGATGCATCTGAGGTGGTTGGGTTCTTTCCTGGTCGGTGGCATGGTGGGGCGGATGCTTGTGAAGCTGCAGTTCCGGGAGGTGAAAGCTCCGTTTTTGACATATATTTGTGTCTAAGGGCCAAACCACCCATTTTTCATTTGGGTCTGATCTATTGTACTTTAAAATGTCATCTACTGTTGCCCCTTCCTGTGAAGTCGAATTTTGCCACCCTCCCATCTGTGATGGTGTTGGAAATCGAGGTGCGTTCAGGTCCTTTACCTTGGCTAATCCAAGACAAGATGTCTGTTGCACAGTTTCATTCAGAAATATCATCTGCTGTGGAATGAGGCATGCTCTCAATAGCGCTTCTGTTCCCTGGACTTGCCAGTCCCTAGAACCCCAGACTGATTTTAAATCTATTGTGTCCTTCCATAGATCAAAACCCTGTTCAGACAGTTTGGCAATAAAGGAAGCAGAGTAAATCTGTTTGGTGTTTGTCAACATAATTTTCAGTGCTGATGTTGGTGTAACCTTATAATAATATGAGGTTGGGTCAGTGGTGTTAAAACCTGAAAAATATGAAAATTTCCGTGCAAATGTCTGCGAACTACCCTTTGGTGGTGTAGGGCAATGTTCCCACTGATGGTACTCAACCACATTTCTAGGCGAAATAGATTTGTGCAGGAAATGATGACCATAATGTTGGTAACAGTACAAAGTGTCATAGTCTGAATTACTTTCTAACATTTCAGTGTTCGGAAATGCAGCAGTTTTTTCTAAATCAGACAACATGTTATTAACAGTTTCAGTGTCTCAATCATCAGAAAATGTACTTGAGGTAATGATATCACTTAATGAAATTTTAAATAAATGAGGAATTTTTAAAAGTTCAGTCTGACCAAATATTTCGAAATCAACCTTGTCCCAAACTATACCATCCGGTATAGGAACCGCTGTGATGTTCACTGATGACAAGTCTCTCTGTTCACGATGAGACGATTGATGTGGTTTTAAAATCAAATTAACTTTCGGGGCTGTAGAGCTCTGTTGAAGATATCATTCATTAATAAGCATGCTAAAAGTTATCATTAAGCCTAGCCAGAAGAGAAAAAATAGAATCCCAGTAATTACCCAAAGTTCAATCCAACGCGATACCAGGTAAGTCTTTTTAAGAAAGTTCAGAAATTCTTTAGCTTGCTGTTTCCGTGATTTTTGGGCTGGCGTCGTTTCCGGTTCACTTGGATCTAAAGAAAACGTATCAAAATTCATGAAGTAGCCAGAAGCAGTTTGATCAATTGTAGGAATTGCATCGGGATTTGTTGAAATCGCATTTTGCTCTCGTCGAGGCATGTTGACCTATATGTCTGTATTTGGTCTGATTGCAACTTGTGTGTTGTTCTGAGTTTCATTTTGAAGATGAACTTCGGGTTCAAGGGGAACGAGTTCCATAGCATTGTTGCTTAGTCCTTCATTCCGTACAGGAGGCTCTTCAAACGTGATGAGTCTTTCTGTTTGAACTTCTTGGATTGTAGCGAGAGGAGGGCGTCTGCTACTGTGGAGTCCACGAGGCCTACTATTCAGTATTGGCCACATAGTGTGGTTTGATTAAGTCGATTGAAACAAATCTTTTCTCCTTTTTCCCGGCAAGAGGCGGCAAAATAACAATTTGTGTTCCTTGGATTGCTAGGACAGGTACAGGCTTTCTGTATGATGGTCCAAATTCTATCTTGTCCTCAATTTTCTCCTTGACCAGATCCCCGATTTTTGGGATCCAGACAGGTCTTGCCGTGTTTGCCTTGACTTCCCCAGTGGCGGTCTGTTTCTGGACAACGTTGCTTTGTTGTGTCCTGGATTCATTTAGATCCTGTAATACAGCCAAATGATCATCAATATCAAATGGTTTCTCATCCGCCACTGTGCCTTCACACTCAAGATCAGCTGCCCGCATTCTTGTCCCAAATAGGACATCATATGGAGTGACACACCCTAGAGAATTTCTTGGCTGGTTGTGTAGTGCTCTTTGTACCCCATAAAGGTGATTGACCCAACTACCGCCCTTGCCTAATACCCTAGCTGTTAAAGATTGCTTTAAGTCCCGGTTTTTCCTCTCCACAACCGAATTTCCCTCAGGATGGTATGGAGAGGAGTACCGCAGTGCAACGCCCATACTTTTCATGGCCTCTTTGTAAGCCTGAGAGCTAAACGCTGGTCCATGGTCAGAATGTAATGTGCCAACTGCGTATGTCCCGATAAAGACTCGCAAATCTTTTATAACAGTTCGAGCGTCAGCCGAGCGCTGAGGCCAAACCCAGAGGAATCTTGAGCAGGAATCCACTGCAACCATGATATACTTGTAAGCCCCATCAGATTGTAAGGGGCCGCAGTGGTCCAGATACACGCATGCAAGAGGTTTGTCAGATATAAGTAATGGTGTCTGCGCCGGGCGTGTTCTGGTGGAGCCTTTCATCTGCTGGCAGATGTCGCATTTCAAGACATAGTCTTTAGTTTGCTTGGTTAGACCGGGCCACCAATAGCGCTGTTTCAATGATTATTATTATTATTTAATCTTATAAGGCGCACAGCTACCAAAAAGGTTTTCCGGCGCCGCTCGACAAGAAAAAGAGGAAAGAGTTTATTAATTAAACAACCAAGTTATTAAGTGTTTACCAGCAATTTATTGGTTAAACAACCATGTTTTTAAGTGTTTGCGAAAATTGCTGAAAACAGTTTCGTTCCTGAGAGGTGGAGGAAGGGAGTTCCACAGATGAGGACCCAGGTAAGAAAAGGACCGGCCGCCCATTCGTGACAGTCTGATCCTTGGAACTGAGAATTTAGCCTGGGTGGAAGAGCGAAGAGAGCGTGATGGTATATAAGGATGGACGATGGCCTTTAAGTATTGAGGGGCACTACCAGACTTGACTTTGAACATATAGTTCAGGGCTTTGAATTTCACACGATTCTCAACCCTGAGCCAATGAAGATCACGGAGAGAGCTTGAGACTGAGGCCATTCTAGGGGTCTGACAGAGCAATCTGGCCGCTGCGTTCTGCACCACTTGCAATCTGCGTATCACATCCTTATTGGCGCCTAGATATAGGATGTTGCCGTAATCCAGTCTAGATGTGATAAGAGCCTGGACTACAGTTTTTTGAGTGGAACTTGGCAACATCCAAAGGATTTTTCTAAGCCATTTAAGGTTGGCAAAGCAGGTAGATGCCACTTTCACTGCTTGCTGCTTCATTGACAGTTGATTGTCAATGATAATACCCAGATTGCGAACTTGAGTAGTGGGTTGAGGGAGAATTCCCATTTCAACAGTCGCTGTAACTCCTGTATGTGCAGAGTACAAATCCTCGTGTGATGCTAGTATTAAACCTTGCCTACGGTCCATATTTGGTATTACTCTGTCCCCTACTCCAGGAATCTGAGCAAATGGAATGTTGTTTGAATCTAACTTGTAGGAGTACTTGAGTGGAAATTTCTTTGGTACTGCACCATTGTTCTTGCTTGAGGCAATCACAGCCACCATAATCTCACCGTCTATCCTCGTTTTCGAATGAGTGATTGCAGCTATGGAAGCCGTTCGCACAGCCCCCTTTGCGGCTTCATCAGCCAATGAATTCCCTTCAACGTGAATGCCATCACGTTGATGACTCAGTGTGTGTATCAGGTGAGCCCTTGGTAGGTCGTTTTTCAACTCCACTACCTGTTCCCATAGCATTTTATGCTTAATTGTGCCACCTTTCCCGTTATTAAACCCGTTTTGTTCCCAATGATACAAGTACTCATTGTATGACTGCACACAGTAAAAGGAATCACACACTATTAGTGTGGGGAATTCGTGATCCGTATCAGTGCTTTTAACTCTGCAAACTGAGCCATGCAGTCTCCTAGAGATTGTGTTTTGGTGCAACTTTGATGGAACTTTCCATCCCGCATGCGACCTTTAACGATTGCACACGCTGAGCTATATTGTTGCTTACTTCCTATGGCCGGTTGAGCAGATCCTTCAGTGTAAATAATATATTCATACTGATCGAGAGGCAATATTTCATTAGGTAGAGGATATTCTTGTTCGTATTGCAGAAATGCTTGTGCTTTTAGACTTGGGTCAAATCTGTATTCAACGTCCGTTGCAGTAAGAGAATTAGCCCATTGTATCCATCTCGGATGTACAGCTTTTGCATTTGGAATGCTAGCCTTTGCAACAGCTTCTAAAGCTGGTACTGGGGTTACGACAATTATGCGTTTTCCCTGAGCCAGTGCTCTTTCTCTTGCTACAGCGGTTTGAACTGCTGTCAAGATTTTTTCTGTTGACGTGAAACGCATTTCTGCATTTGTGTACAGGTGTGATTTGTATGCGATTGGTACGGTTTCGCCTTCATTGAAGGTTAAGTATGTGTACCCGCATTGACCCGCTATAACACGGATGACCAAGTTGCGTATGTTTACACGTGTCTGTAAGTGTTTGGAAGCAATCATGTCTTCTTGTAATGAACGTACGATAATTGAATGTTCCTGTGTCCAATGTTTGACTGAAAAGTCAGGTTTTATTAAGTCGTAGAAAGGTTTTACTTTTTCTGCGTAATCTAAAATGTATGTTCTGCCAAAATTTAGGAATCCCAGTATTGATTGTAGATTTTTTAATGATTTTGGAGGCTGGAGCAGGTCACACTTTTCTAAAAAGTTAGCTGCCAGGCTTTTCCCTTCACTTGAAAGCTCGTATCCTAAAAATAGGACATTGAGGTGGGCTATTTTTCATTTTTTTAAATTAAATTTGTAGCCCTCAGAGGCGAATCCCATTGTAATGGTGCTCACCCTGGTCAAGTGCTTTTTTAAGTCATGGTCCGTCAGATAAATATCATCCACATAGGACAATGCTTCCTCATCAAAATTTTGGAGTAACTCTGTTACTCTTGCTGAGAATACCCCCGGGCTGATCTTATACCCCTGTTGGAGGCGGCAAAATTGCTGCTGGGACCCCAACTCTGAGAATGCGGTCAAATACCTGCTTTCAGGCGCTATATTTTGGCAGAAAAATCCATTTGAGATATCTAATGTAGTTTTGTATTTTTTCCGCACAATGTTATTCATTAATGCGGCACTGTGTGCATTTTGGACAGCGAATGTCTTCGTGCATGAGTTTAAATGCCTGTAATCTAAAACTAGACGATATGAGTTGTCTGGTTTGGATACGGGAAACAAAGGGTTGTTCATTGGTGAGGTGCATGTTTCAATCACCCCTTGGTATTCAAGTTGATCTAAGATCTCCCTGACTTGTTTTTTAGCTTCTTGCTTTATTGGGTACTGCCTCTGAGCATTTGGTGAAACTTTTAACGGGATCACGTGGTGGGTTGAATCCTCATCCCAACCGGCATGATTTTTGTAGAGTGCTGGAGCTAGGGCCACTGCCCACTCCTGTGCATAAGCATGTTTAAGATGTATGGGAACAAGGTCGGAAAATGATGGAAAAATTACAGTTTCTCCCCTGGGGCACTCCATAACGAATGTTGGCAGCCAATCTTGTTCTGCTAATAGGATGTCATAACCGGATGACAGATTTTCCCAAAAGAGACCTTTGACTTTCCTGGGCTTGTCCCCCTCCATTTGGAGTGTTATTTCGTGTAACTTATGTGGGACGCTCAACCTGGTGTCTGGTGTTTCCACCGTGTTGTAATCATTCAAGTCCGCTGTCACCAGAAATTCCATCATGTTCTGGTGAGCTATTGTTACTTCTGCCTGACTGCCTAGCATCGTCAGAGCCCATGCCACGTTCAGAAGCTGCGTCCTCAGAATTCTGATCTTTATGCCTACAACTTTCTTTTTCTTAAACTGTCTGATCTTTATGCCTACAACTTTCTTTTTCTTAAACTGTGGTTTTGATTTTGGTTTGACTTCTTTTTTGCAAGTATAGTCTTGAGCGTGCTGCTTGTCTCTGGACTTTGTACGCTCCTCTTTGTGTTCTGACCGTCCTTCTCTCTCTGAGTTTTTCGTCGAGCCCTGAAAGGAACGAGAGGAACGTGTATCAGTATCCTGATACCTGTCAGGTTTCCTAATATTATCCCTATTCCTGAGGTTATACCTCTTTTCAGAGGGCTCCTGTGGAGGAGATCTGCCCTGGGATTGAGATCTGTTTTTAAAGTTTTGTTGTTTTCTATTATCCCACTTCTTTTTAGGTTTAACTTTGCAGGTGTCTGCTTTGTAGTGTCCTTTTCAGGACTGCCCATCAGTTGTGGTTTTAATGCTTTCCCACCCAAACTGTCTCTGCCTA
This sequence comes from Calotriton arnoldi, assembly GCA_963921515.1. Lineage (NCBI taxonomy): Eukaryota > Metazoa > Chordata > Amphibia > Caudata > Salamandridae > Calotriton > Calotriton arnoldi. Next base: position 1,016,704 of record CAWUFW010002773.1, read on the forward strand.
ATTCGAATATGCAGTTTAAATTATTTTGGGCAATTCGTGTTGTTAATCCAATGGACTGAACTCCCTTAAGCGTTGGCGGATTGCCACTGAAGCTGCTTCCCCTTTAATATTAGCTAGTATTATGGCTGATACCTGGTCATAGTTATTTAATAACTTCATCCCTAAGTTTAGGGCAGGTTCTGCTTGGTACTGCGTTTGTATTTGTCTTAATACGTCTGGTACTACTGCTAATGAAGGAATACCATGTGTTCTGGTATATATGGCAGCAAAGACTGTACCCCAAGTGGTGCAGTCCTCTACTTGTGGTGTTATTCCCATGGGCAAGCAGATTGTTAGCATTCTGTGTTTTTCAAACGGGGTAGTATTCGGGAATACTGCCTCGAGCGGAGTTATTTTCTGAGCTACCCAGTATGGCATTTGTTCACGTTTCGTGGGCATTTTGCCCATTACTGCGTGTAATGTTTGTGGTGTAATTTTAGTTGCTGTACCCTGAAATTGAGTTCCATTTGTTACAGCTGATGTTGGTTGGACTGTGAAAGTCCTCATGACGTATTGTGTCAGGTTTCTGTAGATTTTGATTAAATCCTTATGTTGTAAGAGTAAGTCTGCCTGTGGCATTGTGTCAATGTCAGGATGTGGTGTGTAGGCCGCTATTATTGGCCATGTTGCCCCGTCTCCTCCCAGCGGACCTAATCTTACTCTGTGTCTTATATGGGGTAGGCCGCCTTTAAACCAGTATAGGTGTTCCTGGTACATGAGTGGAACTTCTATGTCTTCGCAGGGACCGTATTCCTGTGGTGCATCTCCTTCTATATAGTAGTGAAATGTCTGTGTTACTGCATTTGCTGCTGGGAATGTAACCCACAAATAAAAAATCTCTGTTTTGTTTGATTTGTGTGCCTCAATCACGAAAGCTACTAAGCCACCCCTGGAAGCTAAACCATAGTCCATTAGTTTCAGGGTGATAGTGCGTCTGAATTTTTGTGCAATTTGTATTGCATTCGCATCTTCTTCCTCGTCTGAGAGGTGTCTGGCCACCACCGGGTTGTCTTCGCCCTCAGTCATTTTGTAAAAGGAGAAGTTTTGTTCAAGGGAACTAAGATAAGGTGTTATGCACAATTTTAGGAACAAATTGTCCTTCAAGCTTGATTAATCAACAGCCAATAAATAGGATTTCTCGCCTACTCAGCTGTGGTGGAGTTTGTACCCACCCACTCGAGACGTCTCTCGTGTTTTGTGAGTAGGGGTCTCTGAGAATAGCATGACTGCACTACTCAGATTCTACTGTAAAATAAGAGCCCAACCATTGTTGGTGGCGCCATGTCGTGTAGTTCCTATAGCACCCATGCTGGACCTGCGCGTTTGGATAACATAAACTGTGGGCTTGGTGGCAGACTGATTCTGTACACCCCCAACGAGAAATGTTAGCCTGTTTGCATTAGCTAGCTCACAGTGCCACTAGTGTCTCCTCTTATCGGGGAGAGATTAGTTTCTGGCAACCTCAGAACATGACAACCCTGATCCCTCAAGATCGTGGAAACAATGTACTACTTTTCGCTCAGTCACTCGTGCTCATTTAGTTTATCTCAGAGGTACACAGAATAAACAGTCTGGGCGTTTCAATAAGGATTTATTGAACAGTTGTTATTCTCGTGTATAGTATATGAGCTGAAACAACCATTAGACAATAGCAGAGATATATGATTAGCAGTACTATGAATATAAAAGGATAGTACAGTTCTATCATCTTGCAACAAGCTTGAATAAATACATGAATATTAAATTCATTGATAAAAGAGAGTGCGTACTCCTACGATGCCTATCTAGATGTACCTAAGTGTACCTAGCATGTGAGTAGGTGTGCAGCCAAGAATCCCTCTAGGATTTAGCCGAACCCCATTACCTGAAGTGTGAATGTAGGAGCCCTTCTTGGTCTCGAGTTTTACACAACCCGCAAGGGATGTTCAGACCACTGTCAGCTGGAGCGTCTGCATGCAGGAGCCTCAGCGTCTCTGGTCAGTGTGTCGGCCTGGAAGTCTCGGTTCCCTCTGACTACTGATAGCAAGAGGTACTGTATTTATACAGAAAAATATATAGAGTCCCTTTGTCCCTTGTTCTTGTGTTAGCCATTGTTGGGTATGAGGATGACGTATGGGATGAATCTTGTGCGTAGATATTAAGAAGGTGGTGTATAGCCCCTGCCTGGTTTCCAAGTAGCCTCATGAATATTTTATTCATGCAGTGTCAGTTTAAAGATGAAGTCATAGAACACTATTGTTCGGGAAAAACCCTACTTCTACACCCAGGCCTAGAACTAGGTAAAAGGTTCAGTCCATAAAAGGCGTTCAATCCTTAAAAGGCTCATTAGTGTGTATTGTAGGGGAGGTGATGTAGGTGAAAGGGTATGATGTTACCCGGGCTATATTAGGGTACCTATATGAGACATAACAAAGTGGAGTTAATAAACCCGCTAACATTCCAGAGACCGTGTGTAAGATATCTGAAGGGCAGGGATCCGATGGAGATCCCAAGTGGGTATTGAGAATTAATTCAAACACTTGTTCCGTCAGTAGCGACGAAACAGCTGAGAAAGGTGGAAAAGTAAAATTAGCAGCGCTGAAAGCTGGAGTAGGCAAGTATGCCAGCCCCGGTTCACCCCCTTTGATGATTTTCATGACTGTAGAAACTCTGTACGAGAAGCTAGTAAAGGATTCCAAAATATTAAGAACTTTGTTTTGAAATGCAGCGCAATCTCATCACAGAGTAGCTGACTGCTTTCCACTATCTTTTGATCAGAGTAGTTAACCAGTCTTTTGACTGTAGAATAAATTCTTTACTGGAGTTTTTTGCTGGCTTAGTTTTAGGCCAATTTTTCCCTTATAATCTGAACCTTGTATTCCGCAATGTTTTGTTTATATTTATCTTTTCCAAAGGGCCATACTTTAGTCTCCAAAGACGCTCCTGGCGTCTACAGGACTGTTTCAATTCCCTTAAGTTTGAGGAGACCAAGGTTGTGAAGGTGATAATCTATTGTTATTACGGGCTTTTTAAGTGAGGCTAACAGGTCTAAGGCTGAAGTAAGCCATGCATTATAATTAAGCCTGGGCGTAGTTCGCGAAGTAGCGCTACGCGAAGCTACGCAAAGTGCAGTTCGCACTACGCGAGCTACGCGTAGCACTACGCGTACTGCGTAGTGCACTGTTCGCAATGATTGCACAGTGCCGGATGCTTGTCCGCACTGTGCAATCATTGAAAACGGCATCTTGCACAGTGCGAGCTGTCTTTTACTGCCGCTCGAGTAGATTTTTACTCGAGCGGCAGTTTCTCAACGCGGACTGGTAGTTTCTCATCGCGAGCGGTCGCGAGCATACGCGACCACTCGCAATGAGAAACCTGACCTCCCCGCATTGAGAATCTCTCCGGGAGGTTTATTTTCCACGCTCGCGATCGGCAACTTGATGTTGCTGATCGCAAACGAGAAAAAGTCTCGCCGGGATGTCATTTTGCTTGCTCGCGGTCGCCAACTTGACGTTGAGGACCGCGAGCAAGCAAAAATGACCGCTGCACTACGCTACGCTACGCGTGTTTGCACTGTGCTACGTGCAATTCGCGTTGTGCGAAGTAGCGCAAACTTCGCAAACTACGCGAGCGTAGCGTAGTGCTTTGCCCAGGGTTAATTATAATTGCCTATATCTTGTTCTAGATTACCAATCAGTTTGGCGGGAGGAGATTTTTAACATACTTTCTAGCTCAGCTGGGTCAATTTTATGCAAGGGACGATAGCATTGAGGTAACCTGGGATTCCGATGATTAACATCCTTAGCAGCAATGGACAAATGAAAAAACACTGCTAAATGATCAGACCAGGTCAATGGTACAGATTCTGAAAAGGTTAATGCAGGGTTATCCGTAAAGATTCCATTCAGAGTATGACCAGCTGAATGGGCAGCAACTGTTACCTTTTGACTTAGGCCCAAACTACTCATCATATCTATCAGTTTGCAGGTATCCATATCTTTGGAGTTTTCCAAATGAAAATGAAAATGAAAATCACCAAGTACTGTAAAATCATCAAAATTAACCTTAGTTTCAAACATCTGTCCTATAGTATCTGGAAATTTTGCTATCGGACCTCGGGGACGGTATATTAGCAGTCCATTGAATGAACTGTGGTCATTCTAACGACACTTGAACAGCTTAGCCTTCAGATCATTGGACGCACAAACCTTTAGAGAGGTACACTTAAGGGTTTTTTTAGAACCTAGGGCTAGCCCTCCACCCCTTTTCCCGGTTCTATCTATCCTCAGAAGAGCAAAGTAATCTGGGATGGCGTGCACTAAATCTGCTCCAGAGCTATCATCAACCCAAGTCTCAGTGATAAAAATCAACTCTAATTTGTGTGACTGTATAATTCAAAAAAATCCAATTTATTTTTTATTATTAGAGATCTAGCATTAATAAGAGCACAGTGCAGACTGTTATTAGTGGTTCTCTTCATATCACCTAGTTTTAAAGCTTTCTCAGTTATTTCCGTCCATTGCAGTTTAATGGAGAAGTCACAGCAGTTGCAAGACAATTCATGCTCCAAGTCCAACTGGACTTTTACCGCATTACATTGAACCTTACCCACCTGACTTCAGGCCATGAGTGCTTCTCGTGAATACCTACGGAGAATCTCTAACTCCGGTTGCTGGAGGGCAGCATGGCTGGAGCTGAGCGCGGTCCAAGCGCGGACGGGCACAGACGGGCTTTCCTTTGGCTTGCCTTCAGCGCACCAGCGGCACACCCGCTGTGTGTGTCCGCTTCGCGCCCGCAGCCTCATCTGTTTTAAAGCCTGAGGAGAGATGACGTAGGAGGAGCAGTAGACTAACCCACTTCCTCCTTACTCCTTAGTATGTAACATAATATAACGTGTATTTGTAAAGCACACATTCACCCAGGAGGGTATCTTGGTGCTCAATAACAGATGTTTATTGTTATATATGTTCTTTTTCCTCTGTTCTAGTAATGGCCATGACTCCTGCATTACTTATGAATATGAATGCTTCCTCAGATGGACGCCCTGTGCCCTGGTCAGTATGAGAACTAGATCGGAGCCGACTATTATTCTGATCTGGCAGAAGCAGGTCCTCCCTGTTAAGTGTCTTCTTGCAATCTGTGATGATCGATTAAACTACTTCAGTGACTTCTCCTAATTTAGCTAGGATCACTGAACAGTTGCAAGGTTCTCTTGATAAACTTCTTTTCCGGAGAGAATCAGACACTACCCATTCCATGACGAGCATTCTCCTGTCAACCTCTGGGACGTTAGTTGGTATGCCACTCATGATTCCAGTTTGTTCATCCAATTTTAAAGACTGAGCAGTCAAAGCCCCTGCAACAATGCCCAGGGTATGAGACATGGTTATTATGATAGCGAGAATAGGTTGTGCAGGAGGTATTCCTGAAATATTCAAGTAGGAATTACTCTGTTCCTGCAGTAAAGGTGAGAACTCTCCAGGTTCAAAATTGTGGATGAGGCTATTTTCAGAATCCTTGCAGGTTGGATATAGTTGGAAAGATGTGATCTGCGGATGGTATAGGTCTACAAGTCCCAAAACATCTTCGCCCAATCGAAGGGGTCAGTTGCATCCTTTTTGATTGAACATTGAGATGGACTGAATGCAGGTGGACCAGCTCTATTATTCTGGAGGTTTTGTCTAGGTTCCACAATACAGAAGAATAAAATGTTGGACTAAAAGGAATAAGAGACTCCTCAGATTCTGGTTTCCTGTGTACCACAGCAGGTGCAATAATATATTGGGCCCATGCACAGGGAGAGATTTGCAGCTTGGGATCAAAGAAGGTATGTTGCTCTAGATTGAGTCCTTGACTGGCAAACTTGCTAAATTAAATTCCTGGTTTTACTCCTGAGCTAGCCCCTGTCAAAGATGCATATTGCTGCAGAAGGAGACTAGTCTGGATAGATTCCGTTTCTGGTTCAGAGAAATGATGCCTATTCCCTTGGAGGGATATAGGGATGGATAAATTACATGTGGTGTTTATGCAAGTTGAGCTTGTCATTCCATTACTGTTCTTTTAAAGTAAGTTTTCAGTTGGAGATTTGGGCTAGATGTTTTTATGGTAATAGTTTGTGATTCTCGTTGGAGTTGGTGCCCGGGAGATCTTGTTCTGGAGCAAGATGCTAGTGCCCCTGCAGCAGGGCTTGACAAATGGGGGAAAGGAAAATCCTCTTGTGCATGCTTGGAATTCGAGGAAGAGATGGTTGGTTGCACAGAAAAGGCATAGTCGAGGGTTGCATGTTGTGCTGCAGTTGTCAGACTCTGGTTTTGACAAATTCTGCCTTCTTTACGGTGTCTCCCACTTGATGTTGAAATTGAGCTTTGAATGGACAGGGTTACAGTGTGCCCACGAGGAGAAAATGGTGGAGACACAAGCTCTATGACCTTCGGCATGACTGGTAAGACTAAGACTGGACTCTAAAATTAGCTCTTTACCTTGTGTTCCTCATTATTCCTTTGAACTTAAATGCAGAAGGAGATCCTATAGTCTGCACAAGATCTGACGTGCCTGGAGATAGACTTAGTTGGCCTTAAATAGCCTGGAGTTGGCCTAAAAATGGGCCTGGGTAATAGCCCCAAAATGAGTGGCAAAAGCCTAACATGGCTAGGGTGACGAGAATGACTGAGGGGAGCCGCCTTCTCCCGGACATTAAAAGCTTGGCCATCAGTCTTTCCTGGCTAACTAGACATCCGCGTGGTTGCTCTGCCAACCTGTTCTGTTGCTTTTCTTCCTTTGTATCCCCTGTCTGGCTGTGCACTGTAAGATAGAACGGGACAAGCAAGTGAGGCTGTCAGCATGAACACTGGGGGCTCAAGCAATCACCTTTAGCTCCCTTATATCCTCTTCTTCCTGCTTCTGCTGGATCAATGAGATGTAGTCAGCTCACTCTGTTGAATACTGCGGGTGTGAACTGTGCCTTCATCTGGGGGCTCTCAGAGTCCTTCTGCCCCTTTTATGCTAGGCCTGGTTTAGAAGGTTGACAAATCTGCCACTGGGATGTATACTGCGGTACAGGGAGCGCAAGAAGCAATGAGCTTACAAGGGAGGAGCTTTGTATCGGAGAAGCTTAGGGGGCCTAAAAAGAACTTAAGCAAGGCATGAGAGGATGTGCAGTGTTTGGGGGCTTCATGATGTAAGCGGGGGGCTACTGCGATGCAAGCCACACCAGACGCTAGTCCGGCTGCTTCTGCACCTAGCGGGCCTCTACCATGCACTGTGGTGACTAACTTACTGCAGCTCCTCCCTGGGCACCCTGAAGATTAGCTCCAAACTATGACCCGCCTGCCTCGTCTTGCCTTGCTGACTTACTGCAATAAGAGAGGTGGGTGGCCGCTTTGCTCGCTCAGCCCATATGACCCTTGCACCTGGACCCCTGAATGACAGACACAATAGTAGAGGGAGCAGAGATAGGCCGGCCCTCTGACCATAGATGGTTGATGATCAGGAGGGTGGTGGAAGGCTGCTGGAGGGAAGGCAGGCGGTGGCTGATGGGTGACAGCGATGAACAGCAGGGAGAGCTCTCAACTCTGCTCTCAGCCTTGACTTCCAGGTCAATCTTGACTAGGGCTACAGCTGCAGCGCTCCTGGCCACAGTATCTCCTTTCATCTTCTCCTTTCTGATGGCATAGTGTGGTGTAATAGTGTAAAAAGGAAAGGTCAGAACCCACTTTATCAGAAATCTTCATTTAATATTGCTATACTGAGGAGATGTATGCTCTTACAGACTTTTCCAGTGCCCTTGGGAATGTAGAAAGACCTAGGCTATGGCCAAATCTGGAATTCATATACATCCATATCTCTATAATCTCTTCTTATAGAACTGCAGAAAAATATCTGAGATAAAAGTATTACCTACCTCCTCAAATGGGTCTGCTCAACTCTTTCCAATAGGATTCATAATTTAACAATGATTGACAAAGCTTAAAGGTCCTGTTCGGAAAACCGATTGGCTTTGCAAAGAAAGTGCATTATTAATTGGGGTAGAAAGTCACTAACTTGTTAAATTGAGGCAAAAGATTCCATAATTTAAAGCTGAGCTCAATGCCTTGTAGCTATAGCAGAGAACAGAAAGGCTTAATTTAGAGAAAATGTGTAAAGCATTTAGAAGTGGTAACACAGTTAAATCATACTTGATTTATAAAAATAAAGGAAAATTATATAAACAAGATGACACCAAAACCACAAAAAAGATCGATAACGAGAACCAGAGATTATATGAATTGCTAATGTCTTTAAAGAAAAAGCACCCAGAAAAAGTAATGCACCAAATCAGCAGTAACTGTTCACATGTGACAGTAACATAGGCACAATTTCAGGCCAACAGCAATGGTGCATGATTTGTATGCAACAAGCAGGTGGACCCCGGTCAACAATTTTACTTTCTGACATGGAAGTCGAAATCCTCCCAGCCTACAGGGTATACCCAAAGATGACTTCCTTGAGGATGAGGGATGCTGAAACAGATTTGCTGTTGAGGAAAAGCTCCAAGCAGGAGTGGTTGGTGCCGCTCCTCCAGTGGCTCAAAGTCTACGTTTTTTTAAACTCCTCAGCTTTCAGAATTTGTAGGAGAAGTTAGACACAGCCAAGGGTCCTAAGGGACTTAGGAACATCACTTAGGGGTCACGTTCACTCCAGCAGAGGCTACCAGCAGGGCCCAGTACAGATCCAGTTGTAATTAGTCAGGTAGGCTTTTCAGAGAAAAGTCCTCTTGCAGCTTGTTGTGTCCCTGTAGCCATTCCTGAGGTCAGCCAACTGACCCTTGGAGTCCTCTTCTTTGTCCTGGGCACAGGTGAGGGCAGGTCTAGCCCTTCAGGTCCCTTCACAGGTGTCAAACAGCAGGTCCAGTCCTTCTATTTTTCACAAGTCCAGAATGTGTTGTGAGAAGGGAGCCTTAGGGTGCCACATTTATGATTGGCACTAGATAGTGGGTGGGGGTGATGCCTGACTCCTCCCTAACCAATGGGGTAAAAGTTCCCCGAGGCAAACCCTATCCACTTTATCAGCAGTTCCTGTTGTCTCTACTGCAAAAGAATCCCACAGTGCACCTTACTCCTTAAATCCAAGATGGGGAAACCCTTTCTCTCTTGTGCAGAGCCTGTTTATCTATCCAGGGGTGTGCCCAGGGAAATGAGTAGCCCCCTCCTTTGTGATCACTCAAAAGTGGTTCCGGGGCTAGCTTCCTTCACTGGGTTTAGAGTCAGCCTAGCTGAGGGAACAAAGGTTTGACTTCCCTGGCAAATGAGGGCAACGATCTGAGTGTCCCATAAGAAAACTAGCGCACAGATTAAAATAATAATTCTGCTATCTCTGTTTTGGGACCAGATGGAAAAATGATTGAACCACTATTTTTAATATTTGCTAAAGATACAGTTGTTGGACCTGCCCCTTTTTGCAGGGTAACTCCCAGCTTTTTGCCTTCTGTTGCTGAGCCTGTTTTGGTTTGCATAAGGACTCTTTGTACTTTTTCCCTGCTAACCAGTGGTGTTTGTGCTCTCTCCATAAAACACGGTACAATTGGTTTTTCACCTGATTGGTACATTTAATATACTTATAAGTCCCTAGTAAATGGCACAGCATGTACACAAGGCCTGTAAATTGAATGTTGCTAGTCCGCATGCAGCCCTCATTGTGCCACCCACTAACATAGGCTTTTTAAACATGTCTCATGCCTGCCACTGCAGCCTGTAGTGCAGTTTTAAACTTCCAATTTGACCTGGTAAAATAAACCTTTTGCCAGGCCTTAACCTTATTTTTAATACTTATAAGTTAACCCTAAGGCAGGCCCTAAAAGCTCATTGGACAGTGTGCATGGTATTTAAAAAGTAGGACGTGTGGGTTTATATTGTACATGTCCTGGCAGTGAAAAACTCCTAAAGCCATTTTCCCTACTGTAAGGCCTATCTCTCCAATAAGCTAACACTCAGTTACCTTTTTTAATTAAAAAGTGCTAACTTCGGATTAGAAGCAGGTAGAAATATGCTCGTTACACTCAAATGAGCTGTAATTGAAAAACCTCTTTAATGATAAAGTTGGATTTTCGAGTTCAATTTCAAACTTTCCATTTCTAGAAAGTTGTCACTTTCCCCAAATGTTTCTGATGCCTTCTAAGAGTTTCCACATGCTGGGGCCTGTTAATGGCTCCCCCATTAAAAATAAGTATTGGGCCCAGAGAGTGAACAATAGGACCTATTTGTAGTTAATAGAGGACCTTCCTAATAGGATGACTGGGACGGAACTGTAACCTGCCCCACTTACACTTCAAAGCGATTTGCATCCAGCACACACAAAGGAACCTGACACCAGGCCTGCCCTGCCTTTTGTCACCCCACATAGTCTGGAGCCCTGACCAAGGGAAGGAGAAGAAGTTTTTAAAACCAGTACCCCACAAAAAGACTGTCAGCTGGTGTAACAATAGGGACTTTGTGCACCTTTTTCAATACACTCCTGGACCTGTGGATGATTTAGAACTGTCCTGCTGCAAGAGGGGCTGCCTTGCTACTTTGAAAGACAGTGTTGCTGCTTCAAGAACTACCTTGCTTTCTAAAGAAGGACTGGACCTGCTTGCCTTAATCACAGGCTACCGAGTGACTGCAAGGGTCAGTTTACTGACCTTCTGCACAACAAGCTTCCAGAGGTCTCCCTGCAGCTGTACAGCTGACCAGCTGCAACTGGACCTGCCTGGACCTCCCTGGACATGACTGAGCCCTGCTGCTGACCTCTGTTGAAGTGAGTCCTGATTCCCAAGAGGAGACCCTAAGGGCCTGTACCCTTGGATGGCATCAATGGAGGCTCCTCCAAAAAGAAAAAGATGAAAATCCTGTGTCTGGGGTCTTCTCTGCCTCCTCCAACACAATTGGAACTCTTTGTGCTGGATTTGAGAAGGTAACTCTACAGCGGGACTAACCTGGCCCCTGTATCCAGTCTGTGCCATATCGTGGTCAGCCTGAACTTTGACTTTCCCTTGGTATAGCATGACCAGATGACTGTGAGTGGCGGTTTGTGTTTTTAGGTGCTATTTTCACTGAATACTTGAAAATTGAATATCTCCGATTCTACCGATTGAATTTTTGTTGTCCTGCTATCATTTTATTTATTAAATGTACTCTATTTTTCTAAATTGATTTGAGATTTTTCTTGTGTTGTGATTTTCCTTTATTACTCTTTGTGTACTGCATAGAAACTTTGCACATTGCCTCTAAGTTAAGCCTCACTGCTTTTGTGCCAAGCTACCAGAGGGTTAATCACAGGTAATTTAGTGACTAGTGTGGTTCACCCTAACAAGCATTGTGGTTGTTGCCTGAGGGGGGCTTTCACCTCTCTCAACCAATAACCCGATTTCTTACAATATATTTATACATGTATACATACAGATTTATGTATGCCCTTACATATACATGCATTCATACATACATACATACATACATACATACATACATACATACAAATACAGAAATGTATCTCCGTGAAGGAGACTATGTGGTCTTTCACAAAACTAGGTCTGTGGATGTTTGAGGATGTTAGGGTTGGTGTGCACCTCTGAGTTGGTCGGGACTTCTATGCCTGGAGTTTCCTTTCTGGGCTGCATGGTTTAATTATACTTCAGAACCTAAGGAAGCAAGATCCTGCTTTGGTATTATATTGTGCCTACTGCTGTAGGTTGTTTAAGTATTGTTGAATGGAAGTGTTTTTCTTGAGAGCTTGGTGATCATGTAGGAAAAACATCTACTCTTAACCAGTCTTCTGAAATGTATACGGTTCTTTATATCCCTGTGGTGCAGGAACAATTTTCAGACTGAGGGTGCTGCCATCAATGTTACATTACTTAAGTAATAGCGGTTGTGGAAAATCAAAGCATTACACAGAGAACAAGTGCAGAAAATGAGACATAGTAATTCAGCAGGTAAATTGTGGGACATTAGTGTGTGCTGAGTGGTGTAATTTGCAGGACATTGTCCCAATAACCAAAGCATGGTGTGGTGGTATAGTGCCATTTACAGGAACCACATTTCGCATTGAAATGGCCATTCAATTTTCATCAGGCATGCTGTTTTACAGCTAAACGTACATATGACACACAAACAAAAATGTGTGGAAGTTGGGTTTCTATGCTTACTTATCATTTGTGCGTCACCCAAGTAAAGTGGCTTGGTTTGTTTTAATCGTATTAATAGATAAACAATGTGCCTTTTGTCGTTTTCTTGCTACTGATGCATTTTGAAATATTTGGTAAGTTCATATACAACTATTTAAATGTTATTGTGTTAGAACACATTTGAAACGTCCTGCCAACCACAATGGTGATCATTTGGCTCACATTACAAAATTCCCTTGCTTTCAAATCAGTGAAAGAAAAAGTAAACATCACTCACTATGTTAACCCCTTCGCTGCTTCTGTCGGCCAACGGCCGTCGCGAGCACTACCTCCGTAGTGCTGCGCACGTCCGTTGGCCGACGCGGCCCCGCCCACTCAATAAAACCGCCGCACCGCGGCGGAATTGCCGCCGCGGTTAAGTGGTTAAGAAAGAAGAAATTTGCCAAAAGGCACAGCCCTGCACTGGACCTTTTTCTTTGAATGCACAAGAAATGCCACAAGATAAACACTAGGGGCATATTTACTAAAAATTCATGCAACGCAGCACATCAAGCAAAGTTGCTGCACTTTGTTGTGTGAACGGGAGATAACTGAACAGTGCCGTATCCGCTAAGATTTGGTGGTGTTCAGCTCTCTACCTGTGCTGGTGAACTTGAGGCAGTCTAGCGCCAAAGTAGGCACACTGGCACCATGCTGCAATCATCACTGCATTACAGGCAATATTGTTTTTGTGTAGGAAGGTACACCTTTGTGCACAAAAACAATCCTGATGGGGCAATTTCCTCTTAGGATAGTTTGTGTAGAATGCATCCTGTATAGAAAGAGGAAGTAACAAGAAGTAAATATATTTCTTCTTGTTACACCTCTCTGTAATAGACGCACCATTTTGGCGCAATCCTAGGTTTACTACCTTAAGTAAATCTGGGATTGTATCAAGTTCTAAGTGTGGATGCATGGGAAGGCCCATGCTCCACCCATGGAACACCTACCACATTGAAATTTAACACAATACAGTGCAAGCCATTATGTTGAGTTACATTTCTTTACAAAGACACACAAGGCACAAATACCCCCTTGCATGGCTTTGCAAATCCCATTTAAGGACAAACTAAGGTCACTACCGGAAATACTCTGGGCCCTTGTAGACAGTATTAAAAGCTCAACTTACTCATCAGGAAAAACTTCACTGGAGCAACCCCCGGAAAAAACCCTGGTCCCTTACCAAACTGATACAGACCTCAAGCCTTCCCTACAATGGAATCATGGTCTCCCTTAGTAACTGAACTAAGGACCTACCCCTCAACAATTCTGCACTCGCATACTGCTCTTCAGAGCTTGAACCCTGCCTCTCAACCATCGACTGGCAAGCGTGCTCCACTACAAACCCTAGAATCACTAGGTCCATCAACCGCTGCAATCTCTTCGACACTCTCGAGACAGGCAAAAAAGAAATTTTAAAAACTTTTTTAAAAACAGCGTCTCACAAAACAGAGATTGCAGACAGCTGGGTCTAACAGTGCACCATGCACAAATCGACAAGGCAATGCCACCAAGCTCTTCCCGATCTTTAACCCAGCCCCTAAACCAAGCAGTAGGCAAATGGAGTCCACAAGCCCTCAAAGTGGCATGCAGGAGTTGCGGCAGACTCTCATGCATCTGGAATCCAAGCCAGGCAGTTCAACAAAGAAAACTGCCACCCTGACAGCAACAAATGGCCAAGAAACTTTAAAAACAATCGCTTAGGAAGCCAATACTACCCAAGCAGTATGGGAAACTTCGAATAAGCCCAGGGCCGATCCAAGACCTACTACTACCCTTGAGGCAGTCTCAGGAAACAAGGCATCACTTGAAAACACCAGAACAGAAAGCGGAGGAGCACCTACTTCAGAACCCAGAACCCTCCCCAACACAGGTTGGACCAATCAGCACATAGAGGCCACCTCTACACCGGCTATAATTGGGCAATGAATCGCAAACCCATAGTGTCTTATTCTCTAACCAGCCCGGGAACCCGGAAACCACCAGCCGAACCCACCGATTGGGCCTTTACAGAGCATGAGCCAATTAGGCCTCTCACCAACTTGAAGGCGATTCCAGAGGTACTTTAATCAACAACCCGACTGACTACTCCTGGGCCGTAAACCGCTACCAAAATGCTCATTGCCCAATTGTGCTCACCAACAACCTATCCCAAGCCACCGCATTCAATGGCCCTGTTAGACCTGGCATCCTTGGCGTGGGTCTCCCTTCCATTTTTTCACTATGCCTCCACTGTTGTTGACCTGTTTTTGATGGATTAGATGCTTTGGGCACTTTGCCACTGCTAATCAGTGCCAAAGTGCAAGTGCTCCCTATGATAAAATGATGTATGGATTAGTGACTCCATGTTTGGCCTATTTGGTTCACTGTCAGACCCTAGTACAGTGCACTGTTTGTGCCCAGGGCTTGTGAGTCAAATGCTGCTGGTGGGCTTGCAGCACTGGTTGTGCCACCCACAGGAGCAGCTTGTAAAGTGTGTCTCAGGCCTGCCATTGCAGAGCCTGTGTGCAGTCTGGTACTGCCATGTCGACTTGGTAAGTGCACCCACTTACCAGTCCCCCAAACCTTCCCTTTCCTGCATATTAGTCACCCCTAAGATAGGCCCTGGGGCAGGGTGCATTGTATGTGTAAGGTAGGACATGCCCTGGTGTGTGTGTGGCATGTCCTGATAGTGAATTACAGCCAATTTCGTTTTTCACCATTGCAAGGCTACCTGTCCCCATAGGCCAGAATGGGCAGTTTGATTATAGCATCTTATAATCCTAACTGACCCAGGGAACATGGTAGAAAAACGAATTTAGTATGCCGGAACTCAGAATGATAAAATACATCTTTTAGTGGAGTTGGTTTTAACATTCTGTGTTTGAAAATACCACTTTTAGAAAGTAGGTATTTTCTTGCCTAACCATCCAGCCTGCCTCTGCTAGCTTGTGTATTGTGTGTCTGGGTTTGTGAGTGACAGGGGCTGGGGGACTCCAGGAGACAGGGTGAGTCAGCACAGGGCTGAATAGACCTATCTGCATGTAGAGTGGTGGGAGGAGTGGCACCTGGGTCTGAATAGGGCTGTGCCTGCCTTCCACAATGCTGGCTCCACCTCCTGGGGTGCGTCTGATGTCCCTGGCCCACACTGACAAAGGAAGAGGGTGTGCACTGGCAGTATGCACCCAGAACTGGTTTGGACTAGGTACAGGACCCTCTGCCTTCAGAGGACAAAGGATTTATGGGTATAAATACTGGGGCCCTGACCCCAAGACTTTAGATCACTTCTGGGAAACAAGAAGAACCTTTGCTGAGGAGAGGAACCAGAGAAACTGAAGGAGGAGACTATCCCTATGCTGTGTGCTGTTTGAGGGATTGTCCTGCAGTGGTTGCCTGATTGCCAAAGAAAGGAGAAAGGAACTTTGTGCTTACTTTCATCATCTTGCAGAAAATCTCCAAGGACTTGAAGATTGAGCTTGCCTCCTGCTGAAGTCTAAGGGATACAAGACTTCACCAACCAGCTCCCCTGAATTCCCTTGCTGGGAATTTGAAGTGCCTACTGTTGTGTTAGGCCTTCTGAGAGACTGTGTGTCACTGGGAGCTGGAAGCGCGACTCACGAAGAAGAAGCGTGTCGCCGCCGCAGCAGTTGTCATCGCATCGCCGAGAAAGCGTGCCGCCGCTGACGCTGTCGCCATCGCATCACCGAAGCGCCTCGCATCACCGGAGAAGAGTGTCGCCGTCGCATCAGATGCCGTCGCATCATCGGCGAAGCGTGTCGCAGGGCCTGTCGCGGCTCAGAAGATTCACCGAGTCGCCGCATGGCCGTCGGGCATGCACGCATCACCCCCTTCGTTATCGCATCAAGAAGAAGACGCCATTTTGTTTCAATGCACCGGGTCGTCATCGCATTGAGGCGCTGCGGGTCGCATCGCCACAGAAGCGCAGTAAGAAACCGACGCATCACCCCCCCACGTGGTGAAGAACCGACGCATAACCTCCTCTCCGGTAAGGAACCGACGCATCACCGTCCCCTACGCAGCAGTAGGGAACCGACGCATCACCTCCCCCGGAGCAAGGAACCGACGCATCACCGTTCTTGCGTGTAAGGAACTGACGCATCACCTTCCCTGCAACTCTTTTGTTTGTATTGGGTTACGCATCCAAAGGTACATTGAACGTAAAGTGTCGCATTTACCATCTTTATTGAACTGAACTATTTTCTACCATTGACAGTCATATTTTTCATAGTGTATTGTGGATTTTTGTCATTTTGGGTCTTGTGTTAAGTCTATATAAAAATACTTATTTTTATAATACAACCTGTGTGGTGTCCATCTGTAGTGTTGTCACTGTGTTACTGTATGTGTTCACAAATGCTTTACACACTGCCTCTGAGATAAGCCTGCCTGCTCGTGCCAAGCTACCAAGGGGGTGAGCAGGGGTTATTTTAGTAGTGTATCCCCCTTACCCTGACTAGAAGCAAGGGTCCCTATTTGGACAAAGGTACCTACCTCTGCCAACTAGAGACCCCCAGTTCTAACAGGCCCAAATGTCAATTTGGAACTGGCCCACAGATGCTTTAGGCCTACTACTCATTTGGTGGAATCAGAACTGGATACAGCAAATAACAGCCAACATCAAATTCACCACCTAAATGGGAGGAATGACACTGGGGGGATAATCACACAGTTTCATCAACAAGACCAACTCCCCAGCAACTGGACACAAACTGGCCAAAGCAGCAATTTTACAAACACTCACTCAAATGATCCGTTAGGCGGAACCTGCACCACACCTGCCCCCCCACAACATGTGGTTGGCATTCCAAGCCACCACCTATGGGGCAACTCCACCCGCAGACTGTAAGGATCACGCGGGCTTGGCTTTCATTCCTCACTATACTTCTAATGTGCCCCTCTATACATTAAATAGAGACAACTTGCTCTGACTATTCCAACACATTCCCACACTGAAAAACGTAACTTCAACCAACTAACTTCCATGAGATTCGCTCAAATCCAGGGAAAAGGGTCTGCGGAGGCCTCAATCACCACATGGGAAAGTTCTGACATCAGGGACGCCATCCTGAAAGAATCAAAAACCTTTGAAGAATGGGGTATCGAGCTCCAAAAGTTCCATCCACCAAAATACCTACATGCATTATTGATGGAGGAACCCACTGTACAGCACAGAAGCGTACTGCGAGGTGCATGGGGTGCCACCCATGATTGGCTACCAAGCACCTTGAAATCCTCAAATTCCCTGGTAGTATCGTATGTCAACAACCAAAGAAACATAAGATGCCTGTCAAGATTCAACAACATTGACGGATGGAATCAGTCGACCAACTTTCAGAGTGGCGTATGATACACCCATTCCTAGCAGTACTCAATCACCCTGTCTTCATTCACAAAAACGGCCAAAAGAGAATAAGCTCATAATTACATCATGGAACATCGCAGGTCTCAAAACTACCCTGTCATCCAAATCTGGATTAGCATTCCTGTACAACAACGATATTATCTGCTAACAGGAAACATGGGCTTTAAACCCCACAGTTATACACAGCTTCCATGAGTTTTTTAATCCTGCCAAATGTACGAGCTAATTTCGGCAACTATCGGGTGGCCTCTCAATTTTTATAAAGCAATCTGGCAAACTAGAAGCTAAACCCTTCATTCAAAACAACCCAGCATTGCAAGTGGTAACAATAACAGGGCTAACATTCGGTTAGAAGGCCTTCCCTCTAATCCTTATTAACTGCTATCATAATCCACAAAAGATCTCTAAACAATGAGGAAGCGAGGCCTTCTGCAACAGCCTAGATGATATCCTCCTTGCACATCCCTCCCATGAAGTTGTGATTGCGGGGGACTTTAACATCAAGGCTTTAGGAAAGGTCTCCACCATGTTTTGAACCACCAAATAACAGGAAAAAATGAATGACCTACTTGCCTCTTTCAATCTTACCTACGTGGAACAAGCATTAACGGGTTCACAGATTTTCGTCACAAGCCCTGCACCACATTCAAGGGACTATCAGTAATTGATTACATCTTCATGTCTAGCTCCCTGGCGAAGCACTTGCTCAATTTTGAAGTCCTAAACTGAGGGGAAAGCGACCACAACCCTTTGGCCTTAACCTTGGGGTCGCAGCAGCAACTAAACTCCAAGCAGTAGACACTTCTACATGTGTAGAAGCAGGTAAACTTGTCAGGAGGGTTAAATGGTGGCCCACACACAACTCCTAAGTGTCCAAATGGCTTTGGAGGTTGACTACTAACCCAAACAATACTATCGAGCGTGTCAAACAAAATAACTGGGGCACACTGACCAAAGAGTTGTTAGACTCCATTATGGGTTCTGGGAGACGTCAACATCCTCCAAAGCCACCAAGAACAACTCATCGCAATCAGCTTTACAATCAGGGCATCATTATGCAGCGGAAGAACCTAAGGAGAAGACTCCGCACATGCAAAATCCACCCCACCAGTAAAAATGCAAGGGCTGTTAAGTCTCATGAAAGGCATACGAATAAGTTGTATGGGAATCAAAGAAAGCCCGGAAGTAAAGGAGTGGTTAAAAATACACTGAATGCTCAATGGAAGTTCTCTTGCTCACTTTTGGAACTGTGTGAACAAACTCAAATCTCCTTATCCAACAAGGGAAAACGGGGTCTCCAAAAGCGGATGGGTGAGTCATGTAACTGATCTATTTTCTGGCCATTCTGAATCAACAACCTGCCCTTACAACCAAGGGCCCACTGACCAGCTCCTAGGTGGCCCACAGGAGCTAATCTTACCAGCCCAAATTTCAAAACTCATCAAGGTCAGGAAACACCACAGGACGCCAGGTCCCAATGCTCTTCCAGCGGATATCTTCAAATGTGCTCAGGACAGTTAGGCAACAGTCTTAACCCCGCTATTTAACCTTGCCTTTAGCTCGGGTCAAATCCCAGAGGCCTTGCCGCCCTACCCCATCAATCAGCTCAAATCAAACAGCTTCCACTATTCTGCTGCTTTATAGACTATAGCATGGCTTTTGACAAGGAGGACAGACCAAGGTTGTGGAGTAAGCTGTCACACTGGGGTATCTGCCCAACCTTCTAAGGGCAAAAATCTTACTTTACTCCAAAACATGGGTCTGTGTGGAAACCAGTCCACACACAGTCACCCCCAAAATTTCCACCCATGAGGGCCTGAAGCAAGGCTGTGTGCTAGCTCCCTTACTTTTCAATTTATACACAGCAGACCTGGGGAAAGCTCTAGAAAACAGGAGCCTCGCTCTCTCCTGATTAGGTCACAAGCCGCTTCATAAACTCTAGTTCCCAGACGAAAAAGTGAGCTCTGACCAGCCTCCACTTGTATAACGAGAAGAACTTTCTCACAATCAATCCAGAAAAGGCCAAAATCGTAATATTTAGCCACTATAAGAATAAGAACTCCCTTTCATGCACCATGGGACCAAAGATCATCCCTACGGCAGCAAAATATAACTATCCGGGGGGTGTGGCACACTGAATTTGCTCAACCTTCTGCTCACAAAAGGTTGCTAAAAAGGAAATCAACTGCCATAATTTACGTCTTAGCTAGTCTCAACAAAAAACTGAATAGCTCTTCTGCTGCAGCAATAATCAAAGTTACTCATGCCTCCCTTCTTTCAGTGCTACAATATGGCCACCAGACTTTTCCTGGTTCTTGTTCGGGGTGCCTTGAAAACGCCCAGTGCGCAGGGTACAAGAGGATCTTCCAACTGCCTGAATGCCTCCGTAGAACAAGACACCAAATGGAACTTGGCCTATCAAACCAAGCTCTAACCACTGAAGCGTACTTTCTGAAATACTACATATGTATACTGAAAGCTCCAGCGAACACCCTCAAGGCTTGCCTCAGAGTCATCTTCGAGAACCTTGGAACTCCATGGAACAGGCAACTACATAGGGCAGTTGCATCCTCCCAAATTGGCCCAGCAGCACTTGCTCTGGATTTTATTACCTTCATGACATGGAAAAAGGTAATCAATAGGCAGGTACAGCTAGCTTCATTCAAGCAAGACTTGGCTTCTCTAAGGTCCTCCGAGATTGTATGTCCTTTAAATTCATCATACTTGGTGGGAAGGTCTCAACCATGTTTGTCAGTTACCATCAACCGTAGAGTGCGGAGAGACATTATGTACATGCGCCTTCTTGGCCTACCAATAGTAGATTTAACCCGGCATGGGCCAATCAACACAACAAAGAGTCTGCCTACTATGCGAGTACAAACGAGAATCGTGGGTGCACCTTCTGTGCTGCTGCCCGCTTTCGACGATTCAAGGAGGGCCCTACTAAAACCAATCTTTCTGATAAAGGGGGTCCGTACTTGTGCAGAGGCATCCCCCGTATGTCTTTCCTATGCTGATGCTACTACTTTATCAAGGTGTGGGAAATTTGTTAAAATACTCAAAGACTCTCTACAACGTTCGCCTGGAGCCTCTCAACCCCTGCACATGTCCAGAAACTCATAACGGATTACTATCCTAAGAAACCTGGAACCACCCAGCTCAGCTCTCTGGGCCCTTTCCATTTGTAAACTGCTCAAGCCCACTACAATTTAAATCGTACATTAACTATGATTACACACCATAGACCCACTTATGTTTACATCTGCAGGCTTCAATTTTTGCTTGAATGACAGTCTAATTGCCGGGATGTCTGCTCACCAAACCAACCCAGGAAAGAGTATATTCACCAGGGAAAGAACGCCTTCTACCTTTACTCGGACCGTGGGGCTCCTTACCCAATCTGTTGCACTCTAAAAACTTACGGAAAGTCATACCAATCTGAACGATCTTAAAAGCGTTTTAAATTTATTAATGACACCATGTGAATTAAACAAACAATTAGGCCTCCCTGAGAAGTGATCTCAGCTAGACAATTCTCATCCCCACAGCTGAGCAGAATCAACGTTGGGGAGAACAGTTCCGCATTTTTAAACATGTATAACTTGTATATTTATTGAACTGCTTTAATCTTATGAAAGCTCTTATCTCTTTAAACAAGGCTTGCAGAATTCTCATAGTCTGTTGTTTTATATCATGTAATGGTTTTAATTAACTGAATCATGACTAATAAACATTTGACTTGTATTGCTTTGCAATGACTTGAGTCACACAGAAACAATGCAAGTCTGCTCTGAAATCCCTTAAGGTTACTTTGAAGGTGCTGCAGCCACCCCCACAACCCTGTCTTTGGGAGAGTTCTACATTTGTTTTACTTTTATTGAGAAAAACATGCAACCAATGGCTTTTTTTCCTACATGCTGAAGTTATTAGAAGATATACTACGGTTGAGTGGAATTGTTTTTCTTGGGAACTCCTTTGTATAGTCCTATTATAGTCCTTTGTATAGTCCTATTATAGTCCTTTGTATAGTCCTATTATAGTCCTTTGTAAAGTCCTTCTCCTGCCTCGCAGCCAAAGTCTGGAACACCCTTCCCCTCCACATCCGGCAATCTCCGACTCTGCCCCAGTTCAGGAAGGGCCTCAAGACCTGGCTTTTCGGATGACTCCAGCACTCAACTGAGCCTCCCCCAGCGCCTCGAGCCCCTCATGGGTGAGTAGCAGCGTTTGACCAACCCTGATTGATTGATACTATGTTTTTTTTTTTTTTATCTGGTTTTGTAAGCATCTGCATAATGACACAGCAACTCATGACTGAAGGGAATCTTATGTCTTCCCATTATGTTCTTGTTATTGGAACACTCAGGGGAATGCCCATGTATAAGGGTCTGTGGTCTGTCTGCGGGCAGTGAGTGCGTCTCCTGTGGACCCTTGAACGCTATTTCTTGCCGTGCTTCAGCGTCGTGGACAGCCTTTCTCTAATGAGCTAATATGCGCTTCTGCTGCGGCCTTCCTGTGCACGTCTGGTTGTTGCGCAAGTTGTCAGCCTGCGCTCTGACGGAAGCTTTGTGGAAGGGTATGTGTTTCAGCACCTCAGACAGCGCGTGAAAGAGAGCCTTGCCTGTTATCGATGAGTGCAAGCTCCTATGAAAGCTCAAGATAGTCAAGGTGCAGGCTTGTCAGGCGGCTCAGTGAAAGAATGCTTGATTCAGCACCTTAGACAGCTCTTCTGTGCGCAAATATCTGGTTGTTGAGCGGCTTGAGGTACGCTCTGTAATGAGTCTCCGTGGGGTGCGTGTTAGATAACATCTTACAGCTCGAGAAAGAGAACACTTTGTTTGATCAGTGCGCGGTCGTAAGGTGGCACTCCTTTCCCCACATTTCTAATCGTTGCGCTTGTTGTCAGTATGTGCTTGCTGTCAGATCGCGCGCTGTCAGGCGCCTGTACCTAAAGATGCATGCAGCTCGTGTGAGAGAGCCCGCTGAGTGCGCACTCCCAATGGGGCTGGTTCTCTAGTTAAGCAGGATGAGCGCTGTCAGCTAGAGGATGCGTGTTTCGCCACGTTGGACAGTTCACAAAGGGAGGCCTGTCTGTTATCAGTGGACGCTCACTCTTGAGGAGGCCTCCTCCTGTTGCGTGGGTTCTCAGGATGCGCAGTCAGGCGGCTCTATCAGGGGATGCTTATTTCAGCACCTCGAACAGCTCGTGAAAGAGGGCACTGACTACATCTCTTGTCAGCCAGGAGACCTGACAGAGCCCGGTAGCCAATAGGCTGCTCCATATGCTTCGCACCTCAATGCTCATCCGCCAATCCCGCGGGCCGTGGGAGGAGCTCGCCCGTTTCAACCTTTCTAGTTAAGGCTGCCGGTGTAAGTCTGGAGCTTGGAGAGATTGAGGCTGGTTGGGAAAGAATATTTTTTCTTGGGAGGCTGCGCTTCTGAGGGCTGGCAGACGCCGCGCTAGAGTTCATCCCTCCAATCGCATGGGAGCAGGAGGACTGCGTCTCTAGAAGAGGAACCACTGCTCGGAACTCGCTGCAAACCACAAGCCCCTTGTTTCCCTTCCCAGACGGTCAGTTCAAAGTCTGAGCAGCACCATGGAACAGGGCAAATATCTGCCGGAGTTGATGGCAGAGAAGGAGAGCCTGGACCCCTCGTTCGTGCACGCCATGCGCCTCCTGACTGAGGGTAAGCTACGCATGTCCTTGCACATTGCACCCCTCCCCCTTAGTACACAGCAGCAGAAGTCACGGCATCCTCGAGACGGGCAGGGGTGTGCGCTGTCAGTGAAGTGTGCATGTGCAAGGCAGGCAGGTCAGGTCAGGTACGAAGGCGTCCTCCGCGGCAGCACGCAGGGTCTGCTTCGCCAGTCCAGACGCGTGAAACATGTCCAGCACTTGTGGTCGAACTCTGACCGTTTCAACAATGCTCCGCTCAGCTTCATGCAGTTGTAATGACTTCTCGCTCATACATTTCGTTCTCGCTCATTTTGAGCCGGGTTCTGGGCTAATAGTGTTCTCCACAAACGAATTTGGGATACGCAGACCTACCTCCCTCCCATAAACTGATATTTGTGTTATCCAAGCCAAGGCTGTCTGTGACTCACCTGGCTAGGTTTACTCATCAGAATCAGTCAATGCAATATATTGTCCTGCGCCCGTCTTGTGATAAGTGCCAGGGGTAAATGGGCGGGGCAACTCCAGCTAATAACTTGTTTGGCGTCCTAACCATCCAAAAAGTCAGTTCCAATTCCCAGCCATGAATGGTGGTGGTGTTGGTGAATAGTTAGTTAAACTGACATCACTCAACGGTTTCCGTCAATACCTCATCTAACTACTGGCGACAACCGTGTCTTCAGAGGGACCAGGGTGTCTTCATCCAAGGCTCCCAAGTGCATTCCGCTCCTGTCATTGCTACAATAGGTCATTCCGGTTATGACGCCGGAGCGTTGCGCTTATAAACACCGCTTATCCCGGTGCCTTCTCGGCTTATGCTGCCTGTCAGGTGATTGTCTCAGGGCCGTGATCAGGTGTCCCATACATGTTTACGTAATTTAATTAATGTTTCTAAATCAAACGCAATCCGGCGCCTGTTTTGCTTATGCAACTCACTAGACGAGAGTACACGGTTGTTCCTCGGTTCACTGTTTGCTTTCTTGGTTCAGGTGAGTCATTTATTTGGCGGGTTGTGTGCGTCAATGAACCGAGGCATGATTGTTTACATCATGGAAACGTTGGTCCCTACACAGACAGCACCACCCTCGGGCTATCGTGCCCGTGATAAGCGCGTGTGGATTTATATCACGCAGGCCCGAGTGCAAATATAAAGAAAGTGGAGGTAGACAAGAATAGGGCACCGCTAGTAAATGCGGGAAACCATGACCGCCATGGGGGCCCCGCTGTCTCTTACACAGATGTCGCATGGGGGAAAGAGCCTCCATGCAAGCAATAGTGCAAGTGTGAGAGACCTTGAAATGAATGCCAGCAGGCTGAACCGTGCTGAATAAGAATAGCCCTTATAGTAAAAGGCGTTTTGTTTTTAACATCTTGGGGCTTATTTATGTCCCGTATTAAAAGTGACGCACTGCGGCGCAAGGGGCTTGTAAATTAGCCTCTTTGAGTCGAAGATTATCCCCATCTGCGGTGGGGTCAGAGACATTTCAGGTACTATTTGATCTATATGTTATCTTCTTTGCTTCGTTGTGAGCTTGTGTGCGTCTTCAATTAGTAGCTCACGAGTCTGTGTTTTTTTTTTTATTTATTCACCCTAGAGTTGTATCTTAACACATTTTGTCGTAAACACATTATGCACATGCATGCAGGCTGTTGCCACATAGTGTACTTAGTTTCGGTCACCAAACGAGCAATAAATAGCAGGCTATGTATTTAAATATAATCTCTGAAGTGCATGCACCACAGACAGGCACAGAACTTTACACCTGGCCCAGCACTAACCATCCTAAAGTCTCACTATGGTTCACGCAAGCAGCAGTCTTGCAGGAGGCACTGTGATTTCCTTCCAGCAGAGGGCGCTATGTGCTCCGTGTAACCAGTTAGGACAAGCACATGAAAGGGTCCCAAGATATCAAAAACCCCTCATTCTACGAAAACTAATGGAAAGTTTAGGCAACAAAAATATAGCCGAAGGCGAGAACAATAAAGGCCTGCTTTCTTACCCCCTGTTATTATCGTGTAAAACAGCACTTGCGGGTGGTTCTCGAAATATATCAGCTCACTCGGGAGCCATGTTGGAGTTCAAAAGAGAAACAAAACGCTCCGTGTGCGTTTGAATAGAAACATTTTCGACAAACGAGGACGAGCTCTTCACTCTTCAGTGGACATCCATTGGGATACCACGGAGGTAAGCAAGACTAAGCTGCAGTAAGGAGGCTTCTAATGCTCTATTTCTATTGAAATGTCTATTCGCAGCGAGAGCACTCTTGCAGTGTATACACTTCTAAAGGGAAAGCTCCGCATTTCACCATGACCATAGCGGGGCTCGGCCCCGTAGGCGCATGTGCGCCTGCTCGGAAGTGCAGGGCACGGTGAGTTCAAGTGGGAGATGTTGCTGTACAGCGCATCTCTTCACCAGCAGGGATGACACACACGGGTGCCCTCCTAAAAGCAAACACCGTATTTTAAAAATGATACGTGGTGCAAATTAACACATTATATGTGTATGTTTCCCACCTCTTCAGTATTGCCCGTGTTTCAAACATCCGACGCACATCATGTTTTGAGATTAATTTCCGGGCTCTTACTTACTTTAATTCAATCCATTGCACACACTGACACAACCAAGCCTGCACTTCTGTCCTCAAAATTAGAATTAATAAATATTCTGCCTTCCTTGAGGAGCACCTATGGTGTCGTTTAGGAAGCAGCTGTGCTTTATCTACAGACCAGAAATTACCAAACCTACGCCTTTCTGGTTATCACGGACCCGGCGACGCCGTACAGGCAGAATATAGCTAAATGTATACTAAGTTAAAGAGCCTGAGAAATCACGCGGTCTCGCAATTAAAATTCAATCCTCAGACCGAGCGCATACTCCTCAGTGTACCGTGCTTCCCAGTGGACTGTGTGTCTCTGTGGGCTCTATTCCGCGCTGTGCTCTGATTTCCCCATGTGCTGCGTCTTCCTGTGTGCTCCATCGTGTATGCTGACTGTGCATCCCTGTCCACTCCAATCGTGTGCTCTGCCTTCCACGTATGCTCAGCCTCCTTTGGCACTCTGCACCCTGTCCGCTCTTCCTTCTTGTTGGCTCTGTCTTGTATGCCGTGATTCCTTAGCTACTCTCCAGCCTGTCTGAAGTGTTTTCATGTGTGCACCACTGCCCTGTGTGCTCTGCCTCCCAGGGTACTCTCCACCCTGTCTGAAGTGTTTTCATGTGTGCACCACTGCCCTGTGTGCTCTGCCTCCCAGGGTACTCTCCACCCTGTCTGCTTGTCCTTCATGTGTGCTCCACTGTCCTGTGTGCTCTGCCTCCCAGGGTACTCTCCACCCTGTCTGTTCTTCCTTCCTGTGTGCTCCACTGTCCTGTATGCTCTGCCTCCCTGGGTACTCTCCACCCTGTCTGCTCTTCCTTCCTGTGTGCTCCACTGTCCTGTGTGCTCTGCCTCCCAGGGTACTCTCCACCCTGTCTGTTCTTCCTTCCTGTGTGCTCCACTGTCCTGTATGCTCTGCCTCCCTGGGTACTCTCCACCCTGTCTGTTCTTCCTTCCTGTGTACTCCACTGTCCTGTATGCTCTGCCTCCCTGGGTACTCTTCACCCTGTCTGTTCTTCCTTCCTGTGTGCTCCACTGTCCTGTATGCTCTGCCTCCCTGGGTACTCTCCACCCTGTCTGTTCTTCCTTCCTGTGTGCTCCACTGTCCTGTATGCTCTGCCTCCCTGGGTACTCTCCACCCTGTCTGTTCTTCCTTCCTGTGTGCTCTGCCTCCCAGGGTACTCTTCATCCTGTCTGCTTGTCCTTCATGTGTGCTCCACTGTCCTGTGTGCTCTGCCTCACAGGGTACTCTTCATCCTGCCTGCTTGTCCTTCATGTGTGCTCCACTGACCTGTGTGCTCTGCCTCCCAGGGTACTCTCCACCCTGTCTGCTCTTCCTTCCTGTGTGCTCCACTGTCCTGTGTGCTCTGCCTCCCAGGGTACTCTTCATCCTGTCTGCTTGTCCTTCATGTGTGCTCCACTGTCCTGTGTGCTCAGCCTCCCAGGGTACTCTCCACCCTGTCTGCTCTTCCTTCCTGTGTGCTCCACTGTCCTGTGTGCTCTGCCTCCCAGGGTACTCTTCATCCTGTCTGCTTGTCCTTCATGTGTGCTCCACTGCCCTGTGTGCTCTGCCTCCCAGGGTACTCTCCACCCTGTCTGCTTGTCCTTCATGTGTGCTCCACTGTCCTGTGTGCTCTGCCTCCCAGGGTACTCTCCACCCTGTCTGTTCTTCCTTCCTGTGTGCTCCACTGTCCTGTATGCTCTGCCTCCCTGGGTACTCTCCACCCTGTCTGCTCTTCCTTCCTGTGTGCTCCACTGTCCTGTGTGCTCTGCCTCCCAGGGTACTCTCCACCCTGTCTGTTCTTCCTTCCTGTGTGCTCCACTGTCCTGTATGCTCTGCCTCCCTGGGTACTCTCCACCCTGTCTGTTCTTCCTTCCTGTGTACTCCACTGTCCTGTATGCTCTGCCTCCCTGGGTACTCTTCACCCTGTCTGTTCTTCCTTCCTGTGTGCTCCACTGTCCTGTATGCTCTGCCTCCCTGGGTACTCTCCACCCTGTCTGTTCTTCCTTCCTGTGTGCTCCACTGTCCTGTATGCTCTGCCTCCCTGGGTACTCTCCACCCTGTCTGTTCTTCCTTCCTGTGTGCTCTGCCTCCCAGGGTACTCTTCATCCTGTCTGCTTGTCCTTCATGTGTGCTCCACTGTCCTGTGTGCTCTGCCTCACAGGGTACTCTTCATCCTGCCTGCTTGTCCTTCATGTGTGCTCCACTGACCTGTGTGCTCTGCCTCCCAGGGTACTCTCCACCCTGTCTGCTCTTCCTTCCTGTGTGCTCCACTGTCCTGTGTGCTCTGCCTCCCAGGGTACTCTTCATCCTGTCTGCTTGTCCTTCATGTGTGCTCCACTGTCCTGTGTGCTCAGCCTCCCAGGGTACTCTCCACCCTGTCTGCTCTTCCTTCCTGTGTGCTCCACTGTCCTGTGTGCTCTGCCTCCCAGGGTACTCTTCATCCTGTCTGCTTGTCCTTCATGTGTGCTCCACTGCCCTGTGTGCTCTGCCTCCCAGGGTACTCTCCACCCTGTCTGCTTGTCCTTCATGTGTGCTCCACTGTCCTGTGTGCTCTGCCTCACAGGGTACTCTTCATCCTGCCTGCTTGTCCTTCATGTGTGCTCCACTGTCCTGTGTGTTCTGCCTCACAGGGTACTCTTCATCCTGCCTGCTTGTCCTTCACGTTTGCTCCTCTGTCCTGTGTGCTCTGCCTCACAGGGTACTCTTCATCCTGCCTGCTTGTCCTTCATGTGTGCTCCACTGTCCTGTGTGCTCTGCCTCCCAGGGTACTCTCCACCCTGTCTGCTCTTCCTTCCTGTGTGCTCCACTTCCCTGTGTGCTCAGCCTCCCTAGGTACTCTCCACCCTGTCTGTTCTTCCTTCCTGTGTGCTCCACTTCCCTGTGTGCTCTGCCTCCCTGGGTACTCTCCACTCTGTCTGCTCTTCCTTCCTGTGTGCTCCACTGTCCTGTGTGCTCTGCCTCCCAGGGTACTCTTCATCCTGTCTGCTTGTCCTTCATGTGTGCTCCACTGCCCTGTGTGCTCTGCCTCCCTGGGTACTCTCCCCTTTGCCTGCTCTTCCTTCCTGTGTGCTCCACTTCCCTGAATGCTCTGCCTCCCTGGGTACTCTCCCCTTTGCCTGCTCTTACTTCCTGTGTGCTCCACTTCCCTGAATGCTATGTCTCCCTGCGTACTCTCCCCTTTGCCTGCTCTTCCTTCCTGTGTGCTCCACTTCCCTGAATGCTCTGTCTCCTTGCGTACTCTCCCTTTGCCTGCTCTTCCTTCCTGTGTGCTCCACTTCCCTGTATGCTCTGTCTCCCTGCGTACTCTCCCTTTGCCTGCTCTTCCTTCCTTAGTGCTCCACTTCCCTGAATGCTCTGTCTCCTTGGGTACTCTCCACTCTGTCTGCTCTTCCTTCCTGTGTGCTCCACTTCCCTGTGTGCTCAGCCTCCTGGGTACTCTCCACCCTGTCTGTTCTTCCTTCCTGTGTGCTCCACTTCCTGTGTGCTCAGCCTCCCTAGGTACTCTTCACCCTGTCTGTTCTTCCTTCCTGTGTGCTCCACTTCCCTGTATGCTCTGTCTCCCTGCATACTCTCCCCTTTGCCTGCTCTTCCTTCCTTAGTGCTCCACTTCCCTGTATGCTCTGTCTCCTGCGTACTCTCCCTTTGCCTGCTCTTCCTTCCTGTGTGCTCCACTTCCCTGAATGCTCTGTCTCCCTGCGTACTCTCCCCTTTGCCTGCTCTTCCTTCCTGTGTGCTCCACTTCCCTGAATGCTCTGTCTCCCTGCGTACTCTCCCCTTTGCCTGCTCTTCCTTCCTGTGTGCTCCACTTCCCTGAATGCTCTGTCTCCCTGCGTACTCTCCCCTTTGCCTGCTCTTCCTTCCTGTGTGCTCCACTTCCCTGAATGCTCTGCCTCCCTGGGTACTCTCCACCCTGTCTGCTCTTCCTTCCTGTGTGCTCCACTTTCCTGAATGCTCCATCTCCCTGCGTACTCTCCCCTTTGCCTGCTCTTCCTTCCTGTGTGCTCCACTTCCCTGAATGCTCTGCCTCCCTGGGTACTCTCCACTCTGTCTGCTCTTCCTTCCTGTGTGCTCCACTTCCCTGAATGCTCTGCCTCCCTGGGTACTCTCCACTCTGTCTGCTCTTCCTTCCTGTGTGCTCCACTTCCCTGAATGCTCTGCCTCCCTGGGTACTCTCCACTCTGTCTGCTCTTCCTTCCTGTTTGCTCCACTGTCCTGTGTGCTCTGCCTCCCAGGGTACTCTCCCCTTTGCCTGCTCTTCCTTCCTGTGTGCTCCACTTCCCTGAATGCTATGTCTCCCTGCGTACTGTCCCCTTTGCCTGCTCTTCCTTCCTGTGTGCTCCACTTCCCTGTATGCTCTGTCTCCCTGCGTACTCTCCCCTTTGCCTGCTCTTCCTTCCTTAGTGCTCCACTTCCCTGAATGCTCTGTCTCCTTGCGTACTCTCCCCTTTGCCTGCTCTTCCTTTCTGTGTGCTCCACTTCCCTGTATGCTCTGTCTCCCTGCGTACTCTCCCCTTTGCCTGCTCTTCCTTCCTTAGTGCTCCACTTCCCTGAATGCTCTGTCTCCTTGGGTACTCTCCACTCTGTCTGCTCTTCCTTCCTGTGTGCTCCACTTCCCTGTGTGCTCAGCCTCCCTGGGTACTCTCCACCCTGTCTGTTCTTCCTTCCTGTGTGCTCCACTTCCCTGTGTGCTCAGCCTCCCTAGGTACTCTTCACCCTGTCTGTTCTTCCTTCCTGTGTGCTCCACTTCCCTGTATGCTCTGTCTCCCTGCATACTCTCCCCTTTGCCTGCTCTTCCTTCCTTAGTGCTCCACTTCCCTGTATGCTCTGTCTCCCTGCGTACTCTCCCCTTTGCCTGCTCTTCCTTCCTGTGTGCTCCACTTCCCTGAATGCTCTGTCTCCCTGCGTACTCTCCCCTTTGCCTGCTCTTCCTTCCTGTGTGCTCCACTTCCCTGAATGCTCTGTCTCCTGCGTACTCTCCCCTTTGCCTGCTCTTCCTTCCTGTGTGCTCCACTTCCCTGAATGCTCTGTCTCCCTGCGTACTCTCCCCTTTGACTGCTCTTCCTTCCTGTGTGCTCCACTTCCCTGAATGCTCTGCCTCCCTGGGTACTCTCCACCCTGTCTGCTCTTCCTTCCTGTGTGCTCCACTTTCCTGAATGCTCTGTCTCCCTGCGTACTCTCCCCTTTGCCTGCTCTTCCTTCCTGTGTGCTCCACTTCCCTGAATGCTCTGCCTCCCTGGGTACTCTCCACTCTGTCTGCTCTTCCTTCCTGTGTGCTCCACTTCCCTGAATGCTCTGCCTCCCTGGGTACTCTCCACTCTGTCTGCTCTTCCTTCCTGTGTGCTCCACTTCCTGAATGCTCTGCCTCCCTGGGTACTCTCCACTCTGTCTGCTCTTCCTTCCTGTGTGCTCCACTGTCCTGTGTGCTCTGCCTCCCAGGGTACTCTTCATCCTGTCTGCTTGTCCTTCATGTGTGCTCCACTGCCCTGTGTGCTCTGCCTCCCTGGGTACTCTCCCTTTGCCTGCTCTTCCTTCCTGTGTGCTCCACTTCCCTGAATGCTATGTCTCCCTGCGTACTCTCCCCTTGCCTGCTCTTCCTTCCTGTGTGCTCCACTTCCCTGAATGCTCTGCCTCCCTGGGTACTCTCCACTCTGTCTGCTCTTCCTTCCTGTGTGCTCCACTTCCCTGAATGCTCTGCCTCCCTGGGTACTCTCCCCTTTGCCTGCTCTTCCTTCCTGTGTGCTCCACTTCCCTGAATGCTCTGCCTCCCTGGGTACTCTCCACCCTGTCTGCTCTTCCTTCCTGTGTGCTCCACTTTCCTGAATGCTCTGTCTCCCTGCGTACTCTCCCCTTTGCCTGCTCTTCCTTCCTGTGTGCTCCACTTCCCTGAATGCTCTGCCTCCCTGGGTACTCTCCACTCTGTCTGCTCTTCCTTCCTGTGTGCTCCACTTCCCTGAATGCTCTGCCTCCCTGGGTACTCTCCCCTCTGTCTGCTCTTCCTTCCTGTGTGCTCCACTTCCCTGAATGCTCTGCCTCCCTGGGTACTCTCCACTCTGTCTGCTCTTCCTTCCTGTGTGCTCCACTGTCCTGTGTGCTCTGCCTCCCAGGGTACTCTTCATCCTGTCTGCTTGTCCTTCATGTGTGCTCCACTGCCCTGTGTGCTCTGCCTCCCTGGGTACTCTCCCCTTTGCCTGCTCTTCCTTCCTGTGTGCTCCACTTCCCTGAATGCTATGTCTCCCTGCGTACTCTCCCCTTTGCCTGCTCTTCCTTCCTGTGTGCTCCACTTCCCTGAATGCTCTGCCTCCCTGGGTACTCTCCACTCTGTCTGCTCTTCCTTCCTGTGTGCTCCACTTCCCTGAATGCTCTGCCTCCCTGGGTACTCTCCCCTTTGCCTGCTCTTCCTTCCTGTGTGCTCCACTTCCCTGAATGCTCTGCCTCCCTGGGTACTCTCCACTCTGTCTGCTCTTCCTTCCTGTGTGCTCCACTTCCCTGAATGCTCTGCCTCCCTGGGTACTCTCCACTCTGTCTGCTCTTCCTTCCTGTGTGCTCTTCTTCTCAGTGTTATGTGTTTCCCTAACTTGGTACTCTGCGTTCCCTGCACCCTGCATACATTGCCTTCTTGTGTTCTCCATAGTGCATTCCTTCCAGGGTACTCTCCACCCTGTCTGTTCTTCCTTCCTGTGTGCTCCACTTCCCTGTATGCTCTGTCTCCCTGCGTACTCTCCCCTTTGCCTGCTCTTCCTTCCTGTGTGCTCCACTTCCCTGAATGCTCTGTCTCCCTGCGTACTCTCCCCTTTGCCTGCTCTTCCTTCCTGTGTGCTCCACTTCCCTGTGTGCTCAGCCTCCCTAGGTACTCTTCACCCGGTCTGTTCTTCCTTCCTGTGTGCTCCACTTCCCTGTATGCTCTGTCTCCCTGCATACTCTCCCCTTTGCCTGCTCTTCCTTCCTTAGTGCTCCACTTCCCTGTATGCTCTGTCTCCCTGCGTACTCTCCCCTTTGCCTGCTCTTCCTTCCTGTGTGCTCCACTTCCCTGAATGCTCTGTCTCCCTGCGTACTCTCCCCTTTGCCTGCTCTTCCTTCCTGTGTGCTCCACTTCCCTGTGTGCTCAGCCTCCCTAGGTACTCTTCACCCGGTCTGTTCTTCCTTCCTGTGTGCTCCACTGCCCTGAATGCTCTGTCTCCCTGGGTACTCTCCACACTGTCTGCTCTTCCTTCCTGTGTGCTCCTCTTCCCTGTATGCTCTGTCTCCCTGCGTACTCTCCCCTTTGCCTGCTCTTCCTTCCTGTGTGCTCCACTTCCCTGAATGCTCTGCCTCCCTGGGTACTCTCCACTCTGTCTGCTCTTCCTTCCTGTGTGCTCTTCTTCTCAGTGTTATGTGTTTCCCTAACTTGGTACTCTGCGTTCCCTGCACCCTGCATACATTGCCTTCTTGTGTTCTCCATAGTGCATTCCTCCCTGGGTACTCTCCACTCTGTCTGCTCTTCCTTCCTGTGTGCTCTTCTTCTCAGTGTTATGTGTTTCCCTAACTTGGTACTCTGCGTTCCCTGCACCCTGCATACATTGCCTTCTTGTCTTCTCCATAGTGCATTGCTCCCTGGGTACTCTCCACACTGTCCACTCTTCCTTTCTTTGTGCTCTGTCGTGTGTGCTGCGATTACCTGGCTACCCTCCACCCTGTTTGCTGTGCTTTCCTGAGGGCTCCACTTCCCTGTAGGTTCTGTCTCTCTCGGTACTCTCCACTCTGTCTGGTCTTACTTCCTGTGTACTCACTCTGCTTCGCTTTGTGTTCTGCCTCCGTCTATGTTCCACCTAACTGGGCACTCTATATGCTCTGCCTTCGTGTGAGCTCCTCAGTGTATTACTTCCGGGGTACTCTCCACCCTGTCTGCTCATCCTTCCTGTGTGCTCTATAGTGTGTTCATCCCTGGGTGCTCCCCACTCTTTCTGCTCATTGTTCCTGCGCGCTCTATAGTGTATTAGTCCCTAGGTACTCTCCACTGTCTTTTCTTCCTTCCTGTGTGCTCTGCTTCCCTGAATGATTTGCCTCCCTCAGTAGTCTCCGTCCCATCTGCACTTCCTTCCCGTGTGCTCTTCTTCTCCTTCTGTTCTGCCTCCCTGTATGTTCTAACTAATTTGGTGCTCTGCATTCTCTGTCCCCTGTTTGCTCTGCATTCGAATGTGCTCTGCTTCTGTGTGGTCAACCTTCCCGGGTGATTTGATACCATGTCTGCTCTATTAATTGTTCGCTCCGCTTCCTTGAGTTGTCTGCCTCACTTGGGACACTGTTTATTCCCCTTGTCGGTTTTATTGTGTGCTTTGCTTCTCTTGACATGCTGTGTCCCAGTGGGATCTGCTTCCCTGCGTGATCTCCATCTCTGTGCCCACTGCTTCAGTTTGTTCTGCTCCATTGAGAGTTCTGCTTCCCAAGTCGCCCCAGTTCACTTTCTGCGTTGCCCCTGTGTAATTTTTATCTCCTGTTGCTATTTCTCCATTTTTGCTTTGTTTTTCTGGGTGGTCTGCTTCTGGATGTGTTCTGCTTCCATTAAAGGGCATTCCTCCTTTGGTGTTTTGGCTCACTCAGTGTCTCCTAATGTTCTCTATTCCCCTTGGAATTCCTCCTCGTTTTATTTTGTCACACTTGGTGTTTCTAACTTGGTGGTTTGTCTCATAATAATCTTTGCTTCCCTTTGGGCTCCACTTCCCTTGATATTTCCAATCCTAGTGTTCTCTGCTTCTACTGGTGTTCTGTTTCTCTTGGTGTTCTCTTTACCTTGGTGTTCTGCCTCCTTGTGTTCTCTGCTTCCCTTAGTGCTCTGCTTCCCTTGGTGTTTTGTTTACCTTGGTGTTGTGTCTCATAGTGTTATCTGCTTCCCTTGATGCTCTGCTTTCCTTGATGTTGCCTCCTAGTGTTCTCGGCTTCTCCTGGTGCTTTGCTTTGCTTACTTTCTCGTCCTGCCTCCTAGTGTTCTTTGCTTCCCCTAGGGCTTTACTTCTCATGGTGTTCCCTTGATGCTTTCCTTGATGTTAGCTCCTGGCGTTCTCTTCTGCATTGGTGCTCTGCTTAACTTAGTGCTCTGCTTCCCCTGGTGTTTTTCTTAGCTTGGAGCTTTATCTCCTCATGCTCCCTTCTTCATTGATACTCTGCTTCTCTTGGTGTTCTGATTGTATTGATGTCCTTCCTCCTGGTATGATATGCTTCCATTGATTCTCTGTTTTCTGTGGTGCTCCGCCTGCCTGTGTGGTCTGATTCACTTGGCTTACTGCTTTGCTTGCTGCTCTAAATCCCAGTTTGTGCTGTTTCCCATGGCGTTCTACCCCTCTTCATGCACTGCTCCCTTGATCATTCTGCTACCTTTGCATTGATGTCCTATGTTAGCTATGCCCATGAGTACTCTTTCCATATGTGCCCTGACTGCCTATGCACTATTTCTTCTATGCACTCTACTGTCCTTGTTGCTCTACTTCCTTATGTGCTTTGCATGTCTATGTGCTCATCTTCCCTGAATACTCTGCTTCTATGCACATTGACATTAATTGCAGTTACATTCATATGTTTTTGTCTTCCTGTGTCATTTCCCTCCTGGTGTACTTTGCTTCCTGGGTGGCCAGCTTCACTCTTTGCCATGCTACACTGAGTGTTCTGTTTTCCAGGCTTCTCCCTTTCACTGCGTGTTCCATTTCCAAATACACACATGTTTCTTATGTGCCCAGCTTAACTATGATCTCTACTTCACTTTGTCTGCTGCTTCTGTCTGTACCCCATGCTGTGTGCCCCTCTGTACTCCACTTGTCTGTGCTCTTCTTCTCTTATTGTTCTGTTTCTGTGTGCCATGGAACCCTATGTCCTCTACTTCTCTAAGTGTTATGTTTCCTGTGTGTCATGTTTCCCTATGTGCTCTGCTTCCCTGAGTGTTCTGTTTCCTGTGTGCCATGTTTCCCTATGTGCTCTGCTTCCCTGGGTGTTCTGTTTCCTGTGTGCCATGTTTCCCTATGTGCTCTGCTTCCCTGAGTGTTCTGTTTCCTGTGTGCCATGGCTCTCTATGTGGTATTCTTCCATGAGTGTTGTGTTTCCCATGTGACATGGCTCTCTGTGTACTCTGCTTCCCTATGTGTTCTGTTTCCTGTGTGCCATAGCTCTCTATGTGGTCTTGATCCCTGAATATTCTATTTCCAGTGTCCTATGGCTCTCTGTGTGCTCTTCTTCCCTCAGTGTTCTGTTTCCTGTGTGCCATGGCCCTCTATGTGCTCTTCTTCCCTCAGTGTTCTGTTTCCTGTGTGTCATGGCTCTCTATTTGCTCTTCTTCCCTTAGTGTTATGTTTCCTGTGTGTCATGGCTCTCTATTTGCTCTTCTTCCCTTAGTGTTCCGTTTCCTGTGTGTCATGGCCCTCTATGTGCTCTTCTTCCCTGAGTGTTATGTTTCCTGTGTGTCATGGCCCTCTAGGTGCTCATCTTCCCTGAATGTTAAGTTTTCTGTGTGCCATGACTCTCTATGTGCTCTTCTTCCCTGGGTGCTATGTTTTCTGTGTGTCATGGCTCTCTATGTGCTCTTCTCCCCTGAGTGGTTTGTTTCCTGTGTGTAATTGCTCTCTATGTGCTCTTCTTCCCCGAGTGTTATGTTTTATTTGTGTCATGTCTCTCTATGTGTTCTTCTTCCCTGAGAATTATGTTTCCTTTGCTTCATGTTTCTATATGTGCGCTCCCTCCCTGAGTGTTCTGTTTCCTGTGTGCCATAGCTCTCTATGTGGTCTTGATCCCTGAATATTCTATTTCCAGTGTCCTATGGCTCTCTGTGTGCTCTTCTTCCCTCAGTGTTCTGTTTCCTGTGTGCCATGGCCCTCTATGTGCTCTTCTTCCCTCAGTGTTCTGTTTCCTGTGTGTCATGGCTCTCTATTTGCTCTTCTTCCCTTAGTGTTATGTTTCCTGTGTGTCATGGCTCTCTATTTGCTCTTCTTCCCTTAGTGTTCCGTTTCCTGTGTGTCATGGCCCTCTATGTGCTCTTCTTCCCTGAGTGTTATGTTTCCTGTGTGTCATGACTCTCTATGTGCTCTTCTTCCCTGGGTGCTATGTTTTCTGTGTGTCATGGCTCTCTATGTGCTCTTCTCCCCTGAGTGGTTTGTTTCCTGTGTGTAATTGCTCTCTATGTGCTCTTCTTCCCCGAGTGTTATGTTTTATTTGTGTCATGTCTCTCTATGTGTTCTTCTTCCCTGAGAATTATGTTTCCTTTGCTTCATGTTTCTATATGTGCGCTCCCTCCCTGAGTGTTCTGTTTTCTGTGTGCCATAGCTCTCTGTGTTTTTTTCCCCTGAGTGTTCTGTTTCCTCTGTGTCATGACTCTCTATGGGCTCTTCTTCACCAAGTGTTCTGTTTCCTATGTGTCATGGCCCCCTATGAGCTCTTTTTCCTTCAGTGTTCTGTTGCCTGTGTGTCATGACCCTCTATGTGCTCTTCTTCCCTCAGTGTTCTGTTTCCTGTGTGCCATGCCCCTCTATGTGCTCATCTTCCCTGAGTATTTTGTTTCCTGTGTGTCATGGCTCGCTATGTTCTCTTCTTCCCTGAGTGTTATGTTTCCTGTGTGCCCTGGCTCTCCATCTGCACTTCTTCCCTGAGGGCCTTGTTTCCTGTGTGTCATGGATCTATGTGTGCTCTTCTTCCCTAAGTGTTATGTTTCCTGTGCGGCATGGCTCTCTGTGTGCTCTTCTTCCCTCATTGTTCTGTTTCCTGTGTGCCATAGCTCTCTGTGTGCTCTCAGTCCCTGATTGTTATGTTTCCTGTGTGGCATGACTCTCTATGTGATCTTCTTCCACCAGTGATCTGTTACATGTGTGTCATGGCTCTCAATGTGCTCTGCTTCCCATGAACTCTGATTCCCTGAGTAGGAGCCTTCACCATACTTTACAGTCCTGTGTAATCAGAACCCTGTCTTCTGTGGATGATACACAACCATACAATCATGCTCAGTGTGGCCTGCTTGCCTGTCTTTTCCTCTTACCAGAGTGTCCCGTTGGCTGCTTTCAATTTCTGTGTGCTTCCTGCCTTTTAATGTCCTTGCTCCCTTAGTGCTCTGCCCTACTTCCTTCTCCATCTTTCCTTCTCCAAGGGTCATATCATGATGAGGTTTGCTGGCTACAGCACAGAGATCTTGTTTTCTGCACCTGCAGTTTGTAAAGATAATTCATTTAATCCAACATTTCTTTGGGTTAGCCCTTAATTTTCAGATAGTACAGCTCGGTAACAGTGAGCAGGGCTAGTTTCTTTCTGTCTGTGAGCTGTGCTGTCTAAAAGAATGCACTAACTCAGAGATATATCCGTTTAAAGTCATTCACTTTGCACACTGCAGGGGCTGTGTCATGATGGACCGAGTGCCTGGTTTTTTTGCATGCAAGGCGTATAAGTTTAAACATATAACTCAGAATTTCGCTGAATGAATGTATGAACTTTAAATATAACAAGTTGGAAACAGTCTGCATGGATTGTCTGTTTCTAACTTTTTCAGTCTAAATTAATTCATTAACTTAGAGAAATTGTGAGCTATTTCTTTGAACTTTAAACACAGCACACGGAAAAAACAAGTGCTCGGCCCATCACGACGGCCCCAGGTGCATAAAAAAAGCGACCGCCTTCTCACTGAGCCAGTGAAGGCCATTATGATGCGGCCCCATATGCTTTTTATTTCTAGATGATCCTCTTTCCCATGAACTCCACTTTCTTTTATTATCTTCTTCCTCTAGTGTCTTACTTACCTATTTGCTCTACTCTATGTTTGTCCCTCCTAAATATGATTCCCTGGATGCTTAGCTTCCGTTTTTGCTTTCCTGTGTACTTAGATCCCCAGAGTGCTCTGCATCTACTTCTCTTTGTGATCTGATTCCCTTTATGTTGTTCTTCCTCGGCGTGTTTCCTGGGTGATCGGCTTCATTCAGGACAATTTTTTCATGTGTGCTCTTCTTCCTTGTGTGCTCTGCCTCCCTGTACGCTCTCCTTTGCTGTGTCTCTGCTTCCCTGTGTGCTCTCCTTCGCTGTGTGCTCTGCTTCTGTGTGTGCCCAGCTTCCCTGTGTGCTCTCTTTCGCTGTGTGCTCTGCTTCCTTGTGTGCTCTCTTTTGCTGTGTGTTTTGCTTCCCTGTGTGCTCTCTTTTGCTGTGTGCTCTGCTTCCGTGTGTGCTTTCCTTCGCTGTGTGCCCTGCTTCCCTTTGTGCTCTCCTCTGTGTGCTCTGATTCCATGTGCTCTCCTTCTCTGTGTGCTCTGCTTCCTTGTGCTCTGCTTCTGAGTGTGTGCCCAGCTTCCATGCGTGCTCTGCTACCCTGTGTGCTGTTTCCTTTTGTGCTCTGCACCTTTTGGGCTCTCCTTCTCTGTGTGCTCTGCCTCCTTCTGTGCTCTGCTTCCTTTTGTGCTCTCCTTCTCTGTGTGCTCTGCCTCCTTCTGTGCTCTGCTTCCTTTTGTGCTCTCCTTCGCTGTGTGCTCTGCTTCTGTGTGTGCCCAGCT
Source organism: Calotriton arnoldi (assembly GCA_963921515.1). Taxonomy (NCBI): domain Eukaryota; kingdom Metazoa; phylum Chordata; class Amphibia; order Caudata; family Salamandridae; genus Calotriton; species Calotriton arnoldi. The sequence continues at coordinate 1,056,004 of CAWUFW010002773.1, forward strand.
TCCCTGTGTGCTCTCTTTCGCTGTGTGCTCTGCTTCCTTGTGTGCTCTCTTTTGCTGTGTGTTTTGCTTCCCTGTGTGCTCTCTTTTGCTGTGTGCTCTGCTTCCGTGTGTGCTTTCCTTCGCTGTGTGCCCTGCTTCCCTTTGTGCTCTCCTCTGTGTGCTCTGATTCCATGTGCTCTCCTTCTCTGTGTGCTCTCCTTCTCTGTGTGCTCTGCTTATGTGTGTGTGCCCAGCTTCCATGTGTGCTCTGCTACCCTGTGTGCTGTTTCCTTTTGTGCTCTGCTTCCTTTTGTGCTCTCCTTCTCTGTGTGCTCTGCCTCCTTCTGTGCTCTCCTTCTCTGTGTGCTCTGCCTCCTTCTGTGCTCTGCTTCCTTTTGTGCTCTCCTTCTCTGTGTGCTCTGCCTCCTTCTGTGCTCTGCTTCCTTTTGTGCTCTCCTTCTCTGTGTGCTCTGCCTCCTTCTGTGCTCTCCTTCTCTGTGTGCTCTGCCTCCTTCTGTGCTCTGCTTCCTTTTGTGCTCTCCTTCGCTGTGTGCTCTGCCTCCTTGTGTGCTCTTCTTCTTGTGTGCGCGGCCTCCCTTTGTGCTCTGCTTCCATGTCTTCTCAGATTTGGTTTCTGCTCTGCTCCCTGGTGTTCTCTGCTCCCTGTGTTCTTCACTTCTTGGGCGTTGTGAGTACTCAAATTCTCCTTGTCCTCCACTCCCCTGTGTGCTGTTCATCTTGGCGTGTCTCTTCTGAGGTGACAGCATCAGTCCAAATCCTATCTGCTGAGTCACCGTGAGACTCATACCAGGGCTGCCTTCTTCTATGTCTAATCATCGAAGATAATTCTGTCACCTGTAGACTTTCACCGGTCTCCATGACGACTGCAAGTCTTTGTCATTTGTGAAATAGGCTAAAGTAAAATATCATAACACATGTACTAGGGTGACCAACGGGCATGGGTGCAAATTCCGGACGGTGAGTGTAAAAATTCAGGACAAAGGGTCAAAATTCAGGACAAAAATTCAGGACAGAAGGTCAAAATATAGGCCAAAAATTTGGGACAAAAGGGACGTTTTACAGACAAATCAGAGGAGGTCGCGCAATGGTATTTAAGTAAATAAATAGACAACCAACATAAGTACAAGTCAAAATAAGTTTATGTTAGGTTGAGACAATAGTGCACTTTACAGTTTTTCAATAAGTGCACATTTTTGAGCAACCATGCAGGCCTTTTTGTTGTATTTCATTTGATCCTAATCTATTTATATGGTTACTGAGCTGGGTTGTCCAGTCTGATATTTTATTTACAGTTCATTGTCCTGAGCAGGCATGTTTGCTGAGAGAAGTGGTCGGAAAGATCTGCTTGGATGGACTTTCTTACTAGCATCTCATATGTGAGTGCCATTGTGAGATGTAAAGCAGCACACATAGACTTTATCTAATTGGAACCTACAGTGCTAGACTAAAGTGCAGTCCTCCGAGTGGCTAGCTTTGTGTCAGATCGCTTCAGGTATTCCATGTCTGTTCAGCTGGTGATTGCTGGTTTAGGGTCTGGTAAAGTAATGAGTGATGGATAAGACCCATAGCAGACAGGTCTTGTGTGAGGGTAAGAGCATTAAGCAGGAAAAGGGAGTTATTAACCATCCTGCATTAGCTATAATGGGCTGCAGACTGCCAAGTGTTATGGTATTATTGTGGGCCAGAACAGTTATATAGGAGTTGACATTACTATATAATGCCCTGGCTGGCCATATAACAGCCAGTCTTATTTTACCTGTACATGGGAAATAATATACTGATTGGGCTGTTTCATTTCTGTGACCTGTAAACTGCAGATTCTCATTGATGCACAGAAGTGTGCAACAGACTAGAAACTGTATATGTTGTTGAGGCATTATTGTAGGTCAGAAGGAGGCACTGTCTTTTACATACAGAACATTTTCCTTTAAAATGGCAGCAAAATACCAACAATCAGTTTTACTGATAAAATTAGTGCACAAATAATAATGTGTGGAAATGTGGTTTCAGCAAATATGTATCATTTGACCATCACCAAGTAAAGTGTCTTGATTGTTTTGATCCTATTAAAACTATGTTACCAGCACACTTCTGAATTACAAACAAGGGGTCCATATGTGGTTTCCTAACTGCTATGTTTTGAAACATGTGCACAGTTCATTAACAGGTATTTCAAAGTTGTTTTGTGTTACAAAAAACTGACAGCTTACAGCCTTTTTTTCACACGCTCTTTACCACCACAACAAGACTGTCAACTAGTCCACTTTACTGTTCTGTCTTTTACTGCTAAGTTAGAGAACGGTCAGGTAGGCGTTATATGGGTGGTGCATGGGCATTCCCATATTTTCAAAGACTAGTAAACAAGGGCTTGTGCCAACACGGTGTGCCGATCTGAGGTAGGTGTGAGGAGGAGAAATATCTTTATTCCTCCTCATTACTTCCTCTTTGCATTCTGCAGCACACATGCAAAGAGGAAATAGCCGCAAAGGATAGGTTTCCCATCCTGCCAAAAAACGTACTTGACCACAATGTTTTGGCACTAGGCAGCAACAAGTGCCCTAGTACTACGAGAGAGCAGAACTGTACCATGTCTTGGAAAATACGGTGCTGTTGTGCTCTTTCCATTTCAGGCAACACAGCACAGAACTTCACTTGCTGCGCTGTGATGCATGAAATGTTAGTAAATATACCAATCATAAATTCAGCCCGGGGTTTTCAGACATGAATTCTGTCTTGGACGTTGTACAGAGCTCCGCAGCCTTTTTGGTTAGGGTCACACTACAGAAAAAGCATATACATACTGATAAAAAATCACAGTTTGTTAGGAAAAATGGCTATTTTCCAAAGAATGAGGGAGACATTTGCCTAAGGCTCCAGCTCGGAGCATTTGCCTGGCAGGTTACAATATGGCACTACAAGATTTTGGGATAAGTGCACACCAGTTTTGTTATGGTAGACATTTCTAATTGTGCTCTTCATTCTCCATTAACTGGAAATGGTGAAATAAAAACTGTACAGAAACACAGGTAATAATAAAATAAAATCCCTCCATTCATAGACTATGCCTTCCAATTAATCCATCCAACATTCAACTCCTGAAGTGCTTTTACCACAGGGCCTGGGGCACAGCACAGGCTGCAGAAATGATAGCCTGCCCATGGCAGGGCCGGCTTTATTGCTGGTGGCACCTAGTGTGACAATCTTTGTTGGTTCACCCTTCCGCAAAAGTAGTGGCATAACGCAAAACTATGGGGTCCCACTGCAGAAAGAGATGATGGGCCCCCCGAGTCTCCCATATCTCAGAGTGTAGATTAGCCTTCGGCTGTATGGGGCCGCCTGAACGTTTGGAGTTCCCTTGAAGGGGTGCCCCAGTGCTCTTCAGGGAATGCAGAGGCCTTCATTACACCCTTTCACCAAAGACCTCACTCTGCACAGATTCCCTTACTATCGAGCAGCAATGGTGCCTCTCAACTCTATATAGACCCTCTCTCAAATGTGTATTTCATTTCTTTTATAGTGCTACTCAGCCCAATGTAGGGTGTTGAGCACTTTAGCTCACATACATATTGTTCAGAGACAATGACTCATATAAGTGTGTAAATAAATGCATAGGAAGTGTTACTTAAGAAAATGAGGGCTGCGAGGTGTAGGAGTCACATGTCATCCATACTGGTAGGTACTATATGCAGGGCCACTGTAATTTTGCAGCAGGGGAGGGCCAAGTTATGCTGCAGGGTTGACTAAACTATTTGGCAAGAAAAGGGAAATTATGCAGCGTAATGTGGCACATTTTGTGATAGTATTACTACATTATCTTCTCATTTTTACACTTTCTGGGCATAGGTTGCACCTCATTATTACCAGTTTAACACCCAAATATAGCAATATGCAAAAGAAAGGTGACCAGTAAACCTTTGCAAAGGGACTTTGCAACAAGTGTCACTGCGTTTTTAGTTATTTTTTTAACCATTTGAGCTAGAAACTATTTTTAAATTAGAATCTTGAGATTATGCAGCTGATGATGGATTATGTGGCAAACGCAGCAAATCCATAATCATGCAAAAAATGTTGCAGCCGCACAATCGCTTAATTCCAGTGGCCCTGAGTACATGTTAAGAGTGCTTGCCCCGGAAAAATACAAACTCAGGATATAAAACATAACATAGAGATTGGGGTTGTCCCTACTAAAAAATATTCATCATTATCCAAATTAATTCTCTGATCTGCATGTTACACTTTGTGCTTTGCAAGAGGCGCATTATCCCTCTGTGCTTCTTTATGATGAGTCAAAACTGTGATTAGTTAAATCTCAGATCTTTCCAAGAGATACATTAATCACCAGAGTTAAAGAGATATTTTTGTTATGGCCTGAAAATTGCAGGCAGTCAAACCACTCAGAAGTCTTTGTCTTTAATCCTGTCGGATATTTCAAAAGGCAGCAATCCTCCAGCATGGCTCCTCAACAAAAGCAGAATGCCCTGCCCTATGCCAATGCAGGAGAAGGCATACAACATGCTGTCACTACAATAGGGCCTATTGTCATTCTTTATGTGATAATCAGCCGCAATCAGAATGACAATAGACCAGTCCACAGTCTGTGCGAGGTCCGGGAGGGGCTGCTGCAGCATCTAAAAGAGAGGTGCGAGCTGGGCCGTAGAGTGAGAACTTTTTAACTCTTGGGACTTCTTGCTGGGGAACAGCACAGCTTGCTGCAATCCTCAATATTTCTGGCAAAAGGCGTCTGTAAAACGAATGATGACAGCCAACGGACTTGAAACCAAAATAACAGACGGTCCGTGAACTTTATGGACCGTTGGTCACACTAACATGTATCAGGCTGAGTCTACTCCTCTGATAAAAAGTAGTGACAGAAAAGGGCAGTCAGTAATGACACAGGCACGGCGGCTGCCACACACCCAACCCACCCCACACACTCTCCGCACACATTGGTTTACTTCCTCCATGTCGCGGCCAGCTTTTGACATGGGCAAGCTGGGCCCAGGCTGAGGGCACTAATCAAAAGAGCAGCGAAAAGAACTATCTGCATAAGGTCCTGTAAACAGCAACGTCCCTCTTCCTTGGATCTAGTGATTTCATTTAAAGCGCTCTACCCTATCAGCCCCCTACTGTGCTCTCCCATCTACCTTCAACCCCCTTGTGGACACACATTCACACCTCTCCCCAACCCAACAAAAACATGGAAACAGCTTGAGGGAGCTGCGTTGTGTGAGATTTTGGTGAGCAAGGAGGTGGAGATGTGTTTCAGAGGCAAGTCATTGATATGATGTAGTCAGCTGGAGACTGGCCTGTGTCATTTTATTCACCAGCAGTAGCGAGGGTGAGAAATTTCTTTCCACCCAGGGCGCTACTGGAGGAAGAGCCGGCTCTGCTTCCTGGAGTCTAGACCTAGTTTGAGGACATAAAGTAGTTCAGCAGAGATTTTAAATGTTGACACACCTCCCACTTTTTCCCAGAGTTGCGAAAATCCGTTTGGTAAATGCCCTATGACAATCACCAATAACTGACTAAAATCATGCTGAGTTTGAGGTAGTTTTTAAGCAATAGAACTCCTTGCCACTGACTACCTGAAACATTTCACATTACTCCAGTATGAGTGTGAGACTGTAACCGAACCTTCGTGCCACACCTGTGCCCACATTCTTGTTAGAGAAGCAGTGTAGGGATTCCTAAGGCATGACTCTGTTAGAAGGCTGCTCCTGGCACTAAAAGTTTTAAGTCAAATCGAAATTATCATTATTGTAGCAAATGGCCAACTCCGTTTCCCTGAAGCGAGGGACTCGGACAACACATTCCTGCAGCCACCCGCCATTCCAACTAGGTGTAATATTTTCTGTGGACAGCCCTGGATCTCATTGTCCATTATATGTGTATGTAGGATAGCTCACGGGCACCATGGAGAGTGAGCGTGACAACCCTGGCCAATAAAACATTACAACATGAGTTAGTGTCAAGGCCAAGCGAAAACATGCATGTTTTATGAGACACGAGGGCCAAGTCACCCACTGTCCCCTGTAAACAGACAGGCAGTAGTCAAGGTCACCGTCTATCACCAACTAAATGACATATTCACAGTGCACATGTGTTGTAGCCAGCCACTCTCTGAAGCCATGGGAGACAATAGCGTAAATAAACATGATATACTGAAAGACAACATCTCGTCTTGAGCGTTTTCGAATTTGGTGCTTTTAACCAATAGTATTTGCTAAAGCCTTGGAGCCTAACATAGCAGGCTCTACCGGCCATTAAAAGCCCACTCCAGGTCGCAAGGGCTTTTAACAAGAGAGTGGGCCTTTAATGGCCGGTAGAGCCTGCTACAGAGGGCTCTAAGGCTATTAGAACATTCTGGTCCTAGAGGGGAGAATGTTCTAATTTGTAAAACAAAGGCCTCCTGGAGCCTGAGGGGGTTGAAATCCCCTCGGGCTCAATGAGGCCTCTGTTAAATATTGGAATGTTTATGCTCCAGGCTTCTACCGGCCATTAGAAGCCCGGAGCACACCACTGTTTTCAATGGAGTGCTCAACATTCCAATGTTCTAAAAATGAATGGAACACAGCTTGATTTTCACCATTAAAAAAATCGGCAGTCCTCTGTACAGGGACGCGGCGTTGTTGGTCCTTAAACCATGCCCCAGTGTGAATCCGCATACCCAAATCAGTGGCCGTTTGCTCATTTCCTTCCATCGCCATTAAAGGGAGATCTCCGTCTAAATATGAGATCAGTCTTCGATACAGTTAAACATTAAGCGTATATTTCATATACACACATACATGGTTATGTACCTGACAGGAACCAACACTATTCTTAAGTAGAAAAGAAAGAGAGAAACATATTGACCAATATAATAAACCGGAAGCACAAAGGGCAGTCCAAAATCTCAGATAACGTCAGAATAACTTTGGCTTGTTCATCCAGACCCACAGGCGCAACGCAGACAAGGACTCCTCCAGCTTATACATGTCCACCACTCTTACTTGCTTCATGAATGTCATGGACGTGTACAGTGGGGGAAATGTGACTAGATGTTAACACAGGTGAGACCCCATGATCCACTGTTGCAAAGGGATATATTTGGGGCGATGTGCTCCAGATGAGTTTAACCCCTTCGCTGCTAGGCCTTTTCCCCCCCTGTGCTAAGCCTTTTTTTGGCTATTTGGGGTAGTGCGCACTTAGGCCCCTGTAACTTTTTGACCACATAAGGTATCCACGCCAAATTTGCGTCCTTTTCTTCCAACATCATAGGGATTCTAAAGGTACCCAGGGTTTGTGGATTCCCCTGGAGGGTCCCAGAAATTAGTCAAAATACAGCTAAATTTTGTTTTTTTGGGAAAAATTGGAAAAAGGGCTGCAAATGAAAGCGTCTGGGATTTTCCCTGCAAATGGTATCCAAAAAGCGTTTGTGGGGCTGAAATCACCATTTTCCCAGCTTTTAGGGAATGACAGACTTTTGTCAGAAAAACAACATTTTTTACACAGTTTTGGCATTTTTCTGGGACATAGCCTATTTTTGCTATTTTTTGTGCTTTCAACCTCCTTCCACTTAATGGTAGAAATGGGTATGAAAGCAATAATGGATCCTGGAAAGCTATACATTTTTGAAAAGTAGACACAATTCTGAATTTAGCAAGGGGTCATTTGTGTAGATCCATCAAGGTTTCTTTATAGAAACTAACAGTTAAATATAGGAAAAATTGAAAATTAGTTGAAAAAAACAGCCATTTGTGTCAACGTTTTCACCTGTAACTTCTTCTAATTATGACAGCTCTTTGAAAGCAATATACCGTTACATCCGCTGGACCTTACTGGTTGTGGGGATATATAGGACTTGTAGGTTCACCAGTAACCCGACGAACCCAGAGTAAAAAACTGAGCAGCAATTTGCAATGGCTTTTTATTATGTACCGGCTATATAGCAATTATTGTGGGAAAATGTATACATGGAAAAATTGGTATGAACGACACCTATGTATTTCTGAAATGGGAACAAGTTATAGAGTTTAGAAACAGTAGATATTTGCACATTTTTGAAATTGGGAATACTCATACTAGCATGAAAATTATCGGTCATTTTTCAAAATGACTTTTATTTTACACAATGTCTTTCATTTGGAAGGCAGAAATGCATCGAAAGTCAATAGGTAATAACAGTTGCTTTACAAATCTGAATTACCCTAAGTCTCCCGATAAAAATGGTACCTCACTTGTGTGGGTAGGCATAGTGCCCACGACAGGAAATGGCTCAAAACCCAACGTGAACACACCACATTTTCTCAATGAAAAATTACCCTTTTTTTGCAAAGTGCCTAGCTGTAGTTTTTGAACCCTAGCTCTCCCGGCACCTAGGGAAACCTAGCAAACCTATACATTTTTGAAAACTAGACACCCAGGGGAATTCAGGATGGGGTGACTTGACTGCCTCCCACCAGGTTCTGTTACCCAGAATCCCTTGCAAACCTAAACAATTGTCAAAAAAAACACATTTTCCCCACATTTCTGTGCTGGAAAGTTCTGGAATCTGCGTGGAGCCACAAATTTCCACCCACCCCGTGTTCCCCAAAGTCTTCCGAGAAAAATGGTACCTCACTTGTGTGGGTTGGACTAGTGCCCGCGACAGGAAAAGGCGCAAAACGCAACGTGGACACACCTCAATTTCGCAGTGAAAAATGACCCTTTTTTGGCAAAGTGCCTAGCTGTAGTTTTTGAACCATAGCTCTGCCGGCACCTAGGGAAACCTAGCAACCCTATACATTTTTGAAAACTAGACACCCAGGGGAATCCAGGATGGGGTGACTTGACTGCCTCCCACCAGGTTCTGTTACCCAGAATCCCTTGCAAACCTAAAAAATTGTCCAAAAAAACACATTTTCCCCACATTTCTGTGCTGGAAAGTTCTGGAATCTGCGTGGATCCACAAATTTCCACACACCCCGCGTTCCCCCAGGTCTCCCGATAAAAATGGTACCTCACTTGCGTGGGTTGGTCTAGTGCCCGCAACAGGAAACGGCGCAAAACGCAATGTGGACATACCTCAATCTCGCAGTGAAAAATGACCCTTTTTTGGCAAAGTGCCTAGCTGTAGTTTTTGAACCCTAGCTCTGCCGGCACCTAGAGAAACCTAGCAAACCTATACATTTTTGAAAACTAGACACCCAGGGGAATCCAGGATGGGGTGACTTGACTGCCTCCCACCAGGTTCTGTTACCCAGAATCCCTTGCAAACCTAAAAATTGTCCAAAAAAACACATTTCCCCCACATTTCTGTGCTGGAAAGTTCTGGAATCTGCGTGGATCCACAAATTTCCACCCACCCCGCGTTCCCCAGGTCTCCCGATAAAAATGGTACCTCACTTGCGTGGGTTGGCCTAGTGCCCACGACAGGAAACGGCGCAAAACGCAATGTGGACAAACCTCAATTTCGCAGTGAAAAATGACCCTTTTTGGCAAAGTGCCTAGCTGTAGTTTTTGAACCCTAGCTCTGCCGGCACCTAGGGAAACCTAGCAAACCTATACATTTTTGAAAACTAAACACCCAGGGGAATCCAGGATGGGGTGACTTGACTGCCTCCCACCAGGTTCTGTTACCCAGAATCCCTTGCAAACCTAAAAATTGTCAAAAAAACACATTTTCCCCACATTTCTGTGCTGGAAAGATCTGGAATCTGCGTGGATCCACAAATTTCCACCCACCCCGCGTTCCCCAGGTCTCCCGATAAAAATGGTACCTCACTTGCGTGGGTTGGCCTAGTGCCCACGACAGGAAACGGCGCAAAACGCAATGTGGACAAACCTCAATTTCGCAGTGAAAAATGACCCTTTTTGGCAAAGTGCCTAGCTGTAGTTTTTGAACCCTAGCTCTGCCGGCACCTAGGGAAACCTAGCAAACCTATACATTTTTGAAAACTAGACACCCAGGGGAATCCAGGATGGGGTGACTTGACTGCCTCCCACCAGGTTCTGTTACCCAGAATCCCTTGCAAACCTAAAAAATTGTCCAAAAAAAACACATTTTCCCCACATTTCTGTGCTGGAAAGTTCTGGAATCTGCGTGGATCCACAAATTTCTACCCACCCCCCATTCCCCCAGGTCTCCCGATATAAATGGTACCTCACTTGCGTGGGTGGGTGAAGGACCCGCGACAGGCAAGGCCCCAAAAGCTATTGAGGCGACATCAAAATTACATATCACAAACCAACCTGGTTTTGCATGGGGGGTCCCATGAGTTTTTGGCCCGGGGCTCGGCATCCATGTAGGGAAACCTACCTAACCCATACATTTCTGGAAACTAGACACCCGAGGGAGTCCAGCGAGGTATGGCTTGCGTGGGTCCCCCATCATTCTCCTACCCATAGTCCCCTGCAAACCTCAAATTTTGCGGAAAAATCCACTTTTTTCTCACATTTCTGTGTGGAAATTTTTAGAATCTGCGTGGATCCACAAATTTCCTCCCACCCAGCGTTCCCCCAGGTCTCCCGATAAAATGGTACCTCACTTGCGTGGGTGGGTGAAGGACCCGCGACAGGCAAGGCCCCAAAAGCTATTGAGCCGACATCAAAATTACATATCACAAACCAACCTGGTTTTGCATGGGGGTCCCATGAGTTTTTGGCCCGGGCTCGGCATCCATGTAGGAAACCTACCTAACCCATACATTTCTGGAAACTAGACACCCGGGGAGTCCAGCGAGGTATGGCTTGCGTGGGTCCCCATCATTCTCCTACCCATAGTCCCCTGCAAACCTCAAATTTCATGGAAAATCCACTTTTTCTCACATTTCTGTGTGGGAAATTTTTAGAATCTGCGTGGATCCACAAATTTCCTCCCACCCAGCATTCCCCCAGGTCTCCCGATAAAAATGGTACCTCACTTGCGTGGGTGGGTGAAGGACCCGCGACAGGCAAACCCCAAAAGCTATTGAGGCGACATCAAAATTACATATCACAACCCAACCTGGTTTTGCATGGGGTCCCATGAGTTTTGGCCCGGGCTCAGTATCCATGTAGGGAAACCTACCTAACCCATACATTTCTGGAAACTAGACACCCGGGAGTCCAGCGAGGTATGGCTTGCGTGGTCCCCCATCATTCTCCTACCCATAGTCCCCTGCAAACCTCAAATTTCGCGGAAAATCCACTTTTTCTCACATTTCTGTGTGGGAAATTTTTAGAATCTACGTGGATCCACAAATTTCCTCCCACCCAGCGTTCCCCAGGTCTCCCGATAAAAATGGTACCTCACTTGTGTGGGTAGGCATAGTGGCTGTAACAGGAAATGGCCCAAATCGTACTGTGGAGACTTCAAAATTACCTATAGCAAAACTACCTGGTTTTGGGGGGGGGGGCACCTGAAATTTTGGCCCCGGGCTCGGCGGCCATCTTGGGAAAGTACCAAACCCAAACATTTCTGAAAACTAGACACCCGGGGAGTCCAATGAGGTATATCTTGCATGGATCCCCCAACGTTTTCCTACCCAGAATGCCATGCAAAACTCAAATTTAGTTGAAAATAACACATTTCCCACATATTTGTGTGTGGAATCACCGTGCCGGCACAAATGTCCTACCACCCAGCGTTCTCCTTGTTCTCCTGAGTAAAATGATACCTCACTTGTGTGGGTGGGCCAAAGGCCTGTGGCTAGGAAGAGCCCAAAACATAGAGATTTAGAGTAAAGCACCAAGAATTCTAAGCGCTACATTTTTTTAAAAATACGTTTTTAGCCAATTCTGCTTTGGACACCCACACAAGTGAGGTATCATTTTACTCAGGAGAACAAGGAGAACGCTGGGTGGTAGGACATTTGTGCCGGCACGGTGATTCCACACACAAATATGTGGAAAATGTGTTTTTTCAACTAAATTTGAGGTTTGCATGGCATTCTGGGTAGGAAAACGTTGGGGGATCCATGCAAGCCATACCTCATTGGACTCCCCGGGTGTCTAGTTTTCAGAAATGTTTGGGTTTGGTACTTTCCCAAGATGGCTGCCGAGCCCGGGGCCAAAATCTCAGGTGCCCCCCCCCCAAACCAGGTAGTTTTGCTATAGGTAATTTTGAAGTCTCCACAGTACGATTTGGGCCATTTCCTGTTGCAGCCACTATGCCTACCCACACAAGTGAGGTACCATTTTTATCGAGAGACCTGGGGGAACGCTGGGTGGGAGGAAATTTGTGGATCCACGCAGATTCCAGAACTTTCCCACACAGAAATTTGACAAAAAAGTGAATTTTCCGGCAAAATTTGAGGTTTGCAGGGGATTCTGGGTAGGAGAATGATGGGGGACCCACGCAAGCCATACCTCGCTGGACTCCCCGGGTGTCTAGTTTCCAGAAATATATGGGTTAGGTAGGTTTCCCTACATGGATGCCGAGCCCCGGGCCAAAAACTCATGGGACTCCCCATGCAAAACCAGGTTGGTTTGTGATAGGTAATTTTGATGTCGCCTCAATAGCTTTTGGGGCCTTGCCTGTCGCGGGTCCTTCACCCACCCACGCAAGTGAGGTACCATATTTATCGGGAGACCTGGGGGAACGCTGGGTGGGAGGAAATTTGTGGATCCACACAGATTCCAGAAATTTCCCACACAGAAATGTGAGAAAAAAGTGGATTTGTCAGCGAAATTTGAGGTTTGCAGGGGATTATGGGTAGGAGAATGATGGGGGACCCACGCAAGCCATACCTCGCTGGACTCCCCGGGTGTCTAGTTTCCAGAAATGTATGGGTCAGGTAGGTTTCCCTACATGGATGCCGAGCCCCGGGCCAAAAAGTCATGGGACCCCCATGCAAAACCAGGTTGGTTTGTGATAGGTAATTTTGATGTCACATCAATAGGTTTTGGGCCATTCCCTGCCGCAGGTACTTGGCCCACCCATACAAGTGAGGTACCATTTCTATTGGGATACTTGGAGAAATGCTGGGGGTTGGAAATTTGTTGTTACTTTCTGCAGTGTGAAAATTTGGGCACAAAAATGCAAGGAAAATGTCAGTCACATTTTGAGGTTTGCAGGACATTGTGGGTAAGATAACTTGTTGGGATCCACAAGAGAGACATCACCATGCACTCCCATGGGTGTTTAGTTTACAACAAAAACTACAGTTGTTAGGTTATTCTTAAATGAAATGTACAGCTTGGCAGAGAGACAAAACAGACAAAGATTACTGCACCGCCATCTATTCCTCAAACATACACACATACTGGTTGGATTTGGCACGAGGGCGAGTGATGGTTCAGTATATAAAATTGTATTAACAAGAGATTTCACAAAAATGAAATGCACTGTCAATAATTGAATGGACAAAAAACTGAACCAGTGACTCGCAGCTCGTGAGCTGTAAAGCCACTTCAAGGCACCAACCGCTTTACAGGCCATTCACACACCTTTCATACATGATACACACAAGACCATTCACACCACCAGGCACAAAACCAACACATTACATTGACAAAAACAGAAAAGACCCATTTTTATGCACAACCACCTATTCCTCAAGCACACATACATACTGGTTGGATTTGGCACGAGGGTGAGTGATGGTTCAGTATATACAGTTGTATTAACCAGAGATTTCACAAAAATGAAATGCACTGTTACTTGAAAGGACAAGAAACTGAACCATTGACTCACAGCTCGTGAGCTGTAAAGCCACGACAAGGCACCAACCTCTTTACAGGCCATTCATACACCTTTCATACGTGTGACACATACAAAACCATTCACGCCAGCCGCGGGCCCAGCACATTACAACACTCACACCAGCAGACAGCGCCATTCAAGGGCCCATCACTTTCACACGCCCACATTCCTGACACAGCAACCACACCAGCTCACGGATTGCGTTGAGTGGCGTTTGGCTAGCAGTGTGTGTAGTGACCAGCAGCTAGTCACTCCTCGCACACCGCCAGCCGAGCGCCAGTCCACGCACACTGCCAGCCAAGCGCCACTCCACGCACACCGCCAGCCACGCGCCAGTCCACGCACACCGCCAGCCAAGCGCCAGTCCACGCACACTGCCAGCCAAGCGCCAGTCCACGCACACTGCCAGCCAAGCGCCAGTCCACGCACACTGCCAGCCAAGCGCCACTCCACGCACACTGCCAGCCAAGCGCCACTCCACGCACACCGCCAACCAAGCGCCAGTGCAAACACACCGCCAGACAAGCGCCAGTACAAACACACCACCAGCCAAGCGCCAGTCCACGCACACCGCCAGCCAAGCGCCAGTACAAACACACCGCCAGCCAAGCGCCAGTCCACGCACACCACCAGCCAAGCGTCAATCCAAACACACCGCCAGCCAAACGCCAGACCACGCACACTGCCACACAAGCGCCACTCCACGCACACCGCCATCACATTTAGGATTTTTTTTTATAAAAATAAGAAAACACAAACAAATTGCAAATAGATACAAATCTACTAACACAACATCTGAAACTTAATACACTACACAAATGCCAACCTTGAAACTCAACCAAAAATATTAAACAATAGAGGCCAGGCAGTTCACTTTACCACTCATGGATGCTCCCAAAAATTATTTTGCGTGTGGTACATTCTAAAACAAGCAGGCACACACAGCCCAGGGAGGGGCAGTACATGCGAGTCTCCTTCCGCATACCTCTTCGCCAACAGACTCTACATCTCCTACTGGGAAAGTCTTTTGAGGGTGTGGGAGGAATGTGATCAGGAAAGTGGCGATCTTTCAATCTAGCAACATCCTCCACCAATCCAACTCTAGGAACACTTGCCTGTTCCACTAAAACAAGGCTGCCTATTACAGACTCTTGAAACTTAGCAAAAGTCATCTTTGACTCAGGACAAGAATCCTGGAACACAACAAAAGCATTAAAGGTTGCCAAGTGGAAAAGATGGATAGCCAACTTCTTGTACCAAATGTAAGCCTTACGAAGAGCAGCGTAAGGTTTCAACCTCTGATCTACTCTGTCAACACCACCCATGTGCTTATTATAGTCTAAAATGCACACAGGTTTGCGCGCTTCAGCAACCTGACCCCAAACAGTCACAGGTGCAGTGCTTTCAGTATGGATGGTAGACAGCATGTAGACATCTCTCCTGTCTGAAAACTTCACAGCTAGAAGCTCCTCGCAACGCAACGCACTGCACTGTCCCCGCACAAGCTTTTTACAAACAAGTTCTTTTGGGAAACCTTTACGGTTAGAGCGGATTGTGCCACAAGCAACAGTGTCCACTTTGGCCAATTCCCTGAACAACCGCACACCAGTGTAGAAGTTATCTACATATAAATGGTGGCCTTTGTTAAAAAATCCTCTTCCAAGTTCCCACACAATTTTCTCAGTCACTCCAAAAGTGGACGGACAACCAGGGGGGTTATTACTGGAATCCTTTCCGGTGTACACTCTGAAATTAGAGACATATCCAGTCCTACTGTCACACAGCATATACAGCTTAATTCCATAGTGTGCCCTCTTACTAGGAATGTATTGCCTAAAAACCAAGCGGCCCTTGAACAACACCAAAGACTCATCCACTGCAATTTCTTTCCCTGGAGCATGGATCTCAGAAAATCGATCAACAAAGTGATCAATGACAGGCCGAATCTTAAAAAGACGGTCACATTCAGGGTGATCTCGTGGCAACGCTAAACCATTATCGACAAAATGCATCATCCGAAGCAGAAGCAAATACCTATCACGACTCATGACTGCCGGAAAAATAGCAGTTGCCATCAAGGGACTAGTAGACCAATATGAAGACATTGATGGCTTCCTTAGCAAGCCCATCAAAAAAGTTAAACCCAAGAACTTCTTCATCTCTTCCAGATTTGTGGGAGTCCACCGGGTAGCTCTAGAGTGGGGCTTAAGACTGGCACTGTTGTCCCTCAAAAACTGTTCGGCATACAAATTAGTCTGCTCAACAATCTCTGCCAAAAACACATCGTCCATAAACAACTGAAAAAAATGTATCGGCAAAAAGTTTTCAGTATTCACTCTACACCCGGGAACACCAGTAAAGTCTGGCAATGCCGGCTGCACCATGCCTGGGGCAACCCAGAGGTCAGCACTTTCAATGGGAAGCCTTGCAGCCCCATGCCGCAGCCCAGGTGCCTCTTGCCGCACTATACCAACGGGAAGCCTTGCTGCCCCAGATGCCTCTTGCCGCACTATATCAACGGGAAGCCTTGCAGCCGCAGGCTGCAGCCCAGATGCCTCTTGCCGCACTACACCAACGGAAAGCCTTGCAGCCCCAGGCTGCAGCCCAGATGCCTCTTGCAGCACTATCGGCACATCAATGTCCTCCTCTAACACAGGCACTTCATCCGCACTAAGAGTATCTTCAGTATCCGATGATTCCATGTGGAGAGAAAACTCACTGCCTGAATCGTCCCCTGCCTCCTCTGCCTCAGATGCAGAGTCAGTCTCTGAACCATGGGCAGAGGAAGACTCAAAAAGCATACCAACAACCTGCTGAGCAGTAATCCTGCGGCTAGCCATTATCCTTACTAAGAAAGGAGACTGCACAAACAAGTCAACAACAACCAACACTGTGCAAAGCAAGTAAGTAAAAAATGTGTGCCTTTATCACAAAGATCTATATACTCAAAAACTATACAATTCACTTACAAGAGACAGCTACACTCACCAGCACCTACTCTGCAGAGACGCAGCAAAAACCAACGATATCCCACTAGAAAGAAAAAAACAAAACCAATTACTCACATTACAACAAAATACACATCGAGCACAAATGCAAAAAGTTTTTGACACTTAAAAAACAGAAGCCAAACATACTGCTATTATTACACCATTCGCAAAAACACATTCATGCAGAGAAATAAAACTCATTTACATTGTACAAACAAAGTCTCTTACCAAACACATGCAACTACGCAAACAGTAACGAAACCGCAACCTGGAACAGTCTAAAGAGCAAAAGCCTTGACCTAACAAAAAGGAGAAATAAAGCATTACAATTGCAATTCACAAGAAATAAAACAACATTATAACACGCTATGTCACTACCCAAAGGGGGCAGAAAAGCCAAAAACACATATGTCCCCTGGAAGCGGCCAATTTATTTATTTTTAGATACCTGGCTCTAGTGGGCTATTCTACCCCCCACCCCGGGCCAGAAATGCCATAAAATGCAGGTGATCTGCCCCCAGGGGGCAGAAAAGTCTTAAAATTATTTAGGCCCATAAGGAAGCGACCCTTGGCCAAGGGGTCGCTTCCAATTTAAAAAAACAAATTCCCTGACTCTAGTGGGCTTTTCAGCCCCCCGGGTCCAGAAACGCCCCAAAAATCAGGCTATCTGTCCCCGGGGGCAGAATATACTTTTAAAATAATTTAGCCCCAGGAAGCGACCCTTGCCCAAGGGGTGGCTTCCAATTTAATTTAAAAAATCCCTGGCTCTAGTGGGCTTTTCTGCCCCCTGGGTCCACAAACGGCCCAAAATCGGCCGATCTGTCCCCAGGGAGGCAGAAAAGTCTTTAAATTATGTGCCCCTTAGGCAGAATATACTTGGCTCCCAGGAAGCGACCCTTGCCCAAGGGGTCGCTTCCATTTACATATATACAAAATCCCTGGTGTCTAGTGGGGTTTTCTGCCCCCCTGGGGGCAGAAAGGCCAAATAAAAAACCGATCTGCCCCCAGAGGGGGCAGAATATACTTTAAATATTTTGGCCCCCAGGAAGCGACCCTTGCCCAAGGGGTGGCTTCCAATTTAATTTAAAAAATCCCTGGCTCTAGTGGGCTTTTCTGCCCCCTGGGTCCACAAACGGCCAAAAATCAGCCGATCTGTCCCCAGGGGGCAGAAAGTCTTTAAATTATGTGCCCCTTAGGCAGAATATACTTGGTTCCCAGGAAGCGACCCTTGCCCAAGGGGTCGCTTCCATTTACATGTATACAAAATCCCTGGTGTCTAGTGGGGTTTTCTGCCCCCCCTGGGGGCAGAAAGGCCAAATAAAAAAACTGATCTGCCCCCAGAGGGGCAGAATATACTTTTAAATATTTTGGCCCCCCAGGAAGCGACCCTTGCCCAAGGGGTCGCTTCCAATTCAATTTTAAAAAAATCCCTGGTCTAGTGGGTTTTTCTGCCCCCCCTGGGTCCACAAACAGCCAAAAATCGGCCGATCTGTCCCCAGGGGGCAGAAAAGTCTAAAATAATTTGTCCTCCTAAGGAAGCGACCCTTGCCCAAGGGGTCGCTTCCTTTACAGATAAAAACGAATCCCTGGTGTCTAGTGGGACATTCTGGTGCACGATCGCGACGCTGTGCGCAATCGTGCACCAGGAATGCCCTGCATTGAGACATCAGGAGAGGAAACATAGTTTCTCTCCCCGATGCCTCAAGGCATCAATATTTGGGGCCCCCACCCCACCGCACCAGCAAACACTCACCCTCCTTCTGGACGCGCTGGAAAGAAATGATTTCCAGCGCGTCCAGCGCTTCCTGATGACGCCGGCGCGCGCTGTGCGCGCTGACGTCATGGGGAAGCGTGGGAGGCCGGGGTGGCAGCGGAAACTCTTCCGCTGCCATCCCCTCTGTGGGGGCAAAATCGATGCCCCAGGGGGAGCGCCAGCGCTTCTCAGGGGCTGTGCTCATGACGGAGCGGGTCCGTCATAAGCACAGCCCAACCGATGCTCATGACGGAACCGCTCCGTCATGAGCATCGAAGGGGTTAAGGTGGCAGACAGCATGCCCACAGTGTGCTTGAGATGGGCATATGAACACTCGAGGCAGTTTCAGCGTGCAGTGGTGTGTGCTACAGTGGAGAAGGTGCATCTGCTATCCTGCTCACCAGGAGAGAGCGTCCCTAGGTTTTCATGGTCTGAACAAGGGGTTTTAGTTGTCACACGCTCGAGCGTAGTAGGCTGCAGCAGGACTAGTAGTGTTGATAGCAGCAATGCTAAGATGGACCAAGTACCTGTTGCCTCACAAGTCTCTGCCAAAACTAAGTTTGTTTCTGGAGATTAACGCTAGAGGTATAACCGACCACATAGCATCTTTCCATATTGTTTAAAGATACAGAGCTACTAAATCATATTCCATCTAAATGGTAAGAATAGATAATGACATCCATCTATAAGGGAGGAGACCAATCAAGTCTGTCGAACTACAGGATAATTGCCCTACTAGACGTAGAAGCAAAATACTATGCCTCACCTATCCTGGAAGACCTGAAGGAATGGTCAAACAAGCTTAACCTGATTCCTGTTAACCAAACAGGTTTCAAGAAAGGTATTGGGACAATTACTAATATTCTAGCTCTCTCATTAATAGCAAACAAATGCAAGTGGAGGAAACAACAACTGCACCTTTGCTTCATAGATCTAAAAGCTGCATTTGACAGTGTGGATCGGCAACTCTTATGGGAAAAACTGAGAGCCTGGAAAATCCCCAAGAGAATTTTAAGAGGAATACTACAATTCTATTCCCAAACTTGGATAAGAATAAAGTTGGGCAATGGCTCTCGACTATCCAGGAAGCTGAACACAAATAAAGGCCTAAAACAAGGTTGCGTATTGGCGCAGCACCTTTTTAGTCTATTTATGTCTGACCTGGCAAAATGGCTCAATCAGATTAACTCTCATCCACCACAATTGGGAAAGCTACCATTATCACATCTCTCGTACGTGGAAGATGTGGTGTTAATGAGCCTAACCAAGACTGGTCTTTGAAGAGCTCTTACAGAAATGACTGACTATATCTCATTCAATAAACTAGAAATTAATACATCAAAAACCAAAACAATGCTCATCAGTAATCATCGAAGAACTTAGCACTATATATGGGCTTGATGGCCACCAGAGAGAGGAAGTAACTAGCTATAAATATCTGGGGTTGTACATGGACAAAACCACCTAGAGCAAAAAACCTATATGACTCAGAGAACTAGCACACTAACATTTGCCTTTAGGACTCTGGCAAAAAAATTGAAGGGGCGGTCATATAAACCTCTGCTGGCAGTGTTGTCGGCCAAAATGCTTCCATCCATAACGTAGGCCAGCATTGCTCTACACGGCAAAGACTCAAATCTTTTAAACAAACTACTAGTCTCTACTGACAAGAAAGTCTTCCAGATTCACAAAGCCGCTTCACCAGCCCAGGTACGACTCAAATTTGGCCTTTTCAATTAAACAATAGGGAGAACGTATGCAATAATAAAGCTCTGGTATCGTCTGAAACAGAACACGGCAAAGTCCCCACTTAATATGGCCCTCTGGACACAACTGGATGAGGATAATAAATCACCATACAACCTATATCTTCATAAGTCATTACTAACTACCTGCACAGCTGAGTTGTGGAACAACAATCTCCTGTATCTGTCTTTTAAGCAAGCAATAAATAAAACAGCAAAGTTTCATTCCTTGCTATTTGATAAAAACATCTTTAGTTCGAGATCGCACGCCTGGATGGTGATCAATAAATATAAGTCCCTTACACCGGCACCTTACCTGAGTTTTATATTTTCAATACATATAAAGAGACATTTCATGGCTATACGCTTTGGGAAACTCCCGTCGATTGCGGACCAGCCAATTTGGGTACATAAAGGGCCTATATCATGCCGACTCTGCGGTAGCAACAAAGAGGATTTTATCCATATAATTTGTACATGCCCTAAACTTCACACAGCACGAGTCACTTTACTTAAAAAAGCGCTCAATTTTAGAGGAATAAGAACCTGCAGAGCTGCTATAATAACAGGACTAGACCCCTCCGATCCTCAAATGAATTGTAAACTGATTACATTTCTTAACTCATATGAACAGGCTCTGAAAATTGAAACATAAATCAGAGCTAGAACGCGGAAGTCATGAATCCTCACAGAATATGCAAGTGACTTAAAACTCTTAAACTGAAAAACAGGCCCACAAACCTCAAATGAGGCAACATCAGGCATTTCTGAGATTGGTGTTTTAAATGCTTCTATGGGATTTATAGTAGCATTGTTACATTTTCTGGTACATTTATTGAATTACTGCTACTGATAGGGTGTCTCGGTGGGTCCAGCTGCACATGCGTTCTTATTGTTAATATGCTTTACAGATCTGCGTGGTCTAAATTGGGCTAAGCACGGGGACATTCAATGCACGAACGTGATGTTTGTTTATTTGTAAGGTTGACATTAATGTAATGTTTTTTCTGGGTTATCAAAAGTCAATTTGATGTCGAGTGCACGCTCTTGTTTATGGTTCTTTCAAAGACTCATTCGATGTTTTGGTGGCTCATTTGTATGCGTTAGATTTACTGGATTTTTATGGTAATCAGCCATGGTTTGAGTACCTAAAAAGCACTGCCAAAAATGTAAATTTTATTAAATGCCATTTTTTTTCTTGCAGTTTATCATCTCTGTGCAGTCACATATTCATATGTTTGGGGATTTTATTTTTGAAATTAGCTTCTGATTTGAAATAAGATTTTTACGTGTTTGTCAGGATTTTCCATTGAAAAATTTGGACCGACTTTTATTGTATTTTTGTGTGTAGATAAATGTGTACACGTTATAGCAGAGCTAAACAAAACTTGTGTGATTGATATAAATAGTTCTTAGAGCATTTAACAAACTTTCTATACGTATACCATAAAGCCTTCAAACGCCATAATTCAACTTCATGTTTAACATGGAGAATGATGCATAGATGTCTTTTAATGATATTTATTTTCTATTTAATTTAACATTTCTAAATTGCGCACACAATCTGAAGACAGGTAGGGAATTACGCAACGCATGAAAATACACCAAGCATAATAGTAGTCTAGTTAAAAAAGAAAAAAAACACAAGAAAAATCAAAAAACAAAATCACGCAAGAAAAAGAAAAGTCAGTCAGTAGAAAATAGCACACAGAAGAAGTGAGAACAGGTATAATGCCTATTTCAGGAGATTACATTTTAGGGAGTTATATGAATCCAGTTTATTATTTATCTATAACAGCCTCTCAGGTGTGTACTCAAGTGTATTACAAAATAATTCTGTTCCTGTACAAACTTCCTCTAAAATCTAAATTTTGAGGGAAGTTCTAAGTCTATTTTTATACTAGAACCCAGGAAGCTATAAATCCACAAAAGTAGGTTTTTAGGATAGTTCAGTTGTTTTACTGGCTTTCAACAGGATGTGTTAGTATCTCCTCTTCTCTGAAACTTTGTAGCCCTCTGCCTTTATTTGTTATAGCTATCCAAATGTAATTTCATTCAGAAAGGTGTAAAATAACTCTCATTTCTCACACGCTCCTATTACTCCTAATGTCTCTCTCCTTCATGTCTTTACCACAGTTGGGATCCCTACTGGACCCTTGCCTAGTTCCCTTATGCAAGCTATAACTCACCCACTCTGCAAATTTTTGATTATATCCTTTATTCAGGGTTATGGTTCTCTGCATGATCAAGGAAGCGATAATAGTACCACTGCATAGAAAAGAACTTGATCCCTTTAAAATAGCACATTTTCATCTGGACTTCCTTTTGCCGATGGCCTTCAGAATGCTTACCATCGACCATGGCTGCTTACCCCATCCATTTGAGGAGGGTAAATTGCTTGGGATTTAGGACTGATTCTTAAACCCCCCCCCCAGTTGTGCGAGCAACTCACGGGCCCTCCCGGCGTTCTTTCTTATTCTTCAATTATGTACACCAAGACCGTTTGTGGTGTTAGAATGGTCGCAGTTTATTCACTTCATAAGTTGGTACACACTTGTTATCAACATGCTCGTTTCTGGCTCATCTTGGACTACAACATAAGGCATTTTAACAGGTAATACATTGTACATCATATAAACTGTTGCATACTAATAACCATGACTTCAAACCGTCATGACAGCTCTACTTCTGTCACTTACTTGGTACAGGGGGTCGCGGCTTCGAGGCTTCAACTTGCTACCGAATATCTGGCATTCATGGCCCCATGACCATTCCTGGGCTGCAAGTGCCGTGTCCACCCATCGCTGACCATTTCTTACCCTTTGTCTGCCCTCAAGTATCCCTCCGTAAGGCATCCCAAGGACCTTGTACGGGCACTTATCTCAAGAGTCCCTGCCGTAAGGCATCCCAAGGACATTGTTCGGGAAATTGCACTTGTCGCAAGAGTCCCAGCCGGAAGGCATCCCAAGGACCTTGTTCAGGCAATTGCCCTTTTACATCCTTATGTGAAGATTCTTTCTTGTTAAACCTTGTGACTCTGCGCCCCTTCGTCACACTGAGGCTGCGATGCCCACCTTCTCTGGTGTGGGTGGGTGGGATCAATTTCTTCCGGCGATGAACGCTGGGAATTGCTTGTCCCAGCCGCCTTTTAGGCCATGCTTATGACCCCGCCCTTCCTTTTTGATTGGGCCCTTTGAACCCAAACTTCTTGGTCACACAATGCCCTTTTTTGTTGGCGCGAGAGTGCGCCCTATTGCTGCTGTGCCCTTATATCTACCGCCCAGGGGGGTTAGCTGCCCTCCTTCTAGGGTCGGCCACGCCTTCCGGTCTGCAGTAAATTTTGACACGTGGGTCCAAATCAGTACAACCATCACAGCATGCATTTTACAAACAACTTAAGTCTATATTGTCTCCCACACTGGAATGGAGGAAAGCGGTGGTTTCGGCTATCATTAAATCTAGATTTGGTACACATTAATTTGCTTTATCATAGGCTGCCAAAATCCTATCAAAACCTCTCCAATCATTGCAAAACGTGGCTGACGAAATACCCCGGGTTCCCCAAAATTGTGCTTTCTTCCCACCCTGTATTTGCCTTCTGGTGAAGTAAATTTATATTTTAGGATCGTTTGTGCACCATTACATTGACTTGTTGCTACCTGGGTTCTAAAAAAGAAATTTTAAATTATTATCAAATGCTGTCTTTTGTTTTTGTGAGCTGAATGTACTGCCTGTCCACTGATTCCAGCACCTCAGATTTGGAGGCCCTCTTATAATATTGGTATTCACTCTTTGGAACTCATCCTATCCTTCTTACTGGAAAATTCAGAATCCCCCACCTTCCGTATATGTATTAAAAGCTGGCTCTCTCTAAATACTTGTGTGAATAATAATCTGCAGCACCTATCACCCACCTCTCTTACCAGTTCAATGTACGCTGTGGGGCGAGCATGCACTTAATACAACCCTGTTCATGAAACACAACACATGCAGTCATTATTAGTGGTAGTAGTTGCAGTCAATGCTTCACTAATTCTATAAGCTATAGAGTGTGAGATGAAGTGCTTTGAACAATGCACACATTTCAACCTCATTCAATATAGAATATCTTTGAGAATGAGCTGGAATTTGTGTAGAAGGCATGAATGGGTGTACTAGATTCATTAGATTCGAAACCCACCAAAATAAGGCAATATCTTACTTTGCAAACTTTGCTTCTTATAACATTTTCTACTATTCACAGACTCAATTCTACAACAGCAAACAAAGCCATGAATCCCTGGCTTGGTAGAAGAAACATTTAAACCTGCCACATTGACATTGTTCTGTAACACCAGTCCACATTTACAGACCTAAAAAGCGAGATTTTGATATGCAATCAATGAAAGCCAAGTTTACAAAATGTAAGGTATAAACGTTTGAAACTAGCTGCTTTATGACTGCTCCTATTTATGGAGCAAATTTTTGACTTTTATGAAACTATTATGTAAATCCCTGCATACTCTTAGACTACTAGGACAGCCTTTTTTTAACAAAAAACTTACCTTCAGGACATTTTTGCATGCAGATTTTCCATCAGGTGGAACGTTTTGCATACATAAACTAAACATAAACGTGCAGTGACACATTTTACTTTCTTTTTTGTTCCTCTATAGGAAAAAATTACTCTGTGTAGAAACCCCTTCACCTAGCCCATTAAACTTTTGGTGTGTTCTCTTTCATTTTCCTTGCTGGAAATTGTGTTCACCTTCCCTTAAACAGGAGGCATTCCCAAAGCAGGGAAATACCTGAAATGGGCTGTAACTATCCATGACTGTCGAATTTGGGGGTATTCACCTTTGTTGAACTTAAGTTGCAAATAACCTTAACACGTTGTAGGCAATACTATACTGATTTATAAATGACCCCACCTGTTAGAAAATATGATTTCACCATAAAAGGTTGTAGCATGAATATTTTATTATGTTCCTAATCGACACCACATTATTCCTTTTTTCATATTTGTTTGCTCCTTCCCTCCTCTTTAGCCCCTCACCTGCATTACCCATACCCTTCATACCTCTCTCTGATTATTTTTTTAGCATTTTCTATGTGAGAAGTTCATTCCTAAATGTATTTTAATCCATTAGTATGGGTCTAAATCGGGTAGAAATGTTTTTCTATAAGGATATGTAGGCAAACCATTTTCTGGAAAAGTAAATGCGATTGGAAATGAGATTGCATTATCACTAACAATGCAACGTGTTAGAAGTAAACAGCTGACACAGGAAGATGAAGAGAAGCCGTTTATTAAACCAGATCCTCAGGCACCAGCTGGCAACTGACGCTCACCAACATTCTAAGGTGAGCTTCACTCTCAACGTTCAAAGGTGGGCACGTACCAAGGGTGGAGGGAAAGGAGGGGTGGGTAGGCAAGGGAGATACCATTTATATAAAAGATAATACAACATGTGGAATACAGGCATAGGTTACAACACACCTCCCTTTGAATAGGGAAGAGAACAATTGCATTATAGTGGAATATAAAGATGAAAACTATCAACAGACAGAAAATGACAAAATAGTATCACATTTCATAGTCCTCTTGCCACCGTGGTGGATGGCGTGTTCTGACATCCTTAGGTTGTTGCATGTTAGAGAACAAGTCATCCTGACTTTCTTCCATAGTAGACCTAGGAATACACACTTTGGGGCAGCGAGCTATATTGTCCATGCTCCAACTGCTTCCATCTTCCAATACTACAGAATTACTATTTACACGTTGGATTCTTAGGGGTTTGGAGAATGACGATACTTTGGAACGACCTACCTGGGGTCTTTTGATAACTACCCATTGGCCTACAACCCATTCCTTACTGGTGGTTCCCCACTTCTGGTCGTATTTAGATTTGTAATCATCTTGATGCCGACTCACTTTCTCCATGACAGATTCCCTATCTACCCAGACGGGACTTCATCCATTTAGCCAATTGGGAGTGAGTTTAGAACCAGGATTCCGCCCTTTCAGAGACACAAATGGGGAAACTCCAGAAATGGAATTGGGAGAGGAGTGATAAGACCAAAGCATACGTCTCATGGCTTCTTCTATAGGCTCATGCGATGTAAGAGCCATTTGGATGGTGTTTTTTATCATTCTATTAGCTCTTTCCACCAATCCATTGGCTTTGGGACAATATAGAGGAGTTTTTACATGTGAAATGGCTAATTTGGACAAGAACTGCGTCATTTCATCAGATGTAAATTGAACGCCGTTGTCTGTGACAAGGGTACTGGGTATCCCTTCTTTAGAAAATATATCCTTCAGAAATTCAATAAGAGATGATGTGGTGATGGAGGAAACCATTTTGGTAGAGATCCAATGTGAATGATAATCAATGAGTACAAACATGAATCTTTGAGAAACATTTACTAAGTTCAAAGGACCTATAATGTCCAGGCCTAGTTTGTCCCAAGGTTTGGAAGGGATCGACACTGGAATAAAGGGAGCTTTGTGAGTGACTTTGGATTTGTCACATGACCCACAGGCTAGGCAATCTTTTACTGTCCACTTCACCATGTAGTCCATGTTGGGGAACCAATAGTTTTGTCTTATTTTACTTTTGGTCATACTCCTTCCTGGATGACCCTCATGTGCCACCTCTATGATGCGTTCCTGCATGTTACTTGGTGGAACAATTCTGTTGCCTCTGTAGATTTGATCCCCAATTATGGATAATTCATCTCTCACCACCCAGAAAGACTTGAGGTTCTCTGGAAGATCTTTAATAGATCTGGGCCATCCTTTGCAGATCATGTTTTTTAGACCCATAAAGACGGTGTCTTCTTGTAACCCTTTCTCCCATTCCTCCTTGTTAATGGCAGGAATGTCAATTGCAAGGATGGTCTCATCTGGAGGGTTAAATTGCGAATCCTCAATGGAAATAGGAAGTCTCGACAAACAGTCAGCTATTAGATTCTTGTCACCTGAAACATAACACATAGTATAATTGAAACCTTGTAAGCCTAGCACCCATTTGGAGATGCGGGGAGTGGCCCTTTCAATGCTTTTTGTGGAGAACATGGGAAGTAGGGGTTTGTGGTCTGTTCGAAGAATAAAGGGAATTCCCCACAAGAAAAATTTGAAATGGTTTATTGCCCAATAGCAAGCAAGGGCTTCTTTCTCGATCGTGGAATAGTTACATTCAGGCTGTTTCAATGATCTAGACGCAAACGCTATCACTCTCTCTTTACCATTTACCATTTGAGTGAGTGAAGCTCCTAGACCTTTCATGCTCGCGTCCGTTGTCAAGTTTGTCCTGGCACTGGGATCAAACATTCCTAAAGTGGGAGCTTTTACTATGGCTTGTTTGATAAAAGTGAAATCACTCTGGCATTGGGAACTTCAATTAAAAGGGGACCCTTTTTTTAACAATTCTCTTAGAGAGTGCACATGTCCCGCAAAATTTTCCACAAATTTGGACATGTACTCTACCAGGCCCAAAAAGGACTTGAGCTCCTCCTTGTTAGTAGGAGCTGGTGCAAGCTTGACCGAATCCACTAAGCTAGTTTTAGGTCTGATTCCTTCACCAGAGATGGTGTGGCCCAGGTACACTACAGACTTCACACCTATTTTACATTTGTCTCTGTGAGTCGTGAATCCTGCCTTGCTTAGTTTACAAAGAACCTCTCTTAGGATCTTGTTGTGTTCCGTTTCTGACTCCCCATATATCAGGATGTCATCCTGGAAACACAATACCTTTTCCAAATCCTTCAAAATGTGTTGCATTATACGTTGGAACACTGCCGCGGCAGATGCCAGGCCGAACGGCATTCTGCTAAATTGGTAGGCTCCAAAGGGTGTTATGAAGGATGTGAGGGCTTTGGAATCAGGGTGGAGAGCTACCTGATGGTACGCTGCGGAAAGATCTAAGACGCTGAAATATTTGGCACCTTGTATTACACTGAGCATCTCGTTAATGTTGGGGAGAGGGTATCTATCCACCAAAATGTTGGAGTTAAGATCCCTAAGGTCCACACATAGACGGATACCTTTCCCACCTTCCTTAGACGCGACCACTATGGGAGCTAACCACTCTGAGCTTTCAATTCTCTCAATCACACCACAAGTTTCTAGTCTCTCTAATTCTCTTCTGAGAGGATCTCTTATAAGTAAAGGGACCAATCTGGATTTATGAACAGTTGGTTTGTATTGTTTCTTCAACTTAATTTTATGTAAAAAACCCTTCAGCAGACCCAACTTTTCTGAAAATACTTCTTGAAATTCTTCACACACTTCTTTCCCTACGCTAGATCTCTCCACCAAATACACTGGTTCTGAA
Organism: Calotriton arnoldi; assembly: GCA_963921515.1. Taxonomy (NCBI): domain Eukaryota; kingdom Metazoa; phylum Chordata; class Amphibia; order Caudata; family Salamandridae; genus Calotriton; species Calotriton arnoldi. Next base: position 1,084,455 of record CAWUFW010002773.1, read on the forward strand.
GCATTGGGGTCCAATTTTATCCCAAGATCTTTTTGGTGTTTCCACCCTAATAAATTCGACCCATTCCTTGTAATGTACACTTTCCCCACCGTAACCCTGTCTTTGAAGTTGATCTGCATAACGAGCATGCCCACCAACGGTATAGGATCGTGGTTGTAACCACCCGGATTGACATCAGGGGGTAACATTTCATAATCCTTGCTTCCTGAGTTGGACTTGAATGTAGCTTCATTGATAAGTGTATAGGGGGGACAAGAATCTGCAAATACCATATACGAGATATCATCAAGGAGAATTTCACATTTGGGGTAGTTACCATTAGATACTTCCTTAGAGTCTGCTACTTGGAATACAATGTCATCATTTGAAACAGTGTCATAGTGAACCATGTGAGTGACATTTTTTCTTATAACATTGCAAACTTTAGAGAAATGACCACGTTTGTTGCATTTCCTACACGTAACATTCCTAGCTGGACAATTTACATTGTTAGCTAAATGATTGGGATTACCACAACGGTAGCATTTAAATTTTGAACCCTCAGTTCTTTGTTTTACCTGTTCAGGGAGAGGCACTTTGTTCTTAACATCCTTAGTTGACACCTTAAGTACACCATTATCATTAACTTGTTTGACTTCAACAGCGTCTTTCATTTCACTCATACAAAATGCAGTGTGCTCTATGCTTTTTGCAATATCAATCGCTTGTTTTAATTCAGGAGCGTCAGCTAATAATTTCTCTTGAATTTTCTTGTCACAGGTACACCTAACTAACTGATCCCTGATTAAAGATTCTGTTAATGTACCGAACTCACAAGTAGAAGCTAATCCTCTTAAAACTGCAATGTAATTTACCACTTTTTCATTCTTCCCTTGTGATCTAGAGAAAAATTTGTGGCGTTCTAGAACCACATTGATTTTTTCTCCAAATTGGATTTCTAATTTTTAAGGGTATTTTGATAAACATCATGTTGAGGATCTCCGTGCGCATCCTCACTTCCGCATTCACCTTCAATTCCAGTGTCAGGGAGATTATCAAAAATTTCTCTCGCATGTTTTCCCAAATTATGTAACAGAACATGCTGTTTGCGCATAGAAGAGAATCTGTCCCCCCCAATAGCAATTAGATAAGATTCAAAAAGATTTACCCATCTTTTCCAAGGAATAAGTGGTTCTCCATCTTCATTCAAGAATGAGGGAGGTTGGGACATTGCAAATGATGCCAGGATAGGAGATAAAGTAGAAAAACCAGAAATGGCAGAGGAAGGAATAGAAGAATAAGGGAGAAGAACAAAATGACAGTCGAGGAAGGAAGAAGAAAAATAGCCAGAAAATAGTGAAGAAAATAAAATAACGTTAATTCACATAGTATAATTCTAAATACTACTAATACTTAAGCAAGATTCTGAACATGTAAAAACTTTATATGCAGCAATTGTAAAAAAAAAAAATGGCACCAAATAAAAATATAAAGAGTCACACACACTGAATTCCAGACGGTTGTAGAATATTCAGCTGTGGCTGAGAAAACTAATTACTGCCACGCCTGACTGACTCTTGCTGTTAAAAGTACTTTCATATGATAAACAACAAAGGCTAGTGAAATAAAGTTATAAATTGGAAAATAAAGTTTCATGTGAAATTTCCACACACTAAATGACAAATTTTCCTCATAGATGGTATTTAAGTAGCAGAATGAAAAAAATCATCAAGCAACCATTCTTGATGTTCTATGTATGTTCTATAATGACCACATAGCCATTGGTCACGTTTTTACTGATATTAATTTCTTCTCCTCTTTTCTCTTGCTTTGATTATTTTTGAAATAGAAACAGTTCTGCACACATTATGCAATAAAGGTTTGAGTGACTTAGGTGTACATATATTATCATTTTAAAACTATTTTTTTAACATATCAATAATAAAGTCCGTGTTGACTAATGTGAACATGAAAGCCGTGATTGATATTAGTTCGTTTGTCACAGTGTTTTATAAGCAGCACAGCAGAAGTATTAAATAAATGTAATGCTTTTCAGATCGAGGTCCCAGATTACTTGATTTGAAAAGGTGGTATCTGTAGGGACGCTTCCAATTATGCCAAGGTACAAAGTGCTTGTGGTGGGGCCCCTGTTTCATCTTTGAAACCCCGCATTTCCAGGGACATCCACTAAAGGACCAGAACAGTAAGGACAAGCAGTGCCATACTGAGGAGAACTGTCCTTTGCTGCATATGTTTTTAATTCGCTCACTGTGAGAGCTGCAGAACTAGATCCTCACCCACAGATTTTTCTATCTGTTTGATTTTAACTGCTTAATTGGAAAACAGCGGATACCTGCCAAGGTGTAACTGTACAAGGTGTTACCGTCAGAAACTTTTGTTCAATGTAGTCAACTGTACGAGTGCATCCTTATGCTAAAGCCCAGAAATGTACTCCTATTAGTTTCTTTCAAAGTGGCAGAATGTTGAGCCTAACAATACCAGGATTGGAAACTACAGGAAAAACGCAATGCCAGCATTTAACAGCAAACAACTGTACAATTGGTCTACCAATCGAAAAATTACATTTATTCTTGCTGTTGATGTATTTATCAGTGCTTTCTGGTGCTTTTATGCATTTTTTTCCAATCTGGTTTGACATGCACTCTCTTAATTGAAAAATATTTTCATAGGCATCCAAAATTCCTTAGTGGAAAAGTTAATGTTAATTGATGACCTACATTGTACATAAAATAATCTCATTGCACCAATATTTCTGGAGTGCATTGGAAGTTTTACAATAGTTCTTTAGAATATCTATGTAGCTTGTGTCCCACACACTGCAAACCTACATTTCTTCTGGAGATTCAAGCAAAGAGGAATTCATTGAGACTGTAGAAATAAAATTTGCAAATATAGGTAGAAAAAATAAGAACTGGGCTGACACATATTGGTTGCAAAGAATGTAGGTGGTGAAGCCAAGGCGAGGGATAGGTGGTACTTTTCATGTTGCAAGTTTCGAGCTCTGTCTAAGTGAAGCTACAGAAGGGCTGGAAGGCTCATTGTGTTCTCTTTAGAATAAAGCCAACCCTTGTTGATGTTATTGCAATTGCTGTTCTTCCGTGCATGCATGAGCTGGAACCCTGTACAAAGAAACACTGAGAATTACCATTATGTTACATTAGCCCTAATGCAGGGTGACTTAGTTTTTCTCCATTCATGCAAAACCTAATCACCAAAGTTGACTTTTCCTTCCCTATCCAAGATGACTCCCTTACCAAAGGGTATAAGTTCATCAGTTCCTGGGAAGGAGTTCCTGTTTTCTTTATTCTGCATGAATGGAGATTAACTCATATGTAAGGACTGCGAGAGGAAGACGGACGAGGAGGTGATGGTCCTTTGCTTTATGTTTGAGGCTGTGTGTCATCCACATGTGCAGTAGAAGTGAGTATTGGGCTCACATAGCCTTGATTTCACTGGATTAAGAAATGCAATTAGAGAGCAAAAGCTCATACAATGAGCATGATCTGGACAGTGAATAGCCTGATAAAGAGGAAACTCGATATTTGGATATGGAGGTGTGCAATTTCAACCCCATGAACACTGATCTATTGGTGGTAACTTGTTTGCTGACTGGTTTATCCTGCAGTTGGAAATGCGCTGCACTAGCTTTAATCCAATTTTTATTTAACATCAATCAATCAATCATTCATTTGTAAATCGCACTACTCCTCCGTGGGGGTCTCAAGGCGCTGAGGGGGGTGGGGGTGCTGCTACTGTTCGAACAACCAGGTCTTGAGAAGTCTCCTGAAGGTCAGCAGGTCCTGGGTCTGTCGCAGGTGGATGGGGAGGGTGTTCCATGTCTTGGCGGCGAGGTGGGAGAATGATCTGCTTCCGGTGGTCGTTCGGTGGATGCGTGGAACGGTGGCGAGGGCGAGGTCAGCGGAGTGAAGCTGGCGGTTCGGGGTGTAGAAGGTGAGTCGTTTGATAAGGTATGTTGGTCCGATGTTGTGGAGTGCTTTGTGAGCGTGGGTGAGGAGCTTGAAGGTGATCCTCTTGTTGACATTTAGGACTGCACTCAAACATGTTAGAACCACAAACCAGTTTTTAGAATGGCAAACGTTTGCGACACCACCTAGCTTCAATGGACAAGAGCTTGGGTGATTTTTTAATGCAATAGCAGCAATTGTTTGTAAACGTCACAACCTTGACCACGCCCTTTGATATCAGACTGTGGCCAAGACATTAATCTGCCCATAAAAGTGGCAGACGGCGAACTAGAATGGAGTATGTGCTGGAGCACTTTTCAGAAGTGGGTGCTGGCCTCTGCCATCCATTCAATAAAATCGTAAGGCTTCTGAAAAATCACGGTGTTGATACTAGTAATTATAGAAAAAGTAAGACACCTCTTCTCCAGGAGGGTATGGGGTAAAGCCTCATATCCATTTTTGTGTTAAAAAAAAGGGCCATTGGGGTATTCTTGACTCTATGTATATATATTTTTGCAGTTTTATATATCACCAACAGGGCACAAGGGTGTTGGAGGGATTTACACAAGCACCAAATTACATTACCCAAGATTTTATTCTAAGCAAAGGAGATTTAGTGATTTGTCCAAAGGATGCTGAGCCAACACCAGGACTCCAGCCTGGTTTCGGAAATCCAAAATAGGCAGCTCTGGCCATTAAACCACATCCATATTTCTCAATTTAGACATGAAAGCCATGTACAAGTGCTATGGTTGCATATGATCATGCATAGGGAGCACATTCTCTGTTGAAATGGCTTTGTGAAGTTAAAAAAAAGGAGCAACAAATACTGGAAGGTTCACCTGGAGCCTTGCTTACTGATAGTTGCAAATGTTTGCTTTAAACCTGGATTTATGGACATTATTCAGCACCTTAGCACTGGTGCTCAAAGGGGACTAATCATTATAAATCTTACTTACAAATTGACCAGGGCTTTTGCAACACACAAAAAATCAGCTTGCGGCCCACCAGTGTGTGCCAACCCACAGTTTAGGTAATGCTGGTTTAGGAGATTATATATATTTGTCAAATACGTTTGCTTCCAAATGGCCAGTTGTAGTTTGGAAATATCTAAAATCTGAATGATAGATGATACATTTTAATTGTAATTGTCCAGTATCAAATTCCAAACCCTGGCCTAGGAAACTTCTATTTTGATAGGACATGGCAAAACCTTCTTATTGACATTCTAACAGTATTATTGTTGCAAATAAAAAATAGGCAATCCAAAAGGTTCATGATGCATGTAGGTTAATAAACGAGCCAATTTGCTTTTTATGCTGGTATGCGTCATGTAAATTACTTTGCAAAGCAGCTGAATGTGCTAAGTACTGTCCAGAAGTTTTATATAAATACTATGCTTGTTGGAAAGCAATTATAAGCGACAGGCGTACAGGAACTTTCACTCCTCGCTATTTGATCACATTCACAAAGCTTAATTTGCACTTATTTGTTACTTTATCTCGGATTAAGCAAAAGCTACTTTGTGTCCTGAGACAGCTTCAGAGTGCTTCAGAATTTTAAAAAGCTTTGATTCTGCAACATGGTCTTCTGACAAAATCAAATCACCTGCCTATACATTATATGTGATCAATTGAGAGAGAAATGGATGAGGGAAAGTCCTTTGCTGCTGCCTCTTTCAGTTTAAATAATTGTTGTTTACATCATTGGTTAATGCATAAAATGTCATTAGATTTATAATAGAGCCCAATAAATCAACATGAATTTTCACTAAAACCGATCTGCTTCATGACAACCAATAAACACTATAAAAATATAAGCTGTGCTTTATAAACTAAATAAACAAATGCTACATCACAGTGCAGCAAAAGTAAATTTCTTCTGCCAGAATCCAGCTTCCTCTCTAGTCACTTGGTGACTGTATGCTTTTCTTTGACTCCATACAGTTCTCTGCTGGATTTTAGCTACGTTCCCACCACACAAATATTGCATACATGCATACTGTTTAAAAATAATTAAAGACTTTTTCTAAATCAACCTTGATAGTCCTGAGAAGAAGAGATTTTTTTATATATAGTTGTTCTTGAAATTATCAACTGATGTGGTTGCCAGTCTGAGCCACTGATGTGGTTGCCACTCCTGATAAGAATAGGACAAATGTTTTTTTTTACTCATCTAATGTCACTATTAAGTAGGGATATTTTCTCACAAGTTGACTTAGTAGTTTGTTATTTGAAAATCTTAAGGTCTAATGCAAATGTTTTACCATACCAAGAAGTAAGGGATATCCCAGAATCATGTATCTAAACACATAAGATGGCAAATTGTTAACCACTTGTTCATTGAACCATTTATAAAGTTCTGTGAAAAGGCCACACAGTCCTTTCGTTGTCTTACCTTTTAGTGATTGATTCACAGCAGATAACTGTATGCATTTAGTCTGAGATTCTGGCAACTGTTGCTCTTCGTTAGTACACTGTGAAATGTATGCATTATATAAGAATTTGTATAGCCTTTTTCAGACACTTTATATCTATAGCAGTAGTGGTTTCAGCCCCCCTACTCTAAGTTTATTAACTTACCATATAACTGCCTTCTCCTTAGTTCATATTGGTAGTACTTATCTGCTTTTTTGAGTCCGAAGCATACTTTGTTATGAATAGCAATGTTGTGGCAATATTTTTATTTGCATAAAGAGTGAGCATTGCATCATCTGTTTGGCTCCTGTCTTCTTAGCCAGTGATATTTGAGTTCTATAAGCTTTCTCTTCAATGCATTCTTCCATAGCACAATCAATCTCCAAAGGTAATACAATATGTAAAAAGTTGCAACAAATTCTGAGAAATTATTCTTGCAATAATGAATTGAAAGCATCTCATGCAAACCTTTTTTCTAAAACATTTCCCATATTATAAGAATTCAGCAAACGGAATTTTAATGTAAGTAACATAAGGCATTGTCTTTTATAAACAATCCAATATCCAATGTCTCTGCTCATTGACTGGCTTGACCACGTTTTTAATTCAAAGAGTGATAATGCATGATCAATAATGCATTGGTAGGCATTAACATTGATGTTATGCCTGTGTAAAGTTCACATAGAAACAATGGTCCGGTTTTAAATATTTTTTCTATTTAAGTGAAAGAATGCATAGCCCGAGCTGTTCAGAAAATGTAGTCATCAGACATCCACAGACCTACTTCAGGGATATTCACTCTAAGTCAGGTTTGACTGAGTCACTACAGCATTTTTTGTGATAACTTCTGGCTGTGTACGTTTGTTTCATTTAGAACCATTGCATTTAATTTATCTCAAATGGCTATCTTGAAAAATCTGGCATGAATCCAGAACTCCAGGATTATCAATGTATACCCCTAATTGAGACGAGCTATTATTACATCAACAACTATATTCCATTCAAATACAATTTGAAGATTCAAAGTGTGCAAAGGCTGATGTATCACGCTGTAATACGTGGACCTCCTAAGACTACAGGCACAACTTGTTGTTAAAGAAATGTGGGCTAATTGTCAATGTTTGGGCAATAGACACTAGAATTTTAATTGTATTACCAGCTTCACTTTTAATGAGTGCTTCCTCGCATTGGATCAAACCTTTAGTCCTACATTTATCTATTCATACCCAGGATTTTTTTACACCATATATTAATCAATCTGATATTCCCAACTTGTGCAGCGATAATAATGTATTTTAGTCAACCATTACAGCTAGTTAGCACAAGGTATCTATGTCTACTACAGTAGCAAGTTCTCCGCATGTAATCTGACCAGAGTTTGAAGCATCACTTTTTTGCTTATTATTTAACCCAATAAAATGCCATGAATTCAGTGTGTTCCTTGATCACCTACCAGCTTACTTACCGAATCGGTTGCTGCCTGCCCACATGCTCCTGTCTTGCTTTATAAAACATAATGTTACTGACCTATGGGTAGACTAAAGGCCTTGTTTAAATTTTGGCAGATGGGTACTCTGTTGAAACATGGCATATATTCCATCAGCAGTATTACAAGTGTCATAGGCAAAAATGTGTTTATAATAGGGAAGACGGGGCATCTGCCAAATTTGTGACATAGTATCACATCCATCTAACTCTAAAATAATTGAAGACTATATTGTTTTTGAGACTTTTTACAGTGCTGGGCTCTCCACCTACTTCCCTTCCTCCTTCCCTAACAATGTACTATGATGGGCTAGCATTGTTTACTAGTAGAACCACCGCTAGCTGCAAACAAATGTATGAATAGGAATGGGCATGTGCAGTTAAAAACAGCATTACACATCACCATTATTACATTTCGATGAATATGCCTCAACATCAACATAACAGACACTACAGTTCTCTCTAGGCTACTAATGGTGGTTTATTATTTCTATGATAATACTTCTACTGACTTCCCTACCTTGACAAATGACTAACAGCGTTTGTTTTTAAGTCTAACATGGCTAATTTCGGCTAAGTTTCTGTTAGCTTATTGGTTTGGCTGGGGGCTGCAGATAAACAACAATTTTGAGTGCCTTCACTATATGCCTTAAGTATCTGGGGCTGATAGTCAGGCTTACCATATCACCTTTCCTATTCATTGATCTTTAACCTTCAGGAGAGAAGCCCTTTGGAGATTAGAGGCCATTTTTCACAACTGCTTAAGACATGGAGCATGCTTTCACCTTTCAAATTTTGCAACTCCATAGTGCCTCACTTTATCCAGAAATTGATTGCTGTGAGAAAGTGGTTTATTAGTTGGGTTGGAATGGTGTCCACCACAAGTAATAAAGTCACTGTTTTGTTATGTCCAGTCAAAGCTTTTCGTAATTTAAACCTGAGTTCAAGCCCTGGAAGCTGTGGCACAGAACAGACTGTCTTAACATAACCAAAATGTATAAAACATTTACAAGTACTGAAACAGTTAAAAAGTTAAAAAGACAACACTATAAAAATTTCACTCCAAATGATAAAAATAGAGAAACTTTACTAAGCAAAATGACACCAAAATGACAAAAATACAATAGAGCAACAATAGATATGAATTTGTTATGATTTAAGTGGAAAATTCAGCATGAAAAACTAAAGGTCCAAAGATAGTCAATGGTTGAGTTGTACCTGAACCAGGTACAATATCAGGTGGACTGAGGAGGAGCTCCGGTAGGATACACAAAGCGGATTGGTCCCAGTGAAAGTCCGAAAGTTAAAAAAAGTTTGAAAAAGTTCCACTGGTCTGGAGAAGTTTTCAAAAGTTTCCAAACATACGTCTAGTGCCAACAACTATAGGAGTACACTTCTAGGCTCCTCAGGACCTCCTGGGAGGCACTTAGAAACTCACAGGGTGTCAGGCAGAGGACAACAGCAGGGTCCAGTCAAGGTGCAGTTGCTACTGGCCACGGCCACTTGCAGCTTGTTTTGGCCCTGTAGCCACACAGGAGGTGAGCCAACTGACCCTTTGTGTCCACTCCTTTATCCCGCATACAAACTGGAGCATATCTAGTCCTTCAGGTCTCCTCACAGGTCTCAAAGAGTAGATGCAGTCTTTCTCCTGTTCTTCCACAGTTACAGAAAGTGTTCTGAGGAAGTCTGGTTGAGCGTCTAGCCTTCTAGTGTTCACTAGCCTGTAGGTATGGGACGCCCTGAGATGCAGATAGTCTCTCTCTGACCAATGGAGTGAGTGTACCCAGGTCCTAGCCTGCCTACGTTTTCAATAGTTCATGTTTACCTTACTACAAACAGGCCCAAAATACAATGTGTCAGTACAAATCTAAAATGGGAAAAGTCTTCACACACTAAACATGAGCATTGAAGTCTGTGTGTGTAGGGGAGTGGACCATAGAAATCTCCAGTGTCTACCTACAACACTAAAATCAAGTTTGAAGCATGCCCTGTACCCACAACAAAACAGGAGACAGAAGTCAGGAAGGACAAAAGCAAGGTCCATCAGCAACCTTTTGAAGAACACAGAAGTTTATGCGTGCCTCAGGCAGGCCAGTCATGCAGAATTTGACACTGTGGTGTCCACAGGCATGACACAGCTGCCCCCACCATTCTGCTGACTTCAAATGAGTCATTCCATTCAGGTCAAGCTGTTAATCACAGTGACCTATTGTGTAGCTCCAGATAGGAATTTCACACCTTATTCAGGCCAAGTACAGGCTGGGAGGAGCTGGATAGTTAATGCACATTAGCCTCCTGGAACTTTAGGCAGGGAGAAGGTAATATTTTAAGTTACTTTTCCTTAATATTTAATAAAACTCTGACTGCACCATTGAATTGGATTTTTATTAACTGTTAACAATTGTTTCATTATTTTTCTAGCTGACCCCGTTCCTGTGAATCCCTATTAGTATCATAATCGGTACTCTGATTTTCTGAATAAGACAGCCAGGATTCCCTCAGTGAAAATAGCAGCTAGGGCCTTGCTACTGTAGGGAAATGTGAACATTAAGTTTCTACATATCCCACTTTTAAATACCACGCACTATACAATGTGGACCACAAGGCCCACATAGGGGTGACTCACTAATATTTAAAAGGGAGGTTTTTTCCTGTCAGAAAGGATTACTTTAACAGGTCGCACTGCAGGTTTAAACTGAAGCAGTCAGGCTGAAATGGGAGGCATGGCATCTTATCACATTAGTGGATGGCACAAAATTGATGCAGTCCCCGGGTACCATTTAACGTTCCATGGTATCAGTGTAGTTTTACCATCATGTACTATGGCCATGTAGGAGAGTTAAAGACGCCAATCAGAGATTAGCCAATTTCTACATATTTTAGGAGTTAGGGCACATGCATGGGGCACTGGACAACAGTGCCCAAGCGTGTAGAGTCTAAAACTGAGCAATAACATTCATAACAATAGGGGTGACCACCCAAAAAGGCACATTTTCTCACAATTGCATTTTTAAAAGTAGCCATTAAAAATAAATCAAGAAAAAAAATGTAAAAGAATACAATCATATCATGGGATTGCTGCAGAATCACGACTCGTGAACACCACACTTAACATTTCATACATCAGTCTTCCCAGTATCCTGGTTTTGTTTGATCTTTCAGCAACCATCAACACCATCGATAATTGATGTCTAACCAATAATTTGTCAACCAAAATAACATTCAATGACTCTTTAAAGCAAAGGTTTTTTTTTCCTATCTACCTCTCCAACTGACATAAATTTGTCAAAATAAGATTCCCCAGATATCAGCAGCTTATTGTAATTTATGAAGTCATTCAATGATCTACTGTCTTCACCTCAATTCAAGCTGTACATCGAGCCACTATGATTACCTGTTGGCAAGCACAGAGTCAAGATCCTCCACTACAGCAATGATACTTTAGTTAAAAATCTGCATAATCAAGACCATCCATTTACTCAAAGCGTACCTTGCCCATATTCGAGCTAGGATGTGCATTGCCTATCTCAGTATGAACCAAAGAAAGATGCCATTTTCCTTAATTGCCACAAACTATAGACAATCCTACAGCAGTGCTGACTCATTGAAATTAAACTGGATGCAATCACATTAGGGGATGGTAAAGTTTCAAATTGCACTCATTAGCAGAGTCCAAAAAGAAAGGTGAATTTGCCTAACTTTACTCAAGCGAGCTTTAGACCTATGAGACCTACGGGTAATGATTTCCTGCAGACTGATGCTTTTCCCAAGAAGGAGAGGGCATCCAGCAGTAAGCAATAAATAAATGTGCAGCTAGAGCCATGGGCCGAGGGCTCATCATTGGCATCTGAATGGAGGCAATGTTCCCTCTATAAAAGCATTGTTCAGCAACCCTACGCAAGTGGATCTTGACTGCCAAAAGTCATGCACCCATAAACAGTAGGGCTTCCAGATGTGAAGAATTGCAGTGTTTGGCTATGAGAAACAGTGCCACACCTGCTGCCACTTGCAAGCCCTATTAGCAGCCAAAATGTTACTCACTAGAGGCAGGACTAGTAAAACTGCCCTCTTTTGAAAGTAAGACCAGAAGTTTACTAGTTCAAATCAAGTCGATGCGAATTCAGCAGTTAATCCACAGAGATTGATAAAAGAGTAAAATTAATTTGAGCAATAGTAGCACTTATTATTTATACCTCCACAAAATAGTAAAAACGATCTTATTAAGCATGCTATTAAAGCAATAACAAGTTCGTCAATTACCTGTTTTAGGGTAAGAATTAGAATTTTTGCTATCGAAATGTTGATTTCAGATTGAAGTAAACACTTTTAAAACAACATTTGCTCTAATGAGCTTATGTGAACAAGGGTGCAGTCTTCTGCATCAAGTATTAAATAGTTGGGAAGAGTGGCATATTCAGATGCAGAAATGTATCTGCTGGAGCACTTTATATACACTTTAAAAGGCCCCCTTTTCAGCCGTTGTAATAAATGGTGCCACTACGATGCTGCACCTTAAGAGTCTTACCTCATTCATTGACAGTTTCAGTCCTATTAAGATGTCTAAATGTGTGCTATTGGTGGTCGAATCAGGGATCCACTCTGGATTAGCGTACCCTTCTTGCTTTTTACAAACATTTCTGAAAACATTTCAGTATTACGTTCAAAACATTTGCTCATTGCTTTCAGAGAAAAATATAAGGAACCTCGGTCTACTTTCTGTTATGAAGCATCTCGGTATCACTTAGCAAAAACAAAAATGAGATGGATGGAATGCTTGAATTATCTTTACTCACTGGTAAATACTCAGGACGAATTCAAGTCCTTTCTTTTTCCCCACTATGTCACTGTAGAGACAGATGACAGCATATGGAAATCAGGCTTGGATCTGCTTCAGTAGGAAGATCCCAGCAAAACTGCCAGGCCGGGTCCCTTTCAGAGGGAAACAGAGGCAACCACAGGCGGTGTCGGCTGTGTTTAGCCTCCTCACTGATGAACTGCTGGAGTACTGTGGCACTGTGAGCACATCTGAGCCTTAGCCTATCATTTAACAACATAGAAACACAGAACCAATCACGGTATAAATACTCCGATAACACTTTAAGGCCCAATCACGGTATAAATACTCCGATAACACTTTAAGGCCTTAAGAACAAGCATTGAAAATGCAATAGGTCTCGCCTTTGATTAAGTTAAAGCCATTTGCTTTGCTAATGGTATTGTATAGCAAAGCAAATGGCTTTAACTTAATGAAAGGCGAGACCTATTGCATTTTTAATGCTTGTTAATCTGGCTAAGAGCATTGAGAAGAAATCGGTTGTCCCTCTCTTGGAAGTCTATAGGAGGAACAACCTTCTGGCTCTTACTTATGGCACTGGGATTTGGGGTTATTCCAATACAAGTACACTCCAAGTGGAACATGATTGGGTGCTTGGACGATTGCTGGGCTTCCCACCATCATGCCCGCTTATATTTTACACTAAGAGCTTGGGATGGAGTTCGCCAAAGATACTCTCAAACTGGCCCCCTTGATTTTGTGGTGCTCCATCTGGGCAAACCTACATGCCTCGCTACATAGAGAGATTATTAAGGACTGTCATGTGTGAGAAAGGCAAGAAAATGCCTTGGTTTGACTACATTAACAAAACTAAATTCACATAATTAGGCAGGCTGTCCCTTTTTACTAACCCTTTGTCAATGCGTAAAACGGATATATGCTGGGTTAAATCTGCATTTAAGGAAAGGATGAAGGCCCTCAGGGAGGACATTGAATAAAAAAAAAGGTCCAACAATGAGTATTTGGAGATTCAAATTTCTCCCCTCCTGGAGCCATACTTAGAGTGGATTAATGGCTCCTGGGACAGGCTACTACTCACCAGGTTTAGGATAGGTTTTGTGAGGTAGCACCTTGGTTTCCCCCTTGGTCAATTCGAGCCCTCTAAAGTCCTGCTATGCCCATGTGATGAGTACTCTCCGCAAAGTTTGCTGCATTTGAATTTTTTTTGTAAATTTTATAATGATCTACTAAAAGGTTTTTAATTATGATTTTACATAAGCAAGGAATCATATCAAGATCAGCCCTTGTGTACGTGCAACAACTTGATTCCCCTTCCAATTGTCTGCATCTACTCTTTCGTCACTTGTGTACTTAGCAGAAGAATAGCACAGATGTTTTTATCAATGGACCAAATTATTAGTCAACAGTTATTTACTCTTTATTAAACTCAAATGGCACGTTGTTAAATTGCTTTGCACTTCATGTTTTATTATGTTATGCAATGTATTAGCGTGTGCGATATTTATGCATCTTGTCTCTCAATCTTATGCATGTTATTGTTATTATGGAGACCTGCCTGCTGTTTTATTCCAGCTATTTATAATGTGTGCTTTTATGGTCACATTTGTGTCTGAAATAAAGCTATTTGATTGACTGGCAGCCATGTGTCAAAGATCAACAAGAAAACAAAACTAGGACTACATAATTCAATGTCAATGGCGTGATGAGAATCAAGCTCACTATCCAAAACCAACATTGTCAGGTCGACTCTTGACAGGCAGAGAACAGATCGAAGGAGATCGCACGTATATTAAAAGTTCTGTTTTATTTGGGCGCCCACTCGTCCCCGTCCTAACAGCCCACCATGTACGCGTCACTGTTTTCAGTTAAGTGACGTTCCTGTTCTCAATTTGGATAACGTTTCAAAGAGCAAATGTTTCCTTGATAAGAGCAGAAAATGTCACTAAACACAACCTTTTTTATTGTGATAAATCCAGGGCAGAGTTGAAAAACAATGCCAGTATTTGCCACCGCTGATTTGCAGCGCTGTAAACATCCGGTGTCACTATTGTCCTGCTCAATGGTAATCACGTTATCGACCACAGAAGGTAGAAGGGCGGATTCGCCGGTCCCGGAAACTTCTCAGCAGCGGGCACTCAACCCGCAGAGTTATCTCGCCGGATGCCAGCATGGCGGCAGCAGGAGCCAGGTAGCCTGCTCTTGCTGACATTAAACTCCACCGCTGAGCTGCAGGGAGGAGAGGGCGAGCCCAGTGTAAAGGTATAGGGGTTCCACTGAGAAGTGCTGGTACTATCCCATTGAAAGGTGAAGCACTCGTCATGAAAGCTCTCTCCTACCAACTGCAGATATAGCAGCCTCCATAAAAAGCGCCTGCACTTTCCTAATAATAGAACAGCAGCCATGAAGTGAAACCTCGGTAATGTCCAGCTGAATGTACAGTTGCCCGGATAAGAAGTACTGGTGCTGTGCAATGAAAGTACCGCAGACTCATGAGTAGCGTCGGTACTGTCCCACTAAACGTCTGGCAGCCCAGTAGAGGGTAGGTGCCCTTGTAAGTATAGCACTTTTGCTGAGAAGTGCGAACCCTTTCCACTAACAGTGTAACAGGCCTCGTGAGAAGTGCGGTTGCCATAAGCTTCCTTGCTCTGAGTGCTGGTGAAACAAGAAGTGTTAGTGCTCAGACCCGGACAGTATCGACCCCTGTAAAGCACAGGACGCTCCAGACACCTCATCCACTTAGTATGTTGTCGCTTTACGCGGCCTTAAATATCGCCTCGTGGTGAACATGTCTCCATCATTCCAATGAGCCTAGTCGGTAACAGGCTTCCACCCCTGCCTGCCCTACCACAGTATTTGCCACCGCTCATTTGCATCGCTGTAAACATCCGGTGTCACTATTGTCCTGCTCAATGGTAATCACGTTATCGACCACAGAAGGTAGAAGGGCGGATTCGCCGGTCCCGGAAACTTCTCAGCAGCGGGCACTTAACCCGCCGAGTTATCTCGCCGGATGCCAACATGGCGGCAGCAGGAGCCAGGTAGCCTGCTCTCGCTGACATTAAACTCCACCGCTGAGCTGCAGGGAGGAGAGCGCGAGCTCCAGCCCTCTAATCCCCGGGCTGATAATGTGGATTAGGCGTCTATTAAAAAATACAATATCCGCGCTGACATGGCGCCCGGGCTTCAATCACTTCAGGGCCGAGGCCGGCTTATACGGGACTGGCCATTCATGTAGCACACGCCACCGACTGAACGGCTTCCAAGCACTTTAACAACAGATGTTTCTGTTAGCCAAATCAAAGATGCTCACGTTATCAACCATTCAAGAATAAAAAAATGAGGTGGCCCCTCTGTTACTCCAAAGCAGGTGACACAGAGATCTATGCAGGGGGCGCATTACCCACCTAGGCTATCTCTCCATCTTGTCCGGGAGCGGAAGGCCATGGAAATGCAAATGTCAGCGATTGCTGAAAATATGCAGCAGAATCAAGACAAGCATCTTGTCCTCAGTTTCGACTAAAAATAGGTTCATTTCCAAAACAAACCTGGAAGTCGTCTGCGACTCACCGATGATAAGTAGTACATTCCGCTTTCTCGCAGCCACAGACACCCCCGCAATGAGCAGTAAAGTCGCCCAGCAGTGACCCTCGCCCATGGATGGAGCAGGGAAGGCTGCATGATTCCTTCAAAGCTAAGGGGAGGGGGGGGGGAGGATCTGTAGGTCGGCGGTTCCTGAAGCGCTCTGTAAAGAAACTTGGAAATAAGGCACGATGCTTGGGGACAAAGCTGCTTCAGTGCTCCGGGGCTTGTTGACTTTCTGTCTGTTTCCTGCTGTCTTGGCCCCGCCTCCCCAATCACATGACCTAAACTGTGGCTAAGGCGAGCGGAGAGCGCAAAAAAGTGAAGAACACGCAGGGACCTCTGCCATCGGACGTGCTTTCTATCTCATTAGCAGCGTGCTTCTCTTCCGGCTCTGCTGGTAAACACCTTCCTCTTCATGCGCAGGAGCCTCTGTTTAGCAGCGGCTGCTGGACGACGCATGCGCAACATAGCCGTCTGGACAGGTCAGGCAAAAGAAAGTGCGAATGCTGGCAACCAATGATATGAAAAAAAAGCATTTACAAATGCAATAGGACTCGTATTTACACGAGTCCTATTGCATTGTAAACAAAAATGCGGGCACCGAAGAAGGCAGGAACGGGAGTGGGTGGGTGGGTGGTGGTGGCCAGAGAAGTCACAGACTGCGGGAGGGAACAGGGGGAGGCAGGGGAACAAAAGAGTTGCTGAAGTAAAGGGGCTGATAGCCATGGAAGGATAAACATGACGTCATGGCAGTAAGGAGGCGGAACTAATACGACAGCAACCAATCAGAATGCAGCATTTCAATTTTGAGCCAATCAAAAGCATGGGCAGAAAGTGGGCGGAGCTTCCCCCACAATACTGTATACAGCATCTCTCGACGAGACAGCGCATGCGCTGCCTAGCCGAGACCTAAAAAGGCGTTAAATAACTAAACAGCCAAGCTTTTAAAGAAAAACGTCTAAAACAGCTCAGCCAAGCTAGATGTGAGAGGGCGAAGAATACAAACATGAATAGCTTTTATTATACAAGTCGTGAGTCGTGCACTTTTCTAATGTTGCGCTTACCAAGAATGCCACACGCAATAAAAGCACTGCTCTTGACTCTCATTAATACGAATTGAAAGGAACATGTTAGATGTGCAGGACATCTAACCTGGGCTTCTATTGGAATTCCATAACGCATATTAGCAAGCCCATTATCGCCGTTTTAGCGGCAGTTTCCTTCTCCTGTAACTTCCACAGGTTTAGGAGTGTTCTGCGAGTTGCTCTGGAGGTCCAAAATGTATATCTGGTGCCAGCCTTTTTGAGGGGGGACTCCCTGTCCTCCTCCCACATCTGCTGGTTCTGAAACGTTCTTCTCCTTCCTCGTCAAGGCTCCCAAAATGACTGGAGTGACAAAAGGCAGGGCAGACCTGGTGTCAGGTTCCTTTGAGTGTGTGCAGGAGGCAAAGCCCTTTGAAGTGTAAGTGGAGCTGGGCACAGCACCTCCCCAGTCACCCTGCCAGGATGGCCCAACTAAGCCCCCTTTGTGTTAGTATGTGGAAGTACTACAAAATCCCCAAAGGCTAAGCCATTCACAGTCATGTGACCGAGGACACTGACAGGAGGCACACATGTTTGGGACAAGAAAATGCCAATTGTCCAAAAGTAGCATTGTCTGAATTGTAACTTAATATCTGTCCTCGCCATTAAAGAGGATTTAAAATTAGAATGTTTTTAAGTGTAAACAGCATATCCCTACCTGAGAAAGTTACCACTTAATAAATATAGGGGCATATTAGCAAGACCCACGTTAAACATTGTCGCACAGGGCCCCACCAGTGCTAAAGCCGGCCCTGACAGGGACGACCGTCTGCAATGCCGGACCTGCTCTTTGTGCTACAGTAATGATTTCCCACAATGCTCAGCCTCTTCCTGTTGGCTTTCTCCACCACAAAGGATCTCTTTGTGTGGATTTAGAGAGCAAATTTTCAGTGGGACTAACATGGTTGCTGTATCCGATCCAGGCTCCATCACAGTTGGCCTGAACTTGAGACTTTTTCCTGGTCTAGTGCAACCAGATGACCGCAGTGGCGCTTTAGGATTTTATGCAATATTTTCACTAGAACTTTCAAATTTAATAACTCTGGTTTTACTGATTGGATTTTTGTTGTTCTGGTATCATTTTATGTAATTTCCTCTCCATTTCTAAATTGGTTTGACACTTTTCATGTGTTGTGTTTTTACTTTATTACTGTTTGTGTGCTGCATAAATACTTTGAAGATTTCCTCTAACTTAAGCCTGACTGCTTTGTGCCAAGCTACCAGAGGGTAAAGCACAGGTTAATTTAGCGACTTTTGACAAGGACTGTCGTTGTTGCCTGAGTGAGGCTTCCATCCCTCTTACCTACTAACCCAATTTCTTCTCGGGACAGCTGGGGAGGTGTTGTGCCTGCCCTGATTACAGTTCAAAAGCCTTTGCCTGTAGCACACACAAAGAAACCTGACACAAGGCCTTCCCCCTAGATAGTTTGGAGCCAAAATTCATGGGAAGGGAAAGAACGGACCTTGAACTTGTCTGACATCAGAGTATAGTCCTCCTGAACTCCAGGTGAAATTCCAGATATTTTGGGCTCCTTGCGACCACGAGTGGTCTCTTCAGGCTGATAAACGACCACCTGCGATGCCCCCAAACGTGAAGCTCAAATGATGCCCTGCTCTTTTGCGACAGTGACAACTGTCCACATCTTTTCCCTATGCAAACATCTGCTCGTCTAGCCAGGCAGCAACCACCCATGTAAACCGCCAACTTGAAGCTCCAGCAGCGACTTGGTCCTCTCATCGATGAAAAACTCCTTCTGAGGCCCCTCGCATGCACTTGAACTTTGAGAAATTCAACTACTTACGAGCATAAACCTGGTCCCTGTATTCGGCCCACGCTCCATCATGGCTGGCCAGAACTTGTGACGTTGACCCAGTCCAGTGCAACCAGATACCAACAAGTGGTTCTTTGTGTTTTTTTGTGCTATTTTCACCTAGAACTTTAAAAAATCATAACTCCAGTTCTACTTATTGGTTTTTAAAATTTTTGGTGTGAGTTTATTTTACTAAAAACTCAATTGTTCAAAATGGGTTTGGGATTTTTCCTGTGTTATGTTTTCACTTTATTACTGTTTGAGTGCTGCATAAATACTTTACACACCACCTCTAAGTTAAGCCTGACTGCATTTACGCCAAGCTACCAGAGGGTTAGACACATGTTTATTCAGTGACTTTTGTGGTTCCCTCTTTCAAGAATTGTGTTTATTATTTAACTGGGGCTTCTGCCCCTCTCAACTAGAAACCCAATTTCACACAGTGCCGTTTTCAGCTGGACTTGTAGTTGTAGAGCCTGGGAGTGAAGTATGAAAACACTGGTTTTCTAAATAGAGCACTTTAAAAACACACTATGCCTTCTGCATGCCTTGCAGCCTTTCATGAAAGATGAGACATTCTGAAGGTAAGTGGGAGCTTCTGTGTTTTCAGAAGTGAAGTATGCTGATTGAGTGGAGAAACTGGTGAGACTCCCACCCCCGAAATACTGCTGATAATATGTTTTCCTTCGGTGACATAATGTTTGGCTGCTTCATGTAATTGCCAGTCTCTGTTTTGTTGGGTTAATAGCTGTGTATCTTTAAGCAGTTGTTGTGAGAATGACAGTGTCTTTCTGTTATATCATTGACACAGTTCTGTGTGATTTGCAGTGTCTGACACTCACTATAATACGATTCAGGTGCTGAATCTGCTTTTATGGCTCTCCCAGTTTGGCTGAGACCCAATTGAAGGGCTTGAATTGGAGAATGGTGGCCCTTTCCTGACAAGACACTCTTGTTTTTGGATTTCCTTTGCACCAGTCTGGCCTGCTTGACTTTTGTGCCAGATTTGACCTAAGTGATTTCAAATGTATTTATTTTCATCAACCTTTTGTTAGGGTGCTTACTTCGCCTAAGGTGACGTACCTTAGACCAGGTATGTAATGCCTATCCCAAGTCTAGGTGTTTTCAGCAGTTGAAACATTAAGTAAGGGGCCATGGCCATCAATTGCATTGTTAACCACATATGTGAGGTTTCATATTTTATATTAACAAATAAATTAATTACATTAAAACATATGTGATATACAGGAACAGATTCTCTTGGGTTTTCATTAAAGTTACAGAAAGTCCTACTCATGTGCAAGGATTGTCTTTATGAAATGTCCTTCAAATGCATTTAAAACTGAAAAATTACTTTCTTAAATTTGAGTTACCAAAAACCTGGATTTTCAGACAGACATATGGTTTGCCATTGATGTGTCAAATAATCTGTTCTGAGCAACGTCTGTTGGTTAGAATACTAAAACGAACCTTCCTGGGGCAACACACAGGCTTTAACAATTCTTCTCTGAGGTTTACCTTCCTGTTAAGAGCATACATGTTTGTTAGTTTCCATTGCCCACTCTTTATCTTTTGATGCATTGCCATACCAATGTATCTGACCCAAAGTGATCTGAGTCTTGCAGTTTCATAAATTAAAAATAAAAGATAATAAAACAGAGGGATAGAGGCACTTTCGCTAATTTCTCCTACCTGATTGAATGCTGTGTCAAGTAGGCTCCACACATTTAAACCCCCTGGATGTTTTACTTTTGGCTACTGGTCCAAGCCCAAGCCCACAGAAACAAAGGAGGAAGTTCAGAACTCTGGAACCAAACACATGAGAGGCTCCCCTTCAAGGTTTTGTTGGAAAGGATCAGGCAGCTGTGTCACTTCAGAGCGGGACTGAGGTTGTCACGGATTGTCATCCATGAACCACTTCAAAACTCCATACTTAAGAATGTTGTGCAGGAGGATTGGGTCAGGGGTGGATTAATGATGAGGCACCCTAAGACTGGGCAGAGATGACTATCTTCCAGAAAGTTCCCCTTTTCCCCCCACAGAAAGCTAGGGAGAGACTGTGGAGAACTAACTGGACTTGAGCCAGTGGAGTGCCCAACTGGAAGGAGAAGCCACCTGACTCCACTGCAAGGATGGACTTAAGGACTTTGACTCCAACTGGCACCCAGGGACTAAGAGGGTTAATTCAGGGCCATTGGTGCTGGTGCCCTTATAACTTCTGATGGACAATAGAGGGATGGACATGCATGAAGGGACCCTAAAGGGTTTCCTTGGATCTTTTGTGGACTGGTTCTGCAGCTGGGTGACCCCCATCAAGATTGGGGGGCATTGACTCCACTGCTGACACACAGGTGCCACCCAAGATGGCCAAAGCTATGAGGCTTGGGGAGTGCAGCAAGTTGAGTACTCTGCTGGCAGACTGCAGAGGGACTGCTGAAGATGTCCCTGGACAAAGGCAGGGGTTGCAGCCCAGACAGAGGACAGGTCCAACATAAGGATAAGGAAATTAGGCTATACAATGAAAGTCAAACAGACTTAAAAGCCAGGATGCCTTAAGAAATTGCCCCTGGTGGCTAGAACTAGCCAACAGGAGCAAAACCACCCCCACATCCTGTAAATTGCTCCACTGTGGCCAGAGAAACAGGCCTGAGAAGTTTGGTCCCCCCCGGGGGTCACCCATAGGAGACCGGGTAGAAAAACTAAGTGCATAGCGTTTCACTGGATCTCCAGAAAAAGAAAGGGCTCAGAGGTTTAGTAGAACCTCCATTGATATTTCTTTAATGGGGAGGGGCGTGCATGGGGAACCCTCAACAGAGCCACCTCCAACCCCAGGGATCAACATTCCCAGGGGTCTGAAGTAACTATAATTGTTCAGGGAGAGCCCATCTCCCTGGGACAGAAGATAAGTCAGAAGCACCGCTGCACTCCCACAATGATGTAATGGGCCTCCCCCACTCCCTGTACCTGTGTCCCTGAGGAATGGGTTGCACAACACCATCCCAATCACACAGATGCGGGCAAGGAATGAAGAGGTAGCAGGTCCTCCATCAGCACAGGCGAGCAGTGACCAGAGGGAGCATGGTAGACGGTTTCCCATGCACCCCCACATTCTGTCCATTCCAGGTGCCCCAAAGGATGGCAGGGCACCTGGCGTAAACAAAATAATGGCTGAGTGCAGTGTGAAGCCACGTTTTTAATAAATAGAAAGCCTGGGCTCACAGCAAAGCTTATAATATAATATTCATGGCCTTGGATGCTGGAATGCCCTTTAAGACCCTGAACGTTTTTGAAATTTACATTTTGGTCTTTGTGGTGCCCTGGGAAGGGGAGAGGCACACACAACATTGATAGACAATGTTATGGAGGGCTGCCAGGCATGCACCAGCTCACCAGGATTGCTCCCAAAATGGTAACCCTGAGTCTCCCATTGGGTTACATTGAGTTATTTATTTCCAAGCACTTCTAGATCTTTTGCACTTTGGCTCTGGAGTTCGGTTGGTCGGTGAAAGTAAAATAAAGACTATTAAACATTACATTGAATTAATAATGCTTTATTGACAATGTTGATATATATGTTAATGAAGGTGATTGAAAGAAAGTGCCTTCCATAGTGATTTCAATGGTGTTGCACATGTTTTGATTGAGCTATTTCTGCCTTTTGTTAGTGTGGGGACACCCTGACAATGTTAATAGGCCTGCCTTTTAGGTAACATCATACCTTTGTATTGTTTTCAGTATGAGTGGGCAATAGTGACTCTAGGCAGTGGTCTTCAAACTTTTTAATGCCGCGCCCCCCCAGTGTAAAAAAATCAGTGTGCCCCCTCAGAATGTTTCACATTTATTCTATTAAACTGACAATTTTCAAATATGTTTGGACTTATTTAACATTGCAGCTAATTTCTGTAACCGTTTTAAAAATGCAATCAAATACATGAGTGCCAAACATACTATTCTGGTCAGGCAGGCCATACTAACATGTAAATGTTTCCACAGTGTGATTATTAGAAATGAAGATGAGGGTTTTGAAGAATATTTGAAGGGAAGTCCCTTCCTTTTTGGCACATAC
Organism: Calotriton arnoldi; assembly: GCA_963921515.1. Classification (NCBI taxonomy): domain Eukaryota; kingdom Metazoa; phylum Chordata; class Amphibia; order Caudata; family Salamandridae; genus Calotriton; species Calotriton arnoldi. Next base: position 1,107,658 of record CAWUFW010002773.1, read on the forward strand.
TCCCATCTAGGATATAAATGACAAAACATGTTAGTGACCATTACAGAGCGGCTTACTGCAGCTAATTTGTTTCCCACTTAAAACAATGCACTGATGTCAGCATAATGCTTCTTTGGCCAGAGCCTAGTGCCCCTTCCGGGACCACTTGAGGGGGACCCAACCCCCAGTTTGAAGATCCTTGCTCTAGGGTTTGAGACTTGCTGGAAGTGTGAACTGTTGGGAGGGTGTCACCATAGGAATTTCCATCTACCTAATTGTACATATTTGTAAAGTAACGTGTACCATTCAGCAGTGACTGTAATAAAGTACTTTTCCTTTTTATAAGAAAAAGGACTGACTGGACAAAGATTTATTGAGTGTTGTTTTCTGTGTACCAGTAAGCTGGAGTACTAGCCCACTTTACCTCCTCTGAATAGGCTTTGGGATGCTCTACTTTGTTACCCTGAGAGAGTCAAGTGGTACAATTGGGTACTTGCTTACCAGTAACAAGAAGGCTGAGGACTTATTACTTGTGAAGGAAGCACATTCTTCACAACTAATAAACCACTTTCTTACAACTAACTTTTGACAAGCCTACTACCTCTGTTTAAGACAACATAAATAGCCAGGTAAAGGAATTGGAAGTTCCCTTCTCTTTGGAGATGGGACACACCTCCTTCCTCTGAAAATGGGTAGCACCAAGCTCTATAATGGGACATATGTGAATGCTAGTAAGCAGTAAGAATAAATACTAGAAATATGAGTCATAGATATTCCCTAGCATCAATAAAGTTCCTGTTTCACTAGGTTGTGGCATATGTAAACTGAAGACGGTTTTAGATTTGCCAGTTGTGGTGAGTTTCATTGTCCTACAGGCCCCCATATTATCTGGAGCATTAAAGCATTTGTGGATCTTATGAACGATAAAAACGCTGAACATTTTGATACCTCGTTCTTTTTGCTCTACACAGAAGAAGACGAAACAACTGAAATCAAATTGACACAAATAGTTCCATCTCTGTTATATTGAGTAACAAAGCTCACACCTCAATATATCATGGATCATTTAAGATGTACCTTCTGGCTGAAGTTATGACAAGACATTTCAGGATAATGATGTTGGTGGCAAATTTTAATGTGCTCTTCAGAGTCGCAGCTTAGTAAGGCTGCAATGACAAACACAGACCTTTAAGACTTCCCTTATGGTTGTGTATCCACCACAATTGGAGGCAGCTTCATAGACTCCTGGCTAGCATAAGGCACATCTTCAAATTCCCAATAACTAGGAACCACATGGGACTTCTTAAAGGGGCCATTACTGATGCTATGAATGAACCATACACGTACAGATAATTGAGGGTCAACATTTTAGTCATTGATGATGTGGCAATTTTTATATCTTTGTGATCAAGTTAGAAATAGCCACTCATGCTAGGAACTGATAAGTGCTCTTAAAGGTTGCTTCCAGTGTGGTAATTATAATATGAGGCACTGACTCTATTCAGTAAAACTTTGGTTGATGGGATGGAAGGTGTCATTGCTCATATCACTGTTTGTATTGCTTAGGTAGTAGGGACATGAAGCATGGAAATATTTGAATTAATGTGAACCACTGTTAATTCGACAAAGCACATTACGTTGCATTGCTTTTCAATTTTTCTCTGCCATTACAAATATGATCATGCATGTGCAAATCTGTGTTGGCTTCACCCCAAAATAAAACCATGATATAACATCCCTCAATAGGGGAAATAAGCTACGCTGGGCTAATTTTGCCTTTATTCAGGGTTGCCACTGAGTTGTTGCTTGAAACTATAAATGAAGCCACATCTTGGTATACCCAAGCCACTTAGTATACCCTGTTTTGCACAGCACACAAATGTGCATAATGGATGAAAATAAACCATAATCACTGATAATACCTCTGGGCACATCCCATTCCATTGTTTTTAGCTCATTAGTTCCATTACAGCTAGGGTCAGCAAAATGGGAATCAGTTATGGCTGCATTTTACCTTGATCTAGGACCAAGTCATACAATTAAAAATGTTCCAGTTTCTTGGATTGATTTAGATTGGTGGGCAATGATTAGAAGCAAATCTGCACTGCGTGGTTAATATAACCAGTAGTAAGGTAGAAATGCATGTTAAATCTAAAGGTTTGGTTATGTTACCAAAATGTTATGGTGAGACCAGACAAATCTGGGAATTGTGAGGATCGTACAATGGAACTTTGATGAATTACAACAGCACAGTATTTTCAAAGTTATGGTGCAGTTCTGCTCTCTCCTAGTACTGTTTTCAACTACTAAAATTCCATATCAAGCTATTTAGGGGCTCTTTTCTTTCTGTGTCAAATGACACTTCTTATATTTTATACACGTCATTCTACTGAGAACGCCATATTTTAGTCTCTTAGTTTTTCTTAACTATGTCTCTTTAACTATGCCTCTTGTGAGAAATTGGGTGGTTGGTTGAATGGGTATGACCCCCGTTCAAGCAACAGCCACAATCCCAGTGAGGATGAACCACAAAAGTCACTAAATTAACCTGTGCTTAACCATTAATAGATTGAACAAAAAGCAGTTAGGCTTAACTCAGAGGCAATGTGTGAAGTATTTATGCAGCACACTAACAGTAATAAACTGAAAATACAACAAAATAAAAATTCCACACCAATTACATGGTTTGACACCAAAAGGAAAAAAGTCTTGAGTTATGAATTTTTATGTTTTTAGTAAAATCTAGCACCTAAAAGATTAAAGCGCCAAACACGGACATCTAGTCACACAAGTTAAAGTAAAAGACATATGTCTGACCGCAATGGGGAGTGGATCACATACAAGATGTGAATTGGGCCCAGTCTGCTCTCACCTCGGACTTAGAAGAAATTTTCTCAGAAACTAAATTTCAGTGGGGAAAGACTGCAGGCAGTATCCGAGGAGGGAGCGTCATCATCAGGGAGCCACAGAACGAAGTTGCGATGGAGATTTCTACTTTTGGACTTAGTTTGTTTTTTGAAGTCAGAAATCTTCAGTGGGACGAAGCTGGAGGCTGTAGCTGACAAGAGTTCCAGGTGGCCAGATACCCCTTCACCAGGGACCGCTGAACAGGATTTGATGCTGCAGAGAGGAATGCAGCAGGAGCTACCGCAAAGTCAGGCCGACCGGCACTGCACCTGGGACAGATCCACAAGCAGGATGGTCCCGATCTTCCCTTGGTTCTCAGTGCAGTTTTTAGCCAAAAGTTTTATATTTTGGATATCTGGGCGAGCACCTTTCACAGCACAACCAAGGCCCAGGACTGGAGGAGCACCACTTGGGTTCAGGACTCACTCAGGCTGCGACCATGTGCGGGTTCAAGATAGTAGTATCCTGTTATGTCCCTGCAGCTCTGAATGGCAGGCAAGCAAACTAGCCCTCGGTGTCACTCTGGTAGTCCTGGGTTTAGGTGATTAAGCAGGGCTCAAGCAGCAGGGCATGCTGTTAAAGGTTCAAGGCAGGCTCCAGGCAGCAAAGCAGTCTTTCCAGTCTTTCCAGGTGTAGCAAAGCAGTCTTGTGGATTACAGCAGGCAGACCTCTGAGAGTCCTTCCGCTGGTCCAGAAAGTGCATTGACGAGTGGGCCTGAGGGTCCTATATTTTTACCTGGTGCCTTCCTTGAAGTAGGAGACATTTCTGGACGTTTTCCTTTGAAGTGCTTGGAATTTCCAGCCTCCCCTGCCTCGGCTCCAAGGTGGCTGCAGGGACATGGCAGTGGTGACAAGTTCTTTCTGTGAAGGCAGGGTACAGCCTATCCAGTTACAAGTGGGGCTGTGTGCCCAGCTGCGCCCTACCCATCCTGTCAGTAGATGGCCCATTTAGGCACACTTAATCCATCTGTTGTGTGATTGTCTAGGAGGAATTAAGAAAGTTCAACTTCTATCTACACCTTGTCATGTGACCTAGGACAGGCTGCAGGCACAAATAATAAAGGGCAGGAAATGTAATTTAAAATCCAACTTTATCATTAAAGATGATTTTTTATTACAATTTCATATATACCAAACATGAACTATTTACCTTTTCCCAATCAAAAGTTATCACCAAGGAAGGGTTTGGCCCAAAATCAGTAAGGCTGGGCCATAAATACTAGACACCAAAAACAATGCCACTACTATTATCGTGGTGACAACTACCTATCTAAGGAAATTTTGACATATTATAGCAGGGGCAATAGCCAAATAGTGACCCTACTGAGCTCATAGAATTTGTTTAAAAGAAACAAATTTCTCTAGATCAATTGGTTACGAGCATCAGTGGTAGTACATATGCAGAACACTTATATGGCCAAAAAGAAAGGCTGTCGATGCATTTCAAACCCAGAAAAGTTTCTTTAAGGGTTCTCCTCAGGACACAGAACGCTGAAAGAGCTGAAATTTAACAAAAAATACCATGAGGAACAGTAAATGGTAGTCAAAACTTCCATGCTTTTCTTTCTCTCATTAGGTCCACACCCCAGTTTACCTCCATCTGCTGTCTTCACTCAATGAATCACATAAGGAAAGGCACTTGAAAAACTTGAAATAATGACAAAAGAAAAGACCAAATATTTGTGATGATCCTCATTAACCTCGAGGCATATAAAAGCCCCAAACAACAATACTAATTCACTTACTCGTTCACTTTCCTAATTCAAAGACGTGCCACTCCGCTTGGGCAAGATTAACTCTCTTTACGTCTTTATCTCTGTAAAAGTAAAATACCACGAGTGAATGATCTCATTCATTGTCCTGCAGGATCAAATGGCAGGGCTGGTGACTGTAAGTCTTTATAGGACTCCACGTATCTTGTTTGATAACTGACAAAGGGTACTTTGGCCAGGGTGGTTGTCTTTGGCTCTGAATTTTTACACGTGTCACTTGTAAAATTGCAATGCATGGTCGTAATTTGCAGGCTTCTTTTTGTAGCTACAGGACTAATACATTTTTAAGGAGACGCTAGCATGGTAATCTCACAGATTATTCTTTACGCGCTAACGCAAGAAGGCACGTTCCATATATGAGTGATATTCGCGCTTGCTATCTCGTTTAGAACGAAAGGTCTCACCCGTAATTAAGTATGATTTTTGGATTTTCGCATATCTCCCTAAGCACAAGCCAGCGTAAAAAACTTTGGGCCTGATTCACAGAACTAATTTACGTCAAAAACGTAAAGTTAGTACTTTTTGGTATTCACAGAATACACTTACTCATTTTGGTATTCACAGAAGGCACTTACTCATTTCGGTATTCACAGAAGTTAGTAGTCCTAACTTTAGGACTCCTAAATGCCTTCTGTGAATACCGAAAGTCTTAAAGTTAGGATTTTTCTCAGTTTAGGAGTAGTAAAGTTAGGAGTCCTAACTTTACTACTCCTAAACTGAGAAAAATCCTAACTCTAAGACTTTCAGTATTCACAGAAGGCATTTAGGAGTCCTAAAGTTAGGACTACTAACTTTACTACTCCTAAACTGAGAAAAATCCTAACTTTAAGACTTTCGGTATTCACAGAAGGCATTTAGGAGTCCTAAAGTTAGGACTACTAACTTCTGTGAATACCGAAATGAGTAAGTGCCTTCTGTGAATACTAAAATGAGTAAGTGTATTCTGTGAATACCAAAAAGTACTAACTTTACGTTTTTGACGTAAGTTAGTTCTGTGAATCAGGCCCTTTCACTTCACCCCGGCAGTCCATGTACGAATTCATTTGCAATTCGGATGAAACGATTGAAGAAAGTTAAAGCAAAGGCCATGTTAAACACTTACCCGTGTAGTTTTTGAAAGACTTTGATTCAATCCATCATTTGGTTTCGGACTCCAAGTCGAGTACGATTGTTCTGTGGAACTTCCGTTATTTGTTCGGGTGAAGCGATCCTCTTCCGGGTTAAGAGGTTGTACACCTATGCCACGGTTTATCGTTTCTCCGGATGGAAATAAAAGTTCTAATTCAATACTTTGAAGTATGTCAGACTTTCGTCTCCATTTGGGGGACGTTTGTACAATTTATGAAGCTTTTGCTTAACATCTTTAGGCGATGGTCGCTCCGAAGCCAACTTGGAGGCTTCTGGGGGTTGTAGTCCGGCAACTGTTTATATATAATAGATGATACGTTCAATGTTGTTGAAATGGTCCGGATAAGGATTACTCTATATGGCTTTATGTGAGGAAAGAATTCCTTGGAACAGGCTCAATCATATTGATTCTTACGGCTGCTGATTTAATCGTTGTCGTGTTCATAAGAATACTCTTTATCTAGTGGTCCAATTTGAAGTGTTTATCTAATATTGTCCATGGACAAGAATCACATTAGGTCCTGTTTGCAGAGTGTGCCGACTCAGGAACATAGTCGAGCCGCAGAAACCAGGCTGGTGTTCACAGATTATGAAGTTCTGTTTGTTCATTTAATCCGTTGATTGCTGTATTAAACTTTACAATTAAAAAAGCTTCCCTCCGGTTTAAGCGCAGTTCAGTGTCACCTCCTCTCCTATCATGTTCTATTGCAGATTTCACAGTCCAATTCAAATCACCTTCTGTGTTTTTTTCTTTTATCCAACGGAGCAGTTATAACATTTTTACGGATCCTTGATTTGTGTTGGGTAATGCGTTGGCGTACTTTCTGGTTTGTTTTACCAATGTATAACATGTTACATGGGCAGATTATACCATAGATTACATTTCTGGTTTTACAATTGGAGAACATAGTATGTTTCCAGAACATGTTCATATAAGAGAATAGACTGCCTTCAATAGTTTGGCTGCAACATGTACCCAGGCCACATTTGTGATGTCCCTGAATTGGAGGGAGATTCAAATGTTGACGAATAGTTGTTTTCGTTGATGGCATAGGAAGAGCTGCCCAGACAACTTGATTGCCAATACTTTTTTCTTCTTTAAATGCGAATAGCGGTTTTTCAAAAGAATCATCCCAATTTGTAATCAAATGCCAATTCTGATGGATGATCTTCAACTGGTTAGACTTGGTACAAAATGTTGTGACAAAAACCAGGTGTTTTAGTTTTTCTTTTTGCTTCAGTAGTTCCTAGCGTGGTGTCCACAACGCTCTTTTTAGCGACCGTTTGAGTAATTTCTTTGGGTATCCACGGTCCTCAAGTTTGTCTATCAAGTTGTTTGCATGTAACTGATAGTCTACCTTCTCAGAACAATTTCTTCTTATCCTCAAAAACTGACTGAACGGGAGGTTATCTCTTAGGCTACGAGGATGGTAACTCGTGTAGTGCAGTGCTTTATTTCTGTCAGTAGTTTTGGTGTGAAGTGTGGTTTTCAATTCTCCATCAGATGCATAAACCTCTACATCTAGAAATGTGATGCGGGCCAATCAAAAGTTAGCACTTACTAAATGTAATATGGCAACCCAATGTTATCCTATCAGACAGGCAGGCCTCACAGTAGCGAAAAACATATTTCAGAGTTTTTCACTACCAGGACATGTAGGACTTAAAAGTACATGTCCAGCCTTATAATTGCAATGCACCCTGCCCTATGGGCTCCGTAGGGCCTACCTTAGGGGTGACGTATATGCTAAAAAGGTAAGTTTAAGGCTTGGCAAGTGGGTTATATTGCCAAGTCGAATTGGCAATTTAAAACTGCTTTCAGACTGTTGGGGCAGGCCTGGGACATGTTTTGAGGGGCTACGTAAGTGGGTGGCAGTATAAGCGCTGCAAGCCCACTATTAGCTTATAATTTACAGAACCTAGATGTATGGTATAGAACCCTACTACAGACTTATAAGTTAATTAAATATGCAAATCAGGTGTAAGCCAATTTTACCATGTTTAGGGAGTGAGCACAAGCACTTTAGAACTGGCTAGCAATGTTAAAGTGCACAGAGTCCTAAGGCCAACAAAAAACGAATTTTAGTAAAAATGGAGGGAAAAGGCAAAATGTTTGGGGGAATACCACCCTAAGGTTGACAAATCTAACACCTGTCTAATATTGTATCCCTCTACCTGCACAGAAACGGTTTTACTTAGCTTCATATGCAGTTGGCTACCTGGGCCTAGTCCGCTCTTTAGAAAAACTTTAAGAAATAAAATAATTGAAATGAGCAGGGCACACCTAGCCTCAATACTCAGAAATTCTTTTTGTGCACAAAGAGTAATCACAGAAGATTGTTGCCGATTTCTTTGCATAATCCTGAGGCTATTTGAGAATCACTAAAAAGTCGGAAAGCTATGCAAGTCTATGATGCACAGTTTATTATTTTTTGCATTCTTCTTGTGAATTGATCTCTAGGCTTTTGATTAATCTGCGAAAATACCTCCTTAATGAACCAAATGGAACAAATAGAGCTTCTGAGAATGAATGTTCCAGGTTGCCTAAGCATTTTTCAAAATATATTTCCAAACTGTAAAAGAGGAATCAAAATCTTCCTCAGTGGTGAAAGGTTTTGGCCAGCCGCGGTCCGTGCAGGTAACAGCCGTGGGGCGGTGAGGCCGGGTAAGGGGGAATTTCGAGGGACAATGCAGAGTGAAAATTAAATAAATAATTAATTTTCCCTCTGCATCGTCCCTCGAAATCCCCCCTTACCCGGCCCCAACACCCCACCGCTATTACCTGCACGGTCCGCGGCTGGTTTTGGCAGTTCCTGTGACGCCAGAAAGGAGTACTTGAAAGTACAAATGTGGCACATTTAATCAGAAGAAGACGTACAAATGAAAGAGCTGTACTTCGACACACACGCGGTAGCAGAAAGGAACGGTGGATGAGAGTCAAAAGGGCAATGAGCTTCATAGAGATGAAGCTCAGGTTTTCAGAGATGCATAAGATGTGAACCTTGCCCTGGTTCAGTTTCCCTTCTGGAAGACCCATTTACAGCAAGGGGTCTCAAATGGAATTAGACCCCAGACCCCCTTCTCCCCCAGCGGTAATCTACATTGTTAGATTACACAACTTGTGACATTGGGCATGTATCGAGATCGAATTATTCAAGAAAGGCAGCTTGCGGTTCAACAGACATATTCTGGGCATTTTATCCTTTCTCCTACTGAAGCTGTTATGTGTTGCAATATAATATTTTCAAGGAACGCACAGGAAGTGTGCTGATTATTTGGGAAATGTACTATTAAACATGCAGCCTTTTCATAACTAATTTAACCATTAACCAAGTGAAATGCTGCCGTGGACATCTCTGGTTTAGAGCATTTCTCATTATTTTTGATATAGATTGCTCATCAGGGCCAGATTCCCTCTAAGCCTATTAGTTTTGGATGATTCTAGGAGTCTTAGGCAGACCATCTTATTTAGAAAATGTAAATATAGAATAAAATCGAATGTGCTCAGTAATAGGACGGCCCTCTTCATTGTGACTAAGTATAAAAAAGATAACTAGGCATATTAAAACAATATTATTTCAAAATAATAGTTTTGGAATATTATCAACCTCATAACAGGCCAGATGTTTAGTGAGACAAATACAATATCATATGACAAGGCTTGGTGGTTTGATGCAGCCATTTTGCAAATGCACGCAGGTGCAGAAGAGAGATGTGCATCTCTTTCTAAGGAAATGTCTCTGGTTTGTATGCGCAAATGAACTAATTTAGGGGCATATGTACAAGGAAGTGGCAGAGTGAGGCGTTAGCAGTCATGGCTTAACGCCTCACTCCGCTACTTCAGAAACGCAAGGCTGCACCATATTTACAAGGATATGGTGCAGCCTTGCGTTTCCCCCGGCGCTGGCACTACACTTAACAGTGTAGCGCCAATGCAGGCACCCTTGCGCCAAAGTGCAAGGGTGTCTGCGTGCATGGGAAGATTGTTTATGTGCAGGAAGGTGTTCCTTCCTGCACATAAACAATCTTGAAATGCCATTTTGTCACTTCTATGTGTGCTACTTAATGCAGCACACATGGAAGTTAAAAAATATCATTTTTTTAAGGATTGTTTATGTGAAGGAAGGGTCACCTTCCTGAGCATAAACAATTCAAGGCGTTTTGCTTTTTCCATGTGTGCTGCACAAGGCAGCACACATGGAAAAAGCAAAAACGAGGAGAAATAAAGCATTTCTCCTCATTTCGCCAAGTTAAGACTAGGTTTTTCCTGGTCTTAATTTTGGCACTGCCTCCTATTTACGCTACCCTTGTAAATAGGCGGCAGCGTCAAAATCTATGGGTGTTGCGGTAGGACGCCCACCGCAACACCCACTGCCCACACCTTTCATGCTAAGCATAGCATGAAAGGGGGCCTTATTTACAAGGCAGCGCTAAGCTACATTAAGTGGCTTAACGTTGCCTTGTAAATAAGGCAAAGCCCATATCGCTACAGAAACGTCACAAAAAGTGACGTTCCGCTGAAGAAAGGGCTGTGTCCTTAGAAATGGTTGCACCACTCCAACCTCCACATGTGCACAGGTACAAAACAGATCCACGCTATAGTTCCTAAATTTGTAATGGCGCAGTTTTAAGCCAGTGCACACCCTCATTCTGTTCATACAGCACAGACCACGAATGTCATCTGGTGACATAAAAAGTACAATTTGTCCTGCATATGCGCTAGTCATGAGAGAATGCATGTGCTAGGAATGCAGCAGTGAAAGATGGAGTAATGGTTATTATGACTGCTCAGGTCTGTGTTTTGAGGGAAGGCATGAACAGCCCCTCCTCCTAATGGACATCCTTGGTGGCTGCACTAACTGTGCTCCACCTCTTAGATGACACGCAGTAAATGAATCCCTTGAGGGAGTATCTGTGTAGCTACATCTGTAATATGAGGCCAGTACTCAGGCAAGGCTTTTCATCATTTGAGGATGGCCACACTCTCATGCAAAGAAAGGAACAGGTTTCGTAAAATTCAAATTGAGAACAAGTGAGTACTGAAGTGCCTCATTTATCCTGCATTTTAGCTGCTTCCAATCCTAGTGGTCTCTGACTCCACAAACATTTTATAAAACATGTTATTCATTTCAATTACTGCTTTGGCACGTATTGCATAATGTTGGAAAGTGGGTTATTAGTAGTGGTAAATATATATCTACCACTGGCAATAAGGCCATTAACACAATATAGGGCTCAGTACAGGTCTTCCCATTCTCAACCCTTGGTAGTTTGGCTGCGAGCAGGCAGGCTTAACTTGAAAGACAAGTATGTAAAGCATTTGAAAACACCAATTCAGTGAATAATTAAGACATAACACAAAATAAAAATCCAACACCAATTTATAAAATGAGGAAATACTTTTAGCTTCAAAATGACACCAAAGTGAAAAAAATCCAATATAGGGAACTGGAGATATGAATTGTTAAAGATTTAGCACTTTATAGCACTTAGAAACCTATAGCGCCAAGTTGGGACACCTGGTCACGCTTGACCGGGACAAAGTCAAAGTTTCAGATCTTATATGGGAGGTCATGCCAATCATAGGGCATCCTAACCAATAGTGTACCCTAGTCTATGTAGGTGTTTTCACTGTATTCTAAGGGGGTGATTACGATGTCGGGCGGAAAGCCTCCTCCCGACAGTCGGAATCTCCTCGACCGTGGGCCCGATTCCGATCTCGGTTGGAAGGGCTCCGAATCGGATTCGGAATGGCCTAAACCGATCCGGAGCCCTTGTTTCCGACCGAATCGTTCACAGTTCAGAACGACCAAGTATGATGCCTGGAAACCGTAAGCGCCAATCGAATCAGTTCCGGAAGGCATTCGGACAGGACGAGCCTTTCGGATCCGATTCGTGCAGCTCTATGGACTTGGTTTTCCGAACGAGCGAGTACGATGAACGATTCGGACAGCCTTTCCTTTTCAGTTTGACCGGAACGAATCGACTGCCCGAATCAGTCTTTAGGGGCCCATAGCAGGCCCCCCTTCACCTGGAGCCCTCCGAATCGGGTCTGTGGGGGCACCCATGGGTCCCCTCTTCCCAACCATGCACAGTGTGGCAGGCACCAAGGGATGTCCGCCACAGGGTGCATGATTATCCCCAACCACCCCTTTTGTCAATGCAAGCCTTTGTACGCTTTCGGTATACAGGCTCCCATTGAATTCAATGGGAGTCCGACCTAATCGTATCCAGATGCATTCAAATGCATCATATTCGTTCGGTCGGACTCCCCCGATCTGGGTCATACGGAAAGCATTCCGGACCCGAGTTGTTCGGTATGCTTTCCGAACGAGATCGGAATCAGGCCCTGTGTCGGAGCACTTCCGACCGACTCAGTCGGTTTACATTCCTGCCTGCCTGATTACGATGTTCGCTGTCGGATTGTAAACCGCAGAGTCATTCCGAATCGGTTCCGAACGACTTGCGGAGTATTCGTGTCAGTCGGAACCGCATCGTACACCCCTATGGACAGTGTTTCCGCCCTCAGGATTACGATGTCGATTTCCAACAGCATTTCCATGCCGGCCCATTCCGTCACGCAAAGGCTGTCGGAAAGAGACTTTGGGGGCCCCTGGCAGGATCCCCTTGGCCCCGCGGCCTACAGTTGATGGCCCCCTGTAAAACCCTGCACTGTGTGAGAGGCACCATGGGGTGCCTGCGACAAGGTGGAAGGTTTTTCGCAAACGCCCCATTTCCCCATAGGAGCATGTGTTACAGCCGGTTGTCGGGCAGAACACGAGCTCCCATAGGGAACAATGGGACTCCGACTGAACAATGTTCGGTTGCATCGTAATCTGGCAGTCGGAACTGCCGACCACGAGTCGGTCAATCCCGATTCCGAGTCAGTGTCGGGCGGAGACTTTCGGCCAATCATCGTAATGAACCCCTAAGTGTCTCTTTCAGCATAGCAATGGCCACGGGCCTGACTAGGCAGAGCCCAAGGTCAGTCAGAGTTTGCTACCACCAGTACCAGTCAGCAAAAAAGTTGGGGGGTGCCCAGGGCACAGGATGACTTTGCAACACATACTTTTGACGTAAACTGAAAAATACCAAGACCTGCAAATACTGTTGACATATAAAAGTGAGAAATAATATGAAAGGCATTTGTGTATATTTTTGCTACTCATTTTCTAAGAAGGAAAACGTTTTTAGGAGCAGGAGACTATATGAAAATTTGCATCAAGTCAAAATTGCACCCGGCCATGGCCCTTACATTTTGTGGATTTTTTTATTTATAAATTCCATATATAGTAGCACTGCAAATACTGTAAAACAAAGTTGATAACAATTGACACTTATTTCCAATCACCCTGTATTCGAAGCAATCAGGAAGCTAATTTTGGTACACTGTCAGCACTAATTTATATGTGAACATTACAGTCATGTAGAACACACTACTTACGAATATGGCTATTGTACACGTATAGGGTAAATGGAAATCTGAATTAATTAATTTAAAAGGCTGACAAACATTTAAAATTTTGAAAATGGTGTTTGCTAGAAACGATTCATTATTCAAAATGTTAGCTTAAAACCATAAGCAGTACAACACTATAAGAAGTGTCGACTGGTATAAGCGAGCCAAACAAAACATTGCATAGTATAAAACAATGAAAATGTAAGCAATCAAACCCATGTCTTTCAATGGTTTTATATACAATCTCATTGAAAAACAACCAAACAACAAAATGTGAATCTTATTAGGAAGGTCTTGAAATCTATTATGAATGTGTTTTCTTTTATGCTGTTTGAAAATATTGATCCAATTAACTTGTATTTGGTAAAGCACAATCGAAGTTCCTGACATGCAAAGGATCACATGCCTTATTTTGAGCTTGGTGGACTTGGAAGATTTGTCTAAAAGCGGTGGATGTCCTCTGCAGAGAGCACTGTTCTCTATACAGTCTAAACAGGGAAAGTTCACAGGGCTAGACAAAGGCATTAAAGAAAGAAGCTGAGAGATAAGACTTCTTTACCCAAAGCAGGGCGCAATGGTGCTGAGGCTGCTCTGCTGGTAAAGACCCTTTAATATGGCGGCCACCAGAGTTGAGGCCAAAATAAAAGCTACTCACAATTACTGTTGAACAAAGAGTCAAGGAGAAACCAAAGATAATTTAGGAAACTTCACCATCTGATTCAGGAATACTAAACCTAAAAAAAGATGGGGCATATTAGCAAGACCCACGTTAAAATTATCGCCGTTTTAGCGGCAGGAAACTGCCGCTAAAACGGCGATAATGGGCTTGCTAATATGCGTTATAGAATTCCAATAGAAGCCCAGGTTAGATGTGCAGGACATCTAACCTAGGCTTCTATTGGAATTCCATAACGCATATTAGCAAGCCCATTATCGCCGTTTTAGCGGCAGTTTCCTGCCGCTAAAACGGCGATAATTTTAACGTGGGTCTTGCTAATATGCCCCGATATCTTCATATGTTGGAGGAGAAATCGAAAATCATAGATACTACAGATGCGCGACAGTATCGTTTGACATTATGTGCAAATAATACTATAAGTGGGCTACAGTATTGCTTCTCACTGTATAGTGGAAGGGGACCCCCGTGAAAATAATATCGGGAACCAAAAACAGTAATTATTTACAGTATTGGGTATATACAATGCAACTGTTACCATGAATGATACATAATTATGCAAAGTGGCTTAATGCATTATTTTGGACCAGTCTGGCCTGAATGCGATCTTCCCCGAGTCTTGTCAACACATTAGTAGTTTTTGCGTAACAACATCTTAAATCTGAGATGAATTGTCAATGATCTTTTGCGCACCCTTACTGTATTAAGCTAAGGTTTACCACCAGGAACAAATGCTACCTCCACCTTGTTGCACAAGTTCTAGTACTAAACGTACATGATTGCTCTGGTATTCATTAGTGGGTTTACCACATTGACATTTAATTTTGGAACTAATTGTCAAAACATTTCTCTGCACCTCCATTGCAGTAAGCGGAAGTTTCCCATTTGGAATAATTGCCGTCTAGGTTCTGTTGTGAGAGCCCTGGCCTCCTAAATACCATTCCATTCCAACAAACTTTATTTCGGTCAGTGTAGACCTTAAAAAGTAGATGATACAAATACAAACAAGACTGGGGGGCATATTAGCAAGACCGGCGATAAAATTATCGCCGTTTTAGCGGCAGGAAACTGCCGCTAAAACGGCGATAATGAGCTTGCTAATATGCGTTATGGAATTCAATAGAAGCCCAGGTTAGATGTCCTGCACATCTAACCTGGGCTTCTATTGAATTCTATAACGCATATTAGCAAGCCCATTATCGCCGCTTTAGCGGCAGTTTCCTGTCACTAAAACGGCGATAATTTTATCGCCGGTCTTGCTAATATGCCCCTTAGTTTTTAACAGTAGTAAAATTTCATCAAAGGCAGAATTGATCTAGAGATATAGAACTACTTCTTGGCCTTAAACAACTACCAAAGAATAAAAGTGGCCACGTTTCATTTATAATAATCAGGTAACATCTCATCAAAAGTTTTAGTTTTTAAAAGATAAAAAGATAATAAAAATAGGTATTAAAAATGAGTTAAACAGTAAGAAATGGTTAAAATGTGACAAGGTGTACAAGGAGAGGCATTTATACTTGCAGTAGTGAGTTAATCATCATCCTACGACTGTGCCACATGGTGTTCAGGAATCGGGACACGCCAAAGACTATGGGTGGGTGAGGATCAGTTCTCAAAATTCTGTATGCCTCCAAACACTGTCTGCACCCCACGTTTCTGCAAAGTGGTAGAAGCCAGCGGCGTCTGGCTGTTTTATACCCAGGGCAAAAAAAGAGAAGATGAATGTCGGACTCATCTGTGCAATTGCAAGCAGGGCACCTAAGGGGAGGAGCTTTAAGCCATTTATTCGTGAATGCACGAAGCGGCAAGGTCCCTATCCTAAACTGGATGTATAGCTTCCTTGCACTGGTGGGTTGTATGTCATCCAAAAGGACTCAAAGAGGTACTCAGATTTAATATTAATGAAGTCAGCAGTTAGATGGCCAAGTTTGGAGTTCCCCTGGATGTCAGCTAATTTGAGTGATCTGTAAGCTCTCACTAGTTCTAGACGTGAGATAGTCGGGCACACCACCTCGGGATTACTCCAGAGGTTTGGAATGCCGATCTTAAGGCAAACATCTCTTATATGTCTAAACCATGGTAATTTACCTGCCCCCGGAAGTCCCAAGATCTCCTTAAGTTCAGACTGGTAGACTACTAGTTCCGGGGTCACCCACAGTCTACGCCAAAAGGTTAAGGGTCTAAGTCCAGTCTCCTCTGCAATGGGTCTCATTCCTAGATCCAGGCGTAGGGGAATCAGGGGGGTACTAGGCGGTAGACCCAACAGCTGTCTCATAAATTGGTTCTCTATTTTGGACAGTCCACCAGTGGGACGATGACCCCAAAGTTCGGCCCCATACATCAATCAATCAATCAATCAGAACATTTGTAAAGCGCACTACTCACCCGTGAGGGTCTCAAGGCGCTGGAGGGGTGGGGGGGTGCTGCTACTGCTCGAACAGCCAGGTCTTGAGTAGCCTCTTGAAGGTTAGCAGGTCCTGGGTCTGCCGTAGGAGGATGGGGAGGGTGTTCCAGGTCTTGGCGGCGAGGTGGGAGAACGATCTGCCGCCGGTGGTCGCTCTTCGGATGTGGGGGATGGAGGCGAGGGCGAGGTTGGCTGAGCGGAGCTGGCGGTTCGGGGCGTAGAAGGTGAGTCGTCTGTTGAGGTATGCCGGTCCGGTATGGTGTTGTGGAGTGCCTTGTGTGCGTGGGTGAGGAGCTTGAAGGTGATCCTCTTGTTGACGGGGAGCCAGTGCAGGTCTCTCAGGTGGGGTGAGATGTGGCTGTGGCATGGGACATCGAGGATCAGGCGTGCCGAGGCGTTCTGTATACGTTGCAGTCGTTTCAGGAGTTTGGCCGAGGCTCCCGCGTAGAGGGCGTTTCCGTAGTCCAGCCTGCTGCTGACGAGGGCGTGGGTGACCGTTCTTCTTGTTTCGGTAGGGATCCATCTGTAGATCTTGCGGAGGGTGTTGAAGCAGGAGGATGAGACGGCGTTGACTTGCTTGGTCATGGAGAGT
Source organism: Calotriton arnoldi (assembly GCA_963921515.1). Lineage (NCBI taxonomy): Eukaryota > Metazoa > Chordata > Amphibia > Caudata > Salamandridae > Calotriton > Calotriton arnoldi. The sequence goes on from CAWUFW010002773.1 coordinate 1,124,578, forward strand.
GTTGAGTCGAGGATAAAGCCCAGGTTGCGTGCATGGTCGGTGGGTGTCGGTGCTGCTCCCAGTGTGGTGGGCCACCAGGAGTCGTCCCAGGCTGAGGGGGTGGAGCCGAGGATGAGGACCTACGTCTTGTCTGAGTTCAGCTTCAGTCGGCTGTTCTTCATCCACTCGGCGACGGCCTTCATTCCTTCGTGGAGGTTGGTTTTGGCGGTGAGGGGTCCTTGGTGAGGGAGAGGATCAGCTGGGTGTCGTCGGCGTAAGAGATGATGTTGAGGTCGTGCAGTCGGGCGACGTGGGCGAGCGGTGCCATGTAGACGTTGAACAATGTCGGGCTGAGGGATGATCCTTGGGGTACGCCGCAGATGATCTCGGAGGTACATAGCTGCGCTCCTGACTTGTACTTTGTATATCTCAGTCACCGGGCCAGGCGGTTTGTAAGAGGAGTTCCTAAAGGTTTTTGTGATTCCCCCGACCGTTTGGGCTAGCTTCAAGCTTGCTTTGGCTAGTTGCGGGCCCCATTTGAATGTTTCGGACAGCGTAACTCCAAGATAGTCAAAAACAGTGACCCTCTCCAGCATGGTGCCGTTTAAAGAGGGGTTTGGCCGAGAAGTTTTGACTGGGTTGAAGACCATGAATTTGGTCTTTGATGTATCGATCTCTAGCCCCCTGTTTTTACAAAATATTGAGAAACTATCAAGAGTCCTCTGGATGCCCATAGGCGACTTGGATAACAACAAAGTGTCATCTGCAAACATCATTGCTGGCACCCTGCCGTGCACCAGCTTTGGGGCATCGTTGTCCTTCACCTCATTTAGTTGGGCCACCAGGGCATTAATAAACAGACAAAACAGGATAGGGGCAAGCACACACCCCTGCCTAACTCCTCTTTTGACTGGAAAGCGAGGGGTCAGTTCCCCATGTTTCCCGTACCTTACTTGGGCAAAATTACCAGCGCGCAGTCTGATGATCAGTGACAGAAGATAGGGGGGATTCCCAGTTGCTTAAGAACCTCCCACAATTTGCCTTGGGGGACCAGATCGAAGGCCGTTTTCAAATCGACGAATATCACAGTATTGCTTCTCACTGTATAGTGGAAGGGGACCCCCGTGAAAATAATATCGGGAACCAAAAACAGTAATTATTTACAGTATTGGATATATACAATGCAACTGTTACCATAAATGATACATAATTATGCAAAGTGGCTTAATGCATTATTTTGGACCAGTCTGGCCTGAATGCGATCTTCCCCGAGTCTTGTCAACACATTAGTAGTTTTTGCGTAACGACATCTTAAATCTGAGATGAATTGTCAATGATCTTTTGCGCACCCTTACTGTATTAAGCTAAGGTTTGCCACCAGGAACAAATGCTACCTCCACCTTGTTGTGCAAGTTCTAGTACTAAATGTACATGATTGCTCTGGTATTCATTAGTGGGTTTAGCACATTGACATTTAATTTTGGAACTAATTGTCAAAACATTTCTCTGCACCTCCATTGCAGTAAGGGAAAGTTTCCCATTTGGAATAATTGCCGTCTAGGTTCTGTTGTGAGAGCCCTGGCCTCCGAGATACAGGAGTGTTCTGTACTTCTCGCATCGATCTCTGTTACCGAGACTCACATGCAAGATCAAGAGAACTCACACATGACCTAGTGTGTGTGGCCTATGGGCTTGCTTACCTATCTTGTAAATATCACGATCGCTTCTATGCTTATTATTGTCTCCTCAAAGTTCTTCTGGTTTTTATGTACTATTTTTATCTTGCTGGATGAGTTTATGGGATTTTATACTTCTTTGATTTTATTTAAATGTGACCTGGAAATCTATGAAATGTTGATCTCTGTTCTTAAAACTGGATTCAACATTTTACTCTATTTTATTCGATGTGTTTGTCTGTGCTGTTATATGTACTTGTATGGTCTCGGCAACCGCAAAAAGTATTTGACTGACAATGGCTACAGTGGCAAAGACTGAGCATTCCTTCGTGACAATATTAAGGACAGTGGGCTGCTGATTGTCTGGCGAAACCAGAGAATGCCCCTCACCTCTTGCATGTACGGCCCCGGCTCTCTGTTGGATTACTTTTGCATATCACATTGTCTTGCAACTTGTGTCCCATTGCTCTCTAATGGAGTGCTATAACCTCACTAGGTCAACCTAATCTTCTCTCATGAACTTGGGTATGAGCAATGTAATAGAAATATTTCTAAAGTATTTGTTTATTCTGATGCACATGTTTGCATTCAATGGTTGATAATAATCCAATCAAATGTGACGTGTTTATTGCTCAGTATTCTAAGCGAATATTAAATCAATTGGTAAACAATAAATAAATAATGTGGTGTACACTGTATAAATCATACAAATAAACCTGTTTAGTTTGCTAAAATGCTCATTCTTAGATGTAGGGATTTGTTCATTCGTTGTTGCAGGGTTACAGAGCATGCAACATTACTTGCCATCAGAGGGTCACATGAAACAAGAAGCACAAGCCCATTTAAAACAATTTAGAACAATGTTATAGTTGGGGCCTCAAATGCCGTATAAACCACTCAGCAATGGTATATAAAAAGCTTTTTTTCAATTTCTGAAATGTTAAATGCATATTTTATTTGCTGATGTGGTACCAGCGTTGACATTTCGGTCTCTTAAGATATAAATTAAGGTGTCTCTCCTCAGGATCATGTCAGAAAACATAAATGCTGAATCCTTAACAAATGGGACATCTAAGGTTGAGAAAATCCATAAACTGGGCAATGAATAAGGTGCCAAATACACAAGGTAGTAGTATCGCCAATTGGAAAGTATGAGCCAAAAAAGAATTAAAGAATGTCCTATTAATGGATAAACAGAGATGCGAGGGGGATGAGTCGCCCATTGTTGAGAGTACCTGACTCTGAAATGCCAAGTCAGTCAGTCTTTTGTGACTCATGCTTCACAGGGGACGACACGGACTTGTGCATTCGGCTCTCTCCTTCTTGGTAGAATGCCTCTCCGACATGAACAGATAGTTTACAGATTACAAGAACAAATTGTCATGTTCGACCACGCATAGGAAGCATTTATGGCGCACTGAACACCCAGGGATGCTCCACAGGCCGAATGATGGGTAGTAGTAGTGACCGTGTGCGAGAGTAGTGAGCTTCTTTCCCATGAGGGTTCTGGTTGCCCCACCTACTTAAAAGTGAGGCAACACCCCGCTAACTCCCCTCAGCACACTTTCTATCTTAAGTATGCTCTGGTTTACTGAACAGAGGATCGGCGTACCTCATCCTTATTACACAACACCTGCCCCCTTTTCTTTTCTCCATTTCCCCTTCTTTCCTCTCCAGAAGATAAGTGGACCTTTTACCCACTTATCTAATCCTCTTCGAGCCCATCACTGTAATTTGAGGCGGGATTCTGAGCAGGTATGGACCCTCTGGATTGGCTGCATGGGTGAACTCAGAACAGCATCTATATTTTACGCACAGCCTGCTAATGCACTCATCACACAGGCAAGATAGGAGGAAAACGTCCCTATCATGGACTGTGATATATGGTCGACTTAGTCTTATAACAACACTACTACTCTATTGAACTGGAATGACCTAAGTAATCTACTTTTTGCTTTGGCGCACCCAATATATGTTAAGCAGCAGCCGAATCACGTACGGTTACAATGTGGATCAAATGAAGGGGAGTTCCTATGAGCCAGCCCTCTCTATATATAAAAGGTCCTTTCCCCATTTCCTTTAGGAGTCCTTTTCCCTCTCCCCCAAACATCTGTTCCAACATACCTCCACTCTCTCCTTCCATATTGTTCAGATGTGCTTTGCTACTACTGGCGAGAAATGCTGTTGTTACATGTCCTGTGACCACCACTCCCATGTTTTTCAAAGCTGTAGTTTGAAACTCTAATTGAGTCGTATGTTCTATGTCCCTTGTCAGATGTTGTAATACAGTGTACTGTATAGTTGAAATTATTATAAATAAATAATAAAAGAAAAGATAAGTGAGCAATGAATGGTACAGTAAGTGACACTTAATATAATCATTTTGCAAAATCACATTGGTTGTCAAATCTGAAGTCTGTAATGAGACGTTTAGGCTAAACAGTTCTGCAAGTCTGATTGATTTTAAATGGCTCCTGCACTGTGCACTTTCTTTGACTGCAGATTAGTTTTCTTGCAATAACAAAATGCTCCATTAAGCCTGACTGTTTCACACAGTCGCTGAAGTTCAGCCTGATGGGTGGAGCTTGTTCTGGGTTGCTGCACTCTGATTGGCCAAGCCTTTCTCAGAAAGAGCAGTGACCCCTTAGTAGTGTGATCACAGTACACATGTTGTGCACAAAGTGTGCAATATGCAACACTGTTATTCTCTTTGGCCTAATCGTGAAAGCTCGAACATTCAATGTCTTCTTCGGAGAACTGGTATTTATGGCTATCCAACATTTTAAAAAGGGGACCCAGGAGCAAGAAACAGGTACTTAGGCCTTAGTACCCACCAAACATTTGCAAGATTACTGAGGCATCACTGTATCAACAGTCAGGTAGCATCCATCAGACTACTGATGCCTACTTATATGACTGTGGTCAATATCCTTTAGTTACTCCAACAGGGCCATTATGACGGTCATCATGCAAATGGATGCAGAAGCGTTCTGAAAGGGTTAATGGCAGTAGCTTAAAGCTTTTTACCATCCTCAGTTGTTGAAGACTTTTCCTTAGATAACACCTCTTTTAGTGGGATTTCGGAAGGATGAAGGGGTGTCTTTAAAAATATTGGGGCATATTATCAAGAACGGCGATAAAATTATCGCCGCTTTAGCGGCAGAAAACTGCCGCTAAAGCGGCGATAATGGGCTTGATAATATGCCCTGGAGAATTCCAATAGAAGCCCATGTTCACACCAGAACATGGACTTCTATTGGAATTCTCAAGGGCATATTATCAAGCCCATTATCGCCGCTTTAGCGGCAGTTTTCTGCCGCTAAAGCAGCGATAATTTTTAACGCCGTTCTTGATAATATGCCCCATTGATTCTGTGTTCAATCACACACCACTATTATAAACGGTTACTAGCTCTTTAAAGTTACTGATTAGCACTTTCTTTTCAGTCACACAAAGTACAGTGGAAGTAAATTTGCTTCAACAGTTGGTAATCACATTTCCACAACTAATTTTAAGTTAAGGAATATATATATTTTAATCAGGATATCTGTGACACCGTTAGAACCGGGGTCTCTTGTTTTCAGATGGTTGCACCTTGTCCAAGTAGGGACCCACATTCCTAGTTAGGGTAAGCGTAGTACACACTAAAAGTTTACCTGTGCTCACCCTCGGGTAGCTTGTCCCAGAGCAGTCAGGCTGAACTTAAGAGGCAATGTGTAAAGTATTTGTGCATGCACACACAGTAACACAGTGAAAACTTCACAAAAGTACTCCACACCAGTTTGGAAGAATAGACAATATTTATCTGATTAAAACAAGGCCAAAAACAACAAAATCCAACATACACAAATACAGAAATATGAACCTCTTCAAGATTAAATGCAGTTCTAGCACTCAGAAATAGAATAGATTCGAAGGGTGCTATAATGATGTGTTTGAAGACGCCGAATCTCAAAGTTCGGGGCCGACCATGAGGGGGTGCAGCCCAGCTATGGAGTTGTACAAACCCCCTGTTACAGTACCTTGAAAACATTGACAAAAGAAAGACTTTGTGAGACACCAGGGTGGTGAGGTGTCGCTGAGGCTGGTGTGGCGTTGGTTCCTTACTGTTGCTGCAGGTCGTTAGCACGTCGTGGACGCCCAGGACATTGCAAGGCACAGGGGAGGTGATGTGGCATTGACGGAGCCGGCTCAGTTCCACTGTTGGTTCGGTGTCGAAGCATCAAGGGTCAAGCCAGGAGGCATAGACTTCACTGTGTTGATGTCACACCACGGGGGAACAGGTGCTGCGGCGGAGTCGGGCATCGGTGATGTGGTGCTTGATACTCACGCTGTGACAAATCTTTGGAAGCACTAGGCGGTTTTGTGGCCTGCCTTGCAAGTTGCGCTCATTGCTTTGAGCGGGGAACATGGCTCCGGTGCAGGCAGCAGTGCAGTGTGGAAAAGCAGCTCCAGCTCCAAAGTCACCCTTGAGGTCGATGGACTGGTTTCTTCTTGTTTAGCACAGCAAACTCACTTCCAAGGGCCCAGGAACTGTATTTAGCACCACTTGGCAAGACAGGGCTTTCAGCAGAAAAGCCCTGATACTGTAGGTGAAGTCTTTGATGGCCCTGAAACTTCCAACAGGAGGCAAGCTCAACTCAAGCCCATTCAGAACTTTAGAAAGCAGGACGCAGCAAGCAAAGTCCAATTCTCTCACTCCCAAGACAGAAGCAGCAGGCAGCAGGCCAATACAGCAAGCCAGGCAGCAAATTGGCAGTCCCTCCTGGCAGCACAACAGCTCTTCTTAGTAGAATATCCTCAGTCCAGGGTGTTCCGAGTCAATGGTTTCAGAGGCCTAGTACTTATACACATTTTAGCCTCTGACATTGGGAGACTTCAAGGAAAGATCTTTGTAGTGCACAAGAACCTGCCCTTCCTGTCTCCAGACACACTACAGAGGGGTAGGCAGCTCTCTATGATGGGACAGGCACAACCTATTCAGGTGCAAGTGTCACCTCCTCCCACTACTTTAGCTCAGGAAGGCCCATCAACCGGGTGATGAGTCATCAGGATATACAGGGCACACCTCAGCTCCCTCCGCGTGTGGCTGTCTAGAGTGAATTCACAAAGCTCAGCTGTCATCCAACCCAGATGTGTATTCTACAGTCAGGCAGAGACACAGAATGGTTAAGTAAGAAAATACCAACTTTCTAACAGTGGCATTCTCAGACCTGCAGTTTAAAAACCAACTTCACTAAAATATGTGTTTTAATTTGTGAGTCCAGAGACACAAAACTCCAGTTTTCAATCTGTTCCCAATTGGGCGATACACTTGTAGTGTTACAAGCAGATCTGAAGCTAACCTATGGGAGAGATAGGCCTTGCTGTAGTGAAAAATCAATTTAGCAGTTTTTCACTACCAGGACATGTTAAACCTAAATCCGCATGTCCTAGCTTTTAAATACGCTGCACCTTGCCCATGGGGGTTTCCTATGGCCTACCTTAGGGGTGCCTTACATGCAATAAAAGAAAAGGTTTGGGTCTGGCAAGTGGGTGCACTTGCCAGGTCGACATGGCAGTTTAAAACTGTACGCACAGGCTCTGTGGTGACAGGCCTGCGACAAGTTTGAAGGGCTACTCATATGGGTGGCACAATCTGTGCTGCAGGCCCACTAGTAGCATTTGATTTACAGGCCCTGGGCACACACAGTGAATGGTACTAGGGACTTATCAGTAAATCAAATATGCCAATCATGAAGAAACCAAATGCTATTACATTTTAGACACAGAGCACATGCACTTTAGCACTGGTCAGCAAGTGCCCAGAATCCTAATAACAGCAAACACGAAGTTTAGCATACAGTCAAAAACAGGAGGCCAGAAGCAAAAAGACAGGGGAAACCACGCCAAAAGATGCCAAACCTAACAGACACTATGATTCAAAAATGTGCACGCTCACCCATTTTAGATAAGCTCCCTTCACTCCCAGAACTGATGCAGACTACTGTGTAGGATTAGAAAATAGGGTGTATTCTGTCTAGTAGTTCTGACCCGAAAGCATCTATTTTGGCTACTTCTCACTCAAAAAATTCAATAGGCAATACTGGTCTCATACATACAAATAATGACTTTAATTCAGACAGTATTGTCAATCTTGTAGAAAGTTTCGAATTTTCACCTTTAATGGTTCATGAATGAATATCAGCCCTTCTCTAAGGCCAAAGTTGTGAAAAACATGAAGAAACTCAAAAGGGTAAATAAACAATGCACAATAATGGACTACATCATGAATGATTTTAATGTAAAAGAAAATAGTGCAATATCGAAATTATCAAAAGGCACACAAATATTCCGTCTGCAATTACTTTGTACAATGAGATGCTCTCTGAGGAAAAGAGAATCCTCTCCTTTTGAAAAGTTTCAGCTATTGCTCCTACTGTCCATATTTCCATCAGAAAATCTAGGGTTCACCCTCTACCACATAAACCCCACAACCCACACCTAATAAAATCACACAATTACCATAATTAATTATCAATTAATTAATTAATATAAATTAAGAACTAATTATTAATTAATTAAACATAAATTACTTCCCACCCTTCACCCCTATAAACCCCACAACCCACACCTAAAATTAATTACACAATTACCATAATTAATTATCAATTAATTAATTAATTAATTAATATTAATTGACAACCAATTAATAATTAATTACAACTAAATTACTTCCCACAATTAACACTATAAAATCTAAATTAAATAAATAAAAAAGAATCATTAATTTATTATAATTAAATTACTTCCCATCCTATTCCCCTATAAACCCACAACCCGCTATGGAACTAAAAAATGCAAAATTTAATTAAAATAAAATTCATAACTACTAAAAATCTAACACATATATTAAAAAACATAAACAATACTTATACAAAAAACATACATCACATACATTTAAAATATAAACTCAAATACATACGACTAATTAAAAAAATCGATATTTTAAACAAATATATATTTTTGCAAACAATATTAATGACTTCTATATTTTTAAAAACGATATTTCTTACCTTAAATTTGATATTCTTGACAAACAATATTCTTGCTGTCAATATTTATGAATCACGATATTTCCAAATCGATATTTGTGTAAGTCGACATTTCCAACTCGATATTCTGTCTCAACACCAAAATCTAGGGTTCTCGAAGCCACTTGCTTGTTAATTTCCAATCACCTCTAAAGTACCGAGGCTGGAGTCAGATCATTGATGCACTACTTTGGCCCTTCTCTTTGAGTGCTGTACTCTTCTCAATTAACCACCAGAAACAAGTCAACTTCTGTCAGACATGGATTCAGTAGTGGCCAGATTCTAATTGTAGACTATGCGGTTGGCCACAAGAGACATTGGTACATATAGTGTGCGTGTGTCTTAAATTGATTAACATTCGACGTACCTTTTTGAAACCACTATTCTTGAGGATTGGGGTTAGATCAGCTCGCCAGGCACTAATTAGGTCACTATCTGGTGAATAGATCCCGTTGTTATGCCAACTGATAACATTTTTAAATGCAGCCGAAAAATGTTTGATATAACAAGTTTGAGATATATCGTATTTATGTCCCTGGAACCTATGAGCTATTTTATATATATTTTGCTATTCGTTTGCTGCTAGGGCGATAATTAGAATTGTAACAATATAAGCCCTGTTACAATAATTATTGATGCACTTTATTATTGTTTTTATACAATGGAATTATTAATTATTGCACGTTGGCACTTTAAAATGCAATATGTGCAATTTCTTGTTATAGCAACTATTGATGTATTTTTATTTCATTATATTCTTGTCTTTATATGTTGTAATTGGTAATTGTTGCACGTTGGCACTTTAAAATGCAAAATGTGCAATATCCTGTTATAGTAATTATTGATGTATTTTTATATGTGCTACCAATGTAATTAGCTATGCATGATTGAAGCCCAAGTTTGATTGATTTTATATCCTATCTTCATATGCACAACGTATGGTGAATTGGTCTGGTTTTGTAACATAATTATGATTGTATTGGTAATTTTTTAAATAATACTTGCGGTACAGTTTTTAGATATTGTGTAATGTAGAGATGTTTTGATTGCAATGATTTTAATTAATCACGCAATAAAGATGTATTATAATTAACTTCTGTCAGAGAAGGCATTGCAAAAAAACAACAGCAATATAAAAATAAAAAAATGAGCTGCCTGAAAGGAACAACTGGAACGTGACTTGGTTTCCTTGTATGAAACTATCAAATCTACAGATGGGAGGAAGTTTTGGAATTAAGTGAATCAGTGTGAAGGAAAATCGGTTTAACTTGAAGGCAATAGTGTGATATTATTGATTGGGTAGAGAATGTCACCTTTTTTATTGTAAGGATTCTACAGCTCCATTCCCAGCCTTTCAGGTCCACTCGCACTTTTGAATTTAAATTTAATTAATGGCAATGGAGAAAAGTCACAGTTAAAGAGGTAATAATATGTTGCACCAGGACCCAATGGATTACTTTCTAACATATTTAATTCTGATGAGGATTACTAGGACAATATGTCCTTTGTATCCTTCATTTAATGTCTGTTAGTTTACTGCTGTGGGATTCTTTAGTCCTTTATTTAATACCCGTTAGTTTAAAACTGTGTTACTTTTATCATGGAATGATTCCATACTTTGACTATTACATAGAAAAAGGGGTCAAGTCAAAAGCAAGTAACTACGGCTTGATTGCTTTCCTAGATAAAGAGGCAAAATACTATGCTTCAATACTTTTGGATAATCTCACCACGAGGGCCACAGAAAAAAACCTTTGTCTCCTAATTTCAGACTTTACAGCAGCCAATAGCACTCTTTATAAATTCATGGCTGTGTGTTTTGTAATAGAATGCCACACAAGGGCAGTTGTTTCTCCCAATTAATGCAGGATTTATTCATATTAAAATGGCCTTTGATTTTATCAACTGAGCAATACTTTGGAAAAATCTAGCCTGTCAGGGGACTCTCCCACATCGCTGAGAGCAATCCAGGCTCTACAGTAATACTTGCATTCAACTAAAGTTGGGAGATAATATATGGCATAAAGTGCCCCCCTGTATTACATTATAAGGATATTGAAGGTCACAGAGGAGTTCTTTCATAAGGTTTTGGAACTCTGAGGTGTCTTGCAATGTACTTATCAAGTACTGGGGGTACTTTATTCCCTATAATACATGGGAACCCCATCACCTTTCCCACAAACCACTAAGGGGCATATTATCAAGGGGCCGCGATAAGATTATCGCCGCTTCAGCGTCCGTTTTCGGGCGAAAAGCGGTGATAATATTATCGCTATATTAACAAGGACACACTAGCGCATGTTTTCTTGCCTTAGCGCCCGTTGTCAGCACGCCTCGCATCGCATCGCTAATGAGATGCAAAGGAGGCGTGCCTGACAAAACCCCACGTGAAAATATCACTAACCCAGCTTCGCGATATTATCAACGAGGGGTAGCGATATTTGAAATCGCGTTAACTATGCCTTAACGCTGGAATTTAACGTCTGTTAAATTCCGGACTAAGGCATACCTAACATGGGGGGTGGATTGTGTGGCTAAGACCACAGGCACTATCATCAAGGATATTGCTGTTTTCCATGGAACATCGCTGGAAAACCAGCGATGTTCCATGGAAAACACCGCTATCGCTGGAATAATTATCGCCATTGCGCTAAGCGTTGTTAATACAGCGCTAGCATGGCGATAATTTCCAGCGATAACTAATCTCACGCTACGCGCGGCCAGCGATAATTTTCTCTGCCGCTTGATAATATGCCCCCTAGTTGGTGCGTAGCTCTTTCATATGAAAGAGAAGGCATGTTTGCAAACATGTAGAATAAAAATAGAATCTCTAGTGCAAAACTAAAAACATCAAAAAGCTGTTAGATATTAGCTGCAAAAAGACAGTAGCATTTTAATACAAGTTCGTTTTTTAAAAAAAATGTGCAGTACAATCTTGCAGAAAGATTGTAACTTTTCTATAATTATGGAAAGAGTGCAAAAAATAAACTTTGCCATAAATATTTCCTTTCTTCTTTTCAATGTACAGCTACAAAAACAGAGCAGAAGAAAGAAAAGCAAGGTTTTGTTTTTCATTCTTTAAACAGCTCCTTTAATTATGGTCCATTGCCTGACCTACCTTGCCCCTGGATGCTGGCTCTTGCAGGAGGCACTGTGATGTTGGAACTCCAACTGTAATCAGTTGTTACAGTTGAGTTATGTTGTAATTTCTTTAAAATTGGCAACTGGGAGCATCACAAGTCTCAGATTATAAAACAATTAGAGACAGGTTTTCCTACATGGACTGCAGAACCCATGTATAATACAAAATTATCGCACAAGATCTCAATGCACAATGGGTTGAAATAGGGATTTGTTTGCATCCCTTATTGTTTAATCTCTATGCGTCTGACATGACCCAAAATATCTTGAACAATAGGGCTTGTTCCATAAAGATAGGGCTTTACCATCATTGCATTACATTGATGATTGAGTCATTCTTGACATGTCGAACACTGGTTCACAGCATCCCCTGATTAAACCTGCCAAATACTGTATAGAGACTGAATTAGTGGTGAATACCTCCAAATCTAACATTGTCATCTTCAGCCTGAAAAAAAGGCATTGAAACATTATTAGCATTTGAACAACAAACAAATTAATGTTTTTCCGAATACAAATACTTAGGCATCCAGCTCCCTGCGAGTTCCAATTATTGTTTTAATTTAGACTCTCTAGAGCCCAAGGCGAACACATTGACATTGCTATATCTAAGGATGCTGATAAGCTTACAAGCCCTCCAGGTATACCTCTCCTCGATGTGAGTAAAGTAAAGTTTCTGCCATCCTTGGTTCACAGTGCTGACGCCTTTTTGAACAAAATGATGAACACCTTGGATGTTATCCAGAGTAATCGCTTTTGCAAGATCTTTAATCTTCCAATTTCAACAAGCAAGCCCCAAATGAGTTTTGAATTTGGATTATGCCGGCTGAAACTCATCAGGCAAGTCTGGAGCAGATACTGACTCTGTAACATTTCTTGCATTGAAAGAAATGCGAAGCTCAAAAGCAAACCCACTGGTATTAGCACTAGCAAAATCTTTGGACTTATCGGATTTAAAAATGTGTTGGGAAAGGGAATTTGTTTATAGTGCCTTTAAAACGTGCATCAAGCAAAAAGTATACCTGCAGTCGTTTCAGCTAGATTGCTCAATCTGTAAAAACAAGAGGTTTGACATCCTTAAATTACACTCCTAAGAATAAGTGAGCACACAACCATATTTGCTAGGGTTCATTCTTGATCAGTTTAAAAAAGCCTTCCAAGGTAACATTTTGTTATATTAGAAATGCGAGAGTAGAGGACGTTATTGTAGAGGTAAATTTCCCTAATCACAGTGCAGTGATCCACATAATTTGTTGCTGCTGCAGAGAGAAGGTCTGTTTTTTAATGGCCTGTTTTCAGAAGACTAAGGGGCGTATTCTCAAGGAGCTATCGCCGAGTTATCGGCACTTTATCGCACCCAAAGTCGCGCTAAATTTACCGCCCCATTCAAAAGCTGATGCTAACAGCCCATAACACCAGTTTTCCTGCGAAAGCACTCGCAAAAAACATCGCCACAGATGACCCCAGCAACTAACGCTAATGAGATGCAGAGTAGGCGTTCCCGAGCAAAAACCTGCGACAACACCACACCTCAACATTCTCAACGACCAGCCACATCGTCGATAAGACCACAAAACAGGCGATAAGGAAGCAGCAGGAAACTAACACCTGCTCTGACTTGGTGTAAAGTCGGACGACAAGCTGCACCATCAAAGGGAGCCCAGCCCAGAGCCACACAGGAAGAACAACAGATGCCATGGAGCCACTCACCATGCACCCCGGAGCCCCGAGGGGGCAACAACACCCACCGCCACCACCCCCAGGACCGCCACCCCCCCAATGGACCCACCCCGCCCCCCTCCCCCGGACCACCACAGAGGCAGCGCAGACAAAGACAGCGGACATACAGGAAATACACCAGCCCTACAGACCTAACACCAGACAATGCCAATGCCCACTACAGGCCCAAAAGGACAACCATCCTCCGCATCCTGAACATCATTGCCCACAGGCTGATGGTACCAACACAGCGGACAACCAACATCCCTCCGCAGACAAAGCTGCTGGCTGTGCTGCACCTGTTGGCCTCTGGTATCCTCCCAAACAACAATCGCCCGAGTCGGAGGAGTCTCACAGCCAGCCCCATCCAAGTTCCTCACACCTGGCCTGGATGCCCTCACCAGCTAGGGGCCCCAGCACCCATACGTCCCCCACAATGCGCAGGAACAGCTGGAGACCAAGCAAGGACTATACACCATAGCTGGATCCCCGCACGTGTTGGGGGCAATCGACTGAACACTTGTCCCACTTGTGCCCCCTGCCAACACCGCACACAATACCCCAACAGAAAGCACACGCATCCCATCAACGTGCAGGCATTAGTGGACCACAGGGGACTCCTCACCAATGTCATAGCCAACTACCCAGGCAGTGTGCATGATCCCTTCATCCTCCGACAGTCCAACATCAACCAGCGCTTCCAGGATGGCACCTATGGAAATGCACTGCACGTTGGCAAGTACCAAATGAACACACCACACACCTCAACTCCACAATCATGCAACTCACAACTCAGGCACTGCCCACATCACAAAATCACATACAACATGCCAAACAACATGCCCCCCCACCAGACACGACAGCACAACTTACTGTGGCAACCTTGGTTAGCCATGTACATGAGCCATCAACGGCATGGCACCTCAGCCACACAATACCGGAATGTGGGGAGAGGTGGGAACCAGGCATGTGCGAAGGAGGCAAGTGACCCATGAATGAGAATGTACACAATGCCAAGTGTTTGCGGAGATGTGCTGGCTAGACTGCAGTATGCAGACCACAGACATAGCCATGTCTACATGCACTGCTGGTGTTTGGAGTGTAGTGGACAGTGGACGCAACCATGTTACCCCAGCCAGTGGGGAAGATCGCGGAAATGTAGCTTGTGACGTCCCCCCCTGTAAGCGTGTGCAGAGTGGGCTGGCCCGGAGGATGCCAGGCCAGCGTAGGGGTGTGAATAAAAAGCTCGTAGCCCTGGGCGTGGTTCTCTTCCGGAATGCCCAACGTGCCTGCCAGGGCGGCGCCTCCCACCCCGCCACGAGGCCGACGCTGTCGCTGTGAGCGGTGTGGCCTGCGATCCTGTGCGCCTGCTGCACCCAGGGCTGCTGGTCCCAGAACCCATCATGCCCGCCGCTGCGCAGCCAGGCCTCATTGCTCACCTGCTGACACCGGCGTGTGTCGGAGAGGGCCCACCTCGTGCCGGCGCAAGCTCCAAGCCCGAAGCCCGCGACCTTGGCAGCCTCCTCAGACCATCACGGCCTCCGCGACACAGGCCCGCATTACTCCTGTCTCGTTGACGTACTCCACCGCTGCCTCCAGCCTACACTACGGTCAAGTAGGTCACACATTTGGAACTGAGTCTTGATTATGCAATGGCAGAGTACACACCTTATGGCTGAGATTATATCACTGTACTCCCTTCGATGTGGTGCCACCAACTCTGTGCATAGCATTCGAACTACACCTGTCTTTGGTCCCTTGCTGACTACTGCCTTCGCCCCACACTGCGGTCGAGTGGGTCACACATCTGGTACTGAATCTTGATTACACAATGGCCGAGTACACACTTCATGGCTGAGTTTAACTCACTATACTCCCTTTGATGTGGTGACACAAAGTATGTGCTGGGCATCCCAACCACACGTGTCTGTGGGCCCTTGATGTCTACGCCTTCGGACTACACTGCGGTCCTGCAGACCCCACACAAATCCATGCCAGTCCGTACCAGGCAGGACACGGCATCGTCGCTGGCTAAACACCCGCTCAGCTCTGTCGCTACTGCCTCGGTCAACCACGAGTCAACCCCACATGCCATTTCAACGCTGTGTGTCAGTGTTCCAGGAGGAGCTCGCTGAACAGCGGTTGGCCCGCGCTGGACGCTGCCTCCGGACTACACATCGGTCGAGTAGGGCACACATTGGGAACTCAGTCATGATTCATTTATGGCAGACCTGATATCATTGTACTGGCCTCGTTGCAGACTGCATCCCCTTCCAGCTCCGGGGCCACTAAGGGGCCGATTCCGATCTCGGCCGGTAGGGCTCCGAATCGGATTCGGCTTAACCGGATCTGATTCGGAGCCCTATTTCCCGGCCGATTCGTACGCGCGTCCGGGCGAGCAAGTACGATGCGAATTCGCCGACCGACTCGTCCGGGCGTCCCGACCGCTCCGACCGACTCGTTCCCGGGTCGAACCGCACCGACCGACTCGCTCGGACTCGACTCGCACCGCGCAATGGAGACGTTCCCCGGCCGGGTGAGTACGATGCGCGCCGCGAGCAGTCTGACCGAGCCGCGCACTCCGGCTCCAAAGAGCAGTCGGAGACGTACTTTGGGGGTCCGTGTTGGACCCCCCTGTACGCGTAGCCACGCGAGTCGCACACAGGGGGAACCCATGGGTCCCCCCTACCTGTGCGTGTACGGCGCGAGACGCTACGCCGCGTACCCGCTGTAGGGGGCGCCCTTGACCGCCTCGCACCCATTGAGTCAATGGGAGCCCGCGTACGCATTGTACGACCGGCTCCCATTGACTTCAATGGGAGTCCGACCGACTCGTGTCCGATGGCATACGTGCGCATCGTACTCGTTCGGTCGGGCTGCCAGAGTCCGATTCGGTCGGAAATCTCTCCGAGTCCGGCTCGGTCGGAGAGATTTCCGGCCCGAATCGGAATCGGCCCCTAAGTCTGTTCCCCGACAACCATGGACACTTTCTTCTTGAGATTTGTTGGTGACTGAGTCCATGGACTGGGGGTTGTCTTCATCATCATGTCGGTGATACTGACTATGTGGCCAAAATGAGGCAGTAGCATTCCACTCTTCCATTTGCCGCTTCTGGCTGGCTCCTGCCCTCT
This sequence comes from Calotriton arnoldi, assembly GCA_963921515.1. Taxonomy (NCBI): domain Eukaryota; kingdom Metazoa; phylum Chordata; class Amphibia; order Caudata; family Salamandridae; genus Calotriton; species Calotriton arnoldi. The sequence goes on from CAWUFW010002773.1 coordinate 1,141,297, forward strand.
GCATCATGCCCTGGAGGACACCTTCCACTGTCCCCCGCAAACCTCTGCTACATTCACCTTCGACATCGACGAGGACCCGCCCACCTCGCATGGCCCTAGCTCACTGCACCGCAAGTCACCTTCCCATGGTGGTGTGCCTGTGCCGGCCGCAGTGCATCCGGGGCCACTAACTCTGTGCAGCTCAAATCATGGCCCCAGTCTGGTGGCATGTTGGATGGCCTCTGGGTCGATGGCCTGGGGGTCATCAACGCCATGTGTCTGTGGCCCTGCGCTGTCCGCTGCCTCCGCCCTCAACTGCGGTCCACCTGGGCTCACACATCAAATCGAGTCCTGACCTGCCTGGACGTCGCATCACCGCAGGATGCATGCGCCACCACCGCCAGGACCAACTCCAGACAACAGGTGCCAGAGTCGGAAGTGTCTTACTGCCAGAATTTCAGAGTTGCTCACACCAGTCGTGGGTGCCATCATCAGCTTGACACCCTGCTCAGCTCCTCAGGTTCCACTAACTCAGTGCACCACAAATCAAGGACCATTCTGCTTGCATGTAGGGTGAACACTGTACTCTCTCCGGCAACCACCATGATGCTTCACAGTTCTTTCTGTTATGCTGATGTTTTATGTTTCTGCTTCAATTGTGATCACTGTTCAAGTTGTTGCCAGCACCAACAACTCCCTGCGGGCTGGCTTACACTCACCCCACACACATCCAGCACATGCGTCACTGTACATGTGACCATGCCAATAAAGGTGTCGAGCGCACGTGCTCGTGGCCAGTTCAACGAACTATCTGAGTGTGTCCGTGTGCTCATGATGTATGCATTAGGGCCCCGGCCCCACAACCTTACATTGTGCCATGTGCAGAGGACGCAGCCATGTCACCACAGGCAGAGGGTGGGACATTGCACATGTAGCTTTGTCGTCCCCCACCCAATACGTAGGAGGAGTGAACTTTGCCGGCATACGCCAGTCCGGCGTGGGGGTGTGGGTGATTATCACGTGGCTCTGGGTGTGGTTCAGTACTGCAAATGTGCAAAGGCATGTGTCCCTGTCGCAGTGTGGGTCACCGTTGGGGTGTGTAGGTGGTCCATGATGGGACTTTGACACCCACGTATGGGATCTAGTTTGTCTCTCATGAGGTAGTACCCCACCTGCACATGTTCGGCCAGGCCCTTCTGGCAGTCTGACAGCTGGCCTTGTAATGGGATGTGTGCTTAGGTGGGCTGCTGTGAGCCAGCCGGGGTGGTGGGTGCGTCCAGCTGTGTTGTCTGTGCAGGGGGTGGTGTGTCCTCGGTGCAGCGGGGCTGCCCTGCTCCTGGAGCTCTATTGCCTGAGATGTCCATGGACTGTTGTAGGGCGTCGGTGTCGGAAGTGTGGAGGTCCTCTTCAGCATCACTGATGGGTTGTCTGGTCTGCTCTGCTGGAGGTGTTGTTTGTCCCTCTGCAATGTGAAGGGGAGATGCTTGTTGACATTGTGTTGGCATGTATGTTGACGCATTGTTCAGGTTTACATACAGACTGCATGACAATGTACATTGCGACTGTTTTGGATTGGCGGACTATTTGATGCGGGATAGTGGACAATTGGACTACATGACGTAGGTGATGTTGTACACGTACATTTTCATCTCACAGTTTCCAGCTATGTCAGATGTGATTGGCCATTTTCTATGCACAGGCGGAGCCAGTTGTGTCCTCTGTTCTGCAGTGTAAGTGTTGCACTGTGTCCCACATTGCCGTCCATGTGGATGTGCTGTGATTGCTATGTGTGTGTGCTGCATTGTGTGAGAGTCGCACCTGCTGCTGTGATTTTGCTGCCCCTTATCCCTTGGAGGCGGTGTGCCTTTGGCTTTTGTGCTTTTGAGGTGCTGTGATGTTGGCTACTGGGGTCATTTGTGCTCCTGGACGGATTTTGTTCTCTTGTGCATTGTTTGTCTGCAGATGTATTGTTGATGTCAGTGGTTGTTTGTGCACGTGGATGTGTCAGGGTGTGACCTGCTCCTTCCGGATGTAGTCCACACTCAGCCACCTCAGTCTTGTGGCGTGCAGAGTGTCATGGTGATTGTACTCTGGCCATGCTGCTCGTCATGTGGTGTCACTTGCATTGTCAGTGTGGCTCTCGCATACGCATCTTTGCTGTGTTTCGCACTGGTGCATATGTGTGTAGTGGAATTGGTGTTGTGTGGGGTGGGACCCCTTCGGGCACATGGTGGACGGGGGCCTACTTGGTGTTTGTATGTGTGCTGCTGTGTGCCACGGGGATCAGGGACATGACCCAGGGTCATTGTGAGTGTGCGGTGTGCTACACGTCGTTGTGCATGTGTGCCATTGTGCCCGTCCCCTCAGTCCCTGTTAGTTACTCACCCTGTTGATGTTTTGTCAAGTCATGTCGAGCAGTGTCCGACTCCTTGCACCGTCTCCACACTAATGACTGTGTCGGCCATTTGCTCCAGCTCCTCCTGTGGCGCAGGACTCCCACCTCCATTCGCCGTTGCTGCCTTCCGGGTGGCAGCGGGTTTCTGCTTGGTTTGGCTTTTGACTTCGTGCCAGCACATCTTGGCCTCCTCAGCAGTCCGACTGCATTCACGATGGAATGCCATTTTTCCGTCTGTGTTGCCAATGACACGGTGGTGGAGACGGACAGTTGTTGTTAGTGCTCTGTCACCTCCGTGACGACGATCCGGTTGTCATGGGGACTGTACCCCGTCTTCCTCTTCCTCTTCTCCTTGGCCTTCCCCGACCCCGAGGTTCCTTGCGGGTGGTCTGTGGGGCTTGTGGCGTTGACCTGAGCACTCGTTCAGGGTGCGTCCATGTTGCTACGCATTTTATTTTGTTTATGGTGTGTTTTTCTTGTTCGACTTTTATGGTGCATTTTCCCGCCAGGCTTCGTGGGAATTTCAGGCCTGTCGCTGGTTATCGCTGTTTTTTTTTTCGAGGTTGGCCTCATCGCAACATTATTCGCGTTGGTGTTTCGCATTTTTTGGGCGTTGCGTTGTTTTTTACGCGTTCATTTGGTGCGTTATCGTGGGACTATCGCATGGTGCCGCCAGGTTGAGAATGCTACGTTAACAGGGCGTTAAGCTAAACTTGCGGTGGTTATCACACGTTCTTGAGAATATGCCCCTAAGTGTAGGAGTCTGTACACAAGTGCTTACATGGTGTGTTAACAGTTATGATCTTCAGTTAGTGTGTGGCTTTGCAAGATTCATGAGAGCGTTCCGCTAGTGAATACTTAATGTATCATCTCTATCCTCCATCTACCACCATGATTAATCACTTTCTACTGGTTTCGGTACACTATGGCAGGTGAATGCTTCTGTGTGCTAATTAAAACTTCACTAGTGACTAATAGATGTTTTATTATATGTAGTAGTCAGACAATTTATTGTTTTATAAATACAACGTGAATTAGCTTGATTAGGCTGATTGTTGCTTTAAAAGGCCATGTGTTTTAAAGAGATTTTGTATTTGTTATTTATGGCTTCCATAGGTAGCCTCTTTTGTTTACACCATATTCTAAATCTGGTAATTTACTGCTATGATGTAGCAGGCCAGCTAACAGTGCTCTTTGAGAACCTGTCAGGGCAGCGCAGGGTTACTTGTCTGCTTTGACTGAAAGCAGAAGCACAGACACAGGAGGCCATCACATTTGGGCCATGGAGGAGAGGCCATGTTATGTATGGCTCCCCCATTACTCCTCTGCACCTGCATAGCAGCTGAAAGCAGGGGCAGATGAGTTTGGGCCCATACATACCATAAAATTATAGATGAGTAAAAAGTGAATTGCGGGGATGTTTTTCACCTCGGACTCTGTGTAACATCATAGACAACTCGATCTTCTCTCCCGTTGTCTATTTGATGTCACTCAGAATCCAGCAGTGAAAAACATCCCCAGTTTCACTGTTACCCATCTATAATTCAATATGTTATGCATGGCTCTCACTGAGAGTCATCAGCATTAATATAAGATTCTAAATCTGATAATTCACTGTTGTGACGTGGCAAGGGTGGGTTACTGATCTGGTAACTTGCTGTTGCTACATCATAAGGAGTGCCATGCTGGTCTGGCTGGGCTCTGTGAGATCTTATCAGAGCATCACTAGAATGCTGGGAACAGCTTCTGAGGGAGAGGAAAGGAAGGCATAGAGAGTGGTGGGGATGGGTGACAGGATGTCAGATATTTTATTTTTTATTTGGGGCAGGGAAGAGAGGGCCATGGACTTCCATGTTTCTGGAGATAATTACGTTATGTGAGTTTGCAAAGCAGTGTTTTATATATACTGCTTCCTTCAAAATGAATTTCAAGTTCTAAGTGCTTGACTTTATTATTGCTGTGGTCAAACGTCAATTGCAAATTGGGATTAAGACTGATAAGCCATTGCAAAAAGATCAGTTAGGATGCTTCTGTTCTTTAAAAATAGCAAAAACTTTGCCTATGTAATATAGCCAGTCTCTTATATGGTAGTTGAGGGATTTGTATTACTGATTTTATGAGCTCGCTTGAAATCATCTCTATGCACTACAGCTAGAGTTGGTGGCAAAGCATTTGTCCATCACAGTCCAGTTTAATTGAAAGCAATGGTCTATTTTAAATAAAAAATAGTTCTTAGTGGTGGCTAATCCAGCACATTCAATGAAAATTCAGTTGGGACATGTGTGGCCTGGATGTATGGTGAAGAGCAGGAGTGACAACTAACAAAGCCTGTATTTGAGTGATGTTAATTTATCATAATTATATATCAAATGTGATTAGAAACTCTGAATTGGAAATGAAGGTAAGATCTGCAATTTTTTTAATCATGTATATGGTATCTCTAATGGAGGAACAGGTTTTGGAAAGAAATGGTTTCAGAAAAAAGTCAATGTACTTTCGAAGTGTCTCCCGAGCCAAACTACAGCCAGAAGTAATAGGGCATCATTGTGGATTTTAGATGTTGTTAAATATTTTGGGCAATGTATACGGATATGTGGATTTGTTCTATTCAGAAAATCCAACTCCTTTTGGCTCAGTCAACCTTCTGTAACCTCTACTCCTATAATGTCAGTGATATATTGCTGTGTAAGGTAAGGGGTCCCTTTGTATTACAATCACATCATCCTTGTCAGCAGGCTTAATAACTATGTCATTGTCAGAACTAGGATATAAAATAGCCCCTTTTATTTCTTTTTCTAAATTGAATCTTGAGCAGGGATCCTGCTGTTGCAGGTATTTCACCTTGCTGTTCTGAGGATGACCCTCTCCAATGCTGGAGAAAGTGTGGTCAAAACTCCAATGAACTGTTAGCTAAAAGATCTTGGTTGACTAGTACTATGAATTATCAACCAATGATGTTTCAATTTTTAATAGTGTATACGTCTTGTTTTTGTCGCCATTTTATTAACAATTACTGGGCAGCCATGTACACTTGCCACATTTTGAACTGTTATTTTGCTTACCACAACTGTTCTAGTATATTAGTACAATTTTACATAACTTTCGAGCACACAAAATAATAAATAGAAATTCGTTAAAGCTTGATAGGGAAATATTTTCATTAATTGCATACTCCTCTGCTGTCTCCATATAAATTTGTCAAATTACAAAAACATTTGAAAGAAATGTTCATCTGACTAGGTCTTCTGGCATTTAGTTTTGAGGTGCCTACTAGTTTCTCCAGAATCCAAAATGGACAATTTGATCTCTGGAGGCTGCGAAGACATGAAAGTCCTGTGCAAGGCTTTAGAAGGAGAGAAACGTTGAGAAGACCTACTTCTGGAGGTTCCTTTTACCTGGGGCTTATTAGGATCAATACAGGTGACCAAGGGATACTGAGGTGACTGTATGGGAAAGAGACACAGCTAGTGTCTGGTGAGGAATGCACTGGGAGATGTCTCATGGATCTTTTATGTAGCAGATATTAGAACGTTTCCAGACTGGCCACTAGATTTAACCAACCTTTGTGACACCATTTGGCGTGTACATTGGCATCCACTGCTAGTGTATTCCAAAGGCTTATGGATCAAATGTTTGCAGGAGAAAAAAGTATCTAAGCTTTCCAGGATGATATTCTAATTCATACTGAAAGTTTGGACCTGCATGTTTATTTATTAGAAAAAATATGAATAAGTTGGTGACACATGGCATGACTGTCAATGTGAACAAATGTAAATTCATCACAGAGGAAGTGAATTATCTTGGCCATAACATCTCACATGGGGGTATAAAACCAAAATTGTCTTTATTAAATGCTATTAATGATGCACCTGTGCCTACCGACAAAGATTCTCTGAGAGCATTTCTGGGCCTAAGTGAGTATTATGCCAGATTTGTACAAGGTTATGCTGTTATTGTGCAGCCACTCAGGAGTTTATTGAAGAAAAATGTTAAGTATGTGTGGTCTGAAGAGACTCAGAATGCTTTTGTGTCTGTTAAAGAGTTGATAGTGAATGCACCCCCAATCAAACCTTTTACCCATGGAGAAAGAAGTGTTATAACTCTTGATGCTAGTTCCAAAGGACTGGGTGCTGTTTTGAGTCAAATCGTTAAAGGACGAGAGTGGACAGTAGCTTTTGCCTCAAGAACACTCAATGAGGCTGAAAAAAATTGTAGCACTATCGAACATGAAGCATTAGTGTGCTCATGGGCTGCTGAGAAATTTAAAATGTATATTTGGGGCATGAAATTTCAGTTATATACGGACCATAAACCTCTTATTTATATGTTAGGAGATAGTTGCTCCAATGAGGCTTCTTCAAGACTCATTAGATTATTAGCAAGACTGCAAGAATTCAATTTTGACATCAAGTATTTGCCAGGAGGAAAGGATGTTAGGGCAGACTGCCTATCACGTTTACCTGTAGAGAATGAAAACGACAATGATGCTGAGAAGTGTGACGATGAGTTTGTGTTAACTGTGGGCAATGTTTTGGAAGAGTTCAAAATTACTGAGAAGGAATGGTTTGAGAGTTGTGAAAAAGATGATTGTTTGAATAGAGTTAAGAAATTCTTGATTGAGGGTTGGCCTTGTGATAGATGTATGTCTTCAGATGTAAAGTTTTTTTCTCAAGTGGCATCTGAATTGTCTCTGGTCAACGATATTTTAGTTAGACAGGATATGTTTGTGCCTCCTGTAGGGTTGAGAGGAAAAATCATTTCTTTGGCCCACAAAGGACATTCAGGTATCACTGGTACGGTTAGGAAGATTAAACAAACTTATTGGTGGCCAGGTATTGATGGTCAGGTCAAACTATTTGTTGAGAAGTGTGCGGAGTGTTTGTGTTCTGATAAACATTGGAAGACATCCACAGCACCTCTGTGAGCTGTGGAATGGCCTAAAGGGGCATGGGAAAAGTTAGGTTTGGACTCTGCTGGTCCATTTAATGTTTTTGGTGGTGACAAAAGATTTCTCATTGTTGCTATTGATTATTTTTCAAAATGGTTGTATTTTGCTTTTGTTAAAAATGCTGATACCAGTTCAGTTGTTTCTTTTTTGGAGTGTTTTTTGTTATTGAAGGAATTGCTAAAGAAATTGTTACTGACAATGGGACGCATTTTGTCTCTGAAGAAATGAACAAGTTTCTTAAAAAGAATGATATCAGGCATATTCTTGCACCATTGTATAGTCCAGCCTCCAATGGACTTTTTGAGAGGGCAAACCGTTTGTTAAAAGAAGGTGTGCAAACTGCGATTGCCAACAAATTGGATGTGGCTGAATATTTGGATCACAAGGTTTGGAATTATAATACCACATCTCATAGTACTACAAATGATTCTCCATACGTTCTTTTAAGGGGTAGAAAACCTATTTCGGTGTTGAGTCATATGTGGTTATTGGACAAAGTGGGGCAATCTCACAATCTTGATTTACAGAAAGTGCGTGACCATGTGAGAGAAAAGCAAGCTATTTACAAACGTGATTATGACAAACGTATGCATGTGAAGGAAGGCATCTTAGCCTCTGGTGATTGGGTTTTAATCAGAAAACCCATTAAAGTTGGTAAGGGGCAATCTAAATTTTCGGAGCCTGTTAAGGTGTTGAAAGTGGCTAGGATGGCTGTTTTGTTGCAAGATAGAGGATGGTGGAACAGGAATGCATTGGTCAAATTGAGTGAGGAACAAGCAAACATAATTTGTGAGAAAATGAATGATCAGAGTGATATAAGAAAGAAAGAATTGGTAGGGTGTGATTGGTTTGATTTCGGTCAGTTAACTCATTCTATTCATAGTGGAAGTGGCAGAACACATGATGAAATTTCTCAGCACGGATTCTGACAGGGGAGATAATTGCAGGATTTCTAATTCAGGTATGCGTACTGGAAGTGATAATAATGTTTCTGGGGGTGATGGGGATAACATGCCTAGGAGTAGTGGTAGAATTAGATCGGCTACTGTTCGCTCCAGGGACTATGGGGTCGATTAGGATGGTGGAAGGACCGCCACCGCCAGCCATGCGGTGGCGGTCCTTCCGTCCGCCGACCGTGAGTTTCCCCCCGCCAAATTAGGATGGCGGGGGGAATCGTGTCCTGACCGCAGTGGACGGAAAGACCGTCCGCCACCTGTCCGCCAGAAGCAATCATTCAGATTGCCTGGCGGACGGTCCAGGGACCATAAAATGGTGGCGGTGCCTAGCAGGCACTGTCCACCAAATTATGATGAGGGAAATTTCAGGCCTTTCCATGGCGGCGATGCCGCCATGGAAAGGCATGTGGGGATTACTTAGGGGGGCCCGTTGCAGGCTCCCATGTGTTGGGGGGAGGTGAGGGTGCACTGGGGGGTACCCATGGTACCCCCGTACATTTCACAGCACTACTTGGCAGGCACCATGTGGTGCCTGCCACGTAGGACAGTGAAATGCACAGCATGGTTTTTCGCTTTGCGGCGGGTGCTGCTGTGAGCAGCATCCGTCGCAATGTTAAAAACCAAAATGCGACCGCCATGGTGGCGGTCGCATCCTGATTCGGTATACGGGACCGCCTCATGTATTGCGGACGGACCCGGTTTACCACAGGATGGCAGACGGACTCAAGTTTGTCTGCCATCCTAATGACCCCCAATGTGTATTATTGAGTCTACTTTTGTTTCATTAAAAAAGGGGGTGTAATTTGGGGGTTGTGATCATTAAACTATATTTCAACTGAATTGTATCTTTAAATATTTGTATGTAAGTTTTAGAATGTACTTTGTCATTAGTTGAGGAATTCTAGAATGTGGGAATGTTGCCTCATTGACTGGCCTGCTGCTGTGGCTAGCTGTCATGGGTCCTGTTCACAGAATAAACTACTTTATGGACAAACTTATCCTCGTCTGGCTGTTTCCTGCAAACGTCCATACTACAACCACCGTGTGGCCATGCAAGACACAATGAACATAATGTACCACCTGAAGAGGGAGTCGGCACCTGCTGCAGCCCTACAACTGAAATCACAGTGGAGCTTTCCTTGAACAGACTGTCACGAGAGGAGACAGAATTTTATGCAGTAGAGAGTATAAGACCCACAGTCACCATGAGAGGACAGCACAAGTCATCAGCAGTCCGACCAGAAAGCAAGCACAGTGGAAGAATGAGATTTGCTTAATGGAAATACCGTAGCATATCTCTGCGGCTGCAGGGCCACAAACAGTGATCAAGCCAATGCTTTCTGGGAATGGGGCATGAGATGCAACTTGTGGCATCACATCAGAAGCATGTGTAGAAGCAACACTTTAAACTAAACATCTTGAAGACACATCAGAGTCTTTACTACCACTGCAGTACCCATTTAAACCCCAAGGCTGAGGACACATAAGGGGCTAGATCTGATGGAGAGCATCCTTATTAGGAAAGGCGAAATGTGAAAGCATTGCTCATGAGTTCCTTCATTTTTCATCTGTTCTGCCTCACCATTTTCACCCTTCCAACTCTCCCTGTCTTATCTCTCAATTCTACTCTGATGGAGGATTGAATCTACTTGAGTAGTGGGCATCTGATACCCCCTACTTGAACTATCACAGGTAAACTCAACTTATGTGCTGATTACTGAGTATGGAGTATTTGAAGCGGTGTGACTATTGCACCTCTTGCATGCTAGTTATTGTATAGCTGTATATTTGGCCAGGGTACATTTTTAACTCTTTAAACTTGAGTATAAATAGGTAAACAACTTGCACTGGTGCTGCCTGTGCTGTGCCTGTTCAGGGCATTAGGGAAGGTGGCATTGCTGCTGCCAATGCTCTGCCTGTGATCTGTATGTTCATGAAGCTTAATACAATCTTTTCACTCTTCAAAAGCCGAATGACTGGCTTTATCAATGCATGCTGTATGGGTTTTTGTGGACGGGATAGCTTCATATGGAAACAAGTTTTTCTGTAGAAGAAACAAGCTTCAATGGCATTTTGCTAATTCCATAAAGGGACGGACGCAGATTGTCTACTGCTCCATAAAGCGAGGATTGAGGAAAATAGGGTCACGCCATAGAGGTTTTGGAAATAGTGTGAAAAGTTGCACATCTTTTTTAAAAGCGCACAGATATTGCTGTATTTGTTTATGAATAACAAAGAGTGTTAAATACAGTATTAACGCCCATTCCCTATGATCAAAGAGAATTGAAAATATTGCTCATTCGATGTTCACTAATTTATAATGATACTTTATGAATGACTACTTCAAGACGCATTATTGAATAGCGGTATTGAAAGAACATGAGTGCATGTCATTCTGTATATGAGAGTTTCTGGTCTGAAAATAATTCATAGACTCTCTAAGAATAAAGCAGATCAGGAAATACAACAAGAATGTGTCCTTTCCCTATGCACATCTGTGTTATCAAGCAGTGTTTACTCTGTAAAAGAAAAGGCGCCGGTGCCCGAAGCTCTGCTCGGAAGCCAGCGGCGGGCCAATTAGAGGTTGGTGCGCCAGATACCAAAGCTGTGTAGCCTTCAATTCACCTCAGGCCTCATTAATCCACTTCCAGACATTCCCTGCCCCTTTGTTTCACTCTTGTGGGACCCTGCTTGCTCCCTTTGTGACGGATTTCCGTCTCTCTCTTCCTCCATTTTACCGCTTGGTGAGTTTTTCTTTCTCTGGCTCATGTAAATATCTGATGCCTAAAAATAAATGCTGGTGCCCCCCCCACCGGCAACCACCAGTTCAGATTAAGCACTTTCATCCAGTTTTCTCGGGAGGACACTAACCGGAAGGAATCCTCAGAGATATCCCAACAAACAGTGTGCTTTTCAACAGTAGTGGCGAGGCTCCCTGTCTAATGACAGTTGTACTCATGTCAATTATAACTTCCACTGACTGCTAGTCAGCCGAGAAAATGTATTACTTAAAATATGGTAACCTGATATACAAAATGATGTCAAAATGTGCAAACGTGTTGCTAAGAGTATAAGCTACGTACAAAATCATGTATTTCGAACACGTATATATATCACTTTTAGCTGGGATATGCAGCAATCCATCTGTAAAATAACATGGTCATTTTTTCGATAGCCACATATGTTGCACATACTAAGGCTTCAGTTAGTCTTTGGCTTTTTAGGTCGAGCCTGAGCCAGCGCGCATGTGGTGCTCCACGAGACTTATTGTAGACAAGTAGCGAATAGAAGCCCTGCCCACTCTCCGCCCATGTTTGCCATTGGCTTGTGTCATTGTCAGTCCTAAACGCTGGCTTCTGATTCATCAATAGGCTTGTTAGTCCCTCCTTAGTACCGCCTCCTCTTCATTTTTCACCTCCCGTGGCGACTGGCCCCTTTACTTCGAGTGCTACACGGTACGTGTTATTTAAACTGTGAGCACTATTTTCTTTAATGAGGTTCTCCTACTGCCTTCTCTACTCCCCCCTCCCTCCCGTTGTCTGTGCCTTCTCGCCCCTTCCCCCCGCCCGCACTCCCGTTGTCCGTGCCTTCTCCCTCCCGCCCTCCCTCCCGTTGTCCGTGATGACTACCGTTTGCAATGCAATAGGTCTCGCGTAAATGCGAGTCCTATTGCATTGCCAATGCTTGTTTTATTTATTGTTATTTAACTAGTGCGCCAAGCCTCAGTTGGAATAATGGCTGCTGCGCGGTTCTTTTGTTCCTTGTTCTGATTTTCATTTTTGACAGCACACCATGCTGTGCTTTTCACGTTAATAGTAACGTGCACACCCTGCTTAATATGTAAAATGGCGTCCGCTTTTCTTTTCTTATGCACGCCTCGCCACAAACAACTTTAGAAGCACTGATTTCTTACTTTATAACAGCGCTCCTTACCGCGCTTTCACTTTTACAGTAGCGGTCACGCTGTCCCTGGACTCACGACACCCCCTCTCCCCGCCCCCTCTACTCAGCAGAAGAAGCCAGGGGCAGCAGTGCCACCCGGTCTTACATGCCATCTTGCATGAAGACGAGCAGTCGGCAACTGCATGGTAACTGGCACGGGATCAACTAAATGCCCTTTAAATGCATTTTGTGCACGTGAAGAAGCGTTTCCTCAGCTTGCATTTCAACCTCCATAATTAATCACAAAACTACCCCAAAGGCAGTGTTTCCAAACAGAACAGCGTTTTCATTTAATGACTGAGTTTTTGTCTCGGATCAGAAAGGCACAACAACATACCCTCAGATATCATTCATACATACGAGTCTGCTTCCCTCGACGTATTATTTTGATATAAAGTGATGAGCATAATATGGGCAGGCACTGGAAAAACCACGCGCAGGCAGTAAATAAATGTTCATAATGTCAGCCCAGAAACCAAAGTCACCCCTCCCCCCGCCTCCAACAGCTGAAACTGCTTTGCAATTAGGTACAGACTGCAACGAAAATGAAAAGTAATTCGGGGTGGTTCCTTTCACCAACAGTGTAATTCTGCCTAGATTTGGACACTTTCGCAATTGTTTCTGATCTAGTCACACAGCACCCTTCCACCTGTACCTGTGGTTCTTTCATTAACAGCGAGTGCAGATATGGGGAAGTCAATGCTGAACAGCCTCACCCCCATTCTGAAAAGGATTAACAGCGAATGAGGAAGAGCAAAGACGAGCAACTTCCCATCAGGACAGGAGTTGAGTCGTGACAGGAGTTTTGTTGTGCAAGGGGACTCCATTTGCTTTCATGGAAATAGAAAAGTTCAGATACTTACAAACCTACAGAACGGCTGTTTGCTGCAGAGAAGTGCCAGTACTCTAGCATTAAAAATATTGCAGCACTGCTGAGAAGTGCAGGTACTCTCTGTCCCCTTCAAGTTACAAAAGCGAGAGTATATGCCCGTTTGAAGCACTGGATAGTAAATGAAACTCGCTCTGCCAAAGACACAGAAATAAGGCCCCCTGCATCCTAGAACTCGAACAAAGCCAATATGTGCTACATTATTTTGACATACGTCATTTGTATTGTAGGCTTAGTTTGGGCAGCCGGTCAGTTTTAAAAGAGCATTTGTTTCATGTACTTTGTGCAACACGTTATGGCTTATATGAGGTGCTTAGTGTAGCTACTCACTCTCAGCTTCGGTTGGCAGAGCACAGTTTGTGTTGTATGTTTAGTCTACGCACAGTGTGTGGCTTGACCCAAAGCTCTCGGGGCTGCTTTCACCCTTCATGAGGTACTCATGGGACCTGAACGGTGCCAACGCAGACTCTTACAGCAAGGCTTCTGTGCAGACTGGGAGGGGCTCTGAGCAGCCAGGAGGGCTGAAGAACAGCCACTCGCTGGAAGGCTCGTGTGTCGGTTGCTTATTGCAAGTAACGCCCGTCCGATAACTCACATACAATGCTGGTGTGATAGCTGCATGGGTTTGTGCGCGCTCGGCTATTCATTATCCTAAGGAGACCAGTAGGCTTTGCATTATCGATTCGAACATGACCAGCTCTCTAAAGCGCACTGGAACTGTGAACAGGTGGCTATAAGCCCTATGTAAATATGTCCTTGCTGTGAGTCAGGGTTGCGGGGACAGATTTACCTGCGTCACCGGGGCCCACTTGCAGGTCACTTTTCCTGTCTCCCAATAAAACTGGCTGAGGGTTGAAACTCCAGCCTGTCCCATCCTTTCTCGGATACACTTACTCTCCAAAGATCACTAAAGCTATTGCACAAGAGAATTCTCACTACTTCTGGCTGGTTCTGCTGGTGTGCAGCACTGGAATATGGCTCGGGCTGGGGACTGCCCCTTTCTCACCTCATCCTGTCTTATTGCACCAACCAGGAAGAGGCCCCACTGGTGGACCTGGTGCACAGCATGGTGTCAGGAGAACTGCCAGGGGGCCCTGGGCTTCCTCAAATGGATGTTGGCTGTTGGTGACCCCCGCAACACCTTCCTGCTCTAGTTCCCTGTCTGGTTCCACCTGAGTCGGCGGGTGGGCACTCTGATTATACGGGAGGCTGTGAACAGAAACTGGTACAACATCATTCTCAAATTTTTAGCATTGCCATAAAGTGTTTTAGGTCTTTGTTTACCCCCATCTGCTGACATAAAACTGCAGCATCATGACTGCCGCTCTCCTCAGCACAAGAAGTGTGCACATTGCGGGAATAAACACACGCGGGTGTGCCTAAAGACCCCTGCTTTCACTGCGAAGCGCTTCATGCAATGCAGCTCTTACACCAACCAGCTGGCTTCCATTACTGCCGGTAGTAGTAGGAATGTTCCACTTGCCCTCAGCCTGTGTCCACTCCACTGCACTATATTCCATTGCAATATATGCAGCGCCACTCCATGCCATGATACTCTACACAGCTTTACTCTATACCACTGCGTTCTACATCACATAATTTTACGAAATACATAATTCCATTGCTCACCATACCACATATTTACACTACAACACCAACCACACAATTCCACGCCACACAATTACACATCTTTTGTGTTGACATTTTTTATTGAATTTTACAATGAAAATACATCAAGAGAATAATGATAAGGAGGCAGTAATAAATTGTGAATAAATACATGAGAAATTCTATAAAAATAAAAAGTAAAGATAAATACATGATACAATTACACATCTAACAATTCCAATCCAACCCACATAATTCCACTCAAACCACATACATCCACACCATAACACATGGGTCAAAGACATTGTCATTTGCAATGCCATTAGCTCTAACTCAAAAAAATGCGAGACCTATTGCATTTTTAATGCTTGTTTTTAACTGTTTCCAAAGAGTATTCCTTTTCCTGTCATTATAATGAACAGCATTTATTCTGCACTAGCGTAAAAGGTGAACTATGTGAAGGCATGTCAGCGTCTGATTACTTACACCATGTGACTCTGCATATATTGCATTTAGGAGTATTCAGCGACAGCTTGATAAAAATACTGTATGATTCGTACAGATATGTTATTTCTTAAATTGATTTTGTATTGAAATAAGGCTTTATATAATTAAATAGCAAGAAAGAGGCTGAGCATTACGACTATGCTGATGCCCAGAAACTAAATTCCATTGAAAACACTCGAACAATGATTTTCGTTTTTGTAGCCTTAAACAAGACCTACTTATCTGAAAGGAAAATACTTTTCCCACCAATTAGGTGAGATTGCTTGGTCTTCATTGAGGAAGGGATAACGGACTTTAGGAGTTCAGATCCTAATGTGTTTTTGGCACAATGAAAAGAAGCAACAACTCTAGGCTGTGTTCAAAATATTTTATTTAATTTTTGTTCATAAACAAATAATAAATACATTACATAAAATGTTATTGTTTAGTAACAAAATACCTAATAATTTGCAAATTGACCAAAATTATTATAACGTTATAATAGGTATTGAGATATTACATATTGCAAAGATACATAAAAGAGGAAGGAAGGAAGGAAGGGAAAGGAGGGGACAAATATAACAACCAATGCATAAGAATAAAACAGAGCTACTAAATGTTATCATACACCTGTATCCTAATTGAGTCAAAATCAAAATTGGATATATAAATACAACATTAAGAGGATAGATATACATCAACAGGTAACCAAAAAGATTGATAAGCGAGTGAATTATGTGAAATCCCATTCATGGATAATTGAGCTCCTCTTCTAGTAAAAATAACCCATGACCACCAAGCATTAACAGATAATTTAGAAACATCTTTCCAGCAAAAAGTGATGGATTTTATAGCTGCAGAGATTAGGAAATTAAAAAGTTTACATTCCAAATCCTGTAAGTATTGTAAAATAATAGCAGATTTACATATTATTAATTGATAGGAAACATCAATATGGAGATTAAAAATCTTTTTTATGATAAACCAAACTTCAGACCAAAATGTAAAAACTAGAGAACAGTCAAAAAGCATATGTTGTAACGTACCAGGATGTAATTTGCAATGCCAACAATCTGCAGAGGGAAGAAGTTTAGCCTTAAATAAACGTGCTGGAGTCCATAAACAATTGTATAGAATATATGAATTGGTTTGGTAGATTGAAACAGGTAGCCAACCAGATATGCTATTGAGCCAAATATCCTTCCATGTGTCAATAGATAAAGAAAGCGAAAGTTCATTGTTCCAAAAAGATGAAATCATCTCTAAATTGCTACCTAGGGTATCTGATAATTTTTTATATAGAATGGAAACCCCATGAGACGATCCAGAGACTGTTTGAATGTAAATTGATAAATCTGCTGTAACATTGGACGGAATAGCATTGGGAAAGGAGTCTAAGATTGAATTGCACAAATATTGATACTTAATAATGTCAGGTTTACGTAGACCAAATCTTGCTTGCAACGTTTCGAAAGCAATAAAGGTATTATTGGAATAAACATCTTTAAGATAAAAAATACCGGCTCTAATCCATGAAAACCAAAAACTAATATTCCTGTTTAATTTAATGACATTACTATACCACAATGATAACTCATCAGTATTATTCATGGGAAAAAGAAAAATTGAGTCAAGATCATTAAATAACATTTTAGTAGATTTAATAATAACTGATTTATGAAAAAATGTGGTATTATTATGCATAGACACTAAAGTAGGTAATGGAAATGGCCTTACTATAGATTTCTCAATAGATAGCCAAGCAGGAGGAATATTTAAAAACGAGTGGTTAAACCATAATGAACTTTGTTTTAAAATAAAAGCTTTATGATAAAGAAAGAAATCTGGGATACCAAAACCAGCATTACGTTTAGACACTTTTAACTTTTTATAACCAATACGAGGAGATTTGTTGTTCCATAAAAACTTTGACAAAAATTTATCAACATCTTTATAAAACTTTAATGGAAATTGAGTAGGAATCATGGCAAGGGTATAAAAGATTTTGGGAGCAATAGTCATTTTAATTGAGTCCATTCTGCCCCACCATGAAAGATGTAGTGACGCCCATTTAGACGTTTTATTTTTAATGTAATTTAGGATGAAATCACAGTTTAAAGTTATTGTTGATTTTATGGATGAGGAAAATAAAATTCCAAGATATTTTAACTTATTTTTTTGCCAAATGATTTCACGCATGGGAAGCATATCATGAGTGCAATAAACATTAAGGGGAAAAAATTCAGTTTTGTTGGTATTTAAAGTATAGCCCGAAACTGTAGAATATTTTGTTATAATATCCATTAATGAGGGGAGCGAAGATATAGGGTCACTAACAAATAAAAGCACATCATCCGCATAAGCAAGAGTTTTAACAATAACATCCTTGATATTAATTCCTTTAATATTGTCACATTTTCTTATAGAGGCAAGAAAAGGTTCAATGCCAATTAAAAATAAAAGAGGAGAAAGAGGACATCCTTGCCTTGTACCTCTAAAAGCGAAAATTGATTTGAGACTTGTCCATTAATAAATAAACGAGCAGTAGGGGCGAAATATAGAGCTGAAATCATGCGTATAAAAGTATCTCCAAAATTAAATGAGGACATCGATGAAATAAAAATTGCCAATGGATTTTATCGAATGCTTTCTCAGCATCTAAAGCTAAAATTCCAGATGGCAACGTTAAAGTAGGACTTTGTTCAATAATATGTAGCAAGGTTCTTGTATTATGAGCAGAATATCTATTCTTCATAAAACCAGACTGATCCGGGTGTATAATAGAATCTAAAACAGGGGCCAATCTAGTAGCAAGTATTTTAGCATATAATTTATAATCTTGATTAATTAAAGATATAGGGCGATAATTAGACACAAGAGTGGGATCCTTATCTGGTTTTGGAAGTACTATAATTAGCGCTTCTGTAAAAGAACCAGAGGTAGATCCTGTAGATCCGAAAAACATAAATAGTTGGTGTAAAAAGGTAAAAGGTATGACTTAAATTCTTTGTAGAATTCCGCTGGAATCCCATCAGGACCAGGAGATTTGTTCTTTTTAAGGGATTTTATAGCTGATAATATTTCATCTTTGGTAATAGGTGCCTCAAGTCCAATTTTATCTGATCGTGAAATCTTGGGTAACTCACAGGATTTTAAAAAGGAGTCGATTAAAGAAGCATCTTGAAAATCGGGTTTATTATATAATTTAGAATAGAAATTCAAAAATTCATTAACGATTTCATTGTGCGAGAGAGCAATTTTACCATGAGCACCATGAATTGAATTGATTTGAGATTTATCCTTTTTTATACGTAAATAATGAGCTAATAATCTTCCTGATCTATTGGTATTAAAACTAAATCTGGCTTTAGCATTAGATATTTGGACACCTGCTCTTTTACTTAGGATTGCATTAAATTCATAACGCAATGTTTAAATTTATATTGAGGCTTGTTGGATGTAATAAAAAGTCGCTCAAATTTTGCAATCTGTTTTTGAAGATTATTAGCATTTGAATGAAAGGTTTTATTTTCGTGGGCCATAATAGATATAGTTACTCCCCTAATATAAGCTTTAAACGCATCCCATCTATTAATCATAGAAGTAGAACCTTCAGGGTTGAGTATAAAATATTCTTGAATGGCGGATAAAAGTTTAGGCTTGTTATATTCATTTAAAATAATACCAGTGTTCATACGCCATCTAGATTGTTTAGTAAAAGTTGATACCAAATTCAAAACCAAAGAAATCATAGCATGATCTGAGATGTCAATGTTACCAATAGTAGGGGCATTTATTGAACCAATTAGATGCCTAGAAACCAATAAACAATCAATTCTAGAGTGGGAATTGTGAGGGTTTGAGAAGAATGTGAAACATTTTTCTGTAGGAAAATGTAATCTCCAAATATCAACTAACTTAGTGGCTTGAATAAATGATTTGAAAGCAAAATAAACTTTAGAAGGGTGAAACTTAGTATGAGATAATCTATCCAATAAAGGGTCCGAGATAACATTAAAATCACCTCCAACAATTAAAGGGACATTACCGACCTTTAGAACCTCGGTTGTAAGATTAGTCCAAAAACTGGGTCATCTGCAGTAGGACCATAAACATTTAATAAAAATAGAACTGAGTCATGAACTTTAATTTTAACTAGAATGTATCTACCATCCTTATCAGAAATTTTACTCAAAATTTGACAGTGAAGTTTTTTTGCAAACAAAATAGCTACACCATTTTTTTTACCATTAGCAGGGGAAGACGCAATCACATCTACCCATTTCTTCTTCATATAATCTAAAATTTTATCATCTATATGAGTTTCTTGCATAAAACAAACATCTGCTTTGCAACTACTTAAATAATCTAAAATCTTTGTACGTTTAACTGGATGGCGCAATCCTTTAACATTTAATGAAACTATTTTAAAATTATGTGTATTAGCCATAATAGAAGAAAGGAAAAAAGGAGATCAAAAAGAGGAAGATAAAGAATATCACGAGAATGAGAAAAAGGCAGCTCCAAATAAGATAAAGGGAAAGGAAAGGAAAAATGAAAAAGGATGGAAAAAACGACAAACAAAAGACATAAATGTGAGATGTGAAACGCACACACGCTTTACAAGCATGACCGGAACCGCTGGAGCCCTTCACAAAGAGATTTCAGTACTTTGTCAGAAAGGACATAACTGATAAAAATCGTAACTGATAAGAGTCAAGCAGCAGAGTCATTGGTATCCATTGAGAGCTGAGACTGATGAACCAAAAAATGACTCAAATCTTCTGGACGTTGAAAAGATTTCGAGAAGTTATCCTTCCAAATGCGCATTGTTGACGGATCAAAAAGACCATGGGGCATATTAGCAAGACCAACGTTAAAATTATCGCCGTTTTAGCGGCAGGAAACTGCCGCTAAAACGGCGATAATGGGCTTGCTAATATGCGTTATAGAATTCCAATAGAAGCCCAGGTTAGATGTGCAGGACATCTAACCTGGGCTTCTATTGAATTCTATAACGCATATTAGCAAGCCCATTATCGCCGTTTTAGCGGCAGTTTCCTGTCGCTAAAACGGCGATAATTTTATCGCCTGTCTTGCTAATATGCCCCCATATTTGTAGCCCAGACTTCGTAGTTGAGGACGAAGGGCAGTGAATTCTTTGCGGATTGAGACAGTTTCTTTGGCGAAATCCTGATGAATAAATATCTTATTTCCATTTACCATCAATGAAGGTATTTCTCTAGCTGCTTTTCTGATTAAAACCAAATGGTGGTGTCGAAGAACTTTAAAAATCATTTGTCGCGGTTTTGTGTGTAGAGGGCTCCTATGTGAGGGAATCCTGTGAGCCTTATCAATTTCAAACGGTTCAGAGAATTTCATTTGCAAAAGACCAGGCAATAACTTCTCCAAATATAATCTACAGTTATTTCCCTCAACATCTTC
This sequence comes from Calotriton arnoldi, assembly GCA_963921515.1. Lineage (NCBI taxonomy): Eukaryota > Metazoa > Chordata > Amphibia > Caudata > Salamandridae > Calotriton > Calotriton arnoldi. Next base: position 1,161,945 of record CAWUFW010002773.1, read on the forward strand.
AGGCAAATTAAATATGCGTAAATTATATTGTCTGTTACGGTTTTCCATGTCCAATAATGCTGAGCACATAGGTGAAATTTTGGCCACAAGTGGAGAAAATGTGTCAATTTTGGCCTTATTATCCTGTATTTTGATGGAATTGTCTGATATTTTCATTGACAGGCTGGCCATTTCTTTGCGCACATGTTTAATTTCAGAAGCAATATTGTCTGTATTGACACGAAGTGCCTGAATTTCTTCCAATATTAAAGATAATGAGGGTTCAGAAGACTCTACTACTTTAGATTTAGTAGGAGGAGGAGAAATTTGCTGCCTCCTTTTATTATTAATCGCACTTTTATTTTCCATTTTGAGTAGAAAGAGGCAAAATGAGACTTGCAGAAGCAAAATAGTGAATGGAATAGCGAAAGCTGTGGAAATAACCAGGAAATGACTGGTGCAGCAGCTAAAATGGGTAGGGGAGTGGCTAGGCCCAAGCCAGGCCCTTTCCTGAAAGTTCACTCCGCCCCTTGACAGAAAGCCTGGCTGTACCTGAAAGCAGTGCAAGGAGCAGGAACCAGGCGATGAAAAACCCACTTCCGCTGTGCAGAAACGTCTGAAAAGCTCCACAGCAAAGGTAAGTTGATTAAAGATGCAGCATCCTTCACCAGAATGCCCTCTCTGACAGGAAATCGTCGTTTAACCCGAAAAAACGGGCTGAAATAGCGCGAAGTCTCTCACGCGGCGGCCATCTTGAATCGCGCGCTCGCGCGTCTCCAACAACTCTAGGTTGTAAGGGATTCTTTTTCTGCTTGTCTCCTCTAAGACATATCTTCCTTTTTGGGCCAATACCTATGTTATGTTTCTCTGCCAGAACGACTAGTAACAACACTTAACCATCTCTACTGTGCTTACTGCACCGTACTGCTTTTTTTTGGGTACAACCAAAGAGTAATCATAAGGTTTCAGCTTTGTCCAAAAAGATGCACTATCCTTGGCAATTACATCTTGGGAGAAGGGGAGAAGGGGACCAGTGGAGGAGGTATAATTTTCAGTTGGCAGTGGCTGTCTGACAGAAGGAGTGCACCCTTTTATGCCTGTAATGCAAGACGATGTACGTTGGATCTGGCATGTTTTGATTGTATTTTGCCCACCATATCCTGTATCATATTTAGGCCTCGGCGGAGCTTGCGGAGTTTCGGTACACAGAACTCCGCTAAGTGACCAAAAAACTCGCCCGCATTACGCAGAGTTCCGCAAGCAGTGGAGTGCTTTAGGTACGCCATTCGTGCTGATTCCTAGTGCCGGGTGTTTGTCCTGTGCTGAAAAATCAGTGCAAACGACAAAAGAGGGCGCTGCTTATTTCTGCTGCACGAGTAGATATTCTACTCGAGCGGCAGCCTCCTCAACGCAAAAGGAAGGTTTCTCAATGCAAGTGGTTGTGGCCATCCGCGACCGCCCGCGTTGAGAAATCTCACAGGGAGGTGGTATGGAGTAAGATTTTCCTCACTCGCAGAGTTTTTTGAAACTCCGCGCACTACGCGGACCACTCAGTAGGAAAAACTCAGCAAGCGGAGTGGAATTTCAAGCCCAGGCCTAATCATATTGGTACTTTGTAAGGAATGCTGATGCACATTTCATAGAGAAAGTGGCCAAGTATATGTGATGACTGTAGATTAAAAACCAGCTTTATTTTTCTAGTGACCAGAGTACATACAAGGGTTCTGTAACAACTGTGGTGTGTGCCAGTCAGTGGCTACATATCTTGGTCAAACACTAGCGACAAAGCTCAATGTCTGCTTCTAAAGGATTAGATATAAAGGGGCAGATTTTTCCAAATTTCCCCCAGAGTAACGCAGCAAGACACCTACATAAAAGGGAGAGGGCAGGAATGTGTCAAATTTAACATTATATGGTGCACTTTTGGCGTCAACTCGGGCACCCTTGGATCATGGTGCAAGGGTCCCTTCATTGCAGGCGGGATTAGTTTTGTGCAAGAAGGGACAACTTCCCTCACAAAACAATCCTCTGAGGCTTTTCACAATGCAGCACATGTAGAAGGAGGAAAAAGCAAGGAGAAATAAAGATATTTCTCCTCGTTATGCCTCCTCTGGGAAGGCATAGCATTTTGATGCTTTCCCAGGTCAACCACTTACGGTTAATCTGGGAATGTGCCAAAATCCATGGATGGATGCGTGGGAAGATCCATGCTCCACCCATGGAACACCTTTCCAGCACAGAGTGGTGCAACGCAGCAACTTGCGCTGCCTTGCGTTACTCCAGATTTACCTAGCACCACAGGGTCACCCAAGGTGGCCTTGCGCTGCTTGGCAAATCTGACTTTAGTGTTGAGTTGTCCTTGTGCTGCCTCGCGTCACACAAGGGCAAGGCAACACTATGATAAATCTGCCCCAAAGTGTCTATCATTGTTTTTGATTATTCCCCTTCTGCTGGAGTAAATAGCTGATGGAGAAAGTGCTTTCATTAAAACATGTTCAGTTGATTGAACATATGCACACCGCGATTCCAAGACATGGATTAGACTATCAAATAATGTGAAAAGTATCTTTCTGTCTCAAGCTAAATCTATTCAGAAATAATTAGCATAGCAAGAAAACGTGAAAAATTGGTCTCAATGAATTTCACCCCCTCTGTAATTTCTTGGCTTTTTGGACTATTCAGTTTATGGACTTCTGCCATGAGTGAGTCTCACTAACTGAGTCTCACTCACTGTAAACTCGCTTAAAATGGATTGAGTGTGCTATCCACCAGTGTCTGCCTTGTAAGACATGGTCTGCCTCTGTGAGCAGTGGCAAGAGTCTCTGGGCTGGTTACATGTGGGCACACATGTACACATGTGCAAGCTAAGACACATGTGTATACATTTTCAAGCTGAGTAAGTCTACAGTCTCACTCAGCCTGGTGTCTGTGCTCAGGTAGTCAGTTTCAGATGGGACGCCACATGGAGTGGCGCAGGACTGTACAGGCCTTATATTATGATTTAGCATTCACAGGGCGAATATGTACAGCTGTAGTGCATTACAGAAAAATGTGTGTGTGCATCACTTTAATGTACCTTATGGATGAAATCTGCACCAAAGTACAGTTGTGCCATAATTAGGCCCAGAGACTAATTTGACACACCAATTTTATAGTATATCAGGATCTCAAATGAAAACATGATGTTAGTGTCCACATATCTGCACTTCTTCTGGCATTTCAAGATTCATCATTTTACTCTGACTCATCTCCTAGTTGGATTCTGGCTTTGAATCATCGAGTTGGGCCACATTAATTACTCTGCTGGCCAGCAGGAGGATCAAAGGCTTTCCCATATTTGACAGTGGTTAGACTTGCCCCTGGTAGAGAAAAGGATGGGGGCATAATATGCATGTGCTACTTACTTTTCAGACTGCAGCTTACCTGGGAAGTATCAACTCCACAGAAACAAAGGAGGGTAGCCAGACCACTGGAACCAGTCATAGCAGTGGATCCCTTTGAAAGTTGAAGGGAAGGGACTGGGTAGCTGTGGCAGTAAGGGTGTGACTTAGGCTTTCAGAGCAGATTGTTTAACAACCCACTTGAAGAAACCATGTGTGAAAGTCCCAAAATGCTGTGCAGGAGGGGTTGGACAGGCGTGGAGTAATAATGTGGCATCCTGTCATTGGGCAGAGGTGCCTACCATCTGGAACTTTTCATCCCCACATAAAACCCATACACAAGAGACAGACATTTGAGAACAATCTGCACTCGGGAGAAACTACACAAATGAATGCCTAACTGCTGAAAGGGACTCAAAGACTCCTGACTCCTACTGCAGAGATGGGCTCAAGGACTTCTAACTCTAAATGGAAAAAAGGACCATGGACTTCTAATTTCAATGGACACTCTGGGACTAGAATTATTTTCTCCGGAGCAAGTGGCGCTGGACCACTTACACCTTCTAGGGGCAAGAAGAAGAATGGACCTTCTGAGGAGGGAATCCTGGTGGGTTCCCCCTGGATTTTCTGTGGACTGCCTCTGCAGATGCATGGCCTTCAAAAGGAGGAGGGCACTGACATCTCCTGATATACAGGTGCCCTGCAAGTGACCAGAGGAGGCCATGGGACTTGGCTGGTGCAGGCAGAGTGTATTCTCTGCTTGATGGCTGTGGGGTGCTGTTGAAGAAGAACTCAGATAAGAGACAGACCCAGGAGCCCAGACAAAGGTCAGGCTTGGGCTGAGGAGCTAATGAAAGGCCAGGAGCTTTCTCTAAACAGATAGGGAGAAGTGCAGAAAATCAAAAATATACAGTTTATGGGCCAGGAGTCCTGGAAAGAGCCCTAATGATGGATGAAGTGTGCCACCAGAAACAAAGTGTCACCTTCCTCATGAAAAACAGCCCAATGGGGTCAACGAAAACAGAGGGGTAGTGTGGCCACCCTGAGGAACAGGGCTCTGCTGCGAAGCATGGCATCCTCCTTTTCAAATTATTTAAACCTCCTTAGGGAGGACCAAGGCCCCACGGAGATGATTGCTAAAGGGAGGCATGCCTGATTTCCCTTTATTCTTTAATAGGTCCCTGGGGCCCATCACTCCCCAGGGACAGAAGCAGAGAGGTAAACGAAATTGTGCAGTATTGCACTCAAGAATTGCAGACTGTCCGGTGGCCCCTCAGTTCCCTGGGGACACAAAATACAGGAGCACTGAGCACCACCACATTTGGTGCAATGATAGCTACTGTCAGGGCCAGAGCCCCAGGAGCACTGTTGGTTGTTTGCCTCATCCCTGTTCTCATGTCTGGAGGAAAAGGTGCACCAGGCACAAAACCTTTGACTGTGCTGACTGCTGTCAGGGGGAGATGCTGCGACACTTATTGGGGCAGGAAAGAAGCTGGCTTCCTCACCGGCACACAGGAGTCAGTTTGAGCACACGGTGAACAGGCAGGGATCACAGGGGCTGTCAGGCTCTGACATGGTCCCCAACATGAAGTGCTTTATGTGTCCAAATGTGGCCAGGCACCAGAGTTAAAAATAGAAAAAAGAGAAAAGCATTGGATGCCATGCAAGGGAGATTTAGAAAACAGCATCTCAAGGCAACTGGCTGCCTAATCTGCATATTTGGCATGCTGTGCCTAGGCGAACAGAAGCACCGCAGGGCAAGCTGTTGATGTTTAGGGGGGCCATGTGTTAGCAGCAGTGCGCCCCCAAAGTACTGTTAAAAGATTGGTCTAAAAATAAAGTGACACCTTAAGTCTCCCACGTCATTGGTTTCCTGACAAGGGAAGGTGTTTCTGTTGGCTTAAGGCATCTCTGGAGTTGGAGCTTTTAGTGTTGTCTCTGGGATGTAGAGACCTTTGTTTTTGATCCCCTAAACCTGCCTTGCAACAGTGAAAAAGTAGGACAAAGGCTCATGCACACAGTAGTTTAAATCATGTAATGCTTTGATCGACAATGAGAAAGTTAAATGTGAATCATTATATGTAATAGTGAATGTCATTCTGAGGCGGTGCTATCCTGAAAAGTTTTAATGATGGCTGTTTTTGGTTTTAATAGCATATTTCTGCTATTACTGTTGTGATAACGCCATGTCAAAGTCAGTAGGTGTGACTTTTAATGACTGCACCCCATTATATTTTGTTCAGTGTATGTGCGGGATATTATGGTGGTAGGGTTGAGGGCTTGCTTTAGAGGGTGTTGTGTCACCATAGACATTTTTCTTTCTGTCAGCTTGTATATCTTTGTGAGTTAATGTGTAGCATTGAGATTTGTGTGCATAATAAAGTACTTTTCAATTGCTGGACAATGATTTATTGGTAGTTATTTGCTCTGCGTCTAAGAACTGTGGTACTAGTCCACATCACATGCCGGGAGTAGACCATGGACAGCTCTGTATCACTAATTTGATAGAGTCAGATGCTACAAAGGGGTACTTGGTTCCAGTTGGAGCTGGCACTTTCTGGTTGGCTGAGGTGGTGCCCTAGCAAGGCAGAACCTACAACTCCCATAGGGGTGGGTGATTACACTCACTGTATTACCTGCTCTCACCCTTGGGCAGCTTGGCGCTGAGCAGTCAGGATTATCACAGAGGCAATGTGAAAAGCATTGGAACAGCACTCTCACACAATAAACACACTGAGCATCACAAAAGAGACTTCACACGTGGTGTATGTAAATAAAATTTGTATTCAACACACACATTAATTAACACAACATGAACTTCATGTATTTCTGGCCATAAATCACATTTAAAAATATCACTAGCAGTACTGGGCCCAACTGTGTTAAAATATCATCTGTAGTATGCACACTTGGGAAAGATCCTACTTTACCCACCAGCACCCTTATGTGGTGTGAAACGTTGTCAGAACTAGGCCCACCCAGGCAATTATTACAATTCAATACCACACCTTTATTTGTATAATTTATTTAAACTACTTATAAAGCACACTGCCACCTAACAGGTATCCTGGGCGCTGTATTACTCATGGGTGAAAAAGAAAGAAGGTACCATACATTGTGCCAGTGTTCCGCATTATCGTCCTAGGCTAAAATCTTGAACCGTGCTCTAACCTTCAGGAAAAGCCAAGTTTTAAGCCCTTTCCTGAAGTGTATTTGATCAGTAGAAAATCTCAGGGCGAATGAGAGTTCATTCCACATTTGAGCTGCTTCAATCATGAACGCTCGTTCCCCCTAATCTGGTTTTTCTAAATCTGGTCGCATCGGCCATTTTGGATGAGGAAGAGCGTTAGCTCCTTTCAGGGGTATGCCATTTTAGTCTCTTCTGCAGGGGAATCAGTCCAGTCCCATGGAGGGCTTTAAAAACAATGCAGAGGTCTGTCTTTCCAGTTGCATGCCTAATGTTTATAGCTGTTGCAGGGGAATGCACAGGTGTGCTCCCCCAGCCTCCAGTGTGGACTGGAGTCAAACTAAAAGGCACACAAAGAGTTTTAGAGCAGAGGAATGCCCTATTTCAGAAATGGGATTTCTAAGCTATTAATGAAAAATCCACCTTCGCCACAGGAGAGGGTTTGTCATTGTGAATCCAATGATAGGAAGCCTTATGAGGCTTCTGCACTGCAAACCACTATTGCAGCCTGAAGTAATTTCAACAATTCCCTGATGTTAACCTATGGGAGCAAACCTCATAGGTAGTGAAAACAAACATGGGTATTTTTCACTACCTGGGCAGGGAACACACATGTGCACCTGCCCTGCCTTTCACCTGCCACTTGCTTCAGCCCTTCAGACTTATCCCAGGGGTGCTCTATTGGTAGTGAAAGGTCCCCTCAGGATTGGCCAGTGGTTTAGAAAGGCCACCCTGAGCATAAGTGCCATTGTGCACACACAGGCCTGCAATGAAAGGCTTGACACATGTTTAAAAACACGATGGGTGCAAGTGCACACACACAGGCCTACAATGGCAGGCTTGAGACATGTTTTATAAACATCATACGTTCAAGTGCGCACACGCAGGCCTGCAATGGCAGGCTTGAGACATGTTTAAAAACATAAGGTAAGCACCACTCCCTAATATGTGTAGGAAGGGTGCATGCACGTTTACACTGCACTTACAGTGGGAAAGTGCCCAGAGCCCTAAGACTACAAGCAGAGAATCAGCAAAACCCGATGTTGTCCCATGGGAAGAGCCAATCTCCTGGGTAGGGAAAACACACATGAGGGTTCTTCACTACCTGTGAATGGAACACTCATGTGTACCTGCCCTGCCTTTCGCCTACCTCAGGGGTAATGGTAGCGGAAGGCCCACTCAGGGTTGGCTAATGGATGAGAAATGCCATCCTGAACATAAGCGCAGCTGCGCATCCACAATGGCAGGCATGATACATGCTTGACTGGCTATTCTGGTGGGTGGCACACTCATTGCTGTGTACCACTATTTGCCAGTACAGTACCTGCTCTGGCTATGTGGTGTACGTTTTTACAGGGCACTCACAGGTACAACACCTAAACCAATCAATTAATCACGCGTGCGCTTTCACACTGCATCACAGTGGGAAAGTGCCCAGAGTCCTAAAGCCACAAAAAGAGAATCAGAAAAACTATCATGAGGCTACTCCCTGCTGTAAGCTAAAACTGTAGTTTTAAAAGTCGTTCAGCAAGTCCCCATGGTTGACCCATTGTAAGAGTAGACCTCCTAGGTAGGGATAACCCACATGTGGATTATTCACTACCTGGGCATGGAAAGCACATGTGTACCTGCCCTGCCTTTCCCCTGCCACTTGCCTCACTCCTCAGGGTTTTACCCTAGGAGGGGGTCCTAGTAGTAGTGACAGGTCCACTCAACATTGACTAATGGTTTAAAAATGCCAACATGAGCATAAATGCAACTGCGCACACACAGGCCTGAAATGGCAGGCTTGATACATGTTTACTGGATTTTCTGGTGCATAGCACAATCATTGCTGCGGCCCATGAGTAGCCAGTGTGTACCTTTTCACAGGGCACTCACAGGTACCACACCTAAACCAATCAGCTAAGCACCACTTCCTAGCATATGTAGGAAGGGTGCACGCGCTTTCACACTGCATTACAGTGGGAAAGTGCCCAGAGTTCTAAGGTTACGAAAAGAGAATCAGCAAAAACCAGGAGGAAAAAAGCTAAACGTTTTAGGGAAATCCCATAAGGGACATGTCCATCAGTTCCTAATAGAGGGAAGTTGCAGTCTTATTTCTTGTGAAGGACTCACACCCTTCACAACTAACTATCAGTTTCCTTACAATGGCAATAACCGGAGAGGTTGCGCGGAGTTCAGGGGGCGGAGCATGGGAACATGGCGGCCTGCTAGGAAGCCGGCCAGGAGCTGCTCTCTACCAACCGTTAAAACCATGGAACCTCACTGACTTTAGGTATACCGATGGGCTAGCGTAGGCACCCGCTTCTGTGTCCAGCCTTACACTGTAGAGTTTGCGCCCATCTGCCTCCCAGCCCTCTATGTATGTATTGCTCCCGTATTGAGTCTGGCTGCCTCCTGAGGTGTTATTTCTACGTTTTTGCATTATCTCTGTGTCTTCCCTTGTGCGGCCCTCACGCAGTCCTTATTTGGTTGTGCGCCCTGTCACCGCTTTGTTAGGCAAGCGAGGCGTGCACACAGCTCCATTCCCCCGCTAACGAGTACCCTGCCTTTGTACTTTGTACACTAGTTTAATATCCACCTACCTTCCACCATGTTAAGGCGTTTGTCCGGATATCTGCTTGCCGTGTCTGTCGCGGCTTCGCCCACATCTTGTTTGGATATGTGTGGGTTCAGGCTTGGCGCTTTTCAGGGCTGCCAGAACGCTCGGCGAGTCCCGAGCAGCACGCCGCACCCTGTTTCGACCTGCTGAGTCGGCCTCTTGTCCCAGGGTCAGTCCTGGCAGAGTCAGCACACGTTGCTTCCTGGAGGAGACCCAGGGAGGCAGCGGGAAGCTTGTTCATCGTGGTCTGCCTGTCCTGGAGGTTCAGAAAGGGAATCTATCTAAACACTGCCATTTCAAGGACCTAAACCAGGTAAAAGAAGGGAAATTGAAGCATGGTACGGACTCTATGTATATGGATTTAGTACTCCAACCTGTGGGTAAAAACCATGTTACAAAGGGGAGTGAAATATTAGTACAGCATAAGGAGCTCTCTTCTCTACTTACCAACTCTGTCCCTGATAGTGAGGTATCGCTTGGTAAAAGGTATAAATTGAGATGCAGTACCTTCCTCGGAAGGGAATCTACCCTCCAACTAGATCGGCAACCTAGACAACCCCCAGGGACTACACTGAGTAAACATGAAAATAAAAACCCTCCAGTGAAGCCAGGGAAGGTCATTCCCTTAAAAGAGAGAAAGAAAAGATCAGCCCCAGTACCCCCAAGAGTGACCCCCTCACCTAGGTCTTACTTCAAACTGAATCCGCAGTGCAATATGGAATCTACAGAGCTGGCAGTAGCCCCGTCAGGAAATTCTTCGTTACTTCACCCAGCTATATCTACTCTAAATAGATTTTCGACCCTAAGTGATCCGCCTTCAGTATCTGGAACTAAAGTGTTGGGGGGGGGGGGAGACTTGACTTTAAGCACACCTATGAAGGGGGCTCCCAAGGTTATTCCAGGCCTGGACTCGGTACAAGGGTTACTGAGCCAGCTGTCGTTAGAGATCAAGGAGCGTTTCTCCACCTCAGAAACCAATCAGAAGAGAATACAGGACACGTGCAGTAGCCTGGAGGAAAATCTCTCAGCACTAGCACAGCGTATGGAAGAGTTGGAGAATCAGGTGGAAGAGTTGAGGTCAGATGTGAAATATAATACCCAGGAAGTGGTCAGGCTTAAGTTGAGGGAGAGGGATCTATTTGACAGGTTAGAAAGGCTGGAAAACAACTCTAGAAGAAATAACATCAGGATTCTTGACATAAAGGAGGGGTTGGAAGGGGATAACGTTAAAGCTTTTGTCATAGATATCCTGACTAAAGCCTTCCCGCAAGTTGCTTCCTCTTCACTTTGGGAAGCAGTAATCCGACGGGTACATCGGGACCCTTTCAAACTTAACCCTCATCGGAAGAAGCCTAGGAAAATCCTGGTGTATATACAATCGTACCCCCTCAAGGAACAACTATTGGGGGCAGCCCTTAAACAAAAGATCACTCGGGTACAGGACTTATCATTTAAAATAAGGTCTGACATTTCACGCGTAACAGAAGACAGAAGGTGGGAGCTGGGTATGCAAATTGATCCCTTGAAGGAAATGGGTGCCCAAGTGCAGCTAAGGTTCCCTGCTTTCCTCAAAGTGATGTGGGCCAGTAAAATGTATAATTTTCGATCTTCAGAGAAGGTAGACAACTTCCTGGCGCATAATAAGTCGTCAGCTAGCTAAAATATTTATTCGTTGAGCGGTGGGAGCCTAGTGCTCTGTGGTATGAGACTAAGTCTGTGGGTTGGTGGATAGCAGCTCGAATTGGCATTTGCCAATAGGTAGTCAGGGAGGGTTCCCAGGGGAGGGGGTGGGGAGAGGGTGTGGGGGGGTGCACAAAAGGTGGTGGGGAGCATTGGGGAAAAAGAAAAAAAAATGAAAAGGTGTCCTCATTTTATGTAACCTCCTCTAACGGACGCAGCTTGACCTGGGAACATGGTGACAGGGGTAGAGTGGGTCCTATGGGAGGGGAATGTTTAGAAATTTTGTGTTGGAATGTGAATGGCCTGAGGGTCAAAAGAAGACAGAGACTGGTCCTTCAATATTTGAAGGACAGCCCAGCTAGGATTCTTATGCTTCAGGAGACGCATTTGTTACGGTCTGAATGCATGGCACTGTTTAATAGGCAAAGGTGGGGGGATAAGGTTGTAGCTGCAGACCAACAATGCTGCTCTAAAGGAGTTGCTATAATAATCAAATCAAACTCTGGAATAGAGTTGAGCAAGTCACAAACAGATGAGAAAGGGCGTTGGGTGGTAGTGGAAATTGGAAGTTGTGTTATTTTCTACACGTTGGCCAGCTATTATGGCCCAAACGAAGATGATATCACACCCTTGAATAGTCTTTGCCTTTTCCTTGCTGATTTTGAAGCACCTCTGATATTCGGCAGGGATTTTAATGTCCTTCTAAATAATAGGCTTGATAGATCCTCTCCCCGTACCCAAATTGCCACGCCATCTTTTCGCTATGCTGAACAAATTAAACTTATGTGATGTGTGGCGGAAGAAAAACGGCGATGCCAGGGACTATTCTTTTTTTTGTAAAAAAAACGGCCATTATTCAAGGATCGATTATTTTTTTATGGATCTCTCAGAAATAGGGAAAATAGGAAAAATAGAGTATTTACCCATTCACCTTTCTGACCATGTTGCAATACTTTTAAATATAGAGGTCCCCTCAAGGTCTCCACCCAGAAGAAGGTGGACCTTGAACAGGAGGCTTCTTTTGCAACCACATATACCGGACAAGATAAAGAGGGAGACGGCTGCTTTTTTCAATCAAAACTTAGACTCTGCGCCTCGACATGTAGTGTTCATCTCCTTGTGTTTGCTTTCTTCGCCCTAAGTTGGCAGGGTATGCCCAGACGTCGGTCCCTTGCTCACTTTGCCACTGGATTCAAGCTAGCCTGGCTGATGAGGGCTGTTAGCCCGAAACCGGTCCCAGGATGCTTGTTTTCGGTCCAGGTAAGACATGGCTTGGCAGTTCGGGCTGGACTGTTCCCATGAGGCACAGGGTCAAGACTGATTTGCATATAGCTGTGTCTGAACTGGGGTGGCGAAGTGAGCTAAAGAATGATGATGGAATCAACCCAGATCTGTGACTGGGGGTGAGGGTCTGAAAAGTTTCAGAGCTCTGTCCATCATCTCCTTGTGTTTGCTTTGTTCGCCCTAAGTTGGCAGGGTATGCCCAGACGTGGGTCCCTTACTCACTTTGCCACTGGATTCAAGCTAGCCTGGCTGATGAGGGCTGTTAGCCCGAAACCGGTCCCGGGATGCTTTTTTCCGGTCCAGGGAAGACATGGCTTGGCAGTTCGGGCTGGACTGCTCCCATGAGGCACAGGGTCAAGACTGATTTGCATATAGCTGTGTCTGAACTGGGGTGGCGAAGTGAGCTAAAGAATGATGATGGATTCAACCCAGATCTGTGACTGGGGGTGAGTGTCTGAAAAGTTTCAGAGCTCCGTCCATCATCTCCTTGTGTTTGCTTTGTTCGCCCTAAGTTGGCAGGGTATGCCCAGACGTCGGTCCCTTGCTCACTTTGCCACTGGATTCAAGCTAGCCTGGCTGATGAGGGCTGTTAGCCCGAAACCGGTCCCGGGATGCTTGTTTCCGGTCCAGGGAAGACATGGCTTGGCAGTTTGGGCTGGACTGTTCCCATGAGTCACTGGGTCAAGACTGATTTGCATATAGCTGTGTCTGAACTGGGGAGGCGAAGTGAGCTAAAGAATGATGATGGATTCAACCCAGATCTGTGACTGAGGGTGAGTGTCTGAAAAGTTTCAGAGCTCCGTCCATCATCTCCTTGTGTTTGCTTTGTTCGCCCTAAGTTGGCAGGGTATGCCCTGACGTGGGTCCCTTGCTTACTTTGCCACTGGATTCAGGCTAGCCTGGCTGATGAGGGGTGTTAGCCCGAAACCGGTCCAGGGATGCTTGTTTCCGGTCCAGTGAAGACATGGCTTGGCAGTTCGGGCTGGACTGTTCCCATGAGGCACAGGGTCAAGACTGATTTGCATATAGTTGTGTCTGAACTGGGGTGGCAAAGTGAGCTAAAGAATGATGATGGATTCAACCCAGATCTGTAACTGGGGGTGAGTGTCTGAAAAGTTTCAGCGCTCCGTCCATCATCTCCTTGTGTTTGCTTTGTTCCCCCTAAGTTGGCAGGGTATGCCCAGACGTGGGTCCCTTGCTCACTTTGCCTCTGGATTCAAGCTAGCCTGGCTGATGAGGGCTGTTAGCCCGAAACCAGTCCAGGGATGCTTGTTTCCCATCCAGGGAAGACATGGCTTGGCAGTTCGGGCTTGTGAGAAGTTGGCCTGGTATATGCTGTTCACTAATTAAAGTGGACACCTTGCACCAGAACAATTCGACTCTTATGGTTGGTAGGTTTAAGACAACCTTTATAGAAAGCTATCCTACTGGTAGCTGTGGAGAGCAGCCTTCAGGCTAAGTCTTGGAGGAATGTAAAGCAGCTTGTTTTACCACACAATCTCTTGAATCACCAAATGAAAAGACACCACACAGGTATATATATCAAATATATATGTATTTATTAATAAACAACTCTCTACTAATCTCTTTATGAGATTAGAAGTCAGGAACATATGTACAAATCAAATGTTATCAAAATAAGTTAGCACAATCAAATATCACAATCTTAGTTTGGCTAGACCTAGGTCTAGAGCAGTTAGAATCGAGGGACCCCCAAGAACCACCCCAGGTATTTGTAGGAGACCCACAGGGGACGGACGCGGTGTCCTGGCACCGGTGCGAGTCCTGTACGAGTCTATGCGAACAGACGCAATTGAGATTTCAATGTTAAAGGTCCCTTGCGTGTTCGAGGCGAAAACACCGATCGGTCCTTGTACGAGTCGAAGGACGCGGTTACAGATAGAGTTGCAAGGGAGATGGACGCGCTGTGTCTAACACAGACGCGAACCTTGTACGAGTCAGCGCAATGGAGAGTTCAATGTTACAGGCCCCTTGTGTGTTCGAGGCGAACACCAATCGGACTCCGTACGAGTAGAAGGACACGATTACAGATAGAATTACAAAAGAGATGGACGCGATGTGTCTAACACAGACGCGAACCCTGTACGAGTCAGCGCAATTGTCGCACTTAGAAAATAAGAGTTTTAGGGCACTTCTAGGGTAGCTACAAGCAAGCCACTTACAGGGTAAGTAGTTCTAGGGCCCACACCCACAGGAGCACCGTAATGCTAAAGTTACCTCACCCAGGGGAGCCGGGTGCATAGGTGTCCTTTGGTGTCGGGTCGCGGCGTCGTTTTCAATGGGAGCCAGTGAAGACTTGCTGCTTGCGGCGACAGAAGAAGTGTCCGTTGGAATCCAAGCCTGGATTCGGAAGAAGGAAGACCTGAAAGCAGAGGGGACAGTGTTCAAGGGCACTTGGCAGTGACCCAGGCAAGGAAGATGAATGCCCACCGTCGTCGACAGATTCAGGTCGTTCACTGTTGTCTTGACTCTTCAACTACAAGGTCCAGGAGGCGTCGAGGACAGCCAGGAGCTGGATTCAGTGTGTCCCACAAAGTCTGCAGCTGACTGCGGTGCCAGCGACCCCATTGGAGCCAACAAGCCTTGGTAGCAGCAAGTCTTGTGGTGGACCGGAAAAGTCAATGGTGCAGACCAGCAAGGTCTGAGGAACTTACCCAGCGAGGGTATGTCAGGGCAGGCCTGGAGCAACCAGGGGAGCCCTTTGGTTTCTTTGGAAAGTCTTCTGGGGACCCACAAGCTGGCTGGCAAGGGATCGCAAAGACGCCTCAGGAGGATTCACTCAACAGGGGCCCACGGTCACTCGGGACAGGGTAGGCCTCTGATTTTGGGAGGGGTCTCTGTTAGAGGCTGGTACCACACGTGGTCCAAAGCACAAGTTCGTAGAACGTCGTGAAGGGGTTGCACTTGACAATAGTGCACGGTACCCAGGGTCTGCGGTTCCTCGTTGCTCGTGGGGTCCACTTGCCTCAGCTTCGCTGGGGACTCACGATGGCCTTGGGGAAGTCAGGAAATCCTCTTCTTGGGCTGCAGGGACTTCGGGCTCCGGCGGGAGCGGCGTAGTTTGCGACCGTCGTTGTCATTTTTGGTGCCTGCCAAGCAGGGGAGTCACTCCTTGACTCCAAGGGAGATTCTTCTGTCTTCCAAAGGTAGTGGAACGTCGAAGGTCCGGGATTCTTCTTGTAGAGCGTCGTCCAGGGGTATCTAGTTTGCAATGCACAGGTTCCCCCTCTTATACTAAAAGAAAGAGAGGGACTAGCTCTATGACCCCACCTATGGGAGGGTCAGGGGAGTGGGTGGCTACACCCACTTCCCTTTGTCCAGTTTTGCGCCAGAGCAGGGGCAGGTAGCCCCTGAGCTGGTTTGAACTGGCATATGCACAGAGGAGCCTTCTGCTCCCCCAGTGCAGGACTTCAAAGCACTCTAAGAGTGCACCCACCCAGCCCCAATACACTAAACCCTGTCTGGAAGGTGGTCACACCCTCCTGTGACAGGATACCTATTGTTGGGCTTCCTCCACTGCGAGTTTCGGTCATCAGCAGGAGGGCAGCCCAGTGTCTGTGACTGGTGGCATCCATTTTGTGATGCCAGGGCTCTGCAGGATTCTACCGCGTTTCCACAGTAGGTACATGTCTATCCCTCTAGAAGGGTGGAATGCTACCCCGCCGCCAGAACTGGCGGGGGGTAGTATTCCAAGATGTTTGACACCAAACACAACATGTTTTGATGCAGCCATTCCAAAGTTAGCATTCTACCGCGAGGATATAATGCACTTAAGAGTATATGGTTTAACCGCATCCACAAACAGCCCCAGAGAATGGACTCTGAGAGCTGCAGAGGGGCCCTGCTCAGGCAGAGGCACCCCCTCACATAGAAACCAAGCACCCTGCCCTCAGGATTGATAGGGCCTGCCTTAGGGGTGACTGATAGGTTTAAATGTGTGTGCAGGGGAGATATAGGAAACCTATATCTCAGTGAGGAGTGCTAGCACCACCTCACCCAGGCTGCAGTAGCAGGCCTGTGGTGTCAGATTTAGTCTGCTTCCCAGGGGTGGCATAATACATGCTTCAGCCCCTGGTAGGCCTGTGAAGTACCTATGCCCTTGGTACCTAAGGTACCATATACTAGGGACTCATAAGGTACCACAGTATCCCACTCCAAGTCATTTAGAGAGAACAGAGAGGCTGGGGCCCTGATTAGCAGGGACCCAGCCAGACTATAGCCAGAAACCAGTGTAAACATCAGAAAAAAGTGGGGGCAACATAAGAGGCAGATCCTACTCTCCTACACAACCCCCCCCCAAACGCAGGGACACTAAACTAACCTTGACCAGTTGAGTCTTTGTGTTCAAAGTGGAAATACCTTGAGAGTCCATCTGCATTGGCATGTTGGGTCCCAGGTCTATGTTCCACTGTATAGTCCATCCCCTGTAGGGAAATGGACCACCTCAAAAGTTTTGGGTTTTCACCTTTCATCTGTTTAAGCCATAGGAGGGTCTTGTGGTCGGTCTGAACTATGAAGTGAGTGCCAAACAAGTATGGCCTCAGCTTCTTCAGGGCCCACACCACAGCAAAGGCCTCCCTCTCTATAGCTGACCAACGTTTCTCTCTAGGGGTCAGCCTTCTGCTAATAAAAGCTACTGGCTGGTCTTGACCTTCATCATTCAGTTGAGACAGTACAGCTCCCACACCCAGCTCAGAAGCATCTGTTTGGACAATGAACATTTTGGTGTAGTCTGGACTCTGTAAGATGGGGGCAGTGCACATGGCCTGCTTTAGGTCTTCAAATGCCTTCTGACAGCTAGCTGTCCACTGAACCTTTTTTGGCATTTTCTTTGAGGTCAGATCATTCAAGGGGGTCACTATAGATCCATATCCCTTGACAAACCTCCTATAGTACCCAGTCAGGCCTAAGAAGGCTCTCACCTGTGTCTGGGTGGTTGGAGCAACCCATTCCATGATGGTTTGGATTTTGCTCTGTAAAGGCTGAACCTGGCCTCCACCTACAAGGTGGCCCAGGTACACAACCTGACTCTGCCCTATCTGGCACTTAGTGGCCTTGATAGTGAGGCCTGCTTTCTGCAGAGCCCCCAAAACATTCCTGAGGTGGACCAGGTGATCCTGCCAGGAGGAACTAAAGACAGCAATATCATCTCGATAAGCTGAGCAATACGTTTCCATCTCTGCCAGAACTTTATTCACCAACCTCTGAAAAGTGGCAGGTGCAATTTTCAATCCAAATGGCATCACCACAAAGTGGTAGTGGCCACCAGGGGTCGAAAATGCTGTTTTGGCTTTTGCATCATCAGCTAATCTGATCTGCCAGTAGCCAGCTGTTAGGTCAAATGTACTCAGATACTTGGCGGAGGCCAAAGTATCAATCAGCTCATCTGCCCTTGGTATGGGATAGGCATCAGTCCTAGTGACTGCATTGAGGCCTCTGTAGTCTACACAAAACCTCATTTCTTTCTTACCACCCTGGGTATGAGGCTTGGGTACCAGGACTACTGGGCTAGCCCAAGGGCTATCTGAAGGCTCAATTACACCTAGCTCCATCATTTTCTGGACTTCAGTCCTGATACAGTCCCTGACATGGTCAGGTTGCCTGTAGATTTTACTCTTGACAGGCAGACTGTCTCCAGTGTCCACCTCATGGGTGCACCAGGTAGTCTGACTAGGGGTCAGGCTAAACATATGTCTATACTGTTGCAGAACTTGTCTGCACTCAGTTTGCTGATGGTCAGTGAGGCTGCTTGCCAAAGCAACACCATCTACTGACCCATCATCAGGGTTCTGAGAGAGCAGGTCAGGGAGAGGGTCACTCTCTTCCTCCTGGTCCTCATCAGTTGCCATGAGCAAGCCCATGTCAGCCCTGTCAACATATGGCTTTAATCTGTTGACATGGAGTACCCTTAGGGGGCTTCTGGGAGTTCCAAGATTCACCAGATAGATGACTTCTCCCTTCTGTTCAACTATTGTATGGGGCCACTCCACTTGTCCTGGAGGGCTACTGGGGCCCCAGGCTCCAACACCCACACTTTCTGTCCTGGCTGGTACACAGTCAGCACAGCCTTTTGGTCATGCCAAGCTTTTTGCAATTCTTGGCTGGCCTCCAGGTTTTTGGTTGCCTTTTTCATGTATTCGGCCATCCGGGAGCGGAGACCAAGTACATAGTCCATCACATCCTGTTTGGGGGTTTGAGAGGTAACTCCTAGCCCTCTTTAACCAAACACAATGGGCCTCTTACAGGATGCCCAAACAGAAGCTCAAATGGGCTGTAACCAACCCCCTTCTGTGGAACTTCTCTGTATGCAAACAACAGGCAAGGAAGAAGAAGGTCCCATTTCTGCCTAAGCTTCTCTGGGAGTCCCTTAATCATTCCCTTCAGGGTTTTGTTGAAGCGTTCAACTAACCCATTGCATTGTGGGTGATAGGGGGTGGTGAACTTATAAGTTACACCACACTCCTTCCACATTGCCTTCAAATATCCTGACATGAAGTTGGTACCTCTGTCAGAAATGACCTCCTTTGGGAAACCCACTCTGGAGAAAACTCCAATGAGGGCTCTTGCCATCACAGGGGCTGTGGTGGTCCTCAGGGGAATTGCTTCTGGGTACCTGGTGGCATGATCCACTACCACCAGGATAAACCTGTGCCCAGATGCAGTTTGAGGGTCAAGGGGACAGGTAGTGGTATCAGGGGGGCCTTTGTTGTGCCACCTGCCTTACCACTGGCTTGGCATGTGACACAGGAGCGACAAAACTCTTTTGTGTCCTCTGACATGTGTGGCCAATGAAAATGTGGAACAAGCCTGTCCCAGGTCTTGTTTTGGCCCAAGTGTCCTGCTAAAGGGATGTCATGTGCTAGGGTCAAGAGGAACCCCCTAAACTTCTGAGGTATTACCAACCTCCTGGTGGCTCCAGGGGCTGGGTCTCTACCCTCAGAATATAGGAGTCCCTCATCCCAATAAACTTTATGGGACCCACTAGCACTCCCAGCAGCCTCAGCAGCAGCCTGCTGTCTGAGGGGTTCAAGAGAGGGGCAGCACTGTTGCTCCTTACTCAGATCTTCCCTAGAAGGGCCCCCTGCCCCCAAGAACTCAACCTGATCAGGCTCAAGTCCCTCTGGGGCAGTTCCTTCTTCAGGATCTGCTTCACCTCCCTCTGGAGGTGAATCTGTGATCTGAGACAGAGGGGAAGGCACTGCCTTTACCCTACTGCTCCTCCTCTTGGGAAGCATCTGGTCCATTGTTCCAGGATCCAGAGCTGGTTCCGTGTTATGCATTCTTGCTTGTGACCTGGTCACTGCAAATACCTCTGCAGGGATGCCCAACATCTCAGCATGAGTCCATAACTCTACTTCAGACCAGGCTGAAGTCTCTAGATCATTGCCCAATAGACATTCTACAGGGAGGTCTGCACTGACTACAACCTTCTTGAGGCCAGTTACCCCTCCCCAGGAGAAATTCACAACTGCCAGACTATGGTTGGTCCTGACATTGCTTGCATTGGTCACCTGGTACATTTCGCCCAGGATGATCTGTCCAGGGTCCACAAGATCCTCTGCCACCATGGTGACACTAGCACATGTGTCCCTAAATGCCAAAGCCTGTTTGCCATTTATTACAGGCTGCTGTTTGTATTTGCCCAGATTACTGGGGCTTACTAGGAAGGACATATCTAGGTCTCCATCACAAATCAGCATTGCCTGAGTGGGCACTCGGACTAGGTCAGAGTCCACTTCAGAACCCAGGGTCTACCCTACTACACCCTTATTCTGAGTACTACCTCCACCAGTAGCTGAGCTAGGGGGAACAGTTGCCTTAGGGGCAGGAGTGGTGGAGGTTTGGTCTTTGGACTTGTTACAATCAGAAGTCCAGTGCCCTTTCTGTTTACAGAATTTGCACCAGGGCTTCTTTTGGCCTTTTCCCTTGTTGGATTGTGACTCCCCACCAGAAGCAGATTTTTGGGGCCCTTGTGAAGACTTCTGGTCTTTTGACTTATCCCCACCTTTCTCAGAGCCCTTAGGATCCTGCTTCTTGGTGTCACCCCCTTGGTTCTGGGTTTTCTGCCTCACCCTGGTTCTGACCCACTTGTCTGCCTTCTTTACCAATTCTTGGGGAGAGGTCAGATCGGAGTCCACCAGGTATTGATGCAACAACTGGTTCTGGCAATTATTAAGGATCTGTTCTCTCATCATTAGATTATACAATCCCTTGAAATCAGTAACCCTACTGCCAACCAGCCAACCCTCCAGAGCCTTGGTTGCACAATCTACAAAGTCTTTCCAGTCCTGAGTCTGTGCCTTCTGGGTGTCTCTGAACTTCAACCTGTACTGCTCAGTGGTTAAGCCAAACCCATCTATCAGTGCACTCTTCAGGACTTCATAATCATCAGCATCCTCTTCTCTAACAGTGAGGAGCTTGTCTCTACCTTTGTCTGAAAAGGAGAGCCACAAGATTGCTGCCCACTGCTTTTGGGGGACCTGTTGTACTCTACAGGCCCTTTCCATAGCAGTTATCCACTTGTGGATATCATCCCCACTCTGGTAGGGAGGAACAACCTTGCTCAGGTTCCTATGGTCTGGAGTATTTTCTCTACCTCTAGGGACACTGTTGCTGCCACCAGGGGGTTCTAACCCCTCTCTTCTAGAAGCTTTCTGGAACTCAAAGGCTTCTTTGTCTAATGCCAACTGCTTGGTTTTGAGGGCAAACCTTGCTTCCTCATACTGCAGCAGTTTGTACAACCTTTCAGAGGAGGTCTCTCTTCTTGGGAAGAAGGAGTTCCTCTGGTAGACAGTTTCTCTGCCAGAGTGAAAGGAGTGCTCAGATTCCCTGGAAAGGGACCTGTGCCTGTCTTCCACTATGTCAGTTCTCTTAGGGAGAATTCCTCTGTCTTGTTCAGACCCCTTTGGGCCTGGCCCTACAATCACAGAGTCCTGGTCATCCTGATTTTCATCATCTGACCCAGACACTATAACTGACCCACCCACTGATCCAGACCCCTTAGCTCCTAGAGCTAGTCTAAGGTCATCTGCTGTTAGCAGATCTATCAAGTGTAGTGTGGAGAGACTCTGTCCTATCTTCAGGTGCCTCTCAGCACACATGGCTTTCAAGTCACAGAAAGTCATGTCCTTATACTGAAGCTGGGTGGATCCACTGGGTCCATCCCTTGAGGACATTCTAGTGTTGTGCAGTGTTGTACTACCTACACTAGTTTGTGGCCTACTGATACTAGCTTGAGCTGTAGAAAGGGTGTGCTATCCCTTTCGCACACAGCTCTAAGTTCAGTAGAACTTATTGATACTAAGCTTGATTTTATATGTACCTTGAGTACCTATAGTGGTTTTCAGTTAGTAATTCAAATAGAGATTTTCTGGTAAAACAATAGCAAGCTGGAATCCCACACGCTGCCACCAATGTGAGAAGTTGGCCTGGTATATGCTGTTCACTAATTAAAGTGGACACCTTGCACCAGAACAATTCGACTCTTATGGTTGGTAGGTTTAAGACAACCTTTAAAGAAAGCTATCCTAGTGGTAGCTGTGGAGAGCAGTCTTCTGGCTAAGTCTTGAAGGAATGTAAAGCAGCTTGTTTTACCACACAATCTCTTGAATCACCAAATGAAAAGACACCACACAGGTATATATATCAAATATATATGTATTTATTAATAAACAACTCTCTACTAATCTCTTTATGAGATTAGAAGTCAGGAACATATGTACAAATCAAAAATTATCAAAATAAGTTAGCACAATCAAATATCACAATCTTAGTTTGGCTAGACCTAGGTCTAGAGCAGTTAGAATCGAGGGACCCCCAAGAACCACCCCAGGTAGTTGTAGGAGACCCACAGGGGACGGACGCGGTGTCCTGGCACCGGTGCGAGTCCTGTACGAGTCTATGCGAACAGACGCAATTGAGATTTCAATGTTAAAGGTCCCTTGCGTGTTCGAGGCGAACACACCGATCGGTCCTTGTACGAGTCGAAGGACGCGGTTACAGATAGAGTTGCAAGGGAGATGGACGCGCTGTGTCTAACACAGACGCGAACCTTGTACGAGTCAGCGCAATGGAGAGTTCAATGTTACAGGCCCCTTGTGTGTTCGAGGCGAACACCGATCGGACTCCGTACGAGTCGAAGGACACGATTACAGATAGAATTACAAGGGAGATGGACGCGATGTGTCTAAAACAGACGCGAACCCTGTACGAGTCAGCGCAATTGTCGCACTTAGAAAATAAGAGTTTTAGGGCACTTCTAGGGTAGCTACAAGCAAGCCACTTACAGGGTAAGTAGTTCTAGGGCCGACACCCACAGGAGCACTGTAATGCTAAAGTTACCTCCCCCAGGGGAGCCGGGTGCATAGGTGTCCTTTGGTGTCGGGTCGCGGCGTCGTTTTCAATGGGAGCCAGTGAAGACTTGCTGCTTGCGGCGACAGAAGAAGTGTCCGTTGGAATCCAAGCCTGGATTCGGAAGGAGGAAGACCTGAAAGCAGAGAGGACAGTGTTCAAGGGCACTTGGCAGTGACCCGGGGCAAGGAAGATGAATGCCCACCGTCGTCGACAGATTCAGGTTGTTCACTGTTGTCTTGACTCTTCAACCACGAGGTCCAGGAGGTGTCGAGGACGGCCAGGAGCTGGATTCAGCATGTCCCACAAAGTCTGCAGCTGACTGCGGTATCGGCGACCCGATTGGAGCCAATAAGCCTTGGTAGCAGCAAGTCTTGTGGTGGACCGGAAAAGTCAATGGTGCAGACCAGCAAGGTCTGAGGAACTTACCCAGCAAGGGTAGGTCAGGGCAGGCCTGGAGCAACCAGGGGAGCCCTTTGGTTTCTTTGGAAAGTCTTCTGGGGACCCACAAGCCGGCTGGCAAGGGATTGCAAAGATGCCTCAGGAGGATTCACTCAACAGGGGCCCACGGTCACTCGGGATGGGGTAGGCCTCTGATTTTGGGAGGGATCTCTGTTAGAAGCTGGGACCACACATGGTTCAAAGCACAAGTTCGTAGAACGTCATGAAGGGGTTGCACTTGACAATAGTGCACGGTACCCAGGGTCTGCGGTTCCTCGTTGCTCGTGGGGTCCACTTGCCTCAGCTTCGCTGGGGACTCACGATGGCCTTGGAGAAGTCAGGAAATCTTCTTCCTGGGCTGCAGGGACTTCGGGCTCCGGCGGGAGTGGCATAGTTTGCAACCGTCGTTGTCATTTTTGGTGCCTGCCAAGCAGGGGAGTCACTCCTTGACTCCAAGGGAGATTCTTCCGTCTTCCAAAGGTAGTGGAACGTCGAAGGTCCGGGATTCTTCTTGTAGAGCGTCATCCAGGGGTATCTAGTTTGCAATGCACAGGTTCCCCCTCTTATACTAAAAGAAAGAGAGGGACTAGCTCTATGACCCCACCTATGGGAGGGTCAGGGGAGTGGGTGGCTACACCCACTTCCCTTTGTCCAGTTTTGCGCCAGAGCAGGGGCAGGTAGCCCCTGAGCTGATTTGAACTGGCATATGCACAGAGGAGCCTTCTGCTCCCCCAGTGCAGGACTTCAAAGCACTCTAAGAGTGCACCCACCCAGCCCCAATACAATAAACCCTGTCTGGAAGGTGGTCACACCCTCCTGTGACATGATACCTATCGTTGGGCTTCCTCCACTGCGAGTTTGGGTCATCAGCAGGAGGGCAGCCCAGTGTCTGTGACTGGTGGCATCCATTTTGTGATGCCAGGGCTCTGCAGGATTCTACCGCGTTTCCACAGTAGGTACATGTCTATCCCTTTAGAAGGGTGGAATGCTACCCCCGCTGCCAGAACTGGCGGGGGGTAGTATTCCAAGATGTTTGACACCAAACACGACATGTTTTGATGCAGCCATTCCAAAGTTAGCATTCTACTGCGAGGATATAATGCACTTAAGAGTATATGGTTTAACCGCATCCACAAACAGCCCCAGAGAATGGACTCTGAGAGCTGCAGAGGGGCCCTGCTCAGGCAGAGGCACCCCCTCACATAGGAACCAAGCACCCTGCCCTCAGGATTGACAGGGCCTGCCTTAGGGGTGACTGATAGGTTTAAATGTGTGTGCAGGGGAGATATAGGAAACCTATATCTCAGTGAGGAGTGCTAGCACCACCTCACCCAGGCTGCAGTAGCAGGCCTGTGGTGTCAGATTTAGTCTGCTTCCCAAGGGTGGCATAATACATGCTTCAGCCCCTGGTAGGCCTGTGAAGTACCTATGCCCTTGGTACCTAAGGTACCATATACTAGGGACTCATAAGGTACCACAGTATCCAATCACTAGTGCACCTAGAGTGCACTCCAAGTCATTTAGAGAGAACAGAGAGGCTGGGGCCCTGATTAGCAGGGACCCAGCCAGACTATAGCCAGAAACCAGTGTAAACATCAGAAAAAAGTGGGGGTAACATAAGAGGCAGATCCTACTCTCCTACAGGGCTGGACTGTTCCCATGAGGCACAGGGTCAAGACTGATTTGCATATAGCTGTGTCTGAACTGGGGTGGTGAAGTGAGCTAAAGAATGATGATGGATTCAACCCAGATCTGTGTCTGGGGGTGAGTGTCTAAAAAGTTTCAGCGCTCCGTCCATCATCTCCTTGTGTTTGCTGGGATTCTTTTAAGGCCTGGTTGAGAGGGATCTTAAAGGGTGCCGCAGCGGGCTGGGCCAGATCTGAAAAAAGAGAGATTGCTGCGTTAGAGGAGCAGTTAATAGCGGCCGAAGCAGCCTTAAAGACCGGGCATGTTTGGGGGTGTGGAAAAAGAAAGCTTAGTGGGGAAGGTTGAAGACTTGCAGCGAGAATTTAGACTTAAAACCGAAGAAATTATGTTGCAGAAATGGGAAGTCAGCAAAATGAGGGACTTTGATAAGGGAGAGAATTATGGCAAACTACTTGTGATGAAGAGTAGAATAGATAGATCCCATAATTATATCAGTAAGATCAAACTGGGTAATGGCGGCCAGTATGTTGAGGATAAAGATGACATTGAGCTGGCTTTTACAAAATGTTTCCAGGACCTGTACCGGGAGGATTTAGTGATAGATGAAGACACCCTAGATCAGTGGCTCGTTGGGAATCAGCTCCCAAAGCTGAGTACAGACAGTCTAACATTGCTTACCCAAGATATAACAGGGAATGAAATCCTCACTGCCCTTAATAAAATCAAGAAAGGGAAAGCTGCTGGGCCAGATGCGATCCCTAATGAGATCTATGTTTTATTAGCAGATGAAGTTATCCCTATTTGGTTGAAGCTGCTTAATGAAATTCTGTGAGGCACGTCCCCTTTGCCAGACTCGTGGAGTGAGGCTGTCATTGCACTAATCTTAAAGCCCGGGAAGGATCCTACACAATGCCAGTCTTATCGGCCAATATCATTATTGAACTGTGATTATAAGATCTTTGCTGGGGTACCAAATGCCCGTCTCTGTAAGATCGTGGGGCCAATAATTCATGAAGATCAGAAGGGTTTACTCCCTGGGAGGCAGATGAAGGATCTGGTTCTATAATTGGCTCAATAGATCTGGCAATGGCACATAGTGCCCCGCTTTCAATTATCACTCTAGACGCAGCACAAGCCTTCGATCGAGTTAACTGGTATTACCTGAACAGAGTATTGATGGCTTTTGGTTTTGATGAGACCTTCAGAGAGGTCCTTAATAAAATCTATAAATCTCCCCGGGCCCAGATTGTGGTCAATGGCAATCTCACAGCACCTGTGTTAATAGAGCGCGGCACAAGACAAGGATGCCCTCTATCACCTATCCTCTTTGATTTATACATCGAGCCTTTGGCCCAGTGTCTAAGGCAAAATAAAAAGATCTACCCTTTTGTCGTAAACGGTTTCACAAGGAAGCTAGCCCTGTATGCCGACGATTTGATTATATTGTCATCCAATGTTAACCAAACTTTACCTGAATTATTCATTGAAGTACAGGCTTTTGGGAAACTGTCTGGGTATGAGGTTAACAACGATAAGACCGAAGTCATGGCATGGAATGTGGCAGCTCAGGGGGTAAGGCTATCTAAAGAGATAAGATATCTTGGTGTAACCATAGTACAGGAGCTAAGAGAAATCCCTAAAGTAAACTTAGTTAGAGTCTCCAAGGAGGTTGATGCACTTCTGAAAAGATGGCAGAATCTCCCGCTTACACACTATGGGTGGATTAACCTGATTAAAATGTGCATCCTCCCCAAGTTTGCCTATCTGTTTAATAATATCCCGGTGGTGTTTGATAAAGGCCTTTTAGCAAAAATCCAGGGAAGGATCTCTGCTTTTATATGGGCGGGCAAGGGGATCAGGCTGTCCTGGAAGAAGCTAAGACGCAAGCTTTCGCTTGGCGGTCTGGGCCTACCTGACCTGCAGCTGTACTGTTGGGCATATCAATTACAGAACTGTAGGATGTTACTTCTCAGGCCAGACAACACTCTGATTGGTTGCATGTTCAAGGCTATGCTGATGGATAGCCCTGAGGAGGGTTTTATGTACAAATTTGGTGCCCCCAAATACTTTAAAAAAGTCAGACTGAAGGTCTTATATGCTGCCGCCAAATTGTGGTTTGACTGTCGCTCTAGTTTAAGCTTATCATACTACAGCGAATGGGCCCCCGTGTGGGTCTCCCCAGGAACACCCGAGTGCCTCTTGGATGCTTTAGTTCAGCCATTTAAAGATGCAGGAGCTGCACGTTGGATGGACAATGTGGATGGAGACAAATGTCTGCCTTGGGATACCTGAAAAAATTTAACTAACGGTACGTTATCCAGATTTAAATATTATCAAATCTCAATGTGGTGCAAGAACCAGCAGTGGCATCCCCTGGTGGACAATTCAATGAAGGACGACCTGCAAGATCAAAATCCAAAGAAGAAGGAAGTAGCACTCTGGTACAATTATCTCCTTTCTGCAGCAGACAGGAAGCTGGAGTGCCCTTACTTGGTATGGGAGGAATACTTGCCTGATGAGGAGCTGAAAAATCTATGGCAAGTATCTTTAGATCTGCTTTACCCGTTGATCAAATCTGCTGCATTAAGGAGAAACCATTTTTTCACACTCCACAGGATATATTGGTCCCCACTCAAACTGTCCAAAATAAGGGGCGGTGGAGAAGCCAGATGTACGAGATGTGGTGCCCAGAAGGCGGATGACATACACATGTTTACTACCTGTCCTCTGCTAATGGAGTTCTGGGGCAATGTGGGTAAGACCTTGTCTGACGTGTTGGGCAAAGAAGTGGCGGTAAGCCCCTCTGTAACTCTCTTTGGTTTTGTCTTGTCGCCTGATGGGGTGGAAGGCCTTTCGGGGTTGCAGAACAAACTTGTGTTTTATTTAACTCTCTTAGCAAGAAGGGAAATTTGTAAGAATTGGTGCCAGGCGGCACCTCCTACATGGAGAGGTTGGTGGAATTCAGTAAGATATTTTAGGGACTCAGATCAAAAGGTCAATGCTAACAGGGAAAGAACTGAGCTTGGGCTATTTTGGAAGCTCTTAGATCTTGAATAGCGGTGTTGGTAGGAATAATGCGTCCAATGATTATACCTCTTGGTCAGCTCATGATGTCTTGTTCAGGCTGGTTCTCGTAAGAACATCAGCTGAGACTGGACCCCCAAGTTATGAGCAGCTGTGGCGGACTAGACTGAGAGGTTGCTTATTCTATAGAGGTTATATGAGGACTATAATAATAAAAAAAAAAACAATGGCAATAACCAAGTAATTCCAAATTCTGTTTTGAGCACAGGGAAAGGTACACAAAAAACATCTTAAATATCTGGAACTCATTTTTGATTCTCCTATTATTATTAGAGTAAGTTGTTATGTTGTAATTGTTTTCTGATCTACATTGAGTAGGTATTTTTTATTTGACAAGACTCAGTACACTCCATAGAAATGACCTAGCTCAACAAAGTTCGATCCAACACCTTTACCAGGACGTGTTTGTGTTTCAAGTTGGCCACAGAGGCCTCTCTCTCATCCATTTTGAATATTCACTTTATAGGACCATCTTTAGAGGATTCTGGTTCAGGCCAGCAGGAAGTTGGCTACCAAAATATCATAGTCCAAAAATAATCTGACATAAATATTAGTGTTATTATAGCATTCTTTATAAAAAATATTACTCCACTGGGTTTAACAATAGAACATCTACATCCAATGGAATGATGAATGCTCAATCTCTAGGGATTCCCTTTGCTGTACCACCCTGAATCATTTCAATACTGAATCACTTACACAGTGTTGGGGGGTGGTTTTAGGAGAGTGGTATTCCTTAGGATGATCAGTCAGAATGGCACTAACTATGCAATGCCTACATGTCCATGTAGTTTCTATGTGAAATGTGGATCATTGGTTTATGTTTTTAATTTATTTTTGAAAATGTAAAGTGTGATCCTACCCTTGTCTGAAAACAAACTTCTGTGCAGTAGAAAAATGTTCTCTATCTTTTCTTGCACCTCCTTCATTTCAAAACTATAAAGTGTTTTAAACAGTACTAAGGAACAGGCAGACACCGAGGCTATGTGTTGTAATGAAAGTCTGGTAGCTGAGGTGTAGTTTATAGATGACTTATTAAGTCTTAGTTGCAAATAAGTACATCCATAGCTCGGTCCTTAGGCTAGCCATAAGGATAGCCCACCAGGAGCAGCCTCCCTGCTGCTCAACCCATAATTCAACTGACACTCCCCACCACACAGTCACCCAAAAATTCCATTGCATCCCCACCACTCCAACATTCCACACAGCACATTCACATTGGCTGAACAGCAAGTGCCCAAGCACCAGGGAAGATGCATAGATACGTACACAAGATGTAACACTATGCCTTCCCACCTCCCCCACCTGAGAATCAATAGTAAACGTAGTTACACATTTCACAGACATGACTTTGTGTGTTTGTGAGTCTTTCATTTTACGCAATCGAAGAAAACAACTCCAGTGAGAAACAACCATAATACCCAGTCAAAGTGAGGACAAAATCTCAAAATGCCTACATAATTTCTCAGGGAATTTTGAGAATGGTAGTATAAATATTAACCAAGAATTATGCTGGCATACTTAATAATTGTCAGGTGTTGAATTATTTCATGAAGTACCACTTACATTCATAAGCTGTTGTATAGTTTACTTGTTGTAATTGCTAAACATTATCCAAACAATATGTGATATGTTTCTCATTTTTTGGACATTTCTAAATGAATGGCTCCTGGGTTGCCCATCTGGCACACAGCAGGAGTAAATTTATAAAAGCAGTCAACTCGATTCTGTCTCTCCCTCAACCAAGAAGAACTGAGGTAGTGCTATCCCTTTTGAAAATATATAAAACTCAGTGCCTACCGACCGCAACATATGGAGCGGAAATTTGGGGCTATGCAAATTGTAACAATATTCAGGTAGATGAAAATAGATTCTGTCGGAGAGTTTTGGGGGCACCGATCAGTTCTTCCTCTTTTGTTTGCCATCGTGAGTTAAAATTACCATTTATTGAGGATTACATTAAGACCCGCCCAGTGATTTTCTGGATGAAAGTGTGGCAAAATCCAGCAGCCACATTGACTAGAGACATTATAGTTGACTGTCTTAAGTGTAATAAGGGCGGAGATATACCTTGGTTGGCGGCCGTTAAGGCTAGCCTGAGCATTGTAAACCTGCCACACATTTTCACAGACCCAGGAAACATGGCAGGCACTAACAAAAAGATTATCCAGGGGGCCCTGTATGCTCATTATGCCAACCTGAGATATGAGCTGGAAATTTTGAAACCTTCGGTTGCCCGGTATATAACTATGGTAGATGCAGTTGGCCCCTCCATAAAATTCCCAGCTAGTTATCTCTTAAAGGCGACTAATCGCTGGGAACGAAGCCTGCTCTTTCGTCTTAGGGCTGGTACTTTAAAAATATTTACTCTGTTTTCCCCTAGGTTTTAATATCAATCTTGAGCAAATGCATTGCCCTTGTGGAAATCGTGGCAGCCAATCTATGTTACACTTTTTCTTCTTCTGTGATTTCTATAAAATATATTGTAAGCAGTTGTTGATCCCCTATTTTAAGGCTCATGATATTACTGACTTTAGGGAAGCATATAGGGAGATTGTTATGCTTAATGGGGAAAATTTAATTTTCCACGTCAGTACGTTCTTGAAATTGGCTGTTTGTTCTCGTGCTTCTATGAATACAGTATAGACAGCTTTTGCTGTATGCCAGGCATTTGATTTAATTAATATGCGGGCCGCATATCTTATTAATTTTATTATTTTTTACGTGTCAAAGTGTCCGCTTTTTAATATTTTATGCTTGTTACATTTTAAATATTATATCTTATATTTCCTCTGAACTAATAATCAATTGAAGGCTTATGGCTGTTTTGTTGAAATGTATTTTTGTACTATGTATATAATTTCGTGTACACATAATAACATGTCTATTGCACTTATTGACTTTTAATTATTAATTATGTATGCATTGTGTTGGTTTTATCTTGTACTTTTATGGATATTTTCGTATCCGAATAAAGAATTAATTGATTGATTGATTGATTGAATGCATTTATGTTTTATTATAAAACAACAGTTTGCATATCTCAAAAATTCTAAGCAATTGTAAATTATATAAAGTGTTTTTCAATAATATATAATAATATTTAGAATTAGGTGGTCTAAACTGTGGGTCCGACCTGAGAATGTGTCATCTTATTCATTACAGAATCTACACTTGAGTTGCACATTGAAAAAAAAACAAGTATTCCACATGACTATATGTATAACAATATCTACTCATACATGTAGCACCCCAATCAAGCAAAAAAGGGAGAAATACCCAGCCACAAAGCTCCTGAATTGCATACACACTAGGGGAGTGTTAGAATTTGGGTTACTGGTTGAGTGGGGTGTGAGCCTTGGTCAAGCAGCAACCACAATCCTAGTCAAACAGTAAAACAGTGAAAACACCACACAAAAGATCCCACACCAGGTTTCACTAATTTTTTCATTTTGGACTTGTTTTATCTATTAAAAATCACCCTATTTTTCTAAGTCTGTGGTGGGCTCCTTTTGTGCTGTTTTCACTGTGTTACTGTTTGAAGTGTTGCACAAATGCTTTACACATTGCCTCTAAGTAAAGCCTGAATACTCTGTGCCAAGCTACCAGGGGGTTGGGCACAGGATATTTTAGGGTTTGCATGTGCCTTACCATGACAAGGATTGCGGTTGCTGCTTGACCAGGACCCACACCTCCGTAAGCTCAATTTCTTACACCCACTCAGACAACAACCACAATCCTTGTCAGAGTGAACCACAAATGTCACTAAATTAACCTGTGCTTAACCTTCTGGTAGCTTGGCACAAAGCACTGAGGTTTAACTTAGCACACAAAACAGTAATAAAGTGAAAATACAACACAAGAAAAATTCCAAATGAATTTGGAAAAATAGAGTACATTTTAGTAAATAAAAAAATAACAGAATGACAAAAATCCAGTCAGTAGAACTGGAGATATTAAATGTTAAATATTTAGGAGAAAATAGCACATAAAAGCACAAGGTGCCACTCACTGTTATCTGGTCATGATTGACTGTGGAAAAGCAGCAGGGCACTCCTCCAGCAGCAGAGCACTAATTCCTTTGTAATATCCACAGGTCCAGGTATGTTTTGATGAGTGGCTCCGGAGATGCACTATTTATACATGGTGCCAGCCTTTGTGTTTGGGGGGGGCACCCTGTCCTTCCCCCACATCTGGTACTGGAAGTTTCTTCCCCCGTCAAGGCTCCAAGAAGTCTTGGGGGACAAAAGTCTAGTGTCAGGTTCCTTTGTGGGTGCTTGAGGCAATCCCTTTGAACTGCAAATGGGACAGGGAACAGCTCTGACCCCAGCCATCCTGCCAGGATGGCCAATCCTGTCCACACCTGGTCCCCTTTTTATCACTATCTAGGAGGAATACAAAAACCCAAACAGCAGAACCATTCACAGTCATGTGACCCAGGACACTATCAAAAAGCACAATCGGTTAGAACAAGAACATGCCAACTTTCCAAAGTGGTATTTTCAGAAATGTGACTTATAATCTGACTTTATCATTAAAGAGGATTTTAAGGTTCTTTTAGGTTTAAACACCACATCTCTATCTGCTCCCAATCCAACATTATCACTTATTAAATGAAATTAGGTAACCCAGAGTTAGTCAATGGGAGAGATAGGCCTTACAACAGTGAAAAACTACTTTAGGAGTTATTCGCTGATAGGGTATGTAGAACCTGAGCACACATATCCTACTCTTTAAATGCAGTACATCTTGCCATATGAGCCTTAAGGGCCTACTTTAGGGGTGACTTACATGTATTAAAAGGGTAGATTTAGGCTTGGCAAAAGGTTTATTTTACAAGGTTGAAATGGCAATTTTAGAAGTGCATTACAGGCTGCAGTGGCAGGCCTGAGAGATGTTTTGAAAAGGCTAGTTTACTGGGTGACACAATAAGTGCTACAGTCCAATAGCAGCATTTAATTTACAGGCCCTGGGTACATGTAGTACCATATACTGTGGACTTACAGGTAAATTAAATGTACAAATCAGGTAGATGCCAATTGTACCATGCTTTAGGAAGAGAGCACAAGCACTTTACCACCGGTTACCAGGGAAAAGATGCACAGAGTTCTAAAGCCAACAACAATGGGTTCAGCAACATTAGGCAAAAATCTGGGGGAGGCCCTGCAAAAAGGGCCAGCTCCTGCACTGAACCTAAAGAAAATGATGCAACTTACAAAACTGTAGCTGCACCTGCTACACCGACACATGCCAGCTATCAGCAAAAAACAAGCACAAGTGAGAAGTAGACTCCAACATGAATATCAGTCTAGGACTTAGTTGACCAGAAAACGTTAGAGAGATGCCACTAAAAGACATTATGAACAGCCTACAACATTTTATGAAACACCACATGCAAACAAAAGAGTCTTATTTCATACTACTATACTATGCCACCGATTTCATGCAGAGCATCATCAGAAACACACTTGGAATTAAAACTCTATCCATCAGCAAGACACTATTGTAAGTTGCAGGTGGGTGGGCTGCCTTTATATCACATGTAGTACATCAGGAGTCATTATATTTCAGGTAGTACATGTAGAGCCATTACATTGTGAGTATAATTTGTAACATAAGCATATGGAGTCACTTCTTCAGTACAGCATTATGTCTTCCCTCTGCACCAAAGCAGTGCTCCCCTACTATCCTTAGGATACTATTTGTATTAGCCTTTTAATCATAATGTTCGCCAGTGCCATTCCATGTAACCTTGTCAATGTGTTTGCTGTGGAATAGTTGTGAGAAAGTATCCCTTTTTGCATGGTCACCAAAATTGCTTATTGATGCTGCTGTTTGTTTGTGCACTGGTACACTTCTAACTAGGGTCCATTGCATGTGCTCTGATGGCTAAAACACATGAACATTGGCAACTCCTAATTGGCATATTTCACTTTCCTATCCGGCCATTGTATATGGTGCCCGAAATACACCCATCACAATGGAATGTCAGTTGTGGAATATAACACTACTGTGTGATCCACTAGTGTTAAATGTCACCTGAAATATTGCATTACTTTGTCATCCACTAGTGTGATGAGGCAAAAATGACTACAGACCTACCACTGAGCATGGCTGCCCTAGTTTAAAACCTGCAGCTCGTCTTATCAAAAGAACCCCTTATGACAGGAGAAAACCTTTCTTTCAAATATTAATAAGTCACCCCTATGTAGGTCTTGCAGCCCACAAGGCAAGGTTCATGGTATTTAAAAGTAGGACATGTAGAAGGTTAAAGTTATCATATCTTTATAGTGCATTAGCACCCAAAAGGTATTTTCATTGTAGTGAGGTTGGCTGGCCCATGGAGAAAAACTTGGAAATTATATTAAATATTAATTCTTCTATATGTGGGTTAGGACCAGCTAGTACATGATTACATGACTATTTTTAATACTTATTAAAAGCCCAACTCAATTGTGAAGTTATATTTTTAATAAATATTAAGGAAAGCTAACATTTAGAAAGTTACCTTTACCCTGCTGCAGCTCCTAGAAGCTAATTTGCATTCACAATCTAACTGTAGCCCAACCAGTGAATAGGAAGGTGATTTTGTTCCCCTGTCATGAAGGCCATTTGCTGTGGGCCTTGGACCCTAATTTACTTCAAAGAGGCCTTTCCTGTTACAAGAAAATGTTAGGTGACACATGGACAGGCCCCAGCCTGTGTTCTCCCACTCAGGCAGACACCAAGCCCAGTGAGGATGGAAGGCTTCCCTAGAACTGGTTTGAAGTGACCAAGCAGGAGGGCATTGCTCATTACGCTGGCCAAACCTCTGGGTGTGTGTAAAGTGGCCAAGTTCCAATTGGCAACTTGGACTAAAGCGTGCACAGCTATAGTGACTACTAGTCACAAATTACTTCATTTCAAACCATATGTTTCCGTTCATACTGTCATATTTATTTTTCTCTTATCTTCTTGTATGCAATTTGTTTGAAAAATATTCAATCAAAAATAGCATTCCAAAATTTACATTTCCATGGTTTAAAATATCATATGTAAAGCAAAGTTAACAACACAAATCAACATAAATTATGCAATGTGAGCATTATTCAATTTCGGCGCCCAATGCATTTCGGGACTTCTGTCCCTTCGTCAGGGACAAACCTGTTGAAAACAAACATAAATCAACTTATGTACATAAGTGGTTCAAGGCGTTTCATCAAATACAGCAACTTCTCGAGATGCAGTGTTTCCATCAAGCCAACATATCCGAGTGAACACACAACACCAATGACTTTTTTCATGCATACCACCATTATTCGGTGATTGCCCATTTGTGTACCAATATTAAGTGTATCACACTGCTAGTGCCGACACTAAACCCAATAGGTTACATATGCAAGGAACCTCTACTCACAATCAATAGTCTCCCTCCAAGACTGGCCACCATGTGCCAAAACCTGCAGCAATCCAAAAATCACAAACCTTTAAAGGCCTCTAGCATCCTGTCATTCTATAAAGAAAACCCAGGAAGCGTATGCATACCTGTTTCCAAATTGCTGGATGCCTGGAAGAAACACTCCACTGTACTCTTTACTGAGGGTAGAAAACCTACCGTCAAAGTCTCACCAGCGAACCTAAACAAAGGTTTCTATTTCTGTTACAACCAAACATTTCTCTGGCTTACCTCCACTACAGCACTCCTGGCCGACTTTTCGTGTCCTAGCGAGTGAAATCGATCACAATCAGGCATCATTCATACTGGCATAATCTCGCGATAACTCGCAACTCAAAAATTAAGCGCCATGTTTGAATGGTGTAACAAGACTGCTTAAAATAGGATAATCTCTTAATTCAACAATTACAAGATGATAGAGTGTATGTGAACTTGAAACCGAAGTGTCAAGAACGACCATTCTGTTCACCCTAGATCTAACAGTATGTACAAAGCAAAATTCCTGATTGCGAGATAACTCGCATATAGAGAAACGAAAACCACCCGAAAAAGAGACAGATAATCCTACAGTTGGCGCGTGCTTACAATGCCTAGACAACAGGTGTTCACCAATTCTTTCAAGATCACCAGGATGTTTTTCCCTTTAATAGTGGCTAAAAGTGGTGGCATGCTATGGTAACATAGTGTCAAGATCTCACATTTAACAATCTAGCTCATTATCAGATTACATTTTCAAGGAATGTAGTCAACATACTGTGTGATTCTAAAATGAAATAACATTAATATTTCCTATACATCGCAACTTTCTCTGTTACACATCTCTGTGTGTCTGTTTGATGTCAGCTGCGTGTCATGTTATGTGTTGTGTGCTCCTATCTTGGTGAGACTAACTGAGCTGTCGAAAAAATATTATGAAGAGCATATCTACTTGATGTCAACTATGTGTCACTATGTTTTTTGTGCTCACATCTCAGTGAAACTGACTCAACCATCAAGAGGATATTATAAAAAGCATGCCATCTCAAATTTGTCATTTAAACCTTTCGGATTTAGAGTGTTAAGTTTTGTGATCCAAAAGGCTCCTCGTTGCAATAGTTTTTTGGAATTATCTATTCCTTGGAGAATTGGTACCTGTTCTATGATTTGAAATTTCATTTGTGCAATGGTATGTCGACTCTGATTCCAATGTATTGCCAAGCTGGAATTGATGTTATTATTCCTTATCTTGCTTTTGTGCTCAGTAAGACGGATTTTCATTTTCCTTTCAGTTTTGCCTATATACAATAGGCCGCTTGGACATTTGATTGTGTACACTACATTACTGGCATTGCAATCCGCAGAGTGGTTTAATTTAATGAGTTCTCCTGTTCTGGGATGAAGTAGCGTATCTCCTGCAATAGCATTGTTGCAGTGAATGTATTTGAAACATTTCTTAGTTCCTGCTTTTCCAGATGGTGTCTTCATCCTTTTACTTGATAAGATTTCCTTGATGTTTCGTGATTTTGTGTAGGCAAACAGTAGTTTCTCCGTGAACAATCCGTCAAACCTCTGGGTGAACACACAGTCTCTGCACAAAGGGAGATGGATTTCTTCATCTTGTATTTTGAAAGTGAAGAGCACTGTGGAATTGTTTGCAGTAGGTCAAACAGGAACAGATGCAAATGTGGGTAGGGCTGACGCTAGGAACTTCTATCCCATTGGTTAGGGAGGGGCTAGCAGTCACCTGCACCCACTGGCTAGTGCCAGGCATACATGTAGCATCCACAGGCACCCTCTACAGAATACTCTGGCCCTATGTAAGAACTGAAAAAGGATTGGACCTGCTGTTTGAGACCTGTTTGAGACCTGAAGTGCTGGACCTGCTCCCACTAGTACCCAGGACAAGGAAGTGGACTCGAAGGGTCAGTTGGCTGACCTACTGTGAAAGCTTCTGGGTCCACAACAAGGTGCAAGATGCCTTTTCCCTCAATTGCCCAGCTGCCCAGTATCAACTGGACCAGACCTGGACCCTAATGGTGGCCTGCGCTGGAGTGAGTCTTGAACCTCCATTTCCGTTCCTTAGGTCCTTCACTGTGTCTAACTGGACACCTATCACGTCTGTTAAGATATGACATTTAAATCATTTGTACTTCAATACCTCCAGAGAACTTGGCCTCACCTTCTCAGCCTATTCAAACCAGGGTGCGACTTCCCTGGGCTGAATTAACAGGTTTCTCTAGTTCGGAGCTTCCAGTTCAGCAGTCCCTTGGGGAGAAGTAATCCAGCCTAGTGGACATCATTGTCAGATACAGCTGCGGCCTTGCCCCACTGGAGGATTCCGTGCTCCAATAAAGAGACTAAGTCCAAACTTAAAAATTTAGAATGGTCAAATTTGCCAAAGGTATCTGGCTGGTGAGAGGACTTCATGTGTGCAAAATGTTAATTTCTCCAGCTCAGAGCTTTTCCTGCCAAAATCAACTGATTCGGCGGGATCTCATCCAATGCCAATCCGATTTCATCTGAACTTCCTTGGATGCAGCCTCCTGCCTTGCCCAGCTGAATGATTTTGACTTCCAGAAAAAAGACTATGGGCCTGATTTAGAGTTTGGTAGATGGGTTACTCAATCACAAATGGGCTGGATATCACATCTGCCGTATTACAAATGTCACATGATACAATGCACTTGTAATATGATGGACCTTATATCCGTTATGTTTGTGGCAGAGTAACTTGTCTGCTGACCTCTAAATCAGGCACTAAGTCCCACGGTAACACCTCCATCTCAGTCGAACCAGGTTGGTGTATCCAACCTGTGTTCCATCACTGTAGGTCTGAAACTATGCCTAGGTCCTGGTCTACCACAGCCATTGACTACCATTGGCGCATTGTGCTTTTTGGCACTATTTTTCCATACATATGTGAAAATTCCTAACTCCATTTCCTCTTATTGAGGTTTGTCACTTTGGTGTCATGTTGTTCATTA